>JAHTLZ010000016.1:38967473-38988165 GCA_023846285.1 Phrynocephalus versicolor
ATTATTATTATTATTATTATTATTATTATTATTATTATTATTATTATTATTATTATTATTATTATTATATAACTGTAGGGCTGGAAGAGCCCCTATAGGTCACAGAGTCCAGCTCCTGTCAAGGAGTCACAGTGGGAAATTGAACTCACCACCTCTGGCTTAGCAGCCAGATACCTAACCCACTGAGCTGCTAGAGCAGGGGTCCTCAAACTTTTTAAACAGGGGTCCAGTTCACTGTCCCTTAGACACTGTTGGGGGCTGGACTATAGTTTTAAAAATATGAACAAATTTCTATGCACACTGCATATTTTGTAGTGCACAAAAAACAGGAAAAAGAATGCAATATTTAAAATAAAGAACAATTGGAATCAACAAAAACGTATAATATTTCAGTGGGAAGTATGGGCCTGCTTTTGGCTAATGAGATGATCAATATCCTGTTCCATATTTATCACTGCTAGTCATAGCAAGTGATGCAAGTGTCCATCACTATTGGCGGCCATTACATGAGCTCAGCAATGGAAGTGGGGGTGGGGTGACTGTGGTGGAAGGATATGTGCCACGCATGAGGAGGTCAGAAAGACGGAGGGCCAGGGAAGTTGAGGTGTACAACTGTCGTTGCGTCAGTCAAGACGCTACAAAATGGCACTTCCCTTAATCCGACATGCCATGAAAGCTGTGCTGGTGACTGAGGCGGCAGCAGCTGCTGCTGCTGCTGTGCAGTGAGTTTCGGCTCAAGTGGAGGGCAAGGGGGGGTTCTGCAATAGCCGGAGGGCTGGATTCAGGACCCTAGTGAGCCGGATCCGGCCCGCAGACTGTTGTTTGAGGACCCCTGTGTTAGAGGTTGCAAAGGAGGAGTGGTGGTGATTAGGTGGGCTGTAGCTTCCATAATTCTCCAGCTAGTTTGGCTTACTGGGGGATTATGACTTGTAGTCACCCCCTTCCCCAAAATCTTTATCCTCCCAGCTTCGGAGTGAAACAGAAGCTACCTCCAGATACGTTGGCTCACAAGGAACATCCATAGAATGTTGTTGAAGGCAGCACCAGATGTTGTACCAGAATACATTTCAAATATCCTCAGAAGCCATGAGCAGGTGAATCCACATATATGATGTGATTGAGGAAGTGAAACACAATTTCTTTCAATGTGATGGGTCAGCCCCCGCTTCGTTCTCCCTCCCACTGACATCTATCTGACTGAGCAGCATTAAACCCCTGTCCCCATGGTGTTCTGATATGCATAGAATCATAGAATCATAGAGTTGAAAGAGACCTCAAAGGCCATACAGTCCAACCCCCTGCCATGCAAGAACCCCCATCAAAGTACTCCCAATAGAAGGCCATCCAGCCTCTGCTTAAAAACCTCCAAAGAAGGCAGAACATTCCACTGATGAACAGCTCTAACCATCACTAAAAGTTTTTTCACACAACCCCTAAACTCCGCGGCAAATGGCTCCCAGCTCCGGAGCTTACAATTGTTTCCCCACCAGCTCCGGAGTTTACAGAAAATTAAGTGCAACCATGCCCACCTAAGCGCGTCCCAGTGCACTTTTCAGGTACCTGCTCTCCGGGGGTGAAAAATCCCTGATGTGGATGTAACCTAGCGAGTGCCGGGCTCTCCTCGCTTCTGTTTGTTGTTTTTTTTGCCCCCCGCCCCTTTAAGAGATCTGAATGCTGCTGGGAACAGAGCGAGAGGGCAGAACGGAGGTAAGCTGGCATTCTTTTCTTTCTTTTTTTCTCCCTCCCCTCACGCAGACAGCAGCCAGGAGTACAGAGGGGGTGGGAACAAAGGAACAGCTACAAACCCCCAAGATCTCTGGTCTGAATTTAAGTGGCCAGCAGATCTTAGGGGTCGTGTGAAAAGGCTCCATGTTCTTCCTAATGTTCAAATGGAATCTCTATCTCTGTAGTTTGAAACCATTGCTCTGAGTCCTAGTCTTTGAAGCCATGGAAAACAAACTTGTCCCCTCTTCAATGTGACATCCTTTCAAATATTTAAACATGGCTAATCACATCCCCTCTCAGCCTTCTTTGTGTAAGGCTAAACATTCCCAGCTCCCTAAGCCACTCCTTGTAAGACATTTCTTCTACATCATTCTCAAGAACACTAGCTAGAGTTTCCCTTATTTGGGTGTGTAGGAGTGGGATAAAACTATGCTACAAAATGTGAGTTCAGTCCCCTCAGTTTCAAGAAGAGTGCCCCAATGATGTGTGAAACTCTTAGCAAGAATTGAGCTACAGTTGCTGTTTATCTTGACATGGAATATATTAGCAAAACCCATGGGCACAATTCTCAGCCGAATGTCAGGGAAGCATTTTTTAAAGTTGTTGATGGTTAGTTCATATGTACTATCTTCACTCTTAGGACATTCAATATTTACCCAATGAGGTTGTCGTTCCACTTTTTGGAGGGTACAACGCTGAATACTTGTGGTGCTCTGTGCAAACCTCCATTTAAACACAAACAGAGCCAGAAATGTCTAAAACAGGCCTGCAAAAGCCTGACCTGAAATCCCGAACAGAAATGCTCTGGGCTAGAAGAGTTTGTTCCATCTCTGTTTTCCGACATGCATGCTTAGCAGAAGATACAAAATAGATTCCCTCAAAGTTCCAAGGGATTTAGAGGAAGTGTTGAGTTACTCTACTGAAGAAAGGCACATGCGCAGTCATACAAAGAATGTGATTTGGGATCTGGGTAGGATTGCAGTACAAGACACCTAGCACATCTAACACAGACCCAAAGTAAAATAAGGACTCTATCACACGTCCTTTAAAATGCTGATTAAATTTCAAGATAAAGTGTTTCCAAAAATCTTGTCCCCATGGCCACCGGGCTTTAAAAAAAAACTACCCGGTTATGCCCCTTTAGGGAGTTTTCCAAGACCTACCGGAGAAGTGGGGAATGTTTTGCTCCAGTAAAAAATGCGAGCCAGAAGTCCGTGGGAGCTTGCATATGATCTGGTTTTCTGCTTCTCCCCCACTAGCCCCGACCAGCTCACCCTGGGGCTTGTCAGTGCTTGTTAATTTTTTTTCCATTTCCCCTCCCCTGAGCATTGATCAACTGGCTTTCAGGCAGTCAGCACTGTTTTTAATTATATTTTTTTCCTAGCGCTGACCACCTCGTCCTGGGGATCGTCGACGGTTTAAAAAAAATGTTTTTAAACATTTTCCCTCCCCCTCCCCCAGCGCTGATCAGCTGGCCTTCCGGCTGTCAGTGCTACTTTTTATTTTTTTATTTTTTTCTAGCGCCACCTGCTGGCCCTGGGGCTGGTCTGCGCTTTTTTTTTAAAAAAATCCTTGTACGTGGGAACGGAGATCCCACATCTTCAGTCACGTGACCAAGAAAGAAGAAAAGCTGGACTTTCACAATATCCGGATCTTCCCCCAGATGAGACAGCGGCCTAAATGTCACACTTGAATCACATGCTCTCTGTTGTTTGAAATCAGGAAATGTGTTTCATGTGTATGGATATATACCATTCTCTGGAAACACATGCCTGGACACAATAAATACCCTGTATGAATATGCTGAAGCCACCCATAGCTTGAGGGTAAAAATAGAAAGCACATTAATTACATTTTTTTTTTGCAGAGCTGCTCTGCCAAGTGGTGATAGATGTCTGTTTGTCATAGCACGCGATTTTCTTCACAAATGCATCTCGCATTTAGTGTGCTTTATATTTTAAGATAAGTTACACAGGCTTAATTTGCAAATCTGGGCCAGAAGAGCATTCTACTTTGCTCAGGTATGGATGACTTTAGCAAGGCCTGATGGTCATTATGTCTAAATGTAACTTTCCAAGTCTTGGACTCTAAAAATACAATTTCTGCTTCTTCACATGGGGTGCTGTCCCATAAGTGGCCACTAAAAGCCTGAAGTTTCTCCCCTTTCCCATTTAATCTTTCAATCTGTGAAGAAAATCATCAACTAGGGAAGTGCCTGATTTGTAGCTTCATCTCATTATTTAAGCACATTTGAAGTGAGAAATAAAGTTTGGATATCCCATGGGCATAAGAGCTTTCTGTTTAATTAAGCTCTGCAGCTATAGAAAACTAAGTCTGATAGCCCAATAATCCATGGTCAAGGTTTGGATTTGAAAGATGTCAACTTCGTGTCCCTTTATCATTCTTTCCCTTTCTTATTTCAAGAGATGCTAAGGCTGTGCCTTTGCCTTGGGCTGAGATGACAGCTGACCGCCAACTGTGTTAATCTATGTCATGACTGGTTTAGCTTGTCAGTAGGAAGCTAGAGGAACTGCTGTGTTCAACTCTGGTGACTTTGACTGTAACTTTGCTCAAGGAATTCTGTAGTCTGCTTTTCAGAATAGCCAAAGTAATGTATACGTCTCTTAATTCTGTTTCCCCCCTTCAGTTGTTACCTCAGTATTTTGCTCTGGGGATTTTAAATGAGGCAGATCAGAGTCTGTTGGAGGTTTGCCCAACCACTGTTGGTACCAGGTTACTTATTGAATAAAAAATTTAGGAAAAGCACCTTCGTCATGCAAGTTCAAATGACCTTAATAGGATCCAATGAAGTTACACAGCGTTCAGATACTTTTTGTACCCACCACCACTGCTGAATGAAGCCATAGACAGTAGCATCCACAAGCATGGTTGTTGCCGTGGCATGAAACTGCTTCTTGGAGGGATAGCCCCTGCTTGTGTGTGTGGGGGGGGGCACTCTGCCACAGCTGCTGAGGCAGCCCTATAATGGTTCTTTAGACTATTTTCCCAGAGACAAACTGTAGCAATCGAAATGTCATGTGCTGGCTAGAGAGGCCTGACACCTAGAGCCTTTTCACACGACCCCTAAGATCCGCTGGCCACTTAAATTCGGACCAGAGATCTTGGGGGTTTGTTGCTCTTCCTGCGTCCCCACCCCTCTGCACTTCCTTGATCCTGTCTGCGTGAGGGGAGGGAGAAAAAAGGGGACAAAAGAATGCAGGCTCACCTCCATTTGGCTGTCCAAGCCTTCCCGCCCCGTCGTCGTCCTGATTCCTTCTCTTAAAGGAGCGGGAGGCAAAAACAACAACAAACAGAAGCGAGGAAAGCCAGGCACTCACTCCTTTACATCCGGATCTGGGATTTATCACCCTCCAAGAGCAGGTACCTGAAAAGTGCACTGGGACACGCTTAGGTGGGCGTGGCCGCACTTAATTTTCTGTAAACTCCGGAGCTGGTGGGGAAACAATTTTAAGCTCCGGAGCTGGGAGCCATTTGCCGCGGAGTTTAGGGGTCGTGTACAAATACCCCTAGCTACTGAAGATGGTGTTGAATAGTAATACATTTAAATTAATTTTAATTAGTGGTTGTGCTTTAAAATTAATATAAAGTACAAATGCACATGCCTAAGATCCTCTTCTACTAGATGCAGTCTTTCATGTGCCTAGGTCGCATATTCTTGAATTTATTTATTTATTTATTTATTTATTTATTTATTTATCCAAGTGGAGGGAGGTAAAGAGTGGGTTCCCCCAAGGTTCAGTACTGGAACCCCTGCTTTTCAATCTCTTCATAAATGATCTAGAAGTAGGAGTAAATAGCAAGGTAGCCAAATTTGCCGACAACACTACATTATAGAGGGTAGTAAAAACTGAGAGAGATTGTGAGGAGCTCTTGACACTGGGGGAGTGGGCAAAGAAGTGGCAAATGAACTTTGACTCATAGTACAACTCCATAAGTGCGGAGTGATGCATGTTGGGGGGGGGGGGAAACCAGTTACATTTATAAACTGATGGGGTCTGAACTCTCTGTAAGAAATCAGGAAAGGGACCTTGGTGTCCTGGTGGACAGCTTAATGTAGGTGTCAACCCAGTGTGCCACAGCAGTGAAAAAAAAGCAAACTCAATGCTATGGAAGCACTGAAGGGTATGGATCAGCAAGTGTCATTTTGCCTCTTTATAAATCTATGGGGAGGCCCCATGTGGAGTACTGTGTACAGTTCTGGTCACCATAACTCCAGAAGGATATTATGGAAATTGAAAAACTGCAGAGCATGGCAACCAGAATGATTAGGGGATTGGAACACCTTCCTTAACATCTGAGGCTGCAGTGGCTGGGACTCTTCACGCTTGAACGACAGCACCTAACAGGTGGCCTGATTGAAGTTTTTGAAATCATACACGGTGTGGACAAAGTAGATAAGGAAAAGCTGTTTTCCCTATCACACAACACTAGAACTAGGGGGCACTCCATTAAACGTTTGGGTGCTAGATCTCAAACAAATAAGAAAAAGTCCTTTTTCACTCCGAAGATTACTGGTCTGTGGAACTCCCTGCCAGGAGAAGTGGTGACAGCTGTCAGCCTTGACAGCTTCAAGAAAGGATTAGACAAGTTCATGGAGAACAAGGGTATCAAATCAATGGCTATCATTATGGATGCCTAAGGACAACCTCCGGGTTGGAGAGATAGGCAGGTTATCTCTCAATGCCATTTGCAGGGAATCATAATCAGGTGAAGACATCTGCTTGGGAATACCCTGAAGCAAACGGTGAGTCACTGTGAGACAGAATGCTGGACTGGATGGGCTGTGGCCTGTTCCAGCAAGGCTGTTCTTTCTACCCCTCCTCTGTACAACATTCAAGTATTTGAAAAGTGTTATCATATCTGCTTTGCTCAAGAATATACATGCCCACTTATTTCAGCCTTTCCTCATACGGTTTTCTGACCATCCTTTTTACTTTCCTCTGAACTTGAACCAATTTTTCAACATCCTTCCTGATGTGTGGTGTCCAGAACTAGGCACAATATTCAACATAAGGCCTAACCAGTGGCAAATAAAGGGGAACTAGCACCTGGGGGTACTGGAAACTAATAGCATTTGCCTTTTGAGTAGCCATATCACACTGTTGGTTCATATTTAGCTAATGGGTGAGTGCAGTACTTTAAAAAAAATCAATGTGTGTTTAAATTGCTTTGTAGAGGTAATTATATCTTAATCTTATAGTTTTATAGTCTTTTAACAGAAGGACTTTTCTTGTTTTTATCATAATCCCCATTTTGGAAGAAAGGTAGGATATAAGTCAAACAAATAAACAAGGCATTATATGTAAGCAGCTCACATTGTCTGGTTCCTTTTAAGCGACTAGATCAAATGAAGAAGAAATGCGTTACCAGGGTTGTGGGCCAGCTGGCAGTCTCCTTGCCTTCTGTCAGCATCTCCTCCTCCATTGTTCAAAATGAGCGTTCATGAAAGTAAATAGCCAGGACTGTTCTGGCTTTCTCTTACCATCAGCAATTCTGTTCTGAAATGCAAGGATGTTTTATTCCAAGGCACCTCGAAGTCATGCTTCTTCATCAGCATTTTCTCTCATCTTCATTCTCATTGCCATTCTTGGTGCAGTATCATGTTAATAGCTAAAGGCAACAACATGGCTGCCAAGGATGAATCTGGTTCTTGGATAGCTCAGTGGTTTTGGGAATCTGCCTAAAGAGACAGAGGTCAGGAGTTTGATTCCTCCTCACTGTGCCTTCAGGGGAAATAGTCGGCCTGTGCAACTTTGGGCAATCTGCATAATCCCAGGATGCACCCAGAAGAAGGGAACAGTAGGCCATTTCTGTATAATCTCCACCTAGAAAATCCTGGAAAAGGGTTGCTATAAGTCAGAATTGACTTGAAAGCACATAATAATTATTACTAACTTTAGAATCTTCCCGGAAAATGAGATTCTGGAGCAATGGACTCCTGTCTGGGCCAGGTAAGTATGCTGCATTTGATTAAAATTGTTTTCCCACAAGCAGCGGACTTAAAAGAAAAGTATGACCACACCCACTTAAGTGCGCCCCAGCGCATTTTACAAGTACCTGGCTTCAAGGAGGTAAAAAAATTTCCGATGCAGATTTTAAAGCTGTGAATGCCTGGCTCTCCTCCACCTTTGGTTTGTCTTTGTTGTCCCCCCGCTTTTAACAGACAGGAATCCCTAACAGGCTTCCTATCCTACTACAACTAGCTGCTGCCAGTGGCAGAGGGAGGTGAGCCTGCATTTTTTCTCCCTCCCCTCACAGCAGACAGAAGCAATAGAATCAGAGCGCGGGTGGGTGGGAACACAGGAAGCAGAACAAAAACCACATGATTGGCAACTTAAATTTGGAACCCCCCCCCCCGTTCAGTTGCCAGCGGATTTTAGGGGTCGTGTGAAAGCAGACTATGTCACATTTTCAGACTCTATTTTTCCCCCTCAAAGAAGCTCAAGCCAGTGCTACACAGTCCTCCTTCCCTTCTAAATTCTTGCAATATGCTAGGATGCAAGAGAGAGCCTGGCTCATGGCCACCCAATGACTATCATGGTCAGAATGAACCTATGGATCCAGACCTTCTTCGTCCAGGTCCTATAATTAATCTCCACTTGCTGTGTTCTGTCAGAACCCAGATATACTAGGCAGAAGTCCATGCCACCCCTGTGAATGACACTTCACCCATCAGAATTCCATCTATACAATGATTTCTGCCTCCACAATCCAGCCCTGTACTGGGACAAATGGCTAAACCCAATGCCATGTACAGTATACAATTTGAAAATACCATCTGCCCGTAAAGGTCTCTGTTTCTCCTCAACCTCATTTGAGGCCCCCTGTTGTTGACCACAGATATTTTAACACCATCCCGGGAAGCACTGCCAAGCTGCACAGCCAAAAATTAAAATTAAAAAATAATTTAGACCTTGGCCGCACTCCAGTCTCAAAGAGCTTCTATTAAAAACGAATGAAGACAGAAACAAACATATTGGAAATTGCAAAGGGCATCTTCAAAGGAAGAAGGAAACCCACAAACACACAAGACCTGTGTGTGCAGCAGTCACAAATATTTTCCTCTTTCCTAAGGGGGTGGGGCGGAAAAAAGCATACCCCTAACAAACACTGCCATGTGTTGGCAGATAGCTCTTTTTAATTAGGGGACTATGACTTATTTTCGGAGCTTTCCCCTCAGTCAAAGAGAAGCCGTCTCTGTCGTTGGCTTCAAAACAAGCAGACTGAAAGAGAGACACATCAAAGTTTGACACGAAAGGATGCTTTGAAAGGACTCCTGAGTATTTGTTCTTCCTACGGGAGTGCACAACTACAGTCACTCCCCTGTTCAAGAGCAGGAGAACACAACCAGGCTGCTCAGAGACAGCAAAGCACCCAGTTTCTGCAGCCCTAAGAGAGGCCAACTGTTGGGAGGTGAAGTGTTCATCAGGAAGGAATGCAAACCTCCGAGTCAGCGGTCCAGCCGCTGCACCACAAGGTCAGGGAAGTAGAGACTGAACAGAAGGGTCACTGTGTAGACAAGGGCAGACAGGATGGTTGCTTTATTCCTGTTTTGAGCAGATGCAGTCACTTGTTTAAAACCATGAGCTCAAATTTTCTCTCCACCCCCCCCCCCAATTGCATATCCTGCCAGGTTCCTTACTACCAAGGGTTCCTGCTAAGGAGGATGCCAGGATTCTTGCTGGTTGTTTGGTTTCTAGTAGAAGGCAAACTTAGGACAGAAAAAAGGAAGGTGGACAAACTTTTTACCCAATAGCAGTAACAATTTACCCAATAGCAGTAACCATGCTAAATTCTGTTAAAAATTGAGTCGATGGGTTATATCAGTATTGAATGTGTAACATGTATATTATATGGGGGGTTGTGTATGGTTCTTGATGATGTTTTTTAAATCATAGTTTTTATGTATTGGGTATGAATGCTCTCAGGTGAGAGAGTGTATGGCGGTGTGTGTGTGTGTGTTTGGTTTTATGTCAGTTTTGAAAGGAGTACAAGTGATGTTCTGCATGTGAACGTAGGAGTATGTGTATGGATGTTTGTTCATAAATGGTAGATATTATGTCTTGGATTTTTATACTGTGGTGTGCAAATGAGCTGACTGGATGGCACTTTTAAATCTTGCATTTTAAACAATGACAATAAATTCTATTCTATTATATTATATTCTGCTCTGTTCTGTTCTGTTTACCTGCTTTGTTTTCTGCCCATTCCTCTACAATCCCAGACAACCATACAGTCCCATAGGCCTCCTATCAAGTAAGATCCCGTGAAGTTCAGTAAGACTTATACAAAGGTCATGAGTTGAGATGGGCACAAATTTTAAACCCAATTTGTCAATTTGTATTTTTACAAATTTGTATTGATACTGCCCAATGAATACATATTGAACTGTTTAGTGGGTTTTAATTCTTTGATTCATTGGGCTATAAAATGCCCCCCCCCCCCAATAGAGACACCAAATTTACGGGGAAGCTTCCCCTGACTCTTCTCTATGATTCCTTAAAGCTGGGGGAGGACAAATTTCTGTTTTCTGAATTACGCACCCCCAAAGAGACTTCATGGCAGCAATGAGAAATGGGACTTTTGTGCTTTAAGAAAAGGAAAAACAACAACACAAGAGGCTCTCTTTTTTCATTTTTAGTTTTTTTCTCATTGATTTCTGAAAGGTCTTGAAAACACAAAAGATTCATAGCAATAAAAGAGGTGAACATGGAAATGTTGTGTCTTTTCATGTTTGCCTCTTACCTGTGAACTTTTTTCATAGATAGCCAAACCCGGTGGTGGTGGGAGGTTGGAGTGAATCATCACATCAGCAATGATCTAGCAGACACTTTAAAAATTCATTTATCTTCCGCTCTGCAGAGGATTAGGGGAGTGCTAAATTGACTGCAGATCAGGCGGTAAAGGGTCATTTGCCATTTGCATGGGAGAAGCATGTCAAATGGTACATTGCTCTCCCCACCACCACCACAAAAAAACACAATTCAATTATCCCCTTGTAGCAATGAAACAGCCAGTCTGGACAGGCCCAGTGATATCTAACACCACCATTCTAGTTTTCCTGGACCTATGAGGCTTGAATTACTCTTAAAACTTTGAGACAGTGTGGCTCTGATACTAACAATAAATTGTTGATGGTATTTGAATTTAGGAATGGGTACCAAACAAAAAGGCTGCCTAGATGCCCTAAGCACATCCGATCTCACCTGATTTTGGAAGCTAAGCATGGTTGGCCCTGGTTAGTACTTGGATGGGAGAACTCCAGGGAATACCAGGTGCTGTAGGTGCCTGGAGTAGGAACTGGCAAGCCACTCCAGTACTCCTGCCAAGAAAATTCCATGGACATTGAGTCACGAAGGGTCGGTCATGACTGCAACGATACAACACACACACCCCAAACAAAATGAAATGAAACACAATTTCTCTGTTTCGTGTCCGTCCCTATTAGAATATAAAATTATTCCCTGCAATAATGTAGGGACAGGGAACTGACAGGAAGGAAATACACAGCAATGTTTTGTCAAGATCTCTCTCAAAGCTTATTTTAGAGTTAGAGATGTCTCAAGTATGAATATTATGTTAGAGACATATTTTGACAGAAGTCCCCCCAGGCAAGCCCCTTAGTGTGTATGCAGGAATTGAAAGTGCTTCAATCGAGATATTTTTATCTGCACCCACCATGTCCACAGGCCACATAGCCCAAATGGGGAACCTTTGAAAAATAGAAGAGGATTTTGAGATACAAAATCCCATAGTGAGCAAAAAACAAAGCAACTCCAATAATACCATGTGCCTATTACAAAGAAATGTGCAAAGCTACTGCAGTCATCAGCTATAGAACTACTCAGTCTTTCCATGCCCTGAGCACATCCAATCTTGCCTGATTTCAGAAGCTAAGCAGGGTTGGGCCTGGCTAATACTTGGATGGGTGTCCACTGGGGAATACCAGGTGCTGTAGGCGCCTGGAGTAGGAACTGGCAAGCCACTCCAGTATTCCTGCCAAGAAAACTCCATGGACTTGGAAGAGTCTTTCACGACTGTAATGACACAACGACAACTGCAGTCATCAGCTACAGAAGTACTAGTCTTTCCAGTAATGGTGGTGCTATTAAAACTTGCTGATCACATTTATGGACTTAACCGCAACCTTGCATGGCAATGCAGAAATACAAGGCATAGTTGTTACTTATCTTAATTGCCTCTTTTTCTTCCAAGTTGCTTGATGTGTGCTTGAGATTTTTATCTGTCCATTTTACCAACACAAAATTATGAGAAAGCCAAGAAAGCTGCAAGGTCGGGATTGGCCAAAAGTCACCGCAAGGACCATCTCCCCCATGTCATATCTTCCCTTGCTCAATGGTCAAGCTGGACCAAAAGGGTCCAGCTTGGGCACAGATCAGGGTTGGGCTGGAATGCATTTCTCCATGTGTCGTGTGATTGATTGCTAGGGAGAAGATCACACTTGTGAAACTGTCCAGATGATCCTGCTGGAGGAGTGCTCAACTGAGCATGGCAGATCCTGGGGCTCCTTGGCTTCCACAGGCTGCATGCTTAAGATCCACCTTCTAAAATTTGAATAGGGGCATAAGAGAAAGTGTTTGGCCAACATTCAGAACTGGAACAAGCAGGAGAAGATGGCTCCTTGCTTGAGGCAGAGGAGGATGAAGAAGATGTGACATGTGAGCCTTGCCAGAGGCCTCCAAGCAAAGGGCTCAGCTGAAGGAGAAGAATCCACTTGCCTTGTCAGCAGCAGGTCTCCTGAGAGTGCTCGCCCTCCCAGGAAACCTCAGAGTGTTAACAGGATATGTGTTGAAGGATATCCACTTATCTGGTTGCTTACAGATGGCTGTTTCCTCCAAGTATGATTGATGAGCTTCATGGTGCAGCCATTGAATTGCTGTATTTGTAGCCAAAACTTGCTCACAGCCTGGGGTTCAATCCCAGGTAGCTGGTTCAAGGTTTTAAAATGCAGACATAGTGATGAAGACTGAGTTTGACTCAGTCTTCCATCCTTTGGAGGCTGGTAAAATGAGTACCTAGTTTAAGAGCATAATAAGAACATAAAAACAGCCTTGCTGGAACAGGCCACAGCCCATCCAGTTCAGCATTCTGTCTCACACAGCAGTTCACCATTACTTCAGGGTATCCCCAAACAGATGTCTTCACCTGCTTATGATTCCCTGCAAATGGCATTGAGAGATATCCTGCCTAGGTCTCCAACCCGGAGGTTGTCCTTAGGCATCCATAATCATAGCCATTGATACCATTGTTCTCCATGAACACCTTTGGTGTGGGACCTTGTCAAAAGCCTTCTGAAAGTCCTGATAAACAATGTCAACTGGATCTCCCTTATCCACATGTTTGTTGACACTCTCAAAGAATTCCAACAGATTAGTGAGGCACTGAAACTGCTTGTTCCATGTTGGCTCTCCTCCAGCAGCACCTTCTCTTCTATGTGCCCATTAATTTTATCTTTTAGGATGGGGTCAAGGTTTGGGACAATGTTTAATCTGAATCATTATACTTTAAACTGACCAGAGAGTGCTTTAAGCACCAATGGGGGGGGGGTTCACATACAGTAGAGGCAGAACACCTTGCATTGCTTTTGCTTTGCTTTAAATGGGAAGATAAGGAGTACTTTGTGAAAGAGATAACAAATTGTATGGGAATGAGATGCTATTGTCAATATTCAGTCCCCAAATGGTATTACAGCTCATGTTTACCTATGCAGAGTAGCAATAATCAGTAGAGTCTTGATTTAGAGACTGTGCTTCCAGAAGGTCTAAAGGTCAAGCTCTACATTTCATAAGTGGGCTAGGATATCTCTTGCCAGATAAAAGGGATCCTTTTACTGTTTTTAGGGTTTTTTTCAGTTCGGTTTTCTATCAGGGAGTAGACAATCCATCTAAAGAGTTAAGGGCCAAAATCCTCTTTTAAATTATTTATTTACATGTCTGACAGCTTGCTGTGCATGCAGCTGCCCTTTTATTCTGTTGCATGCAGGGATGCTGGCAGTATTCACTTTTTGTTGGCCTAATGCAACCTTCATATACAGAAACATATCTGTCTAAAGTACTCACACTCCAGTAATTAATTTCAGTTAATCCTGACATTAGTTTATGTTGCTTTTAATGCATCCTAATAAGGCCCTCTAAATTTCACCCTGTGCTCATGAGATGTAGATCGGTCGCTGATACTTTTCTCAAGATGTGTGAATGTGATTTATTTAAAGCAATTTTCAAATTTCCTCTCCATGATTGTCTTCTAAGATGCCTCAGGTGGGAACTTAGCTATGGAGCATTCCCAGATTTCCCCAGCTCATAGCTGCACATCCTTTGCTTGGTGCTTTCTCAAGAAGGAGATTAAGGGCATAAGAACCAGACATGCTGGATAAGACCAAGAGGTCTAAGCAGCTCAACATTCTGTTTCTTTCATGCTTACTGGAAGCCAACAAGGAAGAGATGAGAGTAATACCATCTCTAGCAACTGGCATTAAGCTTCATAGTGAATATGGATTCATGCATTCTTGAATAAGTCAAGGGATTCACTACCCAGCTGAACAGAGCGATGGGCAGTTGGTATCAGTCAGTGCCAGATATCAGGTGCGGCGCAGTGCCTGGGGAGGCAATGGGCTCCACATATCCTAACAGGATTTTGCCCCCTACGTGGCATCAGCGGGATCTCATGTGGCGTACTTGAGCTATACACATGCATCTTGCTCTGGCCCTCATATTTGTAAACAAACACAAATGTAATGAAATGTTAATAAGTTTCCAGTGGTCTCCTTCCAAAGAAAACCAAACCCAGTAAGAGTGGTAGGCTTAGAATTGTCATCTGGCAAATAGGGCTGAGCATGAGAGTGAGGATGCCATGAGATGCCTGTAAAGGTGCACACCTGATCGCACCTGAAAGAGTTGCTTTAGCGGGACTGATCCCCCTTAAAGCACCTATTCTGTCTTCACGAAATATGTATTTTCAAGGTGCATTATCAGAACTGGCCACTAGAGGAAACAAGAGACTACACTATACATACAGTAGGACCCTCATATCCACAGATTCGTTAACGACTGATTCAGTTATCCACAGTTGGCAGAGGAAAAAATTAAATAATTCAGCAGTCGCAAAGCAAGCTACTGTTGCAAAACAGCAACCATAAAGCAAGCTACTGTCACAAAACAGCAGGGTTTTTTTGGGGGGGTGTTCTCTCTTATCCAAAGTTTTTGTTATCCATGGGAACACCTGGAACCAATCCCCAGCAGATACCTGGGTCCTGCTCTACTATGCTATACATACCATGCTATACATCTTTGCTTTTTGGCATCTGCAGGGTGGGGTTCCATGACTTGGAACCAATACCCCGCCCCCAGAGATACCACAGTTCTGCTATACTAGAACAATAACAAAAGTTCCATTTAAGCCTAATTTAAAAGATTCTCTTTCATTATTAATAGTAATAATAAAAATATAGACTCCAGTAGGCATTCTGGAAATGATCCACATTGGTCAAGGATAGCAAAGATCATAAAGCAAACAAATGGCAACAAGGAGTCCTAAGGAAGCAGCAGAAAACTGGGTGGGGTGGGGAGAAGCTCAAGCTTCATCAGCTCCCATGACCTCCTTTCTAACTTTCCATTGGCTTCCCCACTCCCCGGTCCGAAATCAAAGCACTTTGAGCATCAGGCATTTGTGTCTGGCTCATCTTCATCACCGACAGCCCCATCTCGGGAATTAAAAGAATGAAGGAATAAGGAGCTTATAGATTCCCTTTCCCCAGCTAAGGCCAGGCCTTGCTGGAGGGAGGTATTGATCTGCAAGGTCTGGCCTCTGTCGATAACAACATGCCACGGGGGTTAATTTAACTCTCACTTCCATTTGGCACTGCCTCAGATGCTTGGCAGAGAGAGGTTATAATTTATCCAGACTTCCAAAGACGGCAGCGCATTTCCCTTGCCCTTTGCCTTCTGATCTTCCGCCAATGCGGACTTGTTGAGCTGCTTACAAGCTTCATTTGTTTTCCAAAATTATTTTAGTTTCATCTGTCCAAATGGAAGTAGACTTCAGGGAGTCATACTTGGTGATAGTAAAAGAGTTTTTAAAAAACTTACTGGGTAGCTAGTTGTTTTTATTATACACAGGTGCACAGAGCGTGTGCCTCAGTTTACAGAGCTTTGTTGTCATTATGCTACGCCCTGAACACAGAAGTCCCCAACCAGGTGGGGATTATTTTGTCATCAAATAGATGGGATGTGAGCCCAGGTGCTGTCCTTGAAATAGATGGCTAACAGACAGGATTTCAGAGATGCTAGTGGTATATCTGCCATGCTCATAGGCCAGGAAGCAGTTTGATATTTATCAGGCATGTGCAAGCACCATCCAAGTGGATTTCTTCTGAAAGATTTGCCTTCCGAATCAGAACTGATTTGATTCATGATGATTTGTAGCCCATCCAATTTGATTTGCATTCCTCTGACTGTTTCAAAGTATTTGTACATATTAAAATTTGTCCAAAGAGCAAAAAACAAAACAAAACAAAACAAAACAACCCCCCAACATATAAGGAACAGACAATTCTATTGCAAATATGGCAATGGAACCCTTGGTCTTAGAATCACAGAATCATAGAATAGTGAAGTTGGACGGAGCCTACAAGGCCCTCAATATAATCACTCACTTGATGCAGGTATACAAATCAGACTTATTCAAAAATATGGTCTTAGACTAGAGCAGGGGTCCTCAAACTTTTTAAACAAGGCGCCAGAGCACTGTCCCTCAGACATTGTTGGGGGCCGGACTATAATCTGAAAAAAATATTTTTACACATCCCAACCCTCATTGGTAGTTCAAACCTACAGAACTGCACCAAATCCCTCTTTTTACACATGCCACACTTCTTACACATTCAAAAAATACCCATCCAGTAATAACACTCCAGAATCATTGCAAATTCAAAATCAAATCAGTTACAACACCCCCGTTCCATTCAAAAATACCCAGGCATTAATACAGTAACACTCCCCTGACCCAACCCACAATCATTGAAAATCCGCAATATTTGGATGCAGGGCGGGTTGGGACTGGGGGAGCAGCCCACAGTGTTTAAAATGTGTTTAAGCAATTGAGCCAACCTGGCTCCGTTGCTTAAAGACATTTCAAACCTCACACACCACTCTCCTGCATCCCAGGGGGTCCAGAGAAGTGGCAAGTGAAGTTTAAAATGTGTTTAAGCAACAGAGCAAAGTACTTGGCTCCAAGGCTTAAACACATTTTAAACCTGACACGCCACTCCCTCGCACCCCAGGGGGTTGGTAGAAATGGCATGTGAGGTTTAACATTGGTTTAAGCAATGGAGCCAAGCACTTGGCTACATTGCTTAAATCCATATTAAACCTTGCATGCCACTCCCCTGCACCCTGGTGGGGGGGATCAGTAGAAGCAGCACACAAAGTTTAAAATGGGTTTAAGCACCCTGGCTCCGTTGCTTAAACACATTTTAAACATCACACACCACTTCTCTGCACCCTGGGGGGGGGGTCGGTAGAAGCAGCACGTGAGGTTTAAATGGGTTTAAGCAACTGAGCCACGTTGGCTCCATTGCTTAAACACATTTTAAACATTGTACACCACTTCTCTGGACACCCCAGGGCGCGGGGGAGTGGCGCACAATGTTTAAAATGTGTTTAAGCAATGGAGCCAAGTGCTTGGTTCCGTTGATTAAACACATTTTAAACCAATGCACACCACTCCTCTGCACCTCAGGGGGGATCACTAGAAGCAGCTAGTTTGGCTTATTTTCCCTCCCTCAAGCCCTTTCGGTGTGTACTGCGGTCCCACGACATAGCAGGGCTGCAGTATATGAGCCGCAAAAGGGTGGGGGACCACTGTTAACAGTGAAAAACCAATTCAAATCCAAAATTAAAATAATTTTAAAACCCACCACACACATTCAAAAATACCTAGGCATTAATAACAGTGAAAAACTATTTCAAATCTAAAATTAAAACAATTCTAAAACCCACAACATGCATTCGAAAAATACCAAGCCATTAATAACAGTGTAAAACTATTGCAAATCTAAAATTAAAATAATTTAAAAAACATTCAAACAAAAAAAATCCCCTCCAAAAAAAAAATTATCCCAAACCACTAAAATGAACCCACCCTAACCAGTGGAACATAGTAAATAGCATGAAAAACCTACCTTTCCTCCAGGGTCCTTGAAGAAGAAAACTAAAAAAATTGCTGCAAAACTTGCTCCAAAGACTAAAAATGTCCACCCTACACCTGCACTCCTCACCTCATGCAACCCACAAAGAATGGGGACACAATGCAGCCTGAGATAACTCTTTTTTTGGAATGCATGCTGGACATTATTTATCCCAGGCATTTCCTTGCTATTTAGTTCTGTTGCTAACAGATTGTAGGCCATGCTTGTTTTGCTAGCATATCTTGAACCTGAAGAGCAAACACTATTCTGGCTTATGAATCAGAAAGAAGACAGACAATTGCAAAGTAAACACAGACCATACTCTGGAGGTGGAGAAGAATCTTCAGCAATGTGCAATCATGGGTGGGTTTTTTTTTCCTGTGTTAGGTGATTTATTTATTTTGGGAACTAGAGATCCCCTTTCATGTAGGTCCGAGAAGGGTAGCTTTATTTATTTATTTATTTATTTATTTATTTATTTATTTATTTATTTTAGCCAGAGCCCCAATCATCTGGGCAGCGGGTAGGCAGGGACCTTGCCTCAGCTCTCCCATTTTAAAGTGCCCCATTCAGCTGCAGCCTGCACCCGATCATTTGAGGGGGAAGGCAGGGACCTTGCCTCAGCTCTCCCATTTTAAAGTGACCTGATCATCTGAGCAGTGGGTGGGGGTGGGGGACCGCACTGTGGCCCTCCTACTTTGAACTGCTCCACTAACTGATGTGCCAATCATCTGGGTGGTGGGGGGGGCAGTGGACGAAGCAACAGAGCTTTGAACTGTCTCAAAGTGAGGGGGTGGGGTCTGCTATTGGTCCCATGGGCCAGATTCAGGGCCTGGGGGCCGTATCTAGCCCACGGGCCATAATTTGTAGACCCCTGTACTAAAGAAATAGTATGAAATAGAGATGGGCACGACTCAAAAAAAATTTTTTTCCGTTTGTCGTTTGTCGTTTAGGGGTCTGTTTCGGTTCGTTTCCGTTTTTTGGGGGGTTTTTGCACATCTTTCGTTTTCGTTTTTGTTACAAAACGAAATGAAAAACAAAACAAAATGAAAAGGAAAATTTTTCGTTTCGTTAGCATTCTTTTCAATGCAATGTGTCTGCCGTAACGAAAACGAAAAACATGGCAAAATTTTTTGTTTCGTTTCCGTTGTCGTTTTGCTTCTGAAAAATTTTTCGTTTTCGTTTTCGTTACGAAACAAAATGAAAAAACGAAAATGAAAACAAAAATTTTGCGGAGTCGTGCCCATCTCTAGTATGAAATATAGAGAGGAATCTATAGGGTATGTTTTGTTTTAATCTGTGCCCACATAATTATTTACAGAAATGTTAGTACAGGATTTCCAATAAGTTCTTACATTTGCTTCTGATTCTAAGTATGAAATGAGTTGGAGGCCAACAATAATTCATCAGAAGAATACACACGCCTAGCAGACATGTCACAATCACCACATGGATGCCACTTTATATGATGTAGGGATCATAGGAAAGACTACATGAAGAGGTGACGTTGACCATTTATTATCAACATTAATGAGCAGAAATTGTAGTTCAAGTTTAAACCCCGGCTCCAACTGGAGAGCCAGGTGTTTCCTGATGGTCTCTTGTTTCCTTGCAGATCTCTTAACGGTAATATGCAACTGGTCTCTTAAAATGGCCACAGTGCCGGGGGACTGGAGGATAGCAGATGTCACACCAAGTTTTAAAAAAGGAAGGAGGAGGGACCCGGGAAACTATAGGCTAGTTAGCCTTACATCTGTCCCAGGGAAGATGGTGGAACGCCTCATCCAAGAGAAAATCTTAAAACACATAGAAGAACAAACCTTGCTGAGAGAAAATCAGCATGGCTTCTGCAAGGGTAAGTCTTGTTTGACAAATCTTTTAGAATTTTTTGAAAAGGTCAACAGGCATGTGGATTTGGGTGAACCGGTGGATATAGTCTATCTGGATTTTCAAAAGGCTTTTGACACAGTCCCTCACCAAAGGCTGCTGAGAAAATTGCACAGTCAGGGGATAAGAGGGCAGGTCCTCTTATGGATTGAGAACTGGTTGAGATCCAGGAAACAAAGAGTAGGTGTCAATGGGAAATTTTCACAATGGAGAGAGGTGAAAAGCGGTGTGCCCCAGGGATCAGTCCTGGGACCGGTGCTTTTCAATCTGTTCATAAATGACCTGGAGACAGGGATAAGCAGTGAGGTGGCCAAGTTTGCAGATGACACAAAACTTTTCCGTGTGGTATAAACCAGAGAAGATTGTGAAGAGCTCCAGAAGGATCTCTCCAAACTGGGGGAATGGGCTACAAAATGGCAAATGTGTTTTAATGTAGCCAAATGTAAAGTAATGCATATTGGGGCAAAAAAATCAAAACTATATCTATCAACTCATGCGCTCTGAGTTATCCGTGATGGATCAGGAAAGAGATCTTGGTGTGTTGGTGGACAGCTCCATGAAGGTGTCTCCCCAATGTGTGGCAGCGGTGAAGAACGCCAATTCCATGCTAGGGATGATCAAAAAGGGAATTGAAAATAAAACAGCCAACATTATAATGCCATTATACAAGACAATAGTAAGGCCGCACCTGGAGTATTGTGTACAATTCTGGTCACCGCATCTCAATAAGACATAGTGGAACTGGAAAAGGTGCAGAAGAGAGTGACTAAAATGATTACTGGGCTGGGGCACCTCCCTTATGAGGAAAGGCTAAAACATTTGGGGCTCTTTAGTCTGGAAAAAAGGCTCCTGAGA
>JAHTLZ010000016.1:38989313-39009063 GCA_023846285.1 Phrynocephalus versicolor
AAGAAAGAAAGAAAGAAAGAAAGAAAGAAAGAAAGAAAGAAAGAAAGAAAGCTAAGCCTTTGGGGGCCTTTAAAGTGCAACATAAGCATTATTTTAAGTGTTGAAAGAAAGCTCCAAGAAAAGAGGCTCCTTTTTTTCCCCCTAGCAAGAGCTTTATGTTGCAATTATTTACTACAAATAATGATTTTTAAACACCACACTCATACATCTTATCTTCAGGCTCTTCCCTCACTCACTGATATTGTCTGTATCATCATTCATACGTAGTTCTTCTGTCAATTGCCCTAATTATCAGTAGTCTTCCAAACACTGGTTGCATTAACTTTGCACTAACAGCAAGAAAGCATTAATTAGAACTACAATTTTGCATTCACTCAGTTGTTGAGAATGTTCTCCTTCGCACATTGACTTGTACAGGAATCTGCAAGAGTTTCTCTGTTGCTGGATATCAGAAGTTCTTATTACAATGAACAGAGTGAAAATGGTGCAGATTTAGAAACCCTTCAAGAAAAGGCTGCCTAACTAAACACAGTCTTACCTTTGGTGTTGACCAGTCCGATCTAATTTTGCTGTGCCAACGTTTTTCATGTTAAGAGAACGTTTATATTACAACTTCTCCAAAGAGTCTGAAGTTGAGATCTAGAGTTCTAAAATTGAGAATTATGCTCTAAAAATTGACCCCAAGGACAGCTATTCTTTCATTTCCCTCCTATTTTATTTATTTATTTATTTATTTATTTATTTATTTATTTATTTATTTATTTAGCTTATATGCTGCCTATTACCCAGAGGCAGCTCACAATCAAAATAAACAATTAAAATGTCAAAATTACAATAAAATTAAAACAATAAAAACATTTAAGTACAATAAATACAATACATTAAAACACAACACTAAAATTGCCATCAGGACCCACAATCATCAGTTTAAAAACTTCTGGAACAGGAAGGTTTTTACCTGGTGCCGAAATGCTATCAACGTCGGCGCTAGGCGGGTCTCACTTGGGAGGGCATTCCATAGTCTGGGGGCAGCTTCCAAAAAGTTCCTGTACCTGCAAGCCATCCCTTTCACCTCCTTGAATCCCAGGCTAGATCTTAATTGCCAGGTAGGTTCATATGGAAAGAGGCGGCCCTTCAGGTATCTAGGCCCTAAGCCATTAAATTATTAAATTTATATACCTGTGAAGGTTAAGTTAAAAGGATTAATCATTCTGACGGAGAATTATGACTGGACTCTCTCACTTCTTCAAAATGTAACAAACTTTATTAAACTGGTTAAACAATATGTTCTCATGTGCCTTTTCTTTGGTTTCCGTTACATTAGATAATATTAAACAGTCATTCTTAATATTTGGCAACAGATAACTATTTCTTATGATATCTCCAATAAATGGTTCTTGCTAATTACTTGTGGAGTGATGTAGTGCTCATCACTATTGGCCCGGCACAACACGTTCCGCAACAGTGGTGTCGGACTAGCGACTGCTGGTTCTCCCACCCCCATCCAGGGATCCATCCCGCAGGTCCACTTTGTTTTTTCCCAGCTGATGATCCCTTGGATGGATTTGAAAAGTCTCTCCACTCAGGTGTCGGCAGAGGTAAGCCAATATCGATTTTCTTGCCTTCACTCTGATCTACTTGGATTCGTCTTTCCACCACTATCTTGGTCCTCCTGTCTGTTTGCGTTCCTTCATCCTTCCTTTCAGGATGCAACAGTTGTGTTTCCACCCATTTTTCAGGTACCTCCATATCCGTTGGCCCTACCTGTATTCCTACCTTCCACCTCCTCTCCCTTCCTCACTTTCCATTCGCCCTCACCTGTGACCATCATGAAGAATCCACCTATCACAGGCTTTTTCTCCACCTCAGATTTTCCCTCTATTCCTTCTACCATCCCTCTGCTTCTCTTTTCCTCTAATCTCACATTCTTCATGTGTTCTTCTATAGACTTATTCTCTTGTTTCAATTCCTCTGTTTTTTCCTACAGGATCATCTGTCTTTTCCGTGGACGGACCCCCACACACCTCTCCTTCAATTCACCTAGAAAAAACTTAAAAATAATAACCTTTCCCTTGAATTATGTTACTAAGAAAGCCTGAGTCCATGTCAAAGATTTATGGGCCTTCTTGAGTGATGGCACCCTCAAATGCCCTGCCTTAGATGATCGGGTGTTATGGGCAGTATTCTGTAGCACAAGCCGTTCTGCCAGATAAAAACGTGCTAAATCGTTTAGGGCTTTGTTTGTCATCTTTAAAACCAATGTGGTAACACATCAGCAGCCAGTGCAGCACAGCCAGCGTAGGGGTGATATGTTGATGTTTCCTTAACCCCTGCATTAATTTACAAGGCAGCCCCACGTAGAGGACTGCAGTAGTTTAATCTTGAGACTACGAGTGCACGGACCAATGTAGTGAGAGCGACAGGGTCCAGGAAAGGGCCTAACTGAGCGATCTGCCTAAGATGAAAGTGGGTGGAATGGATCACTGATGCCACTTGGACTTCCATGGAAAGCATAGTGTCCAATATTACACCCAGATTACACACCTCATCCTGCGCGGAGAGAGATTCCTCCCAAACTGAGAGAGCTTCCCAAACTGCTAATCACTGGCAGCCCCACCCAGTGGACCTCTGTCTTGCCCGGGTTCAACCTCAGTCTATTCACACTCATCCATCCTAGTATGGCATCCACACAGGTGTCAAGGGATGAGATGGCATCCACTGCAAATGGACAAAAGGAGATATACAGTTGGGTGTCATCAGCATATTGAGGACACAAAACCCCATACCCCCTGACAATCTCCCCCAACGGCTTCATGTAGATGTTAAAAAGTATAAACAAAACAATTGTTAGTACTGTAATTCCATTTTAACTTTTGTTAAAGATAGCAGAATGTAGTAAAACACTCACTGAATATAAAGCAAAAGTGTTCTGCTTATATATCGCCCCATACCAGTTCAAGTAGTCTTCCTCCTCCCCCCCCCCCCAGCAGGCTGGGTACTCATTTTACAGACCTCAGAAGGATGGAAGCCTGCTACCTGGGATTGAACTCCAGGTTGTGAGCACGGTTTTACCTGCAGTACAGGCATTTAACCACTGTACCACGCCACTGCGCCACACCAGTCTAAAAACTGGCCTGTACGATTCCCCCATTCAATGTGACCATGCTCCATTGTGCCAGAAGCACCACAACAAAACTAATAAAATGTATCAGATAATTTTCACCCAATAATGGGAAATATCAAGAGCATTTGGGTTTGTATCCTCGTAAAATCCATTCTATTCAGGGGTGGTGGTGGAATGGAATAGTTGTTTGTTGATTTGCAGAGACAAGCAATGAGAGATACAAAGTTTTGATTTCTGAACAAGACTGAAATCTAAATCAAGTCAGGCAGCCTCCAGGCAGTCTGGAGCAAACTGGTCTGTCACTGAATCAGAGTCCAAACCAAAGATTGCTCTTAATGCATAGGACCATGTTAGTACACCATATAGTGTTCCATGTTATTCTTCCATGTCCTGTTGCTGTGCAGGCATTCTGGACTGTCATTCTCTGGTTCAGATTTGGAGTATGTGCTGACTTCCAATTATTTACTTCATTGATCTCAATATTCTACTAGCACAATAGACTTATTTGGTTATATGACCATTTTACTGAGTTTTCCCAGTCCATGAATTAGAGCTCATAATAAAATTAAAAGATAATTTGTAACAAAAACAATAGTTTCAGACTTAAGGAACTGATTAATGTGACAAAAAAGTTCCTATGAATTGCTATTAATCTAGAAAAAGAAAGAAAGATAATGGGATTAAATTAAACAATAAACTTTGCATTTAAAGGATTATTTAACATAAATGTAAATGAATAATTCTGTGGTTAAAATATTCTCATCTATGTTATATTTGCAATGACGATTTAAAAAGAAGGTTTTTTTTAACATGGCTTCCATCTGCAGTAAAGGATGAACCAACCCTTTTATTAAATTGTCCAGAGTTACTCAGAGGATGAGAATGTACATGACACAGGTTCAGAAATGACTCACTATGATCCAGAACAGTTTTAACTGACTGTTTAGAATTTAGAACAAGAAATGTTCAAGAAGGCCTTTTCTGTTGCTGCTTCTGGACTTTGGAACTCCCTTCCACAGGAAGCCAGGCTGGCCCCATCTTTACTGTCCTTCTGCCAGTGGGCAAAGGCCTTTCTCTTCAGGCAAGCTTCTCCTCAGTGATTGTCTGCCTGAGTCAGGTTTTTAAATGGATCACTTTTACTCACTCCTTTAAAACATGTTTTTGGCATTGCTTTTGTTTACTGTTTCATAGAGTGGTATTTGTTTGATCCTTTTTAGTATTTGTTTGCTTGGAGATTTCAAATATTGTCTTTTAATGATGTAAACCACCTTTTAGAGAGGAAAGGTGGGAGATAAATAAGTAAATAAATAAATAAATAAATAAATAAATAAATAAATAAATAAATAAATAAATAAATCCTTAATGCTCTAAATACACCAAATGAATAAGACTTACTATGGTACTGTTATAACCTTATTTATAACTATCCACCTTTATCCTAAAAAGTGAAAAAAAAAATCCTCCAAAATTGGCTTGCTAATAGCAATTCCCACCCACCCACCTACACCATGATAGTCTCTCCCTGGGCTGGATCTGTATTTTAGAGCTGCACCTGTCTCCTTCTATAGACATAGACTGGAAATCTCATTCCACCACAATTAACTAAAGGGTTGTTGAAGCAGGTGTGCAAACTAGATGGGGTGACTGACATTACATTCTGCTTTGTGCAAGAACAGTTCCTCTAATGATTATATGACAATAAAGATAAACTCAAGAAACCAAACAAACTCCATCAGGTTTCGAGGGACAGAGCAAGGAGCCAAGGAATAGAGAGAGAGACAATTAAATGTCATTGCAAATAAGCAAAAGTTTGACACAGCCTAAAAGAGACAAGATGACCTTCTCTCTTCAAGGTCAACAGGGACTTGTTGAGCTCTTGAGCAAAGAGTGGGGAAGGATAGGGCAAAGGAAGGCATTTATCCCCGTACTGATCGCAAACTGGTGAACTGAGCTGGTTTTCACATTAGCTGCATATTATTAACAGGAAACACACATACAGAGCAGGAAGAATCCTACAAATCAGCCTCTTTTGGAACAAACGCATCTGTAGCCACAGCTCAGAACAATTACCTGTATATACTCGAGTATAAGTGGACCCGAGTATAAGTCGAGGCCCCTAATTTAACCCCCCAAAACTGGGGAAACGCATTGACTCGAGTATAAGTCTAGGGTGGGAAATGCAGCAGAGCCTGGCAGCTCCTCCTTTGTGAGCTCGGGGAGTGGTGTGTGATGTTTAAATTTAGCCACTGAGGCAAGCGCTTGGGTCAGTGGCCAAAAGTCATTTTAAACATCGTGTGCTGCTCCCCTGTGATGCAGAGTGGGGTCATGAGAAGCGGCATCCAATGTTTTAAATGACTTTTAGCCACAGTTGACTTGCCTCAGTGGCTAAAAGTATTGACCTGAATATAAGCCGAGGGCCCCTTTTTTCAGCCCAAAATAAGGGCTAAAAAACTAGGCTTATATTCGAGTATATACAGTACTTTCCTGGACTACAAGTCCCAGCATCTCTAGACAGCATTAGAAGCTCTGTGTGAAATATACCCCTTGGGTTTCTTAGCCTGGAATCTATGGAAGCCCAAATTCCCACTGATACACTTAGGGTTGCAAAGGAACAGCCGTTTTAGCATTTAATATGAGGTTCTGTCTTCGGCAGTCTTGTGCAGAGTGTACCTAAGATGCAATATAATGGCCTTTTTTATGCCATCATTCCTGCCTTCCAGTGCAGTGCTTACAACTCTAAGTAGGACAATTGTGCATTCCACAATTATAATTTTATTGACAGATGGGGATATAACAGTTATGCCTAATGTATCCCTAAGGGTTGATAATTGAACATAGACGGTGCTCTAAAATGGGGAGATTGGCCTTAAATGCATCTAAATCTCTTAAATGGACTGGAAGGTGATGGGCTGGAAGGTAGAGGAAAGAGAATTATGCATCAGGCATGAATATAAAATGTATTCTCATTTTACCTGCCCTAGTAAAATGTAAGAGCTCTTGCCAATGCCTTACCAGAGATTCCAGAAATGCACAACTAACAAAAAGAAAAGAAAAGAAAAGAAAAGAAAAGAAAAGAAAAGAAAAGAAAAGAAAATGAACACGAGAAGAACAGCTTATGATTGCCTGAATTTTAGAATCCATCACTTGCCTATTTCACCTTCAAATGCGGTCCATGAACAATTCCTCATTCAAGCCCTCCCTTCTGCAACACAAACCACTTCCCAAACTAGTTGCCAACCCATAGCAGCTATCAACATTATATAAGATCATAATAATAATAAGAAGGAGGGGGCAGAATGAGCCAGAATCAACAGCCAGAACCCTACTGGTGTTTGCATATGGCTTGTATAATATGTCATGGCTAATTACTGCTAATTGACAAGGAGCCAAGCTGCATTTGTCTGTGACCAGGCACATGACTGAGATGTGCCCTGACATCATGTCAGTTAGTCATGGAACACTATGGAGACCTAATATGAACACCAGTAGGAATCTGGCTTGTACTTTTATAAAGTAATGTTTGAGCATCAACTTCAGTTACTGATAGGTTTGAATTTTAGGTAATTAAAGAATATATTAATCATTATATTAATCACTAATCATTATCTCAAGCATTAAGGTTTCATATCATCGAAAGGCCATTGGCCTGATACAAGATAACCGTGTCTGATACATATGTAACTCCTGCTTTTAATAAAAACATACAGGCCTGTCTGTAACCTCTGCGTTTTCTAAAGCACACTGAATATCAGATGTACACAGGGGGTTTCCTGTTGTTCAACTATACAGCATGTGTTGGGTAATATCTTGTCAGATGCTGAACTACAAAATGTATCATTGTGCTAGTGTCCAGAGGTTATGAGTACATAAAAGAGGAAGTATCCTTTGTAGGTAGTGGACATCAGCAAACTGTTTATTTGACCTGTACTAAGGGGGAAAAAAGAACCATGGGCAGAAGCCTCTAGAAGCTGGGTGTGGCACCCCAAAGGTATTTAAGGAACTTCTATGGATCATTCGGGTGTCCCCCTGTAACCACTATTAGTGTTGTTGTGATTCTGGTCCCTAAAAGCATTCAGTTCTCATTTCTGTTGTTTGGTTCTGGGTTGTGTTCTCTTTGTATTGTATAATAAAGCTTGCTTTTATCCCTCAGACTGAGGCGTGGCACTGATTTTTGCACCAACATTTAAATGTATTATTATTCTGCTAGTAATATATTACTATTATTCTGCTAGAAGCATATTAGGATGATGTGGGGACCATTTTCTTTTCCTGTTCTTTCAGCTTCCCCTCTTCCTTCCTCTCCACTGACTGAATGATTCTGGCATGAAGGAAGGTAGAAGTTAAACGGAAAAGGGAGCAAGGGATGATGGGAGGGTGATGGGTGAGATGTTAAGGGTAGAGATCGGCACGATGCAGAAAAATGGCAATTCATTTCGAGTCATGATTCATCACAGCTGCCATATCACAAATAATGAAGGTTTTTTTTGATGAATTGAAGAATCAATTTGTTGATTTGCTTCTACATTTAAACCCCTAAAACAAAAGCTTCCCATCCCATGCACCTAGAGATAGCTAAATAGCAGGACAGCTTCTCCAAACTCTCCTCTACAAGCTCCCCAAGTTTGGTGAAATTTGGGTTTCAGACATGTGTGCTATGCACCCACAGAATTATGCACCCTCCCCTCTCTCAGGGAAGTGTCCTTTAGCCACTAACCTGGGAAAACTTAATCTTCACCAAAGTCAATGTATTGTGTAAATGACTCTTGGTACCCAGGGTTTTTAAAAATGACTCAAAACTAGAGACAGACATAATTTTTTTTGTTTTTTGTTTCATTTGGTAACAAAATGAAAAACAAACTGATTTAAAAAATGAAACAAAAATTTTCATTTCATTCCATTTAGTCCCCCCCCCAATTGGGTGCATGAGGGGAGAAGCAGGGGGTTTCAAAAAAAAAAAATTATAGCTCCCAAAACAAGCAACCTTTAATTTTTTTTAAAAAATCCTTAAAAATTCATTTCAAACAAAACAAAAAAAGAAAAGAAAAATGAAATAAAAAACACATCATTTTAGCGTTTTGTGCCCATCTCTACTCAAAACACAATTTTCCACATTTAATATGTTAACATTTTTGAGAGACATGCTGAAGGCCATACACATGACCTTCTGGAGACCATGTAGCCCAAGAGTTTCTGTTTTCCACCCTGCTCTATGACCTAGCATAAAGTTTTATATAGGGTTGAGACAGGGGTGGCCCTAAAGGCACACTGGAGAATGAATTCAGAATTTGCAGCACAGGTTGGTTTGGGGTTCCCAGCCAGCACCTTGTTTTGAAGTCTTTCCTGCAGAAGGTGATAGATTGGTGATACACTAAGATGTCAATGATGCTGTGATCTTTCGCTGTAATTGCCCTGAAGCATTTTTAAAAAATAAGCTATAGAGTTTAGTGCTACACCTTAGCACTACGCTGATACAATAAATAAGTGCTAAAGTGCTCTCTTCTGTCCAGAAAAGAAGAGGAGGAGGAGGAGGAGGAGGAGGAGGAAGAGGAAGAAGAAGAAGAAGAAGAAGAAGAGGAAGAGGAAAAAGAAAATCAATATGAAATAGAAGCAACTTCAAAAGCAGTTACTATGAGCCTTTTCACACGACCCCTAAGATCCGCTGGCCACTTAAATTCGGACCAGAGATCTTGGGGGCTTGTCACTGTTCCTGTGTTCCCACCCCTTCTGCATTCCTGGCTGCTGGCTGCGTGAGGGGAGGGAGAAAAAAAGGAAGAAAAGAACGTGGCTCACCTCCGTTCTGCCATCTCGCTCTTGCCCCCACAGCATTCCATTCTCTTAAGTAGCTCTTAAAGGGGCAGGGGGCCAAAAAACAACAAACAGAAGCGAGGAGAGCCCGGCACTCTTAAGTTACATCCACATCAGGAATTCTTCAGCCCTGGAGAGCAGGTACTTGAAAAGTGCGCTGGGACACGCTTAGGTGGGCGTGGTCGCACTTAATTTTCCGGAAACTCCGGAGCTGGTGGGGAAACAATTTTAAGCTCCGGAGCTGGGAGCCATTTGCCACGGAGTTTAGGGGTCGTGTGAAAAGACTCTATATTTCTCTGGAATGTGTGTGCAATAGAGATGGGGATGAGCTGCCAAAATGAGTGATGTACCACGAGCCATGAATGTTGTGCCCCCCCCCCACACACCACAAAGGGACAAATAAAATAAAGAAAATATTCATCCCTTCATATTCTTCAGGTCCTCTAGACCTGACACATATGAAGGGACAAATTTCTTATGAATCAGGGATATCCCGATTCATTTTTTAAATGTATCCCCATTTCTAGTGGGTATTTATACATTAAGGAGAACTTTGGGACACTGTGCTTTTTCCCTGGCATTGTGTAGCTCTTTGAAAAGCCCACTGGTTTTAAAGTGAGCCCTGAAAGGACAGCAGCGGGTCGGCAGAGGTCAGGATCAAAGGCAGGAGGGTTGTGGGCTTTGACGCAGAACAAATCCCAGCAAACTGAGGGCCCTGTATGGGCGCTGGTGCCAAAACAGTCCATGGTCTGTGCGGTCCAAACAAAAGAAGAATTGGCACCCTTCCTTGGCACAGCCAATGACAGGAACAGTTTTTGGAGCATTTGACAAAAGAGAACAAGAACGTTCCAATGCATAGTATATGAACTGTATGGAAGTTCTTAAAACTATTAGCCATTTTTCTCTGTGTGTTTATGGGGAGGAGGCTTTGCTTCTTTTAATGAATAATTTAGTGACTACTCTTTATTTATTTCTAAAAATTGATAGGCTGGGGCAGAATGTGCAGGGAGATGAAGAATAATGTTTAGAGCTTTTGACACTCCCTAGCAAAAGCAGAAGGGTTTTTTTTTTTTAAGCATGCTAACAAAGCTGCTGCCCTGCCCCACAGACAATTATTAATGGGCGATTTTACACGACCCCTAAGATCCGCTGGTCACTTAAATTCGAACCAGAGATCTTAGGGGTTTGTTGCTCTTCGTGCGTCCCCACCCCTCCGCACTTCCTGGCTGCTGGCTGCGTGAGGGGAGGGAGAAAAAAAGGAACAAAAGAATGGAGGCTTACCTCCGGTGCCGGTGGACGCCGCCCCGTCGTTGTGATTCCTTCTCTTAAAGGGGCGGGAGGCAAAAAACAACAGCAAAAAGAAGCGAGGAGAGCCCGGCACATCCGCATCAAGATTTTTCACCCTTGGAGAGCAGGTACATGAAAAGTGCACTGGGACGCGCTTAGGTGGGCGTGGTCACACTTAATTTTCAGTAAACTCCGGAGCTGGTGGGTAAACAATTTTAAGCTCCGGAGCTGGGAGCCATTTGCGGAGGAGTTTAGGGGTCGTGTAAAAAGGCCCAGTGTTGCTGGCAAACTTTAGCTTTTTTATCGGGCTAGTACTAACTACTAGACCAAACTTGGAACAGTAGCTCGCTGTTAAGTGTTTGCAGAAATAAGCAAAGATCAGTGAACTAATATATAATTTCTATTTCCCAGTCCCAGACGATCTAAGGTCTATGCACCCTGCTTGCTTGGTATCAAAATATATTGTATGTCTAAGCAAATGCTACGGGGCTTATGGTCTTCCCCCTTCTGTCTTGCATCCTTTAAAATTTTCTTCAAAGCCCCTACCCCTTGCAGCCTTATGGGCACAGCAGCTTGCACTTGCAATGTGAAGCAAGCACAGCTCCTGTCAGAGGAAGACCATAGCACATGAACTGAAAACATGACAAAAGAGCTAGGGGAGAGATATTGGCTAAGCCTCCTAGTCGAAGAGTTGCCATGGAGACATTATTTTTAATTTTACACCTTTGGCACTCCTTCAAACTGATGTGTGGGGGGAGGGGTGTTTTGCAGGGAAGGAGCCTGAACAAGCTCAGACATCCTCGTTAAGTAAAAAGCCGTTTGACACGAAGCGGAGAAATGCACTGAAAAGATGTGGCATATGAAGGGAACTCAGCTCATCTTCAAGACGAGAGGCGCTCAAGTCATTTCTCCCAGTTAGAATTAATGGCCAGTAAAAGCTTTAGAAGAAACAAAGTAACAAATCACCCTTTAAAGATTGCGGAAAGGCCTTAAAAGAGAACATACCTCTTCCCAGTTTGCCTCCAGTGTCATTTTGCCTTCTGTGGGCTGTCTGTGGGCCACCTCATTAGGAACTGTCGAAAGGGCCATATGTGAGCAATTGCCATAGGTGGGGAACTGTCTTCAGGGCCTGGACAAAGCCTACCATTCAAAGTGGACAGAAACAAGCGTAAAAGAGGCCTTATATTCTAGTGTGCTAATGCAGCATGAGTCTTATTCAGACAGTGCTAAACCCAGAATTCTCAACCTAATGAAGTGGCAGCAGTCTTCCACTGGGATTTGAACTTGTGTCTGTCTTGGAATGTGACCCTCTCCTGACCTGCCCTTCCAGCTGCACTACTGGCTTCTTTCTGCCATAGCTCCTTCTTCTGAGCTAATCTCAACCTGCTGCCCGTGGCATAGAAATGGGGGAGGTATTGTTAAAGGGCAACTTCCGCCTTATTTTCTTGCTTCCTTCTTTCTCCTTGCAAGTTTGGTTTGCCAGATACCATAGAAATAAGAACCAGGAACCTATTTGTTTTCTTTCCCCTCTTGTTTACATGGTTGTTATTGCTCACTCAGGTTGTATCAGTCATATGATAAGGTTTGCTTCATTTATCACATGGAGAAGGAAATTAGCTTCAAAGCAGTTTAAGTGATAATGGAAGGAAGAATGAATTTCTAGACTATCAGCGGCCAAATTTGGAGTTATTATAAAGAACTTACTATTCAGAAGCTTGAGTTAAGAATGACTCTGCTTCGTGGTCTGTTGGGGTGGCTACAGATGGGCTGTGTACATGCCATGGCCGTTACATACACTGCATTTGATAAATGATAAATCTGTATAAAATACTGTATAACTTTATAGAAGAATTGTTAATATGAAGCAATAGTTTTGTTTTTACAGTAATTCTGAATATGTAAATTGTACTTTCTGGACATTTCAGGAAACATCTGTATAAAAGAACTCAGCTCTGCTCTTATGAATAACAATAGGAAAATACCCCAATAATAAGGTGTAGGTTTGATTCACATTTCTTTAAGACATGCAAATAGGTAATGTTGTGGAATGTGCTGTCAAATCATCTTTGATTTAAGGCAACTCTAAATGACTGACCTCCAAAATGCTCTGTCCTCAACAGTTCTGCTTAGCTTTTGCAAACCTAAAGCTGCACCTTCCTTTAGTGAGTCAAATCAATCTATGTTGCATTTTTCTTTTTTTGCTTTCAACATTTTCTAGCATTATTGTCTTTTCCAGCAAGTCTCTTCTTCTCATGATGTGTATATAGTACGATTGCCTCCCTGTTGTCATTTTTGCTTCTAGAAAAGGTTCAGGCTTGATTCAATCTTGGACACACTTGTTAATCTTTCTGGTTGTCCAGTTTATCCACAAAGGTCTCCTGGGAAGTTCCGTTTCAAGTAAGTGCTTTTCCCCATGTCAGCTTTCTTCACTGCTCAGCTTTCCCACCTGTACATAGCTGTGAATCCACATTCCAGTCTGGTAAGCAGTCAGTTGAGTTTAACAATGCAAAACGATTCATTATATGGACACAAAATGTTACTCAAGTTATATTTTGGCATTAAGATCCTTTTAGGATCCTCTTCCAGCTTTAGTCAAATTTTTTATATTAACAATTCCTGATCAGTAATACAATCTGTTCCTCAACTTATTTTGGCAGAATGAATATAGCTTCTTCATCTCTTACTTTGAAATGGCTGTTATGTGTAGTCAAGTCAGAACCCCCTTATAAGGACCCTAATAGGGATTTCAAGGTAGGTGTAATATTTAAAGGAGTGGTTTTACCAGTTCTACACCTCCAGTGAATTTTTATGGCTGAGCTGTATTAGAACCCTGGTCTCCTGAGTCCTAGTCCCTCTCTCTATCCACTATACCGCACAGAGCATCCCCACTTCTAATTATATAGCCTATTTAATTTCTGCATTGGCCCTCTGGCATTGTCCATGCGTACAGTTATCTATTCAGTTGCTTGAAGCATATATTTGCAGGAGATGAAATGTTGGCTCAAGAAAACTCAGCGAGTCAAACTGCAGCTTCATTCCTGACTCCTAGGCCAACATATGGTTCTGTTTTGTTTCCTATTTTTGCATTCTAGTCACCTATGATTAACGACACATCTTGTTTTGGTGGGTGATCAGTTTCCTCCTGGATACCTGCATAATGGCTTTTGATTTCATCTTCAGTGTCTGAAGTTGGAGCATCAACTTGAAAGATGGCTATGCTGGTCCATTTTTTCAAGATGTTCGATTGATATTATTCTGTCAGGCTTTGCATTACAGCACCTAATTGCCCTTGCTACATCCTGCCTCTGTATCAGAGCCACTCCGTTTCTCCTGAGTTTGTCATTCCCAAAGTAAAAGAATCCATAGTTGGCCTGACTGAAAATTTCTGATTCCAATCCAGCCCATTTAGTTCATCCCAAAAGGACTTCCATGTGTGTAAACGTGAATCTGCACACAGCAATGGACTAAGTAAAGTTTAACCTAGGCAAGATGGAGATATTGTTATCAGCAGGTGGTTCATCTGATGTAAGAAATGATTTAAGTGATCAGCCATTTTGGTAGGAATTCCATTTCCATTGTAGATTCAGATAAGAAATCTGGAAATGTAATTAAATCTTCCCCTAGAGCTTTACAAACCATCTCTCAGCATCTCAGGTGCTCCTTCCTAGTCAATGAGATAGTGTGTACATGAATACACATGTTCTTGTCATTTTGGCTATTGTAATATATTGTACGAGGGGCTGCTCATGAAGAACCTACCATTCCATCTGCAACAGCTACAACTGAGTATATGGACCATATCTTGCCAGTTTTGAAGCAATCTCACTGTCTTCCAGATAATTACTGCTGGGGGTGGAAATGTCTAATTAAGATGCCCTGTGTCAATTGTGAAGGAAAGGTCCATCACAGGATTCAAGCCATGATGGGGATTGTAATCTCCAGGCTTAAAAACGGGGTACTTCAAGAGCCTGATGCAGGGGAATGACGTGATATCAGGAGACAAATATCCAATCTCGTGTGCTCCCAAATGCATTTGGCTAGACCACTGTGAGATGCAGGAAGCTGGACTACATGGGCCTTTGGCCTGATCCAGCAAGGCTCTTCTTATGTTCTTATGTTACAAAGAATTTCAGTAAAATGGATAAGAAAATTGCCCTTTTTTGACATCCTTCCCACTTATATATAAGATCACTTAAAGATGCATGATCAATGGTCCAATTTCTTTTTCTTTGCATAATATGTAAAATATAGATCTGGATTTTTTGAGGAAAAATATTAAAACTTCTTTAATGGACTAAATCAATCCCTGGATGCATATAGAATTTGTTACTTGTCCTGAATTCCAAAGGTTTGTAAAGAGGAAATAGCCTTCATCACAATACCACATTTTCCATGATGCTAGGTGGCCAACTGATTCATAAAGTACATCTGAACTACTTTTAAAGGGTCCTAGGTTTTATCATCACAGTCAAAGTATGGAACGTAAACAACTCCCTTGTAACTGTTAAAGTACATTTAACAAAAAATACTGCTGATGGTGTATAGGGCATGCACTATATATAACTGTCACATCGTGCACTTTACAGATGTTCAGAAGAGTCGGTGGAAACCTTTGGACACCTGGGTAACATCCAACTCTGCCCCTCCTCATTTCATATCCCTTTATACTGGTTATGTACAGTAATATATATGTAGGTTGATAATTTGGGGTGAAATCAAGGTGAATGAATTATAAGTTGGAGGACTTGCCACTAACTTTCTTCAGAGTGATGAAGTTGCTTGGATGAGTAGCGAAACATTTTGATCTCTCAAGAAAAGAAGTCCAATTGCCATGACTCAACTTCAAGGCTCCAAGAGCAAAGCACCGAAACAGAAGGTATAAGTCAGAGGTAGGCCTTCTAGAGGTTCTCTCTGTGTTAGGGAAGACAGTGTCTGCCATTTATGCCAGAGGGTGAATGATGATACCGAAACACAGGTGTAGGCACGAACAGAGAGTTATACTTCCAGCAGGAGCTTAATTTTGGGAGGATGCAAATTACCTTCTAATTCAACTTGACGTTACTGAAAACTGTGGTGCTCTCTATCGCTAAAATCACATGCCACCTCCCCAAATCAATGGTCCTTGTAATGCTTTGGAAGGCTGGGGCAGGGGTTGACAGATTATACTAGCATGGAGATAACATTATCAGTTCAGCTACAGGAAAAGAAATAGACTGAATCTTTGCCATATACAACAAATAGCATTTTACCCATTCTGATTTTATGCTCTGCATACTAAGTATTTCCTTAATATATCAGAAAAATACATTGTTCCATGCATTTATTGAAAGATGTTTCAAACCCAAACAGAAAATTAAATATTTACTAAATAAGACTATTTACTATTTAATAACCATTATTATAATGTAATATTAATAAAAAATTGCTGTGTTTTCTGGATATTTACTTGGTATAGCTAGATAATGTATTGCAGGCTGAGGCCCCAGAAATGCTACCATGTGGTTTAATAGCCAGGAAACGAAAATACCTTCGTTGTTTCTTTAGTATTTAGCTCTTTGTTTAGATTCTGGGTTGTGTGTATGTGACCAAGTGAGTGAATATGCTTTAGATGTTGAATTTAAGGAAGTTCAATGAAGCACGTTTAATAAATAAAAGGAGATTTTCATCTTGAGGTTTAATAGGTTTGGGGAGTTATCGAAATGCTAATCTCTACCCCCCCAAATACAAACTGCTCTAAGGAAGCTATTCTAATATTTAACACAGAAAGTCATCTTTGTTGTTTACTTTTTTCAGTAATTTAGATGCAACAATAAAATTAGATTCTCTCATCATTTCGCAGCTTTATTTTAAAGTGCAAGATGCAGTCATTCCACGGAGTTCAAGTACCCATTTCCTTATTCTCTTATTTTTGAGGTTATGTCCATCGGGCAGAAGAAAACTAAGTTTCCCGTTGGTATATGCAGGAGCCAGGAAAGGTGCTGCTTTTACCCTTTTCCTTCCATTGATGAGGCATTGAGAAATGAGTCCATGCTAATGTTTCGCTAATGAAACAGATGCTCGACATAGCTCACTGCTTTCATGCATGACTGACCCTTTGGCAGCCTGGCTTCCCAGAAGCCTCCTGGCTTGGCTTGGCTGCCAAAGCAGACTTGCTGAAGCACACCGAGCAACCTGCCACCTCTTTTGCTTGCATTTGAGAGCCATGTAAATTGCACATTACTCCTGGTGATTTTAGACTCGGCCCAAAAATGGTGTATCCTTTCTTTCTTCCCTCAGTATCACTTGTGGGCACAGATGGTTATGAGGAAAACATGGAGACGAGTTTCAGAAAAAGTTCCAATGAGTATCCCTAAAAGAACTAGGCTGTCATATTACTTGCCAAGATCTGGAAGTAGCTCAGACTGAAGTACTCTTCATATAGACAGGGGTGGATGTAGGCACAAAGGACTTGTGGGGATATGGTAGCCAATGTTTAAATATTTGAAAAGATGTCATATCGAAAAGGGGTCAGGTTTGTTTTACATGGCCTCAGAGACTAGGACTTGGGGCAATGGTTTCAAACTACAAGAAAAGAGATTCCATCTGAACATTAGGAAAAAAAATAATGATGGTTATAGTTGCTCGGCAGTGGAATATGCTGCCAAGGCAAGTGTTGGAATCTCCTTCTTTGGAGGTTTTTAAGCAGAGGCTGGATGACCATCGTTTGGGAGTACTTTGATGGAGGTTTCTGCATGGCAGGGGGTTGGATGGCCCTTGAGGTCTCTTCCAACTCTATGATTCTATGACTCTGTGACTCCACTGGACATTCTCCTCTCCATAGGATGATCTGCCACCCAAACCCTGAGGGGAGGGGTTCAGACTAAAGGGCAGGTAACAGCAGGCTTTTATTTGTTTTCAAGCACACATAGCAACAGAGCTTAGTGGTGGTTTTGGACTACAATCCCCAGCATTCCACATGCTGGCTAGAAGTTTCTGAGAACTGTAGTTACTTCCCTTGCTTTGCATGCATATGAGTAAAAACGTTAGTTGTCTTCACTTTGGCTTTTGATGCTTCATTAACTCCAGGTCCTCTTGAATGTACCTGAAATACTATAGAAAGACAGGATATAAAATTTGTCTGATACAGTCTTTAAATAAATCAGTGAGTAAAATCCTGAGAACCATGTCAATTAGAATTCTTAGATATGTAGCCTGCATAATTAAACTGTAAACTGCCCAGAGACTACTTGAAGTGGTATGGGGCGGTATATAAGCAGACCACTTTAAGCAGACCACTTTCTTAAGAGTGGATGACAGCACTGCTTGTTCCCTGAGATTCATCTCAGTCAGGATCACTTTCTGGCTTCATTTGGGACACCTTATGGAGCAAGCAGGAAGTGTGCTCCTCGGTCTTGAGTGTGAATCCTTGTGCTATGGTACGGCAATTGAAGTGTGAGCCACAGCACCTCCCAGGACTCACATCCCTCCTCCACCCCCTTGTCTGAAGTTCAGCTGTTCAACCTGACAAACTGTGGCTAATTCTAGTGGTGGCTTGTATGAAAAATGACAGCTTTGAACTAAGTCATGTGATTAATGCACAGGCTTTTAATTTCTTCCTTGTAGGAGAAAGAGAAATGAGGAGGGTTTCACGCAAGCCAGGGAAAGGCCACATTTGTTCCCCATGGAAGGGAGCTGCCATGTCAGGATGCTGAGCAGGGCTTCCTCCTATCTTCGTCTGTCATGAAACATTTTGCCACAAAAAGGCACATTCATCTGCACATGGTTGCTGTGGACATAACCCTTCTGGCCTGCAAAGTGAATTAGGCTGCCTTCGCTGATAAGGAGTTCATCCATAACATGGCAGGGACTTTCCATGCGCTGAGATCAGGAAGACAAGACTCTCGAAGTAGCAGTTTGGCCTTCCACGTATGGCTCTGGCAAGAGATGCTTAAAAGAGATGACGAGTGTGATGCAGTAAATCAGAGGCTGAGGGCCTGAGCACACCAGCCAAAAGTTCCCCCAGTTCTATGCTTTCCATACCCCATGTTGTACCAAATTGTAGCCATGTGATAGGTACACAGGGTGAACATTCCCATTTGTTTTAACATTGCGGATTCATTGCATCATATTTGAAACGTTATGGCCAGCCACACCGTGGAACTGAATTATGTCGTCTCTTGTTTCCTTACTTTATATTTGTAGAGATAGATCATAGAGAGGTTGTTTGAGTGCTAAAGCCCCTAATCCTTGCACTTTACATGACTTGACTGTACTCTGGATTATGAGGACTGGCAGGAGCACTTTTTTGAGGTGGTAATTTAGTTCTAGCCATTCTCCCTTCTCCATTTCCCACCCTCCCTCCCTCTGCTGGCAAAGGCCGGGCATATCCTGGAGATCGTCATCTCAAATGGAGCTAATCTCCACTGGTAAAACAACTGTGTCACTCTCTCCTGCAGGTATGTGAAGTAGACAAATATGGATGGAATGCAGATGAGAATGACCACCTGAATGCACATCTCACTGGAAGTCATGTAGTATGGATGCACTTCAAGCTACAGAAGTATTCGCCTATTCTGCATTAATTAAGATGGAAGTGGGGAAACGGATGGACTTCCTGTACTCCCTCCTTCCTGAGCACCACAGGAAATGGCCATGGCTGGTAGCAGTGGCTGGTAGCAACACCTGAGGGCTCATTGCTCATGATCAAGAAAATACACAATAGGACATGCATCCTAATCCTCTTTTCCACTTTGGCTAGTTAAATGAGCATGGGTATCTCGAGTTACAATCCTAAGGACACAATGCAGGTGGGCAATAAAATAATTGGCACGGTGACACTTGAAAATGAGCATGCTTGCCTGAGCAATGGGATATTCTCTCGCTGACATTCAGAGCTCCATTTATCTTTGGTCGTATCCAAACCTTGACTGGACAAGTGATGCTCTGGCAGCGTTAGGTACACCATGTGGTGCCCGATTAATTGGAATGAGAGAGAGAAAAGAAACATTCTCAGTTTGCGTTTGTTGTTTTAGGGCACAAAAGCAGAGGACTGGCTCAACAATGCCTGCAAATAAGCAAGTGACAGAGGAGTGAAAATTTGGGTTTGGGACTTTTTTGAGGGTTGTGTGGTGTGGGGTAGGTGGGTGGGAAGATTCTTTTATATCTATGCAAACTTTAGCTTTGCACTGAAAAACCAAATCTCACCAGTACCAGGTACAAATATGATCTATAAGTAAGCCTTCTCTCTCTTGTGTATGCAAGCATAAAGTGTGACATAGATAGGGCAAGATGATTCATTAGAAACATGAAAGGTAATGGGAAAATGATGACTATTTGCATTTAGGCATCATTTTAACACATTTAAATGCAGCTCCAAAGGGCTCCAAAGATGGATGAGGCACTCACTTCCCAAATGGCTTGTTTTTAGCACAATGAAACTGCCACAGCTACCAGTGCATAAGCATGCAGATATTTATTTATTTAAAATGTGGCATTCTACTTTTCAAAAATTATTATTATTATTATTATTATTATTATTATTATTATTATTATTAT
>JAHTLZ010000016.1:39019608-39054085 GCA_023846285.1 Phrynocephalus versicolor
ACATTTAATATCATTTTGTAGTATCTCTCTTATCACCTCAAAGATCTCTTGCCAAAACTTTTGAACAATTTCACATTCCCACCAAAGATGAAAGTAAGTGCCTATCTTTTTTTCGCATTTCCAGCAAAGCTTGGAATATTTTGGATTCATTCTGTTTACTCTAACTGGAGTCATATACCATCTTAAAACTAATTTGTAATAGTTTTCTTTTATTCTAACTGATAGTGACCGTAAGATCCTCAAATTCCAAATTCTTTTCCATTCCTCATTGTTTATTTCTTTCCCTATGTCTTGTTTCCATAGCTCTCTTATTATGTCTTGTTCCCTGTTCTCGAGTGAATCTTGAATTATTTTATGAATTTTAGCAACTGCGCCTTTACCTGTATTTCCTTTCTCTGATTCATATGATGTCAAAAATTGCTCAAATTTTGTGTATCCTCTGAGTTGAATATTTCTCCTAAACCAATCTTTCGTCCAGCTTTCTAGCTGGGCGTAGTTCAACCAGGACAATTCCTGAGTTTGCAAAACGCGTTTAATTTCTTGTTTTGTTGTCATTTTTTTAATCCAGTCTTTTAACCTTGCCACTTTCCTTAATTTAAATAGATCTCCCAGTTTCTTCATGTTCGTGGGGAAATTCATCTGATCAATCACCAGTCCAAGCGGGGAACCTTCCTGTACCAAATTCTTTCCATACTTTTTCCAAGTGAATAATAGGGAATTCAGAAGCGGGTTTTTAATTAGATGAATTTTCCTTATTAGGGGGAGGGTAAATACATATTTATTTATGTCTTCGCTTAACTCTTCTGATTCAAGTTCCCACCATATTAATTTTTGAGGTTTAAATAGTATTTCTCCCAGAAAACTGAGCTGATTAGCTGTATGGTAGGTTCTAAGATTAGGTATGCCTATACCTCCCTCTTTTTGAGATCTGTACCATAAGCTTTTATTTATTCTTGCTTTTTTCCCACCATTGCAGAATCTATTTATAAGGTCTTGATAGACTTTGATTTCAGCTTCTGTGTATTGAATGGGTAACATTCTAAAAAGGAAATTAATTTTAGGAAGTATTTTCATTTTTACCATTGCTATTCTGCCGAACCATGATAAGTTTAAATTGGAATAATTTTGTAGTTTATTTTTAATCTCTTCCTTTATTTTTATATAATTTCGTTCTTTCGTTTTACTTATATCTTTATCCAACAAGATCCCTAAGTATTTTATGTGTTTACAAACTTTCAATCCGTGATTAGAGATCACCTCCGTGTCTCGGTTATTCTGATTGAACATCATAATTTCTGATTTCTGCCAGTTGACACATAGTCCGGTTGTTTCACCGAATTCCTTCAAATGTGCTTTTATCCTTAATATGCTTTCTGCTGGATTTTTTATTGTTAACAAAGCGTCATCTGCAAATAAACTGATTTTTATCTTGTCTTCCTTACCCATACCTTTAATTAATTGATCCTCCCTAATTGCATTGGCTAATAACTCTATCACTATGCAAAACAGAACTGGCGATAAAGGACAACCCTGTCTTGTTCCTCGGGCTAGGCTAATTTTTTCTGTCATCCCATCGTTGACAATGATTGACGAGGTACTATGAGAATATAGTTGGTTTATTACGCTTAAAAAATTTTCTCCAAACCCCCATTTCTCTAATAAAAGTTTTAACGCAGGCCATTGAACACAATCGAAGGCTTTAAATAGGTCTAAAGACAAAATGCATGCTCTATCCTGTGATCTTCCCATCTCATAAAGAACATTGAGAACTCTTCTTACAGTGTTTGACATTTGTCTGCCTTTAATAAAGCCGGTTTGGTCTTCTTTAATATACTTATCTATAAATGTATATATTCTTTTCGCTAAAATTGCTGTGAAGATCTTAGCGTCTTGATTTATAAGTGATATTGGTCTGTAAGATCCCACATCCATTGGGTCTTTATTAGGCTTGAGAATTAGAATAGTTAAAGTATGTTTCCAGGAGGAAGGTACTTGTTCTCCCTGCAATATCTGATTAAAAAGCTTCTTTAATTTAGGGATTAACATTGATTTAAATGTCTTATAAAATTCTGGACCCAATCCGTCGTCACCTGGAGTTTTAGCATTCTTTAGCTTATTTATGACATCCTCTATCTCGTCCTCATTAATAGTTTTTTCCATTTCAAGCCTATCTTCCTCCACTAGTCTTGTTTTTAGATTTTTGTCAATATATTGTTCCATAATTTCCTTACTAGTTCTATCAGCTGTATATAACTTTTGATAGAATTCTTGGAAGACTTTTAATTTTTCTTTCATTTGAGTACAGATATTGCCGCTTAAATCCTTTATCCTTCCTATCATGCTTTTTTCTTTCCTTTTCTGTGCTAGTTTTGCTAGCATCTTTAAGTTTTTATTACTATATTCAAAAAAGTTTCTTTTCAGATATAATAGATTTCTTTGGGTTTGTTGTAGATCTATTTCTTCTAATTCCCTTTTCCTGGCCTCAATCTGAATTAAAATTCTTTTGTCTTTAGTTGCAAAAAATTGAGATTCAAGGTCTGCTATGATAGCCTCTAATTTTTTTTTTATTTTGCTGATCTCGAGTTTTGATTATAGCGTTTTCTTTTATTATGTAGCCTCTAGCCGCCGCTTTCAGAGTGTCCCAAATAACTCCTATTTGACCACCACCTTCTTCATTAATATTCCAGGTTTCTAACCATTCCCTTTGTATTTTTTGTACCGTATCTGGGAATTGAAAAATTCTAGAGTTTATTCTCCATCTTTTCGCTTCCTTATAGTTCTTCTTATTTTCTATTTCAACAGACATTAAAGCATGATCTGAAATTTTTATCAATTCTATATTAGTGTTTACAACTTTAGATAGCAAGCTTTGTGAAACAAATATATAATCTATTCTCGAATAAGCTTTATGGGCTAATGAGTAGAAAGTGAATTTTCTTTCATCGCCCTTCATTTCTCTCCATACATCCTTTAATCCTGTATTTGCGATGAATTTTGTTAAGATTGTCTGCCTAGTCCCCCAATCTACCTTGCTAAACGTTGTTTTGTCTTTTATTTTGTCCATAACCATGTTGAAATCTCCGGCTAAAATCACATGTCCTTTCTGTATCTTCTCTATCTGCTGCCATACCTCTTTATAAAACAGGTTATGATTAGTATTCGGTGCGTAAACATTTATCAGTGTATAATGTTCTATACCAATTGTGACCTGTAGAATAATATATCTGCCTTGCAGATCTTTCACAGTTTTTTCAACAGTACAGTCACAATGCTTTGAAATTAAGATTGCTACCCCCCTTGCTTTAGAAGAACCAAAACTTTTCTCATAAATGTTCATATTGGGTAATTTCAGTTCGTTTTGACCATCTTTCGTTTGGTGTGTTTCTTGAAGAAAGATGATGTCCGGTTTATTCTTCTTGATTAATGACTCTAGTCTCTTTCTCTTCATGACAGAGCCTAGACCCTTAGCGTTCAATGTGGCTAATTTCACCAGTCTACCCATATTTTCTTTCTTGTATCAATCTGGAACGGTCTCTTTGTGAATATAGAAACAAACACTACATATAAAAACAAAAAACGAACAATAATTTCCCAAACCCGACCACCTACATTTATTTTCTGTTCTCCCATCCTCTTAGCCCTCATACACCTTCTGTATGCGCCCTTATAGGAGGGAGGGGGAAGGCACCCGTACACTTCCCGATGGCTGATAATGACTCAAAAGCTCGAAATTAGCATTAACACTGTCTAATCTTGCTTACAATTATATACGTGAGAAATTGAGAAGAAAGAATGCAGTAAAAAAAATTAAGGCATAATAATATAAATCTTAACTTACTTCTATTCACCTCCCTTCCACACTCAGTCCCTCCTCCCCGAGTAAAACAAGCATAAAAACAAAAAGAAGAAAAAAAACTTAGAGGGAAAAAACAAAGGGTATAGGGGAGGAAAGGTAAGGAAAAGGAATAAGTATCGGGAAGGAGTGGAAAAATGTAAGACAAACAAGTAGGAACAGAGACGATTTGAAACAAACTAGCCTAAAAAAAAGAAGAAAAGAAAAAAAAATAAAAAAAGAAAAGGGGGGAACGGGAGGGGAGAGAGAGACAGGAAGAGAGAGAAAGGATGTACTGTCTTCTATGGTGGAGAGTTCTTCAGATTAGTCTCCAATTTTCTGCCCGTTAAGGCATCTGAAGAGTTGAAAGCAGGTACTGTCGTCACTGCAGAGGCTGAGTTTGAAGTGATTTATTTTTCTTTTTTTTCAATTTGGATATTCCATGCCTTAAGAAGTTGTTCACCTTCTTCCAGGGAGTAGATTTTGTGAAGAGTTGGGCCCTTCCACACTTTAAGAAAGATCGGGAATCCCCAGTTATATCTGTAGTTGTTGTTTCTCAAAGCAGTTGTCACAGGTCTCATAGATTTTCTCCATTCGAAAGTCTCCCTGGAGATATCCTGGTAAACTTGTAGGACCCTTCCATCATGCTTCAAAAGATCAGGTTTTGCCCTGAGAGTAGACATCAGTTGTTCTTTCATCGCATAGGAAGTAAATCTGATCAGAATAGGTCTTGGAACGCCTGCTGATGCACTGCCAATATAATGCACTCTCTCGATATCGATCTCGGTGAGTTGTTGGGGGAGGATAGTATTAAGCCAAGCAAGGATTTCTTTCTTTATTTCTTTTTTATTCTGAAGTTCAAAATTAATTAGTTTCAAATTAGATCTTCGAGAATGGTCTTCCATGTAAATCAGCTTTCTGTGTAAAGCGTCGATCTCTTCTTCATGGGCAGAAAAAGCTCTTTCATGCTTAGAGGCTAGCGTTTGAACTTGATTAATTTCTCCTGTTAGTTTTTTCAACTCAGCGTCATTATTAGAGACCCGTGTCTGAAGAGACTGTATTTCTTGCAGCAAGTCCTTCCTTAGGTCATCATTCTTCACAGAATATCTTCACAGTACCCCAGTTTTAAGCCTGGAGATTACACATCTCCCTCATGGTTTGTAACCTGTGATGGACATCTCCTCCAGGAATCTGTCCAATCCCCTTTTGAAGGCATCCAGGCTAGATGTCATCACCACATCATATGGCAGGGAGTTCCACAGACTAACAACACACTGGGTAAAAAAAAATTCTTTTGTCTGTTCTTACTCTCCCAGCCCTCAATTTGAGTCCCCTAGATCTGGTATTTTGTGAGAGGGAGAAGATCGTCCCTCTATCCACTTTACTCATGCCCTGCATTATTTTGTACATCTCAATCATATTTCCCCTCAAGGCACCTTTTTTTTCTAGACTAAAGAGTCCCAAATGTTTTAGCCTTTCCTCATAAGGGAGGTCCCTGAGCCCAGTAATCATTTTAGCTGCTCTCTTCTGCACCTTTTCCAGTTCCACAATGTCTTTTTTGAGATGTGGTGACCAGAATTATACATGATACTCCAGGTACGGCCTTACTATCGTTTTATATAATGGCATTATAATGTTGGCTGTTTTATAGAAATGGCCTTCTTCACTGCTTCCACACACTGGGTAGACACCTCCATTGAGCAGTCCACCAGCACACCAAGATCTCTTTCCTGATCCAACACGGATAGCTCAGAGCCCATGAGTTGATAGATAAAGTTTTGATTTTTTTTTGTCCCAATATGCATTAATTTACATTTTCCTACGTTGAAATTTAATGAAGATGTTCTGCAGGACACCCTCTTGTGCAGTTGTCAGGATTGTTTTTCAACAAGTGTGAATGGTAGTGAACAGAAGAGGATATCCTGCAGACTATCTTGACTGCTGCCATTAGTGTTGTCAACATTCAAACTGACCTTTGCCATGTAAAGTTTGGGATCCCTTTGCCTACTGGCAGTGCAAATATGATAATTATGCAGCAATATTGGACCATTTCCTGGCTTTTTGAATTATGGATGTAAGGAACCCCTCCTAAAAGACAGTTCTGCTAGGCAAGGGAACCACTCTGCATTCCGCCCTCCACCACTCTTTTTCAACCTGGGTCAGGGTTAAAACCCAAAGACTGCCTGAAGTGAAGCCATGCATCTTAAACCTAGATGTACTGTATTATTCCACTTTGGTTCAAACCTAGAAGCCACTGATTTTGTACTTTGAGACCTTGCACACCAACCAGTTCAGGCACTTTCTTTAGACACACTTTCCTCCCCTTTCTTGAGTGAACAGACCATAGTAAAATATGCAAAAGTTTATTAAAAATGATAAAAAGTAAAAAAATAATAATAGAAAAATATGGCCGTACATCCTCAGTATTAAAAAGCAATGCATATTCAGATCTTTTAAACCAGTTAAAATAAATACAGTGTTTTTCGATATAGAAGACTATATTTTTGTCTAAAATTGTAAGACTAAAAATTAAGGGGTGTCCCATATATAGAACTAAGCTGAGGAGAGAACTGTGCAGTTGCAAAATTGCAATTTTGGGTTGGAAAAGTGGAGGTTGTCTTATACATGGGGGCATCTTACAGATGGAAAAAATACAGTGCTTTTGTAATCATATTTGCTACTCTAACCAAATACTCCAAGCAAAAATGCCATAAAGAAGAAGCATTTTTTACTACAAGAAGAAATCAATCATTAATAGACTATCAAGCTGTAACTCCACAGTCCATCAACCTAGGTCTTAACCAATCAATTCTAAGTCATTTGCTCTGTATCTTCTCATTCAGGAATGTAATTGCACCCACAGTCACCGTGCTAGGAAAAAATATCTCTGGAATGTGTGTTAAGGTTAATATAGGATTTACAGGAGATGCTCAAAGTTAATTTGGAAAAAGTGAAGAAAGAGATAAAAGAAGATCAAAATTTAAAAATCTTCTTGTTTGGAAGAAGAGTGTTATGTAAAAGGATTATTCCTAAACTGAATTTTCTATTTGGATATACCAATGAAGATAGGAGAGAAAGAGTTAAAAGAATAGAAGGGGGAGGATAAATATGCTATGCAATGGTAATAAAAAAGCTAGAATTAACAAGAGTTGATGTTATGTATCACAAAAAGAAGGATGCTTAGGTCTACCTAGTATAAAGTTATGTTATATCGCTAACCATTTAAGACACATAATGGTAGAAAAAGATAATTTAATTTGGAGAGATTATGAAATTTGGGGGAGGAGAAAAGGCTGATAAAAATATTCTTTAAGGAGAATAATAAAGTGGAGCTGAGAAATGCAAATAATTGATTTTGGGGAAAAACCTGCATGGAATGTTGGAATAAATATAGGGGGAAATTAATTCCACTAGTGTCACCTCTGAGTCAGGTTTAACTAAGATATTATTAGAGAAAGGATTTATAAGCTTACAGGACTGGATGAAACAAATGCAAATTAGGGAAAATATAAAAGAAAATTTAGGAGATAAAAATTCTTGGATAAATATTATACAATTACAAAAATGGACTAAAGAATAGAAAACCAAAGTAGGAGAATGGAAAAAATTACTGAAATTTGGGGGTGGGGGGAGATAGAAAAGAGAAGCAAAATACAGAATAACTAGAAAAGGAATGGTAAGATATATATATAAACTATTAATACCAGGGGATTAGAAAGAGAACAGGTTAAAAGAGATGTGGCAAAAAGATAGTAATAAAATTAAAAAGGAAGAATGGGATAAAGTGTGGAATAAAAGCATAAAGAAAAAAATCAGAGATTTTATATAACACAGGTAAATTTGATTATTGCATATTGGGTGTAGCACCTTTACAGCAGCCTCTTTTAATGTTTTAATTAGTTCAATTGGAACACCACTATCTCCACTGGCCTTGTTGTTTGAAATGCTTTCTAAGGCCCAATTGACTTCACTTTCCAGGATGAAAGTGAAGTTTAGTTTGTTGTAAATTGCCCAGAGTGGCTATACTGCCAGATGGGCAGTATTATCACTTAATGAATGAATGAGTGAGTGAATGAATGAATGGAAACACTTTTACAACAACAACAAAAACAACAACTGCTAGTTTTTTGTTCTATAGACAGGTTTTCAGGAGAGATATCTGCAGTTACATCCACAATTCTAGATACCCAGCTGTTAGATTTTCCTCGATTCTAAGAATCCTTAACAAATACTCCAGAGTTGCTTTTTGTAGTAAGCATTGCCTCTGTACATGTATAGTGGATCCCTTAATCACTTATTTGATCATTTGATGAATTTCACTACTATTCCTTGTGTAGATGTGAGAGAACGATCCTGTTAACTCAATGGTGACCCATTCACGTGGCTATGAGGTTGTTCTATAAGTCAATCAATGCACCTGTTGAGCAGCTCATATTTTCTTTTACATGTCATACTATTTGTGTGTAGTGTCAGCATCCCATAACTGACATGCAACATATTAGAACATGGGGGAAAGGGTGGGTATGTTTTTAAAAGATGCTATACCTCAGTCCCTATTTTATGTAGCAAACATGAGATCTGGGAATGGTATCACCTACTTGCCAGGTGATATCTGTTATTACTGCTCTACAATATTCATACAACAGGATTTGGTCGCCCTGCATGATGACCTTTTGGTCGCCCTGCATGATGACCTTTTGAGGGAGTCTGACGGGCAAAACGTCCCTGTTGGTCCTCCTCGACCTCTCAATGGCCTTTGATACCGTTGACCATGGTATCCTCCTGGGGAGGCTCTCCAAGTTGGGGATTGGAGGCACTGCTTTGCAGTGGTTCCGTTCCTTCTTGGAGGACACCCCCCCCAGCGAGTGCAGCTGGGTGAGATGACCTCCGCTCCTTGGTCCCTCAATTGTGGGGTACCACAGGGGTCGGTCATCTCTCCCATGCTCTTCAACCTTTATATGAGGCCACTGGGAGGGATCATATGGGGGTATGGAGCTTCGTGTCACCAATATGCGGATGACACGCAGCTCTATATCTCCTTTCCATCTTCTGCAGTGGATGCCGTTCCGTCCTTTGAGCACTGCCTGGCGGCCGTCTCGGATTGGATGGGGGCTAATAGGCTGAGGTTGAACCCGGGGAAGATGGAGATCCTGCGTGTGGGTCCCCCTGGTGTCTGCGGGTTGGGGAACTCCCTCACTTTTTTTTGGGGGGAGTGACTCTCTCCGCGAAGGATGGGGTCCGCAGTTTGGGTGTCCTACTGGACCCGGCACTCACCATGGAAACCCAGGTGGCGTCAGTGGTCCGTTCCGCTCATTGCCAACTGCGGAGGATTGCCCAGCTGTGGGCCCTCCTTGACATCAGGGCGTTAACTACGCTGGTTCATGCACTTGTAATCTCGAGAATAGACTACTGTAGTGCTCTCTACGTGGGGCTGCCCTTGAGGTTAATGCAGAGATTGCAGCTAGTGCAGAATACAGCTGCCAGACTTCTAACGGGGCAAAGAAGGCACCAACATATTACCCCCGTGCTGGCAGCCCTGCACTGGCTGCCGGTATGCTACCGCATTGACTTCAAGGTTTTGGTGTTAACATACAAAGCCCTAAACGGTTTGGGACCTCAGTATCTGACAGAGCGGCTCCTCCCAAGAAGAGCTGCCAGGATCACCCATGCCAGCCAGGCAGGACACCTGGGAGTCCCAACCCCGAGGGAGGCCCAGAAAGCTGTAACAAGGAGTAGGGCCTTCTCGGTGTTTGCTCCCCAATTATGGAACCATCTACCCCCTGAAATTCGGCTGGCACCCTCACTTCAAATTTTTAAAAAACTATTGAAGACCTGGTTCTATAGAATGGCATTCCCTGATTCTTTAAACATTTAGTAAGGCACTATTTTTAAACCATTTCATCAAATCTCTTGCCATTTTTAGCTTCATTTTAGCTTCATTTTAGTTTTTGTTGTTGATTTATGTATATTTTATTTTATTTTGTACCTTGTATTTTGGTTTTTAAAATGTATTCCTTTGTTTGTTGTTACATGTTGTAAACCACCCAGAGTAGCCCTTGGTCTAGATGGGTGGTATAAAAGTCAAATAATAAATAAATAAATAAATAAATAAATAAATAAATAAATAAATAAATAAATAAATTTCCACATGTTCAGCACTTTTTTTTTGCAACAGTGTACCCCACTTCTTCTTGCTTCCAAACTTGAAGTAGATGGATTTTCTATTCTGCCTGTCCCAACAGCCTCTGGATTTTAGGGTAATTATACAAGGCTGCTTCATTTTAATTGAAATCAGAGAAAGGTGTTGAGATGTTGCTATATGTTCTTGCTGTACTGTTTTGTAAGGTTGCAATGGAATAGCAAAACCTTGTATTGCACCTGTGCATTCAGGGCTTAACATGCTGGAGGCAGAGGGTGGGCTGCCCATGTGTCTCTTTGTATTAGACATGGGCACGACTCGGCGAAATTTTCGTTTCCGTTTCCGTTTTTCGTTTCCGTTACGTAACGGAAAAGGTACCGATAATTAAGCCGTCAGAACTTGAACTTGAACCGAAAAAAGAAAAATTTGGTCGGGTTTTTCATGTTCGTTTGTCGCATCGTGGCGATCGCACAATGCGAAGCACAGAAAAAGTTTTTAAAAGTTAAAAAAAAAACAACGACTCCCGGCCAAAAAAGCAGGCAAAAATATGCCTGCCTGAGGCTTTGCCACCTACCAGAGGGGTGGTTTCTGGGGGGTCCCCGGCCTTTCCCCCCCTCTTCTCCTGTCCTGGGCTGCTTGCACCAGGCTGGGGGGGGTCATCCTCGTCGTCTCACCATGCCATGCGGTGGGGGGGGATCCAAAATGGTGACTGCAATTTTTCTTTTGAAATCCTGGTCAAAAAAACACACCAAATCACCACAGAAACATGTGAAATTTATTTATTTTAAATGCCTGAATTTTAATAGTAGCAGCAGTGGGTTTTAATAGCAGTAAAACGTCGTATTGATTTTATTTTATTTTATTTTATTTTTTATTTTTTTTAGACCTGCCCATTTGGGCTGCGCATGGGATGGGACCATGCAATTTTTTTGAACCATTCCACCAATGGCTTCACCAGGTTTTTGACTGACACTTCTGGATGTCTCGGAGGGCATAAAAAGCTGAGGCACCTTCCAGAAATCGCAGTCGGGTGTATGGATGTGGTTGAGGAAGGAGGGCTGGCTGCTGGTGCTGGTGTGATCCGATCGAGATTGAGGAGGGATGCTGGAGGCTTTAGGATTTAAGTTAGGCAGGCAGGGAGGGAACTGAATCTAGAAAATAATTTCTTTGATTCCCTGCAGCTTTGTCTGCTGAAGGGAATAGCAGTTTATTCTTTATTTCTTCTCTGGCAGTTTGTGAGGATTTTTTCTTCTGATATTGGATAAAGGGGGAGGTTCGACTGGGAGTGGGAGGTGTGGATTTATTTTAAAAATATATTATATACTACCATTTATTTTCTATTTTCCCAACTTCAATTTGCTTGCACACACACACACATTTGGGGTGCAAGCCAAGAACAGAACCTCTATCCTAAGTGATATCCTAACTGTCCACTGGCCAGCCCGCTCGCGCCTCCCCCCTGCCGCTGTTGCCACCCGCCCATGGCCCCCCACCACCGCCACCCGCCCATGCCCCCCCACCGCCGCCCGCCCGCCTGCACCTCCCACCCACCCGCCGCCTAGGGCGCAAAAACACCTAGCACCGGCCCTGACTGCGAGATGCCCCTATGGTCTGGGAAGTCAAATCGCGCTGGAAATGACAAACGACAACCGAAACGACGAAATGACAAATTTTTGAAAAATTTTGCGACAAACGGAAACGACCCGAAATGGACCCGTTCCGACAAACGAAAATTCGAAACGTCATTTTTTCTGGTCGTGCCCATGTCTACTTTGTATAGTCTCCTTTGATTGCACCCACCAACCTATCCACCCCAACTTTGCACATTCTCCTTTCCTTAGCTTTGTTTCTGTGTTTGGTTTTCCCCACCTGAGCTCTTTTCTCTGTCTTGTGGTCATATTTTGAATTTTTTTTTTTTTACTTTTAGCCTTCAATCACTCTTCCTGACTATGGCTAACAACTCTATTACTGGTTTGCATTTTATTTTTAGCCTATTACGTCTTACTTTTCATACTGTGAACTGTGAAGGTCTGATGAAACAGCAGATGGTATTTGTTCAGAGTCAATCTGAGAATCCTCACAGCTTGTATGTCTTAGCTCTGTTGGCATTAAAGATGGGGTAACTAGACCTAGAGATTGCTGACTGTTACTAATACAGTATATCTTCATGTAGATTGCCCCTAGCTTGTAATAGAAGCATCTCCTGAGCACAGCATACTTTGTATAGGTGTTTGAACTTCACAGACAGTGCTCCTGTTTACATCAGGTTTTGAAATGCCGATTTTATATCAGAGGGCTCATCTAGTAGCCTCTTCGCTAGCCACTTTTGCACTACAAATCATGTACCATGGATGTCTTTGTCTGAACAATTAGAAAGATATTTATCATCTAAGCAGGGAGATGAAAAATAAGGTATAATATCTATAATGTGAAGGAGTGTTTCAGTAAAAATTGCTTTTTGAACATATAGTACATTAAAATTCTCTTGGTTGGCTTCCACTATTTCCTCAGCTAAATTATCTTTTAATTATATTGGTATCTTCTAGCATTGTTCCTTTTCCTTCTGTAATGTGCAGAAATGATTTAAAATTGTATTCTAGGCACCTTCTGCCCCAAGTTAAGATTTTATTCTGTTTTCTTGTTACTACCATATCTATAAATTAACCTCAATATAATACAATATAGTATAAAATCTGATATATAGAATCTGAGATATAGATAGCAAAAAAAAACCTAGGTTATAAACCAAACCTAGCTATGGAGATAGGTAGAAACTTTCCCAGAGATAATTGTTTAAAAACTAATATTCACAATCTATCCATAAAACTCTTACAGCTATTAATTTTCCCAATGGTAGTAATAGTTAAATAATAACAAATTAGTGCTGCCTTTCTTTATATTTAATTAAATATAAAATATATAACTAATATAATTAAAATAATTAAGATCACAGGTTTAAAGTTTACAAAGCAAAAAAATCTTTAGTCAGAGAACCTATGAATTAATTAAAACAATTTACTAAAATTCAATTACAAATAGGAAAAGGCATAATTAAACCTCAATTTGAAGAACAGCCACAAAAATTAAATATATGCTTGCCTAGTGAAATTCACTTCATTTATGCAATCATAAAATCAGTTAGTTAATAAATCCACCAAAGACTCCTATAGAGCTTACAAAAAAAAGATTAAGCATAAAAGCAAAAATATTTTGATAAGCTATAATCTTCTCATTTGGCTCCTTGGTTTTCCCAGCCTTTCCTAGCTTTCAGTGGTGAAGGTATAAATAAACTAAATAGAAGTAATGGTAGCAATAAAACCTCCCAGTAGAAACAACAAGTGTAGCTAATGTAGAGGTGTATAATCAAGTCTGTTTCTTTAGGACCTTCATTGTCTCAGGAGTCTGCTTATTGTGATTCTTAGTATTATTTTGAAGTCATGTTGTTAGTTGTAGATTTCGTAGTCTATTTTAAACTCTATGGTCTGCAAAGAACCTAAACAAAACAAACCACAGTACAGAGGGACCAGAGAGCGTGAGGTGGCAGAAGAAAAGTAGCAAGAACAGTATGGTTAATTATTTCGTTATGCCTCCCATTCAGTCCCTGGAGGCAGTAAGAATAGTCCTTAAGTTGACTATTTCCTTTTCTCAGCAGCTTGGGTTGGTTTCTCCTCTGTTACTGTCTCCCATCCACCAGGGATTCTCAGACAAGTCCCACAAACTGTACTTAATAGGAAAAACCTATCCTTTGTTTGAAGGCTCACTTCCCTCATTTCAAAGGTCTTGCTTTGACCATAGATTCAGAAACATATTCCTCCAACTCTTTCTCTGAGAAGAGTGGTTCCCACCTTGGGTGACACAAGTGTTCCTGGACTGAATCTCCCAGAACACTTCAACACTAGCTATGATGGCTGGGCTTTCTGGGAGTTTCAGCCAAAGAACTCCTGTGTCACCCAAGGTTGGGAACCACAGTAAGAAAGCCCACTCTTCAGCACCCTAAAACCTGTGTTTGTTTACCCATCACTAAAGGAGGAAGTTCATCAAATAGCTCTTTAGAAAGGGATTGTTCAGAGCCTGGAAATGTTATTCCTGAACTATAACTGCCTGTACTCAGTGTCCCTGTAATTTCTGGGAGTTGTAGCACATTTCTTCAGGTGCCTCTTAACAAGTAGGCTTGCTAAGGAGATGACAGATAAAATGTGTCAGTCTGGACAAGGGTCTCTGTTGTTTTTGCTGCTGCAACATAACTACTCCGTTGAAAAACAAATGACTCTCAATTGATCATAGAGTGATATTGCTTTTTTCCCTCTGTGCTTTCAAAGACTATGGTAGCCCACTAATATTTTAGCAACATATTTAGACATTCTTCTGTCTCCAGTTGTACCTGGGAATATCCTTGACTATAAGATTCGAGGGAACCATATGTAATAGTGGATGTAGGATTCTTGGTAGCCATGCATCCTCTAGGTTGAAAAACATTTGCTCAATTCAAGTAGCATTTTTTGCACCTTCTGAAACTTGTAGAAATAAGGAACAATGTAGCTCATCTTAAGAATCCTGACATTTGTAAGGTATACAGGGCACTTCTGAGGAATAAAGAAAACTTTAACCTTTTAAAGAGGGAATAGCTAAAAGAAACATAACTGGGGGAAAATAGACATACTTTAGTCAGTGGCGGAGGCTGTATAAACAAATGCACACAGGAGGAAGTGCATTAATATGCACTCAAGTTTCAGAGTGGGACAGACCAAAAATATTGTGGGAAAGCATAGGGAGATTTGGAAAAACACCTACGAGATTTAGAAAGAGTAATGAGATTGAAACTGTGGTGTTTTCACACTCCCAACATGTATGGTACAACTTATATTCTATTTTAAAGGAAGGATACATGGCTAAGGCATGTCAAAATATTTAAATGCAGCCATGAATGTATGTATGTGGTGTAACACGTGTGAAAGGGAGAAGATTTTTCTGTGGCTGTCAAAGCTCAAGGCTGAGGAGCAAAGAGAAAGCCAGAAAGGTAGGTTTTTCACGATGTGCCTCCGACTTAACTTTCACAATATTACTTGACCTTTTGAAATGGTTTCATTTGTCTCACTCCCTAGGTAGCCAGAATGGTCCAGGTAGGAGAGCAGCAGTGGAGGCAGGGGAAAAAAGATCAGTCGTTCGAGAGTTTATAGTCCCTCCTCCTGCCTAGCTGCCCCTTAGCTGCTCTCTTCTTGGTATGCATCCTGTTTGGTCCCTACGGGTCTCTCCACAGGAGAGTAAGGCTGCTTTTACACGACCCCTAAAATCTGCTGGCAACTTAAATGCAGATCCCCCCCCCACGTGGTTTTTGTTCTGCTTCCTGTGTTCCCACCTCCCACACTCTATTGCTTCTGTCTGTGGTGAGGGGAGAGAGAAAAAAATGCAGGCTCACCTCCGCCTGCCATCCGCAGCAGCTAATTGTTCCAGCCCGTTAGGATTCCTGTCTGTTTAAAGGTGGGGGAACCCAACAAAAAACAAACAAAAAGTGGAGGACGGCCAGGCATGCGATGCTTTAAAACAGCAACAAGGAACAGCAACAAGGATTTTACCTGTTCCAGACCAGGTACTTTTAAAATGTGCTGGGGCGCGCTTAAGTGGGCATGGTTGTACTTTATTTTTTTTTAAAGTCCACTGCTGGTGGGATAATAATTTTATGCTCTGCATCTGCAAGCATTTTGCAGCGGATTTTAGAGGTCCTGTAAAAGCAGCCTAAGAAAGTAAAGGGATTGCAGGTGTGCTTTTTAACATTCAAAAAGAAAAGAACCCAACACTCCTAGCTTTTGAATAGATGGATAAGCTACATCTCTGCCTTGACCAAAAAATTAACATAATTTGCAAAGAGGTAAATATTTTTGTAATCAAGTCCCCTTTTTCTTGCTGGGATTTCTGAGAGGAACTTGGATAGAGTGGGAAACACAAGGAACTTGGATGTGATACAATCTGCTTCCTTTGTTGAAAGTGTAAATAAGACTTAAGAAAGAGCTCTGAACTTAACAATAACGACAGATGGACCTGCCTCTGTCTGTATGTTTACAATTTCCCCCCAAGATTATCACTGATCTCCACTCTTTGAGATGTGTTTGCCAATGTCTTTTATATTGCATGAAAATTAACAGGCATTTGCATATATATTTCTTTGATAAAGTCCCTCCTCCTTGCATCAGCATTTCTTTCGTATATGCCTATATATGTTTGTTATTTTCCCTAATATGTGAATTATCATTTGCACTTTTTCTGAAGATACACAGTTTTGTACATAATGCTTGGAATCAACTAGTAAGGTGCAACCTGAGCAGCACCATTGAATCAATAGATCTAACATTATTGACTCACCCATCCCCACTGTTTAAGAGGGCCTACTGTAATTGTGCTTTATTGCTGGATTTTAGCCAATGTTCCATAAGGTATACAATTTTATGTGCATTTGGAATTGGACTCCCTCCTCCTTCAGAATAACTGGAGAAGCACAAAAATAATTGTGTTTTTGATCACATATTAGCTTCTGGTACATCCATGGAGGTAATTCTGAGGTTGGCAAAGTCTATTAAGGACACATATGGATGTGACCGTGATTTTTTAACTGCGTACAATTAAAGAAATATCAAACGTACAAAGTGAACTCTCCCTATGGCTAACCATGGCTGATACATGAGCTGAGTTCATATTAAAATGACGGGGAGACTTTACAATGATTTGATTTGCAGCCTATATTATGCTTGAAATCACAGGAGTGGGCTCTCACGTCAGGGTTGCTTGCAAATTGATTGAGGAGTTCACTTTCATACTAGATATGATGGCATTCTCATTCCAGTCCACAACACACACACACACACACACACACACACACACACACACACACACACACACACACACACACACACAGTTTCCTTCCTCTGTTCCTGCCTCTGTGGATCTCATAGGGAACTGAATTAAAATAAACTAAAAACATTTAGAGTTTAATTAGGAGAGAGGAAAGAATACGGGAGCATCTTCCTCTCCCTGGTCCTGAGTGTGCTGTTGCCTGTGTCACCAAGATGCCACCTTACAGACATGCTCTCTCCCAGCTTCACAAGGCTGTAGCAGAACTAGAGCACTGAAAATTCCAAAAATGGGGGGGGGGAAATAGGGGAGAAAAACAGGGTGTTTTTCTATTTGTTTTTTCCAAGTCTGCAGAAATTTTGACTCTCCAGTCGCTATTAACCACATTGGGGAAAAGCCTATTTAGATCATTTTGGCTTTAAAAAGCAGACACCCTCCCAGTGGTGGTGGTGGGCAGCTGACTTTGGAAGCAAAAAGGACGGGACAATTTCCAATCAGCCTTTCCAACATGAGCTCAACAAAAACACTTTAAAGCCACCTGTTTTATAAGCTGAGGAAATCCTGTGGTACTTGACCATATAACTGCAGCCTGAATTGAAGAAATTTTATTCCTACCCCTAGGCAGAAACCTGCTTTTGACCAAGTGAAACTCTTGTTCAATGGATATTCAGTATGATCTATGCACAAGTGCTGCTAGTTGTCTATGCAATTCAATTCAATTATGTATTTATTACAGTCACATGACCCGTTCATATAGAAGAGAAAAAGTAGACTACAACAATAAAACAGTACAATGAAAAGAGAGAGATTGCAGCTATAAACTATACATGGACCAACCTTCTGCCAATAATACAGCTCCTCTGTGGATTGCAGCTAAGAAAAATTTGGCAACCTGAGTTGATATGTAAGAATTCTGGTCCAAGAGACAGTACGCGACCATACTGGTTGTCTATGGTTTTACACCAGGTATTGGGCCAATCCAACTAGAAATGCCAGGTCTTAGATGTAACAAACCCTGCATTTTAAGCCAGCAAGCAAATAAATATATATTACTTGACTAACGAACTGTGAGTCAGTTCTTTTGATAGGAACTATCTGTTTTCACATCTGTCCATAGATGAATACTAAAAAATGAGATGCGAGCATTCTCTGAATTTGCAGAGACTGTGTATTTTATTTTATTTTTTGCTAGTAATGTGGAATGCAATCTGTTCACCACATTCTCAGAAGAACCCAAAACCATAAAGAACTTCACTTGCCTTTTTATTTTTTTTGCATGAAATAATCAGGCTTCCTTGGTTTTATTGTGTTTTTTTAAAATCCCACCCAGATTGTTATCCCATCCAAAGTCTGTTTAAAGTTGGCAGACTTTCTCCCCATCTCACAAAGAAACATGTGTGTTAATTTGTTACTTGTCCTCACTTTTCTAATGCATACATTTTAATGCGTCTTTCTTCATCCTGACATTTTGACACATTTTCCCTATTGTCTCAAGTGTGTGTGCACATTTTTCAAATCTATGCATTAAAGATATTTGTATTCACTGGCAGAAACATGCAACAATAAAAAAGAGAGAATTGTTCTTTCCTCTGGTTAATGGAAAGCTAGGGGGAACTATCTGCTTTCATTTACAAGCCAGAATACTGTTGGCATTTTATGCTTGCATAAAGGAAATCACAAAAGTCTTGGCGGAAAATTGTCCCTAATGATTGAGCTGTTGCTTGTGTTTCTGGCCACGTGTTCAGGGCCACCACAAGCACCTCATTAATAAGCAACAATATGGCACCAATATTTCTTCAGTCTCCCACATACAAGTGTAAATTGCCAGTATGAGTCTGGCCATAGTCTTGTAAGCTGTGTATTGCATGAATTCCTAAGAGCAAATTCAATGTTTCCATTCCTAGTGGATACAGTGGTCCCCTGCCCATTCGCAGTTCATATACTGCGGTCCTGCTATATCACGGGTCTGCAGTATATGAAAAAAGACGCCCTGGGGTAAGGGGGTAAAGGCCTGTTTCAGGCCTTACCCCAGAACTGGCACTGCCCCAAATGGGCCTGCGAGTGCCTTCCCGAGCCTTCTGGAGGCCCCCAAAGGCCCAGGAAGGCCCTCGCAGGCCCGTTTGAGGCATCGCCAGGCTAGGGGTAAGTACAAGAGCCCCCAGCTAGGTGCCCCAGGCCCGACCCGACCTGCATCCACATATTGCGGATTTTCAATTATCGCGGGTCGGGTTGGGTCCCTAACCCCCACAATAGGCAGGGGATCACGGTACTACGATATGCATACATACACAAGCACAACAAGCATGCCGAGTCTCTCATTTACAAAGCACTGGTTTAGAGCAGTCATTCCTAACCTAAGGTGTATGTGTGTGTGTGTGTGTGTGTGTGTGTGTGTGTTGTGTCGTTACAGTCATGACTGACTCTTCGTGACTCCATGTCCATGGAGTTTTCTTGGCAGGAATACTGGAGTGGCTTGCCAGTTCCTACTCCAGGCGCCTACAGCACCTGGTATTCCCTGGTGGTCTCCCACCCAAGTACTAACCAGGGCTGACCCTGCTTAGCTTCCGAAATCAGGCGAGATCGGATATGCTAGGGCATCTAGGCAGCTCTAGCCTAGGGTACCCAGGTGCATTTAGACTACAACCCTCTGAAACCCTGGCCAACACAGCTAGTAGAGAAGGCTTCTTGGGGTTTTTAGTCCAAATCCACCCTGGGGACCCAAGGTTAGGGACCACTGGTTTAGAGACTGCAAAGGAAAGTAGCCCGCCACTCTGCAAAACAGTTAGATAGAACAACCCTTAACCAAGTCCTGAGTGATTACCAGCACAGGGCAATGCTTGGCAGGAGTCAGTATCCCCAGGGAAACTGGAAGGCACACAGTAGGGGAGGACGGGAACTGTTTGACTAGCAGAGAACATTTGTTCCAAATAAAAGCTATTTTGAGGAATTAAAGCAAACAAATGTCAGCCTCATGCAGTGGGCATATTAAGATGCAATGCACTGTAATGTGTTGTGACACTTCATAAATTAAAGCTTTTTCTTCTCTCCCCACCCCCACCCCCCCAGGGGAGAGATTTCAAGTTCAGTCAAACGCTTGAACTTGGAGTTTCTGCTGGTTTGACACAGAGCATTTTAGGATTGTACTGGGGCTGCAAATCCAGACAGCTCCACGTGTGGCCGTCAGACTCTCCCCCACCCCCACGGCCTGTCTGCAAGAAAGAGAACTGATACACTGGAAGTTCTGAAGCAACACACGTTTATCAGACAGTGTATCTTGTGTTCGGGCTTCTGCTCAGTTGCAATTATGTTTTGTTTTCTGTTTTGCTGCCATGCCATGCTGTGAAATAAATGTTACTTACATGCTCATATTTTAAAAGCACTTAATTTGTGAGCACCGCTCAGCATCTCCTGTGGAATCTACACGAAATTGGGTCTATTAAAGGGAGAACAGGGATTAGTTGTCCTGGCCCTCAAATACAAGGCTGGGGGAAGGTTTTGCACATTTGATAACCCAATTGATGCAGAACTGATAACATGTTAAGTTCTTTTAATCATGAAAAAGACCAATGAAACTTCAGAATTGTCTTTCGGGTGGTAGTATCATATTTTTCCATATAATCCCCCTACCCTTCCAACATAAAACTTCATCCAATCTACCAGGAATTTTGTTTGTTTCACCACTGACTTCACTGTGACTTTAAAACAGCCGCCTTTCATGCCTCCTTTCATGTGTGGGAATAAGTGGAAGGTGCAAAGCAGGGGATCAGAGGTGGTGGAAAGGTTAAGATTAAAATGGTTGCAGTGCTTTGAATTTTTAATTAAAATTCTTTTGATATGCAGCAGAAGAGCAGGAACTTACAAAGCAGAATACTTTCAAGTTCCCCAGATAGTCCACCTCTTTCTCATTGGTATTTACAGTCTCAATAACTCACTCTGAGACATCAGTAGGAGAAACAATAAAAAGTGCTCCACCACTTACTTACCTCTGAGAACAGATACCAGCAAACAACTGATAGCCTGACTTCAACAGCCTAAAGAGAAAGAAAAATCTAACACTCAGCAGAAGTAAGAACATAACATAAGAACATAAGAAGAGCCATGCTGGATCAGGCCAAAGGCCCATCTAGTCCAGCTTCCTGTATCTCACAGTGGCCCCACCAGATGCGTCTGAGAGCGCATGAGACTAGATATCTGTCTCCTGATACCACTCCCCTGCATCTGGCCCTTGAAGTACCCCAGTTTTAAACCTGGAGATTACACATCTCCGTCATGGTTTGTAACCTGTGATGGACTTTTCCTCCAGGAATCTGTCCAATCTCCTTTTGAAGGCATCCAGGCCAGATGCCATCACCACATCCTGTGGCAGGGAGTTCCACAGACTAACAACGCGCTGGGTGAAAAAATATTTTCTTTTATCTGTTCTTACTCTCCCAGCCCTCAATTTGAGTGTATGTCCCCTAGTTCTAGTATTTTGTGAGAGGGAGAAGAGCTTCCCTCTATCCACAGGGCTGTCTTTGAATTCCAAGCCAGAATAAGCAATTGTCAAGTCTTGGATAGACTGACAGTCACCCAACTCACAAAGATTCCTTCCAGTGAAACGAACTGCAGGCCCCATGCAAAGCTGTAAAAACTCCAATGAAAATTAGAAGGGTCAGCAGTGCAGGCTTAGATAATGTGATGACAACACTGGATCAGGTTATTCTGAACTGCCTCATCAAAATATTTATTGCCATAAAAAATCTTAATTTGCCAATAAGTCTCAGAAGGAATGTTTCACCACCACCACTGCTTAAATTTCATATCGACATGCTGTTTAATGCATGCTGCAAACAGAATATGTGTTTAGAGATGGGCACGACTCAGAAAAAAAGTTTCGTTTTCGTTTTCATTTTCGGCTAGGGTCTGAGTCGTTTCGTTTCCGTTTTCGTGGGCTAATTTCAAAATTTTTCGTTTTCGTTTTGTTACGTAACGAAAACGAAAAAACGAAAACGAAAACGAAAAAATTTTCGTTTCTCCCCATTTAGCTCAATTGAGTGCTTTTCCAGTAACGAAAAACGAAAATTGGCTCGAAATTAGTCATTTCGTTTCCGTTTTCGGTCCAGGTTGGTGCCGATTTTCGTTTTCGTTTCGTTTCTGTAACGAAAACGAAAAACGAAAACAAAAACAAAAATACCGCTAAGTCGTGCCCATCTCTATATGTGTTATGAAACCGGTCTGTGCTTCTGCCCAAGTCCAGGGCAGACAGCCCACAAATGCAATGATACACAGGCATGTGAAACATGTCCCTTTGTCCTTGTGACAGCAATAATAGCAAGTAAATCTCAGTCCAATCATAGTCGATATTTTGATTACTTTATGTATTTATATCTCACCTTGCTCTCTGAAGAGACAAAGGTTGGGTGTTCACTTCTCCACTGTGCCTCCTAGAACAGCCAGCCTGTGCAGCCTTGGGAAAGCTGCACTGTCTCTGCTCACGATCCCTGAAAGAACAAAAACTGTATTTCACACTCACCTAGAGTTCTCCCAGGAAGACAAAATTCTATGAGAAGGAGGTGGAAGGGAGAGATCTTAAAATGAATTGTGTGTCTTATGTTATAAAAAGGCCTGAATTTGAAGGGGTGTATTTTACACCTACTCCCAATCCTCGTCTCAAGCCAAAATTACCCCAGTAAGAACTTTTGCCGTGGTGGTGATTTTAGTGCACATGAAAAATCAGTTTCAAAGCTCAAATGAATCAAGACAGACTGACTTAGGAGCCCAGAGCACAACTGGGAAAAATGCAATTCTGCTTAACTGTGGCACCATATTTCCAGCATTCATTCTGCCAAACACTTTACTGCTTTCAAATATCCTCGGGGACAAAGAATAAGACAGTAGGGGGGAGAGAAAAACAGAGCAACAAGAAGATATAGGAATGCAAGCTTGGAAGCTCTCTAGCAAGGCAGGGGCTTACAAGTGACAAGGCATATTTTATGCAATCTACAGGTGCATGTAGAACTCAAAGCATTATTACCTTTCAGTTTTTGAAAAGGACCCCATTCTTCACGCTTGATGAGAAAAAAGTGACAATACATCAATGTGACTTAAACTGCAGACACTGATTTCACTGGATGAATGAAAACACAGACCAGCGTCATGTTCAATATTTATAGGCATGAAACTCCAACTAGTAGCCGCTATGTAAGCTGATGAAGTGCTGCTTGTGTGTGGCCATGTCTTTGATTGCATGACCTCATCAGATCACCACGGGCGGCTTCTGCTATTGGAGCTCTGGGCTTTTAAATACAGTGGTACCTTGTATAAAGGAATTAATTCGTTCCAAATGAAATTATGTTAAGCAAATTTTCCTTTATACAAATTCCGATAGGAATGCATTGAAAACGGAGTGATCCCATTTTTATGTTGTACGGATTTTCCCCATAGGCGATTATGTTAAGCAAATTTCCCCTACCTCCATTTTTTTATGTTGTACAAATTTTATGTTATACAAGCTGTCTGCTATACAAGGGTCCACTGTATTAGATAGGATATTGCCCAAAGATATTTAACCCATCTGCAAGATTTTGAACATTATGAAATGGTGGTAAGAAAGTGCCAGCTCCTTGGATTTTCTTTATTATAGGAATAGGAGGCAAACCAATGCCAAAACACCCCAGTCCTCCTCTTCTACAGGAGGCCCTGTGAAGGTGGGCTGCTAGTGTGAAATACTTTTGCAGCTCCCTTGTAGATGGGCAGTGGATGTCATCCTACTTGAAGAAGCTTAGGGAAATCTTTTTTTGGAATTCAAATCCCAGAGCCCCTATGGCCACTGCTGGCTGGGGTTGGAATTTTGGAAACTGGATTTTGGAAACTGTCATCCACTTTTAGACGTCTGTGAAGATTCTCAGTCATCCAGTTGAGTTTATCTGGAAAATGAGTCATGGCTACTGGACTTTTTTTCTTGAGAGATAGAAACTAGAGATGGGCATGAATCGAAAAAATGGTATTTCATTTCGTTTCGTTTTGTTAAAGAGTTCATTTTGTTTCATTTTCACAAATTTTTGTCAAAAATTTGTTTTGTTTTGTTAATTCGTTATTCATTTTTACCCGCTTTTTCCTCAGCGCCCACTGCGTGCCCCCTGGGGTCCGTTCGGAGCTGGGGGGTGCCTACGAATGGGCGTGGGAGGAATAAAGGGGAGTGGCAGCGGAGCTGCACTGGACCGCATATACTATATTGCTCCTTTTTTGTTTTGGTATCGGGTCCTTTGGATGGACAAGTCTCTGCCTTAATGCGTTTGTGGGTTTGAAATAAACAAGGATGTGGTGTTTGCCAAAAATCCTTTTAAGCTTCTCAGACACTCCAGCCATGTAGGGGATGACCAGGTTCCTCCGTTGGGTCTGGGTATCAGGCTGATCCCTTGTTCTTCTGGGTCGGCACACTGTTTTGGATGTCTTCAGTTCTAGACCAGTGTCTGGTGTCAGTAATGAGGGCAAACAAACTTGAACCTTAATCCAGACAAGACAAAGTTGCTCCTGGAGAACACGGTTAAAATCTCTGCTTATCCTTGGAAGCTCACAGATAAAACCACTCCTTAAATATCTCACCTCTCTTGAAGGCCCTATTGGGATCACTGTAAATAAGTTCTGAATTGATGGCACAGGACACATTAAGAACATAAGAACATAAGAAGAGCTATGCTGGATCAGGCTAAAGGCCCATCTAGTCCAGCTTCCTGTATCTCACAGTGCCCCCACCAGATGCGTTTGAGAGAGCATGAGACTAGATATCTGTCTCCTGATACCAATCCCTTGCATCTAGCCCTTGAAGTACCCCGGTTTTAAGCCTGGAGATTACACATCTCCATCATGGTTTGTAACCTGTGATGGACTTTTCCTCCAGGAATCTGTCCAATCCCCTTTTGAAGGCATCCAGGACAGATGCCATCACCACATCCTGTGGCAGGGAGTTCCACAGACTAACAACACGCTGGGTGAAAAAATATTTTCTTTTGTCTGTTCTTACTCTCCCATCCCAGTTTCAGCAAGTTGAGAAACCCGGTTTCTCTTTCTTGCCCAGAGCTCGCATTGGCCCAGTCAATGTGGGGATAGTTGAAGTCCCCCATGATTACTATCCTATCCCTCTTAGACACCTCCATGAAGAATACCCCAACAATCACATCACTCCTTGGACCTGGTAGTTTAACCCACAGTGATTCTATGGTGGAGTCAGACCCTCTGTCAATCTCCATTCTGCTGGATTTCACCGCATCTTTGACATAGATGGCCACTCCCCCTCCAACCGGCCCCTCTCTATCCCTTCTATAGAGTTTATAGCGTGGGATTGTTCTATCCCACTGGTTCTCCACATTCCACCAGGTTTCTGTTATGGCTATTATATCTATGTTATCCCTAGCTGCCAAATGTTCAAGTTATCCCGTCTTTGCTTGGAGGCTTCGAGCATTGGCATAGAAGCACCTGTACAGTGGGTCCTGCAACAACAGCTGCTGCTTTGTACTCCCCCCCCCACAGCTTTTATTTTCAGTAGCAAACTATCACATTCCATTATTCTCCCAGTGCTAATACCTGCTATGAGGTGTTCGGAACCGGATGCCACTCAGCTTGTGTCAGCTTTCCCCCAGTTATCAGTTTAGAAGCTGATCTGCAGCCTTTTTGAGGTTGAGTGCCAACAATCTGGTCCCATCATTATTCAAGTGCAACCCATCCCTCCTGAACAGGTTTGGCTTGTTCTCCAGTTCCTGACAAATCTGAAGCCCTCCTCTCAACACCATTGCCTCATCCACGCATTGAGGCTTCTGAGCTCTGCCTGCCTGGCGGGTCCTGCACAAGGAACAGGTAGCACTTCTAAAAATGCTACCTTGGAAGTCCTGGACTTCAATCTTCTTCCTAACAACCTGAATTTGGCTTCCAAGACTGACCGCTTGGCCTTCCCGACGTCATTGGTACCAACTTGTACCATGACCACTGGCTCCTTCCCAGTTCTCTCTAACAAGCTATCTAGATTTCTCGTGATGTCTGCAACCTTTGCACCTGGCGGGTAAGTGACCATACAATTATCATGCTGATCACAAATCCATCCCTCTGTATTTCTAATTATAGAATCCCCTAGCACAAGGAGCTTCTCTCCTGCAGCCTGTTCATCTAGATGCCCTTGATCCTGTATCTCATCAATTGTGATGAGAGAGAGATCCTCAGGTGGAACCAGTTGTTCCTCTGTGCATGCCTCATGAGGTGTGATGAGGGAAAGAGCCTCAAATTGATTGTGCAATATGAGACTCTCTGAGCGATCCCTTGGCCTTCTACTCCTTTGAGTCACATTCCTCCACACATCTACCTCCTGAGTTGGGGAAGTGACTTCATCCTCAGAATTGTGCCCTGTCTCTTCTTGGACCTGGATAGTCTGTTCCGCTCTGTCCCAGAACAGCTCAAGCTCCTTAATATGTTGCTGGTTCAATATGCAGGCCTCTAGCTGCTGGACCTTCTCTTCTAATAGTGCAACCAGCTTGCACTTGCAGCAAGTGTAGTTCTCCGTGCACTCTGTCAAGATGACAAACATGGCACAAGTGTTACAGGTAACTACAGCTGCTCCCTCAGACTCCATTTTAATGAGTGCAGTATTCTGGGCCTTGAAAATGTTACAGTTTTACTAGCTACTAATCTAGAAATAATAATCTAGTACAATTTTCTTCCTTTTATGTTAAAATGAACTCTTGTGCGTGGTCAGTGCTCACTTCTTTCTCTTTTGCTCTCTCAGCAGTAGGTCAGCTTGGTCTCACACACCAGGCTCAAATGCTGAGGCTAACCTTCTTCTTCAGGGGAATACACTTAGTGTAACTCCATCCCCATGCTCAGAGGAAGGATTAGTCTGGCACCACCCCTGCTTCCTAGCTATTTCCTTTGTTTGGCTGACTAATGGCTCTTTGTATTTAAATGGGCAGTTAAAGTAAGCAGAGGCAGAGGTAAAACAGCCCTAGTTGAATTGCTCCAACCCAGAAACTTACTAGTGCTCACTTCCTTCTCTTTTGCTCTCTGAGCAGTAGGTCTGTTTGGTCTCACACAGCAGGCTCAAATGCTGAGGCTAACTGTCTTCTTCAAGGGAATACCATTGTTAAACTATAGGGCTAAAAAGTCATAAAACAAAATTAATATCATGACCTGCAGTACTTTTCCAAACATTCTACACTGGAGGAGACAACTGCACACTTTCTGACCTCATCACATCAACAATTAGAATTTGTTTTTATTTTATTTATTTATTGTTTTATTTTATTTCATTTCTATACTGCTGCCATCTGGCCGAAAGGCCACTCTGGGCAGTGAACAATAATTTTAAAAATGAATTATACAAAACAATAGAGTAGAATAGAATAGAATAGAATAGAGTTTTATTGTCATTATGTATATGCAAGATATGCACAACGAAATTAGAGTGCTGTTCCACTACACACTCTAAGCATACAAAACACATAAAACACATAAGACATATAAAACACCATACAAAATATTAAAAACTCTTAAAATTGCTTACAAAATTTAAAACACTGCTTAAAAACTTATTAAGATAGTGCTAAAACTGTCACATTTAACTTGGATAGATTAAAACTGTTCTTTAGTCTATTTGTCCTTGACCTAAGAGTCCTGTATCTCCTGCCAGTACCAAGTACCTTGGTTTACGAGTATTCTGCAAGACAAGGAAAATTTTATTTAAAATTGTGAGCAATGTTTTACAAGCACTGGAGGTTTTCATTTTGCAATCACATCCGCCACAGCCATAGCCATCAGCCCCTCACTACCGTCACACTGGCAAGATGGTGATGGCAGTGTGTGTCAGGGGCATCCATCTCTCCCTCATGGCCTGGCTCACCTCTTCCTCTTCCTCCTCTTCCTCCTCCTCCTCACTGTCATCTTGGGATGGTACCTGGATGTTGCTTGGCAGGCTCCCAAGATGGCAGCGACAGAGGAGGAACAGGTGAGCGGGGCTGTTAGGGAGGGAGGAAGGAGAGGAACCACTGGCACCCTGTCGCCACCACCACTGAGGCCCTGGGCAGACACCCCTGGCCCACGTGGCCGGCAGCCCCTTGCTGCTACATCTGGTAGCCTTTTGCCCCAGCCCCAGTCTCAGTGGCTCCAGCCTAAGCCGTGGGTCTGGTACTGCCTGGCATCAACCTCTGGGTCCTAGCACTGTGGCTGCTGGCTCCTGTACAACAAAGCAAATTTCCCCATAGAAAATGATGGAAACTAGGGCCCCAGAGCGAATCATCTAAGTTTCCTATGGGAAAATTTGCTTTGATAGATGAGTATTTTGGTCTACAAGCATGTTTCCCGAATGGGTTATGCTCGTAAACCAAGGTACCACTGCACATGTAAATAACAGACACAACATATTAAGACATTCAAACATAGTGAAATATAAAACATAATTAAATGATATCAGATTAAGAAAATCAATAAAGATCAGAAGGAAAGAAGTCAGAAGCAAAGGAGGATTAAGAAAAGTTTTCAAGCGTCTTTCTTCACAGACTTGTATGTCTGACTGGAAAACACAACTGGAGCAAGCATGACAAAGCCATGTCCTCATAATGGATGCTTTCTTGACAGCAGAATTGGGCAAGCTTTCTGCCATTGTGGGCTAAACAGCCTCCCAAGAGTCCTTTCAGATGGGTACCGGCAGGAAAGATAGTATCCCGAATTATCTGGGAAACCACGTTTCTAAGGCATCTTTCCTCCCATCATCCCATAATAGTATTTGCTTGTAAATTTCCCAAATTTTATAATTTTTAAAAAATCCTTGATGGCATGGGGTTGCTGTATGGGCGCCACCATGTTGTGGTGGCTATTGAGCATTTCCGAAGCATTAAGCATGCTCAAAAGGTGGTAGGGGTGGGGATACTGTTACACATGAAACAGTATCCCCACGTGTTAGGGGTAGCTGTATAAGTGCCACCATTTGGGGGGCAGCTATTGAGCATGCTCAAATCATCAAACATGCTCAATAGGTTGCAGGGGGTAGGGATACTGTGATTATTTTCAAATCTAAAACTTCTCTCTCTCTCTCTTGTGATCGGGAGCCCCTGCCGAAGGAGAAGGGTTGGGGTAGGGGGCGCTTTGTTTGTGGGTTTTTTGCAACTGGGAGGGGAAGCGGGTGCTTTGTTTGTGGCTTTTCTTTGCAATTGGGAATGGAAGGGGAGGGGCGCTTTGTTTGTGTTTTTGTACATTTGTTATTGTTTGGGTGCACTCACACTAATGTGCATGTGCACATTACATCTCCCTCCTCCTTTCCTGGCTGGGGCCAGAAAAAAACTTGACAGCTATGGGGAGGCATTGATCCCTTTGGCATTTTCTCTTTCTTCATAAATTAAATCAACACAGACACCCTATACATGTGAATGAAGCTAACACACCACTATGCAGTCTTCCTGCAATCACACTTGTCCTCATGCCTGGGAAGTGTCAGTATGTAGGCATCAGAAACAACAATGTCTGATGCTATTGTTTAGTGGGTAGAGATAAATATATTCCTCCATTTCTCCAAATTCCAAGTCTGGTGAGAGTGACTTGCTTCAGTGTTCCCTGAGCAAGATGTAGTTGCTGGCTTTGACAAAAATCTGTTAAAGTACGAATTCATTGGTAGAGATGGGCATGACCATAAAAAATTATTTTTTGAGTTGTCGTTTGTCGGGACGGGTCCGTTTCGGGTCGTTTCCGTTTGTCGCGAAATTTTTTAAAAAATTGTCATTTTGTTGTGTCATTTGTCGTTTGTTGTTTGTCATCCAGCATGGAGATCCCTCTCGCCGCCCTCCTCCTCGATGCGTGGCAGCCCTGCGGGCTGTCATTTCCGGGGCGGAGACCGGATCGGATCCCCCTTCCTTCCTTCCTCCACCAGGAAGGCTGACAGCCCACCGGGCTATCGGCCTCCATGGTGGAGGAGGGTGGTGAAGGTGTGTGTGTGTGTGCGTGCGGGGGGCTCTGATTCAACCTCTGCACGCGGAGATCAGATCAGATCCCTCTTCCTTCCCTCCTCCACTATGAAGGCTGACGCGATCGCCAGCGCCGTGATGCCATGAACAACAACGACAAATCAGACCCAATTTATCGTTATCGGGGTTGGGTTCCAGCTAGAGCGGAGTAATTGTCGTTCTCATTCCCGTTACCTAACGGAAACGACGAACGGAAACGGAAACGAGGTTTTCGCCGAGTCGTGCCCATGTCTATTCATTAGGTTTATCCCAGCACAGTCCCTTTGGCTTTGGGATGGGTGGAACCACTCACCCTGAGTTTGGGATTGCTCCTTTTCAAAACCACACCTCTCAGAATCCCTCATCCAGCAAATGCTGATACGAGCTGTAGTGTTCACAAGAAACTCTTCCAAATTATATATATATATATATATTTGCTGTTCCCTTTGCCATCCAGGAAACTGAGTTTCACAAATGGTTGAGCCAGAGCCGGGAGTTACAGTCTATACCCCACAGAGCTGCAGAATAAGGAAACTGAGGATCATAGATATGATCCTGGGGTCATCATCATACTCGTCAAGGACAGATTCTCTCTGGGAGCTGCATGAAACCCATCCATTCGGAAAATGCATTTTTGGAATCAGACACTTTTATGATCATCACTAGACCTTTGGACCCTGCTGTGCTTTCAGTGATGGTGAAACTTTTGTTGTTGTTTTTAAAGCGAAAACATTTCCTTGGTTGAAATGGAAATTGCAGTTTAAAAGACCCTTCCACTCCCTTCCCTCCCAAGCAGTTTGCCTGCAGCTGTGGTGAAAAGTTGTTGGTACTCATGCTGAGGCCTTCCTTGCTATAACAAATTTCCACTGCTGCCTCCCTAATCTTCCAAATTTGTAGCAGGATTGACAGAGGACCCCAATAAGGCCTCTCACTCTCTCTACCTAAAAGGCTACAGCTCTAATTAAAACTCCACACTTCAACCTGTGCCATCACAGAAAGTTCTGACAGAAAAGTATGGATTTCCCCCCTACTTAAAGATATATAATAATAAAATACTGTAAGATTGTCAAAATGATTGTTCAAAGTTTCTGCAAGGATGACAAATGTAGGGCTATCTCAGAGCAATAGCTTAGGCTCTCGGGCAAGTTTTAAGAAGAGGATGAGAAAAATATTGAGACCCATTAGAGCTCATCTTTTCACCTTAGGCCTTAGCATGAAGGCAAGATGCTAGTATGACATGCATACAAATTTGGATAGGTTTTAGCAGGACACAAAATTATATTTATCCTAACTGCACATTCTTGTACTGTGGCATAACATCCATTCTGCAAAAATGAACAGACAGAATTCTTTAAAAACATATTATGCAGCATGCATGCTGATTTATGTAAGAAAATGTTGTGGCCGTAGAATTTTGAAAATGAATATACAGTGGTATCTCAATTTACGAATTTAATCCGTTCCAAATGTATGCTCTTAAGTCGAACTACTCTTAAGTTGGGGTACCTATCTTTAAATATTGAAAAAATAAGTTTAAAAAATTGTAACTCGAGCTGACCATATCTAAAATTTGTAAGGTGGCAGTTAAAACGGCAACAGTGTTCCGTGCTCAAGTCAAATTGCTGTTATGTCAGGGTACCACTGTACTGTAATGCAATACTTGAAAGTAACATTATTATTTAAAATATTACATTACTTGAAGCAACAACACCAATACCAAATGGCCCTTGAGGTCTTTTCCAACTCTATGATTCTATGATTCTATAACTACTCTCCTTGCCTGCTCCTCAGTGATTCTTCTATCCACGCCCATCTGACATCCACTCTAATCCAAATTACTCTGCTGTAGAGATGGGCACGAGATGAACAATTTTTCGTTTCCGTTTCCGTTTTTTCATTTCATTACGCAATGAAACAACAAACGAATTTTATCTCTAAAATGAAACGAAACAAACAGAAACGCCAGAAATTTTGTCGTCTGTTTCGTTTTCGTTACGGCAATACATTGAACTGCTTTAAATGCTTTAAAAAAATCACAAAAAATTGAAATAAATGGTAATGAAATGGTAACAGAATGAATGAAAACGAAAATGAATTTTTTGCAAAAATTCACGAAAAATGGAAACGAACGGAAACGGACCCCCTAAACAACAAACGAAACACCATTTTTTTTATTTGTGCCCATCTCTGCTCTGCTGTGTGGGGGCGGGGTGGGGGAGAGGTGAATCTCCTTTAGATTTCAAGTTCCAGAATCTGTGGAATCAGGGAACATTGAAATTGTAACTGAAAGAGTAAGGTTTCCAAATTATGCAGCTGTCATAGGAAGACCCAATTTGCTCTGCAATTTCTAACCAATAGATACACATTAAAGGCAAAGATTCCCCCCACACATGTGTGCTAGTCATGGCCAACTCTAGGGGCGGTGCTCATCTCCTTTTCCAAGTCAAAGAGCCAATGTTGTGCAAGTCTGTGGCCATGTGCCTGCCATGGCCAAATGCATTTCTGCACATGGAACACTGTTAAAGGTAAAGGTTCCCCACACACATAAGTGCTAGTTGTGTCCGATTCAAGGGGCGGTGCTTATCTCCGTATTCAAGACAAAGAGCCAGTGTTGTGCAAGTGCATGGCTGTGAGTAAACACTGTTTTACCTTCCTGCTTTTTACGGTGGTACCTATTTATCTATTTGCATTTAATGGCTTTCGAACTGCTAGGTTGGCAGGAGCTGGGGTTATCAGTGGGAGCTCACTCCACTGTGTGGCACCCAGGATTTGAACTACTGAACTGCTGACTTGGCAGCCAATAGTTTCAGTGCTCTAGCCTCAGAGCTACCACACCCCAATATATGTTACACCAGCCCATTTCCTTTCTTTCTTTCTCCAAACGTTGCCCCAATGTTCAGGTTACCTCATGAGGGAAAATACTTCAAGCCTAGCCATTTCTCCCATGTGACATCTGTGAAGATATGTCACACTGGAAGCATTTTGGGTAAATGAGATGGTCAACTCACTGGGCGGAGATGGAGATTTTAGAGCAGCGCTGTCCAAACTTTTTGCAAGGAGGGCCATATTTGGCAAGGTGAAAATGTGAGGGGCCCGACCATTCAGCCACATTTGGCCCCACAGGCAGGGGCAGGGAGGATGCTGCAGCAATGGAGCCGGGGGGGGGGTAGGCTGGGAAGGTGGCTGGGTGGTGGTGGACAGAGGCAGGGAGGGCAGGCAAACCATAAAACTGCAAGCTGATGCCTCCATCCAGTATGGGGAGGGGCCAGCTGGCAGGGATGCATGACAGGCTGAGTTGGCAGGAAGAAGATGCCAGGGGCCACTCCAAATTTGAAAATGGGCTGCATTTGGCCCCCGGGCCTGACTTTCAACATGCCTGTTTTAGAGGCTTTGGAATATATCTGTGAACAGGACCTGAGCCAATTTATTTCAAATGTGAAAAAAAACCCTGGCTAAATTGTCGGTAAAAAGTCAAGGGGCAACTGGATTATAAAAAAGGGAGGGAAAAAAGATTCTGAAATGGTTGTTGATTTGGAAAGAAGCTCCTGAAAAAAACTTTGTTGGTTTTTTAAAAAGGCAGTACAAATGTTTGAAAGAAACACTGAGGATCTCCACAAAACACTGTTGGGATAAAACAGAAAAAAGACAACTCAGCTGTTTTATTTGCAGCCTCCCACCAACAAAATTAAAAGCAAAAGGCTGAAAACATTGGTTAAGTCGAGTGGTGTAGCTAGAGTTTGGAGCTTCCGGGGACAACGTCAGTTTTTGTGCCCTCCCCCCCCATCCCGTCTCACCCACCCAGCAAGGGGGCCGATTCCTGGGGGAACATTGAGTGGGGGAAAAGGGTCTCTCCTTATGTCCTCTTTGAGGGCCTCCATTCCAGTTAAGGCTTCCCTGTGCAAACTGCATAGCATGTGGCTAGCATCAAGCAGATAATTTTTTTTTTAAAAGCATCACCTCCGTAGCATGCTTCCCCCTCCTCCTTTCCCCCGACTAAGGTTTGGCATTCATTAGCCTGTGGGAAGGAGGAGAGGGAAGCAGGCAATGGGATTTTTTTCACAAGCAGCACCCCTATCACATGCTTCCTTCTCCTCCTTTCCCTGAGCTAATAATTGCCAAGCCTTAGTGGGGGTTGGGAGAGGAGGGAGGAGCAATTAACTGAGGTGCTCCTTGGAAAAAAAAACATTGCCTGCTTCCCTCTCCTCCTCCACCCCCCCCACGACTAAGGATTGCCAAGCCTTAGCGGGGCGAAAGGAAGACTGCTGGCGGGATGGCACATGGCTTCCTCCTCCTGATCCTCCTCCAGCTGGTCGGTGGTAGAAAAACAAACAAACAAAAAACTACCAACCGGCCTCTCCGGGGCTTCCTGTGCACTAGCTGGTTACCGGGGGCGTTGGGGGGGGACAAAACGGAAAAAAACAACCACTGACTGGCCTCCCTGGGGCTTCCGGTGTGCCAGCTGGTTGGCAGGAGAAAATAAATAAATAAATAAACACTAACTGTGTAAAAAATGTAAAAATGAAATGAAAAATGAAACAAAATGAAATACGAAATGATTTTTGTAAAAAAAAATCATTTTGTAATAAATGAAAAGAAATGGGGAAAAGAAACAAAAAGAATGAAACGAAATGGCATTTGGGTGTTTCGTGCCCATCTCTACATTCTATACTATACTATACTATACTATACTATACTATACTATACTATACT
>JAHTLZ010000016.1:39054095-39077986 GCA_023846285.1 Phrynocephalus versicolor
TACTATACTATACTATACTATACTATACTATACTATACTATACTATAGCTGCCTAGATGCCCTAAGCACATCCGATCTCGCCTGATTTCGGAAGCTAAGCAGGGTCAGGTCTGGCTAGTACTTGGATGGGAGACCACCAGGGAATACCAGGTGCTGTAGGCGCCTGGAGTAGGAACTGGCAAAACCACTCCAGTATTCCTGCCAAGAAAACTCCATGGACATGGAGTCACAGAGAGTCAGGCATGACTGTAATGACACAACACACACAACAACACTATACTATACTATACTATACTATACTATACTATACTATACTATACTATACTATACTATACTATACTATACTATACTATACTATACTATACTATACTATACAATCATCCCCCACCTATTGCGGGGGTTAGGGACCCAACCTGACCCACGATAATTGAAAATCCGCAATATGCAGATGCAGGTCAGGCCAGGCCTGGGGGGCCTAACTGAAGGCTCTTGTATTTACCCCCAGCCTGATGCTGCTCCAAACAGGCCTGTGAGGGCCTTCCCAGGCCTTCTGGAGGCCCCTGGGAAGGCCCTCGCAGGTCCATTCAGGGCAGCACCAGTCCTGAGGTAAGTATGAGAGGCCAGAAACAGCCTTTGCCCCTTACCCCAGGGGTGTTTTGTTATATACTATGGTCCCGTAATATAGGAGGGCAGCAATATACGAACCGCGAAAGGGCGGGGGAAACACTGTACTATACTTACTCCATGTGCAGGTTGTGTATATGGAGTTCTACACACATGAACAGATTGCAGCTTTTATCAGGACTAAATGAATTGTGAAACTGACTATAAAAGAATGAAAGATGAGAAGGCTATCTTCACTATACAGGGTGGAGTGTTATGAATAGAGATGGGCACGACTTAGCGGTATTTCCGTTTCCGTTTCCGTTACTCGTTTCCGTTACTCTACGGAAACGGAAACGGGAATTACTCCGCCAGACTTCGAGCTCGAACCGACGAACGAACAATTTGGTCTGATTTGTCGTGCTCGTTACTTGCATCGCGCGATCGCGCGCGATGCCAAGCGGCACAGAAAAAAAAGTTTTTAAAAGTTAAAAAGCCCGGTTCCCGGCCAAAAAGCAGGCGGAAATATGCCTGCCGTGCCTCAGGGCACCTACCAGAGGGGTGGTTTCTGGAGGTCCCCGCCCGGCCTCCCCCCCTCCTCCGTCCTGGGATGCTCTGGTGTGGTGGTGGGACTCGCCCGCCGCAAAAAGCCCAGTCTCGCCGCCGGCCGCCAAAGCACAACCAAGCGGCACGGGCGGCACAGGAAAAAACTTTTTTAAACTCTCCCCCGGGTCTCCCCCCCACCCATTCCCGGGCCAAAAAGCAGGCGGAAAATGCCCGCTTGACTAAGGGCACTCACTCAGTAGGGCACCTACCGGATGGGGGGTTTCTGGTATGGAGGGGGGTGTCCCGGCTTCCCCCCCCCTCCGTCCTGGGCTGCTCTGGTCTGGTGGTGGGACTCGCCGCAGGCTCGCAAAAAGCCCACTCTCGCCGAGACGCCGATGGCCGCCGCAAACACAAGCGGCACGGACGGCGCAGGAAAAAACTTTTAAACTCTCCCCCCACCCATTCCCGGGCCAAAAAGCAGGCGGAAAATGCCCGCTTGACTAAGGGCACTCACTCAGTAGGGCACCTACCGGAGGGGGGGTTTCTGGTCTGGAGGGGGGTGTCCCGGCTTCCCCCGTCCTGGGCAGCCGGACTCGAGTCGCCTCGTCGCCATGCCATGCGGTGCGGGCGGGGGATCGAAAATGGGGCGGCGAATGCAATATTGTTTTTGAAATCGTGGTCCAAAAACACACAAGCACAACAGAAACACGCGGAAATGGAACTGCCAGATTTTTCACAGTAGCAGTGGTTTTTTTCTTGCAACAAAATGTCTCTCCTCTCCTCCTGTGTCCTCCATTGATTTTATTTTATTTTATTTTATTTTACACCTGCGCAGTGTGCAATGATGGGCTGGCCCAGTGGCCTGGCCAGCCATGTGGGAGGGGACGACCATGCAAATTTTTGGAGCCATCTCACCAATCGCATGGCCACTTGGCCACTGAGACTTCTGGGATGTGCCAAAAAGCCCCCTAAAACTTGCCCTAGCCCCCTAACCCCCTAACCCTAATCCTTGACTCCTTACCCATACGTCACAGACTGTCTTCTTAGTGGGTCAGAGAGGCACCCAGAGGTGCAACCCAATAGCCCACCATAACCTTACCCGTCATTAGCCTAACCCTAGCCCTAACCCTAATCCACCTTAGCCCATAGCCAGATCGACTTGCATTGCACTACACACGCAAGTACGATTCCCTTCTGTGGGACGTGATGGCAGGTGCGACCCACTCGGATCAGGTGCTTGAGCAGGTGCAGTGGCACTGCCTGGCCTGGCGACACGCAGGTCTCGCTCTGCCTGCAAATGGCATGCATAACCATATGGTTGTGCAATGCCATTTTGCAGCAGCAGCAGGTGAGGAGGGGAGACCCCCATGTTGAGGGGTCTCTTGGAGCCTGCTGCTGCTGTCCCTTCCTTTATAGCGGGCCGGCGGAGGCACCCACCCCACAGAGGTGCCTCCAGGAGCCCGCTACCCCCCCAAAAAAACCAGTATAACGATAACGAAAAAAACGAAAAACGAAACGACTAATTTTTTCCGATTTTTCGCGAAAACGGAAACGAAACGACTCGGACCCTAGCCGAAAAAGAAAACGAAAACGAGGCTTTTTCCCTGAGTCGTGCCCATCTCTAGTTATGAATATAGCGCATGAGGAACCTTGGTTAAGATCTTCCTTATCTTTGGTCTGCAGGTAGCAAACAATTGTAATAATAATCAGTGCATCTTATGAAATCAGTTCTGATTTCTGATGACCCTTCTCAGGGTTTCCTAGGTAGCGAGTGCTCAGAAGTGGTTTCCTCTCCCCTTCTTCCAGAGGTGCCCTGGACCAGTGCAGTCTGCCCAAGGCTATACAGGATGGCTCTTCTACAGGGACACACAGTGATGAATTAAAATCATAGCCTTTGACTTGGCAGACAGACAACTAACGTGTTGAACTATCAAGCCAGCCTGAATTAATATAGGACAACTGCAATTACACCTCTCTCCCTCTCCAGAAGGCAGATGGCACTCCTTTAGAAATGGATGCCTGACACTCATTTCAGTCAGCAAAGAGGACACACAATAGGTCTGTTTGCACTCACTGCTGCTGGGTCATTTATCTCAGCTGGGTTCATCCTTTCATGCATGATTTGCAGCCTGTCCTGCTCTCTCTCCCATGCTTTAGAACACGCAGTCTTGTCAAAATTTGACAATCCAAATCAGCAGCAAACACGGCACAAATCACTTTAGGTCCGGCCAATTGCAGCGAGGGGGCAGCCCAGAGGGATGCTTCGTTGCAGAAGTCAGGTTTCCTCCTCGAGACTGCAAAATACTCTGCTGATCTCCTATCAAATCACAAAAGGAAAAAAAAAGAATATTCTCTGCAATAAGCTTCATTTTTCTGAATTGTTAAGGAGGAGTAGGAAAGAAAATTGTTCCTTTAGCACTTCTGGAAAACTTTAAGATGGTATTGCTATGGCAACAGTTCCCCTTCTCACCAGCTAAAGTGAAAGGAGAGAGTGTGAATATATAGTCCATGGAATCTGAATTTTAATGTGCCAGCTTTGATCTGCATATCTCTGGTGTCTGTTGCGAATGCCATCATGGATTTACCTTGACTTTGGCATGAACAAAATGATAAGAAATGGCTACTAAGTCAAAGCAAAATGAGCGCAATATAAACTTTAAAATGGGCTGTTTATGAAAGGAGAAGTAAATAAAAATTAAAAAACACAGCCTCTGTTCCACTTGGATCATTTGTTTCAAGACTAAATATATTTAGTGAATTTAGACATAGGAGTCTGCTGCAAACTGCAAGAAGGAAAAAATAATGGGGATCAGTCAGTGTTCTCTCTCTCTGAGAATAAATTTTCATAATCATCAATTGTCATCATGATTTCTAAGTTGCCTTTCTCTCATTAAGAGATTTAAGGCAGCTCAGAATAAATAAAATGCAACTGAAGTTTAAAGAAAACACACAAGAAAGTTAGTAAATTATTGTACTTGCATAAATGGTGCATTGAAAATTCTCACATACAAATGCTAAAGGATTTCTAATTGCATGGATATCCCATTTTGGGTTTAAGTTTGGTTATATCAATCAATCAATCAATAACCTTTTTTTAAAAAAAATTAAAGGGCAGTTGAAACAAGAAACTACATAATTGAGGGCTTGATCACACCTGTCAAAAGAACCCCAATTAGTCCAAATTAGCTGATATTTAGATCATTGCATTATGTTCCATTCACATGACATATGGTGGTCAACATCAAATTCATTTACTCTAGCAAAAGGTTTATTCGCCCCTCGCTGGGAGGGTTTTTAACATTTGTATCAATGATGGATCATTCAGTTTTGTTATTTATTTATTTTCAAAGGAGTCAGGTTTCTGGATGTTGTGGCCACTTCATGCCTACTGTGCTTGTATTCCCCCTCCCCTCACACCTTTTTGATTTTTTTAAAAAATGGATAGTGACAAATTGATAGTAGCAGGTGCTGGCACCAGCACTGCTACAAAAACACACAACATAAATGCATTGCACAGAAAGAGACAATCTTCACCACTCCCTTGAGAGTGAAAGAAAAGCTGAGATTCCCTGTTTTAAATTGTAAAAAAAGGAGTGTTGCATTTGTTTTTATTTTTTATTTTCCAGGTCAGGTAGCTACAGGGTTAGAGAATCTAAAGGTAAAAAGGGGAAAGCATTACATGGTAAATCACATTATTTCCAGTTTGGATACTAAACCAAGTTATCAATCTAATCTACTAATGAAGTACAGTAATATTAATTATGGGCTTCATTCACATAGGGGTGTGGTGGCTCAGTGGGCTAGAGCACTGAAACTGTTGGCTGCAATCCTGGGTGCCACACAGTGGAGCGAATTCCCGCTGTTAACCCCAGCTCCGGCCAACCTAGCAGTTCCAAAGCATGGAAATACGAGTAGATAAATAGGTACCACCATAAAAAGCCGGAAGGTAAACAGTGTACTGTGTGCATAAATGTGTTCAGTCATGCTGGCCACATGGCCACAGACCTGTACAACACTGGCTCTTTGGCTTGAAAACAGAGATGATCACCACCCCAAGAGTTGGACATGACTAGCATGCATGTGCAGGGGGGCATTTACCTTTACCTTTTCTCACATAGTAGTCATAAAGTGGCCTTCATCTTTCTCTTGCCTCCTGTAAGTCTTTCTCTGAACAGTTTTGACAATATGTCAATCTCTGCTGTTTTTAAATATTTATCCAACAGTTCTTGATGCCTTGGTGTCTCTGCTGTTTTCCAATACTTGGCAAAGGAAATCCTTGCTATGGTTATTAGAGAAGGTGTTTCGTTTGTCGTTTGGTCGTTTAGGGGTCCGTTTTGGTTCGTTTTCATTTTTGTTCGGTTTTTCATTTTCGTTACGAAACAAAATGAAAAAACGAAAATGAAAATGAAAAATTGTTGTTTCGTTAGCATTCTTTTCAGTTCAATGCATTTGCCGCAACGAAAATGAAAAACACAGCAAAATTTTTCATTTCGTTTCCATTTTTGTTTTGTTTTTGAAAAATTTTCATTTTCGTTTTCGTTACAAAACGAAACGAAAAAACGAGAACAAAAATGAAAATTTCGCTGAGTCGTGCCCATCTCTAATGGTTATCATAGGCATTAGTAAATGTTTCTTCTTGACATCCTTAATTTCTGGCATAATGTTTAACACAAATATTTCAGGTTTAAATGAGATAGTACATTTCAACGTTTTTTGTAACATTGCATGCACAGTTTTCCAGTAGCTACATACTTCATCACAAATGATAGGAAGATCCTTCTTTCTCTTTACATTTCCAACATCTGTCTGGCATAGTTCCATAAGAGTGTTGCATTTTTAAAGCACTGCTCTTCACAATACTTTGTAAGTCTTTCAAAACCCACTTCCTCCTCCTGATGCTATTCAAAAGAGAAAAGCTAAATTAAAGCCAAGAACTGAGAGGGAGAGATATATAGTGAAGGAGGGAAAGGAAAAGGGTAAGGGGAGAGGTGATACTTCATTGATAACTTTGCCCCAAGGAACAGAGAAAATGAATTGACAAAAAATTAAAGAGCAGTGTGACCTGCTATAATAGTTCAAATAGAAAGAAATGGATCAATATAATTTAAAACAATTTGAATGCTCACTGGTATATATACCATGTGACCACTGGAAGAAATATAGTACAGCAGAGGTATGAAAAGAATTGATATAAATGCTTTTTTTTTCATGTGTGATTGAGCCCTGAGTCACTTTCATTATACTGGAAAGGGGGGTGGCTTGCATGTTATCTTCTATTACAGGGAAGAGAGCTGCAGTTTGGTTGGGGGCGGGGTTGGTAGGCAAAATATAGCCACATGTTGGCATGCTACAAACACCCCTACTATCTGAAAATAGACCACTCATACCCAAGTTAAAAATAATGCAACATCACTTCAGAGGAATATGTATGTGTTTGTATCAGTCGGATATTGTGAGCTTCCACCAGGAGATGGATTTCCATTTTCAACCAAAACAATCACTAATAGTCTTCTCAGATTGTTTCTTGCCGTATCTAGCTCATGAACTCCAAGCTTTGCTGAGATGGCTCCACTTTGCAGAAATTAGTGTGCTGTTTCGAGTTAATTGCTGTGCTCTGTGCTGCTAGATGTACAGACAATGACAACCCCAATATGTCTTTAGAGAGGTGGGAGCTGAGGAAGCTGCCCAAACTACATAGACTGGCAACAGCTGCTCAAGGTTTCAAACAGGAGACACTTCCAGGCCTGACCCAGAGATGCCAGAAGTTGAACGTGTAACCTTTTAGATGCAAAACAGATCTTCTCCTATTGGACAAATCCATTGGATGCCAGCCAAGCCAAAAGAAACAGCAGCAACAGCAAAAGTAACATCAAAGCAACAGTGGAGCAAAGTCAATAAAACATGAAGCATAATATGACACTCAATCCAAGTAGAGATACAAATATCTCTGATAAGTTTCAAGTCTATCAAGTAAGTTCCCCCCCAAAAACAGCTGATTGCCGCCCCATGGCCAAAATGAACATGACAGACAAAGCATATGGGCTGAATATTTGGGTCAGGCATATTGAAAACAACAAGATTCCACAAAAAGAGGCCGGGCCCATGCCAGGAACCCGCTTTTATAGCGGATCCTCCCGTGATACCTCCCGGCCTAGTGAGACAGCTCAAATCCTGTCTCGCATGTTTTCAGCTGGGGGAGGCAAATGGGCCCCGCCTACAAATTCTCATGGCGGAGCAGCAACTTTTCCCAGTACAGTTGTTTACTGAACAAAGGCATGGTAAAGTTTCATTTGAGAAAGAAAGGAATCCTGCCTACAATCCTAACCATCAATGTGCTCTGGTTTTCTCAAAGGGAGGTAGTCCCAGCAGCTGGAAAACTGAGTGTAAGCATGGGTGACAGGCAATCTCAAATTTCTGTGATGGAATGTTAGAGGCAACATGTGATTTTTTGTAGCAGCAACAGCTCTGGAACAAGCTAAGTAATTTTTTTAAAAAAAAAACTGAAATGTGCTTCTCAACAAGTCTGAAAGGCTCATGTTGACATCATGAGAAGAAATGCCAACATTTAGGGTTGCCAAGGTGGCAGCGTTCCATTCCTTAAGATTTCAGGATCACAACTGGAGATCCAGAGAAAGGACCCCAAAACCTCAGCTTCGGTGCCATATCCTGACTGCCAGGAACCCAGTCCTAGATACAAAAGTAATGGATGGGACCATGCTTACTGGCCCTGGATGATCAATGTAATGCTGACACAGAACCTTTGTGCATGCATTGTGTATGCACAGGGCCAGGGTCTTCTATGCTTGTAAAATACTGTACATACTGGGCTTTTTCCTGTATCTGTGCTAAATCAGATCATATAGGCATTCCTGAAAATCCATCCAAGCATCGCAGGTGCCATTAAAATGCAAGAATTTATTATTCTGTTGGCTTTGGTAGTGTTTCAGACTCTCACGGGTCTGACCTCTACAGCTGTACATGAAATCTTTGACGTTTTAGTGTGGTCCCCTCCCCAGTATATTATTGAATGCAACAAATTAGAGGACCCTTGTTGGCTAATAAATCCAACTGCTACACCTTGCATGTTTACTCAGGTGTAAGCACACCGTTTAACCAGGCTTTCAATTGCCCCTGCTTCCTAGCGAGGAGGGCTTGGGATTTTAAAAAGAAAGAAAACCCGCTGGAAGAATCTTCCCTGGAAAACAAAGAGAGCCACAATACCAATCAAGCCGACCAAGGGTTAAACTTCAGTCCTGGCAGAACATTTTATTTGGAGTCTAAGCTTTGCCGCTGGAGGGAAATTTTTACAAATAAACTTGCAAGCTTTGCAGATCAATTTTCTACTTGGTTTTATCACCCTGTTTCTCTCTTAATCAGCCCCTGCTGCCCGTCTGTCTCTTTTCCAGACACATTCTGAAGGCTCGGTGCCATCTCTGAATCAATTGCCGGCCCCCTCTTCTCTTCTCTTTTGTAGAGCTTGAAGCCACATTGGAAACTTGGGTGCCATTTGTGCCACCATCAAGAATATTTAGGAAGAAACAGCTTTCACAAGCAATACTCCACGGCTCCGGCACTGCTGAGCAGGTGGCACAGATCTCGGTTACTTGAATACTCCACAAGCATTTAAATGATAATAATATTATATTACAACACAGGCAACAACATATAAATTATTGTGTATTGTCCTCATTCATTGATTTCCCCCCCTCTCCAAACACATAGCCTTGGCTGAAATATTGATTGAACAATGTAAAAAAAGATGAGAAAAAGGAGACTGCAGTAATGTAATGAACTGTAAATGGAAACAATAGGCTACTTAGTGCCAGAGAGATGAAAGACATTTAATAAGAAAGAGAAGGGACCGAGTGCGTGATTCACCATTGTTTGATCTACTCAGCACCCACCAGGAATACAGATATGCACAGTAAAATAGCTTAAATGTACAAAGAGATAGGATATCCCACTAGGGAGCATAATTTATCATAAAATTGATGGAAGTAAAATCACTCATTGAATGCAAAGGAAGCTAAAATAACATCCTGAAGAACTTCTGATGAATAAGTGTCAGAAACCTTATCACTGCGTTGCTTTATTGCAGTATGGAACATATTAAACTGGTATTATTAAGTGGACACATCAAGGAAAAAGCAAATTTCATCAGCATTAACTACTTTCTGATGGTGGAAGATGAAGCAGTAAGATATTCCCAGTTGGTTTTATTCAATCTGTGCTGAGTCATCCTAATGAATAATTCCTGTAACCACATCCTGGCTGTGTATTTTTATAACCATATCAAATATGTTTCAGGATAAATTTGCTGAAGTAGTATAATAATACAATATAACATGATAATTATGCTTCAAAATCTTAAGAGAAGGAGCCTATCGTTGTTGGGGTGGACCAAGAACTCAGAATAACTCTCAGAACATGCCAATGTGTCAGCAAAATAAGGGCCGGAATGCTAACAGTTCGTGAGTAAGATTTGTTTAACCTGTAGCTAACTGTGGTTAATTCACAAGGTGTTGGAGTCGCTCTCAGCTGAGCAACTGGGCATGTGGCTTTAGATGCAACTGTAATATACTCTGGCAGCTTTCTTATTAGCTGCGATTAGCACGTTGCCGAAACCTTACACAAATTCCAATAGGCTTCTGGCCAGTATGTGGAAGCAAGGCTAGTTTTAACACAAATTGTTTTTTAAAGGTTTGTCTTTACTCAGCATGGCTGAATAGCTCAGAGAATTAATACCACTTTTGCATATCCTCTTCCTGAAAAGAGGCACCATAAGTCAGAAGTGACTTGACAGTGCATGGTTATTATTGTTTATTACACTTCTCAGAGCTTAGAAGAATTGTGCACTTGTGCACTACACCTTCCAGAACTGCCAGCCAACATCGGCACACCATCGGCTGCCAAGTGATCCGTACAGAGTATCCTAATGACTTCTTATGCTTGATGCTACAGACTAGAGATGGGCACGAAACGAACAATTTTTCGTTTCCGTTTCCGTTTTTTTGTTTTGTTACATAACAAAATGACAAACGAATTTTGTCTCTAAAATGAAACAAAACGAACAGAAACACCAGAAATTTTGTCGTGTGTTTCGTTTCCGTTACTGCAATATGAGTGAATTGCTTAAAATCCTAAAAAAATCACCAAAAATGAAATAAATGGTAATGAAATGGCAACGAAACAAACGAAAACAAAAACAATTTTTTTGCAAAAATTCACAAAAAAAGGCAACGAACCGAAACGGATCCTCCAAACGACAAATGACAAACGAAATGCCATTTTTTAAAATTCGTGCCCATCTCTACTGCAGACTGTGTATAGGCCCCACTGATGCTGCCATGATTTTTCTTGTTTCTCCCTCCTTCTCCAAGTCTTCTTTCATGTTGATCTGTACCTCTTTCTACCCTAGTACTGTACTTCAACACACATGTCTCACATTAAAGATCCACAACGGTAACAAAACAAAACAAAATCCACCTTATATCATTTGCACCTTTGAAAGTCTCCACAATGAATTAGGATTTCAAGTCGAGATGAAAGGAACACAGTTTCCCATTTTTTAAAGTCCCTGATGCTCTTCCTCCACCCACTTCCCTCCCCAAAATATGACATAAAGTTGAGGCACAAGTGGTTAAGGGTGAGACTGGACATGATCTGATCTACAGCTTCTTGCACAGGTATGTTTCCCGGTGGTAAAGGTCCTGCAGGCTGATTCTGAGCATCGGCAACTGGTTGTGCTCCAGGTGGTTGGAATTTCAGTTCTCCACCGGGTCCTGTGGGAGGATGTCCTGACTCCTTGCTGTCATTTCTTCTTTTCCATTTGCTGAACAGCCTGCTCAAGTTCTTGTCTCTGGGCCTCAAAGTGCTCTCGCTACCTCTGGAGTTCTTTCTTTTTCTGAAGTTCTAATGGCTTGCTTTTGCAATTCATCTTCTTGCTGGGAAATGTGACATTCAAATTCTTTTAAATTTGTATTCATTCAGCCTGCTTGGCTTTACTTGGCCGAGAATTTGTCCTTGTTGCTCCTGTGCTCTTTTCCTCCTTTCCCCCCTTACTTCTCCTTCCCCATATTGATCTTTGATCACCATTTCTCTCCCTACCATTACCAATCTCTTCCCTTTTAAGATGGCCATGTTCTACTTCTCTAAACCCAAGATGACCTATTTGCACATTAAACAGACCTTTGGTCATGTCACAAATCACATGGTGGTTCATGACAGGACTGGCCAACACATAGATACAGAAAATACCTCAGACATACTCCTTTCGCTATATTGAAGAGCAAAATAACAGCAGCAGCATTTTAATTGTGTCAAAGTGACAAAACAGACTACCAGACAACAGAGTTTTCTTGGGTTCTTTCTGCACCATAACCAGGATTCACAAAATGCAATCCATGTTATGTTCTGTGCAATTTACAATTTCTGTTCTTGGGCACCACTGGCCCTTGGAACATCTCTAGGACACACACGTATTCCACAGGTGTAGTCTTTCTAGGAATGGGGTTTCTCATCATTGCTGCATACAAATGTTTTCTTCAGGTGTTTGCTCTTGGATACTGTTGTGGCGTGGGGTTTAGTGATTTCAGCAGTGATTTCAGCTCTTAGACATAGCAGGCTGGAGACAGCTTCTAGTGTAACAGCTCTTTATTCAGGGAGAGAACAAGACAGGGGACTGGGGAGAGGGAGCTACATTTATAGAAGCCAGGACTGGCTAGGAAAAGATACGTTTTGGAGGGAACAATTACAACCAATCACAAAGCTGCCTTTTGGCAGAGACCAATAGGAACGAGGATCCAAATGCAGCAACTTGAATAAACCAATAGGCCTGTTCCCTTTGGAACAGGGACAGAAACCAATAGGAATACAGATCAATACACAATACCCCTTCCCCCCTAGTGGGCACAGCACATGTAATCCTTTAGATATTGTGGGGCCCTGCGACTTCTAATTGATCTCCTGACTATGGGTGTTGCAGCGGCTTGAGCAGGCAGTGTCTGTGGTGGAGAGTCTACTGTAATAGCTTCATCCCTGAACTGTTCCTCGGCACCATGAGGACTTGCAGGAGCAGATTCATTTGCTGAAGCCACTGGTACCTGCACTCCTGGGGCATCTACGCTCTGATCTTGCAGCTGTGACTCATTCATGGGGGTAGTGTCACTCTCGGGCTGCAATTCTCCCACATCTGTACCCACTCTAATGGGTGCTCTGCGCCTCAGTTTGTCCATGTGCCTATGCCAGACCCTGCCATCTTCAATGGTCACATAATAAGAGACTGGCCCAGATGCTCTGGTGATCACCCCTGGCACGCACAGGGGACCTCTGGCGTAATTTCTCACCCAGACCAAATCTTCAGGAACAAAATACCTTGTAGAGTCGCTCTCTGCCTGTGGAGGTGCTCTAGCATTGCGGTTTGGCATTTTGTCTGGGTGGACATAGTCCAGCACCGTCACCAGCCTTCTACCTAGAAGCAGCTCTGCTGGCGACTTGCCCGTAGTAGTACACGGCGTCGCATGCTGCAAGAACAAAATTCGGGCAATGCGCGTTGACCAGTCACCCTCCACCAAGCATGCCATAGATCCTTTGGCTGTCTGCACCATGCGCTCAGCCTGCCCATTGGATGAGGGATGAAAAGGAGCTGAGGTGACCCCTCTTTTAAATTATCAGTCAGGAATGCACACGGGAGAGAGCGGTATCTTTCCTTGTTCTCTCAGCTATTTCAGTGGCAGTTACAGGGCCCCCCAGAAGTGTTTCAAGCATCATCACTCGTTCCGATGGGGCAGGATCTGCATCGCTCACACCAGGAAGGGACAAGCAACTTAGTGCATCAGCGTGGCACAACCTTTTCCCTGGAACATGGGTCAGGGTGTACTGGAACCCATTCAGGAATATAGACCATCACAACATTCTGTGGAAGAGAATCTGCGGCATCTGTTTGTTCGGGTTGAACAAGCCTAACAGAGGCTTGTGGTCAGTTTCAAGGAAGAAGTGGCGACCGTATAAATAGTCATGAAACTTTTTAATCCCTGCCACTATTGCCAGGGCTTCCTTGTCAATTTGGGCATAGTTGCGCTCCGTTGGGGACAACGTACGAGAATAGAACGAGATGGGCTTTTCTGACCCATCTGCTTCCCTATGGCTCAGCACAGCTCCCAGCCCATACTGAGAGGCATCACATGCCAGGACAAGAGGTTTCGACTCGTCATAATGAGCAAGGACGCTCCTGCTAGTCAGCATGCCCCGCAAGGTGTCAAAAGCCTTCTGCTGTGCCTGAGCCCAACACCACACACTCTTTTTCTTCAATAGTTTATGCAACAGTTCCGCTATTGAAGCTTTCTGTGGTAGGAATGAATGATAAAAGTTAATAAGTCCCAGGAATGACTGTAACTCTGTCTTGTTCTGTGGGCGTGGTGCCTCAGTAATGGCTTTAATTTTAGAGTCAGTGGGGTGGATGCCCGTTGCATCAATTTTAAACCCCAAGAAATCCACAGATGGCACCCCAAAATTGCATTTTTCCTTTTTGAGCTGCCGCCCCACCTCTTTAAATTTGAGTAACAGAGCACGGATACGCCCAACTAGTTCCTGGGGGTCTTTCCCAGCAATCAGAACATCATCAAAAAATGGCAAGACCCCTGGCAGACCCCTTAACAGGCGCTCCATTAGTCGTTGAAAAATTCCTGGGGCCACACAAACTCCAAACTGTAATCTGTTTACTCGGGAAGCCCCTTTGTGTGTTACAATAGTCTGTGCTTCCGCAGATTGCAGAGTCACTGGCAGCTGCTGGTAAGCTTGTGCCAGATCAAGTTTGGCGAAAATTCCCCCCCCCCAGCTAGTTTTGCCAACAGCTGTGAGACGACTGGAATGGGGTATGAATTTCCCCTGAGTGCCTTGTTGATAGTACATTTGTAATCTGCACAAATTCTCACTTCCCCATTTGCCTTAAGGGGTGTGACGATAGGAGTCTCCCACTCAAAAGAGTCCACAGGTGAAAGAACTCCCTGTTTGACCAATTTGTCCAGTTCCGCCTCAATCTTGGGTTGCAGCGCAAATGGCACTCACCTTGGCTTGAGTCGGATTGGGGCCACCCTGGGGTCCAGCTCAAAGTCAATTGGAGGCCCTTTATAACAACCCAGTTTTCCACTGAAGAGTTCAGCAAATTCCTGGCCTAACGCCTTGCCCAACTCTGGGGAAGTTTGGACTGAGTTGAGCCCTGATATACACAGTCCCAAGGCGGGAAACCAGTTAGTACCCAGGAGACTGGGGCGACTCCCCTTTGCAATCACCAATTTAAGCACAGCCTGTTTCTCCCGGAATTGTACCCTCACTGCACACATTCCTAGAATGTGGATGCGGCCAGCCGTGTATGATTGCAAGGTTGCTGGGAATGGTTCCAGAGAGGGGAAGCTACCCCCAGGGAAGAGCCCCCTTGCAGTCTGGTCTGAAACAATGGTGAATCCAGATCTGGAATCCACCTCCATGTCGCATGGTTGACCTTCAATCTTCACTCTGACAGATGTTTTACCTTGCACCGGGAACTGCACGGTCTCTCCGTTGATCTCTGTGAGATAATTGCAGTCGTCCAGGAGATGAGTCGTGGTGGATGATCTGCGATGCGTTGATCTAGGTGATCACGTTGCTCCAGCTGCCACTGACCTACAGGCCCTGGCGAGCAGTGCCTTGGCCAACTTGAAGGTCTGACGCCCACAGCAACTCAGGAACATGGCCCTTCTTTTGCTGGCATCAGTGATTCCTTGAGTCACCATGAAGAACTCGAAGCGTTCAACATAGTCCTCCCAAGTGTGGGGCTCCGATGGCTGGAAGGGCTCCAATACCCGTGGACTTTCCATTCTCCAGGCGGCAGGGTCGTCTTCTAAACCGGCTGGTGAGTCTTGTTCTCCACTGCGATCTGGACTCTGAGTCAGCATGATGATCCTCTGCTTCTCAGCATTCTGGATCCCACCTTCGTCGCCAGTGTTGTGGCGTGGGGTTTAGTGATTTCAGCAGTGATTTCAGCTCTTAGACATAGCAGGCTGGAGACAGCTTCTAGTGTAACAGCTCTTTATTCAGGGAGAGAACAATACAGGGGACTGGGGAGAGGGAGCTACATTTATAGGAGCCAGGACTGGCTAGGAAAAGATACATTTTGGAGGGAACAATTGCAAGCAATCACAAAGCTGCCTTTTGGCAGAGACCAATAGGATTGAGGATCCAAATGCAGCAACTTGAATAAACCAATAGGCCTGTTCCCTTTGGAACAGGGACAGAAACCAATAGGAATACAGATCAATACACAACAGATACATAGATTTAGAACAACAGGAAAAGAGACCAAATACAAGATGGATTGATTTCCTAAAACAGTAGTTCCCAACTCTAGGTCCTCAGGTGTTCTTGGACTACAAGTCCCAGAGGTCCTTTACCGCTAGCAGTGCTGCCCAGGATTTCTGAGAGTAGTAGTCCAAGTAAGTCTGGGGACACAAAGCTGGGAAACACTGCCCTAAAGGAAATACAGCATTGAGTTTACAAGAGATCAACAGGTTGTTGAGGAGAGGATGTCTCTCATTCACAGGGTACAAAAGTCAAAGGTGACATCATGGCGTGAAACAACATATGAACAACACTTATGTTCACACAACTTCCAGATTTGCTCCACAGAACATTGCACTGTAAAAAGCACAGCAAGCATATGGTTTAAGATTAGCTTTCTTGAAAAGGAATATGAGAGCACTGAATGATTTAACATCTTTATATCTTTTCTTCTCTCTTTCCCTTCCACTCTTTTTTTTCTAATTTTGCCCTAAGAAATATTATATACCTATGCTATAGTTACTCAGTTTAATGGCTTGGTAAAAGATCTTCTGTATTAAAACAAATTATGTCTCAGAAATCAGTTCCATGGGCTTGTGGGGAATTGATCAGATGGTCACAGCACATTTACTGTAGCCTCACATGTTAGCCACAGGGCGCAGAGCAATATATTTATTACAGAGATAGCAAAAGTTTTGCAAAACAGTCATTTGGCATCAAAGACTTGTGTAAATGTGCCTCGCAGTTAAAAATAAGATGGCACCCAGCTGTGACTGCAGTCTGGCATAAGAACACGATCCATTTACACAATGGAAATTCATTCATTTTGGGAGAAAACTAAAATAGACCCAAATCATTGGGGATTTTGTGAGTCAACAGTTCTATAAGTTCCACTGATTCAGTGAGCCTACCCTCATCTTGGTCTAGACTCATAAGTCTCAGATATAGCCACTTGGGGGAGGGAAAAAAGTTTTTTAAAAAGCCCTGGGTTTTTATTAAAAACTTTTTCCCCTTCTCCTCAAGCCCCGCCTGCCAGCTCATCAGCATTAGGGTGGGGGGAAACCCTTTCCTCCCACCCCAGTGCCCATCAGCTGGCAGGCGAGGCTTGGGGGAGGAAAAAGTTTTTTTAAAAAAATAATTCCAGGGCTTTTTAAAAATAAACTTTTTGTTCCTTCGCCACTTTCCAGCCCACCCTCCACAAACCATTTTGTTAGTGGTTCATTTCATACTTTTTTAAAATCGTATGAAACAAAATAAAAAAATATGTGTGTGGGGGGGAGGAAGAAATGAAATGAAACGAAACATATTTTTTTCCTTTTTTGCCCATCCCTAGTGTTAGCCTTCTCCAAGAGTTTAAAGCATTTTATTATTTTTCCATGTAATTGCTGGTGGTCTTTTTTTTTCATATGTGTGTTGGTCATCTAAAAGTGTGATAACCTTTTCGTGTTAGTCCACAGTATTGAGGATGACAATGCATCTTCCTTTGTCCACAGGCAGAATGGTGATGTTCTCATACCTGGTGAGGGATGTCAGAGCACTTCTCTCTTGGATGGTAAGGTTGGATGGTGATAGTTGAGCACTGGAGAGTGTGGCAGAGACTTTCATTCCTGAGTAGTTCAGCTTCTGCTGATGGCAGATTGTTGCTGTGAATGGCCAATTCTGTAGCTGTGATGAAATCCACAATAGGAACCTGCTCAGGTGTGATGGCAAAATTTAGGCCTTTTGATAGGTCCTTCCTCTCTGCCTGGGTGAGCTCCCTGTTTGAGAGATTCTTCACCCATTTGTCCTTTACATCTCCTGTCATGGTCCCATCATACTTCTTCTAAGGCACAGACTTGTCCAATCAAAAGACCCAATACCAAAACAAAAAAGGAGCAATATAGTATATGCGGTCGAATGCAGTGAGGAGTGTACAGACTTATACATTGGAGAAACTAAACAGCCATTAAACAAAAGGAGGGGTAACAGCTCAGGAACAGAATCAGCAGTACACCTCCACTTGAAGGACAAAGGGCATTCATTCAAAGATGAGGATGTACACATATTAGACAGAGAAGATAGGTAGTTTTAGAGTGAGGTCAGGGAAGCCATTCATGTGAGTATTGAAAACCCCTCTCTCAACAGAGGTGGGGTCCTCTGGCACAGTCTATCTGCTACTTATCAGGCTGTGCTTTCAACAAGACCCAGACAAATCAAACAACTTTCACCACCAAGGCCATAGCTAACAACCCATACTTATGGATTTCAGCACCTTAGGCCACTGTTCACCTTAATACTGTTGTCTACCTCAGAAGCCTATTCAGGTCATTGTTCATCTCACGAGTCTATTTCAGACCAGGATGATAAGAGTTCAAAGCGGATAAGATGAAGGACTCACACAAGTAGCTTTATTCAGGCTGATGTTTCTATCTCTCAAGAAAAAGAAGTCCAGTTGCCATGGACTCAACTTCCAGCTTAAGCTCCTCACTTAAGCACTTGGTCACTTGACTTTGCTATTGGGTGAATTATATAACTCTTCTCAGCCATAACAGGGCAGTCTTGCTTAGAAGAGTTGCTTTTAAAAAGTCATCCATGGAACCATTTACTCTTCTGATTGAGTAGTGCAGAGAAGTGAGAAAACTGGCCGAGGAAAGTGTTGAGCAACAACATAAAATCTTGGCAACTTTCCAGAACATTTCCTTCCAATATTCATTGGCAAGAATAGAACTATCTGTTTCCTAGATAAAGGTTTATTTCCCTGCTACTGAACTGTAATCTGCAAAGGAATTAATCTGCACAGTTGTAAGAAAGTCTGAATACTTCATCTTTTTGGAGAACTTCCATTCATTTGGCAAAATGTAATGATGTCAACAAAGAGCTGGCACTGCCAGCAGCTGATGTCAATAGACAACAAGAAGTGGAGAGACAAAGAATAAACAAGTAATTTTCAATGTGAAAGCAGAAGCAGAAGGGGAAACAATGGAGAGGATGCTGGAACTGGCAACTGAATTACAGGTTTCCTTATTTTAGAAAGAATTGTGGCACGCTTCACAAGTTTCTTTGATAAAGATGCCATTTCAAAAGACTCCATCTGGACTCCTAGGAGATACCTAGCCAAAAAAGAGAGAATGAAGTGTGTTCTCAAGCTTTGATGGTTCTTGAAAGAGAAAAACAAACACAATCCATAAGTTCAACAGAAAAACAACATCATGACACTAATCACCCACAAAGTTGAAAGAGACATACCAAAGTCACCTTGAAATGGAGGCTCGTTCTCGTGTTCAAAGCAGGGGTTTTGCACCAGTCTTCTCAGTAAGCAGGAACTGCTCTTCCAGAAGACATAGTAGGGGATTGACTTGTTTTGCTTGACCAAACTATGCCCCATCATAAGAGCTCCTGGATGGGGTTTTGTGACAGAGCTGGCTGCCATCTTCACCATAGTGACCCCACTTGCCGTGTGACCCACGGGAACTGCAAGTGTTTATTTGCAGGCTTATTTGCATGTCTTATACTTTTAGCCCCAGAATAATCTTTCTGGGGGGAAATGCCAGGGAGATAATTGATATACTCTAGGTTAGGGGTGGACACAAAACAGAAAAATATTTCATTTCATTTCATGCTCACCCCCATTTTGTTTTGTTTCATTTCATATGCATTTTTTAAAAAAATCATATGAAACAAAATAAAATTAAACAACATGGCTCCCCTGTGTTCTAGAGCAGTATTGGCGAACCTATAGCAGGGGTGCCAAAGGTGACACTCGGAGCCCTTTCTGTGGGCACTCGACATCGCCCCTTCATGGCCACTTGTATTGAAGTTAAATTGCTGTATTGGTGTATTGGCACTTTGCAAAAAATTGGTGGGTTTTGAATTGCAGTTTGGGCACTTGGTCTCTAAAAAGTTCGTCATCACTGTCCTAGAGGCACCAGATTTGGTGCCCGGGAGCCATTTTTAAAGGACCCCTGCTGAGCTGTTATTGGCTAGACCCCTTTAAAACTGGCCCAGTCAGCAGTCCCCCTGGTGCTGACTGGGCCAGGTTTAAAGGGGTCCAACTATTGACCCCTCCATATTATAAATCCCAGTCACCTCTAATTTTAGAAAACAAACTGAAATACTATAATAGGACCAGCAAGCTATCACAGCTAAAACAATTCATTTTAATGTGCAGGATATTGTACTTTTGGATTAGCAACAAAGAAAAGCAAAAAACAACAAAGAAAACCTTATAGAGGTTAATGTATCATCATCAAGCAACTTCAAAAGTACAGAAAATCCCCAAAATTTTAAAAGACCAAATGTTAAGGAAAAATTTTAATTTTAAAAATGTGGAAGCAAGATCAGATTATTATCTCCCCATAGTTATCTGGTAGTTGAGTTGTGGTAAGTAGACCTCTTTTCTTGTGGGATAGAAATATTTCACTACTCATCTAAGTAGCTTCTTCAGTCTGAGGAAGGTAGGTGGGAGGCTTCCAATTTATAGTTTTCCTTGGTTTTACCACACTCTGGTCTGGATAGGCTCCTTAGATGGCCCATGGCTTGGAGTGTATGAAACTCACATCTGTGCATCCCACCTAAGTATGGGTGATTAGCAGTGGCCTTCCTAGTGGAGGTGTGAAGTGCTTCTGATTTGTCTGGGGATTGGTGAAAGGGGAGCATGATAAATGGGAGACAGATTATGCCTAAATCCCCTGTTGAGAAAGGGATTTTCTATACACACATGAATGACTTCCATCACTCTTCTCTTGAACCACCTATTCTATGTCTAATATGTGTACATCTTCATACTATATTTGAATGTGTGTTATTTGTCCTTCAAATGGAGGTACACTGCTGATTCTAGTCCTGAGCTGTTGCTGAGCCATCCTCCTGTTTAGTGACTTTTTAGTTTCTCCATTGTAGAGGTCTGCACACTCATCACCACATTGGATCACATATGCTATATTGCTCCTCTTTTGTTTTGGCGTTGGGTCCTTTAGGTAGATGAGTCTCTGCCTTAGTGTGTTTCCACAGACGTACTCTTCATACTTACTTTACAAAATGGAATTGTTCCAAAAACTTTGGTTACCAATTTAGAACAATTGGCAATAGCTGCTAATTCAGTTCCTGATCTTTTTAAACTCAACCTAGTGGTTCTGCAGACATATCATCTCACCAAAAACATTTTAGGGATTGATTCCTTATGGTCTACCTTGACCTTTGGTTTGCCCCAAAGCACCATCAATGTTAAGAAATAAGAAGTGCAATATAATGAATTCAAACTATGGATTTTATATTTTACTCTTGTGTATTTACAAGACTGCATTCGATCCTTCCTTACTATAGAAACTGATGGATTGACTCAGAGTGATTTACAGGTTCCTTATGTCATTTGCAATCTGTGCATCTTCTGAATGAGGAAGACTGAAGAAGTTGCTATCTTAGACTTGGCAGAATCCATTAGCCAAAGATTAACTCACCTAGTGGTAGCATTGAATGATGTCTGTGAAGATTCTCAGTCATCCAGGTGAGTTTATCTGGAAGTTGAGTCATGGCTACTGGACTTCTTTTTTGACAGATAGAAAAGTTTTGCTGTTCATCCAAACAGCTTCATCGGTCTGAATACAGCTAGTGCAAATACTCCATCTTATAGGCAGCTTTGACCTCTTGTCACCCTGGCCTGAATTAGGCTCATAAAATGAACAATGGCCTAAATAAGCTCATTAGGGAGACAATAGTATCCTTAGCCTTAAGGTAAACAATGGCCTAAGGTGCTGAAACCTATCAAGAATGGGTCGTTAGCTATGGCCTTGGTGGTGAAGGCTTTTTGATTTGTTTCGGTACTTTGGAAAACACAGCCTGAGAAGTAGCAGATAGACTATGCCGGAGCCCACCACCTCTGTTGAGTGAATGATATTTTTTTCAACAAGTACAACTTGTAATGTTCTGCTGGTTTTTAAAGTGCACATTTACTCACATGCAAATCAGATCTTTTAAAACATGCCTCACAGAGATAACCACTATTTTCTTTTCAGTCTAAGAACAAACCAAACGGGGGAAACAGCTGCAGCAGCAACGTCCTCCAGTGTCATTATATAAACAGTTGAAAAATGGAAATAATTTGCTGCTGAAGACATTGCTGGTGCAAATGACTGTGGATTTGAAATTATTCACCTCTTTCTAGCTCAGTATATTGTAGTACAGGAGTAACTATGGCTGGGGTTTTTGTAAAAAAAAATTGCCAGCCAATAAGTGGAAATAAAGGCTTCAGTTCTTCTCTGAACAACAGCACAGCACAAAGCTGCCACGATGAAAGCAGCGAAGAATAAAAGGCTGGAAGTTAATTGAACACAGGTTGCCATGTGGTCCCTTCATCAAGTTTCACTTTGAAAGCTTCTAGCCATCTAGGGAAGACATCTAAATGATACTCAGAAGAACAAGGAAAAAACCCACCATCAAGGGAAGCCCCCTTAAAGAAAAAGGCAGGGGGAGAAGACCCAGCACTACTCTTTTCAGATTTCCCTGGTTTCCATCAACATTAGGCCGATTGTTCAAGAAGGAAGTGACTGTTCATTTTCTTTACTTCCAATTCCTTCTTCAGGTCTGATATCAAGGCACTTACCTGATGGGAGCAGACAATCCAGATTGTAAGTCAACCCCTTTTCTCTTAAGAAGCTTTTGATGGACCTTGTTTTCAGAGGACCCTGCCCTGACCTCTTGAAGTCAACAATCTTAGGTGCAATGTAGATTGCCGTAACCATGAAGGGCAACTTGATAACAGTGAGAAGAAACAGCCATGAAAAGGTGCATTGAAAGCCTTGCTATTATTTATGAGGGAGAAGGATACAGGCAGAATTAAACAGCATTTTGAATTCTGAAGCTGGGAATATATTTGTCAGTTAATTGCACAGGGCACGGGGTTAGATGCAAAGATAAATAAAATGGATCTAAGGGACAAGAGATCTATTATGCAGGGGATGTGTGGCAGATCTCATGCCATTTTGTGTTTTTTAAAATTGAAATGCAGCTGTAGAGCATGGGGCTGCCAATTTGTTTGGAAAAACTGCAAGGGGAAAAGTCTTTAACTCTTTCTCTCTGCATGGTTCTCTCAATCAAAATGGTCTCTTGCCAGCTAATCCTTGCTCCACCAATGCTTTATTTTCCATTTTGCTTATCCTTTCATATAACCCATAGCTCTGTAAAATGAAACAGGCAAATGCCTTAATGTTAGACTTCCTCTTTCAGTCACTGAGACAGCCCCCCCCCACTACACAGCATTTCAGGTTTTGTGTATTCAAGGTGGAGATCAATTATGGTGTATGATAAGAGTTGGAAACCCTGCTTCCGCCTTTAGAATGCTCAGTATTTTTATGCTTCAGCTCAGCTCCCCTCCTGTTCTCATCAAGAGAACAAGAGGTAACAAAAAGGAAAGAGAATCTGAAAGGTATGATGACGCTGGCTGTTGGGGTTGGCTCAAGATCTCCTGCTGCTTGATGCAAAGGGCAAAAAGGCACCCCCTCTAGTCCAGCTATAGAAGTCATCTGGACTCGCTGTTGGTGTTCACTTAAACACTAGGAATTGAATAGTGTCCCCTACCGTGCATGATGGTATCAGGCTAATTTACTGTACATACTGTATGGTTCATATAGCTTTCTCCTCTAAGGGCAGGAAATGGTCTCAGTATCTGCCATTTCAGGCAGTTGCTTCACTTTGCCTAATGACAGATTTGGCCCTGTTTGATTAAAGGGTGAAAGCCACTGTGTGGTATAGTAGCTACAGTGTCATCCTAGGACTGAGCAGATGCAGGTTCAAATCACCACTTCAAAAAAGAAGCTCATGAGTGGATGACAATGATAAACCACTCCTTGAACCTCTTATATACCACAGGAAGTCTGCTAGGGTCATATACAGTAGCCACTTCCATAAAACAAGTAAAGTGGAACTCTATGCATGTAGAGGTGTATCTAGGGTTTTCAGTGCCCGGGTCAAAGTCAGTTTTTGCACGCCCCCCCCAGGACAGGGAGGGGCTAAGATGCTGCATAGAAGTGGCGGTGGCTAGAGATGGGCACGACTTAGCGGTATTTCCGTTTCCGTTTCCGTTACTCGGTTCCGTTACTCTACGGAAACGGTAACGGGAATTACTCCGCCAGACTTCGAGCTCGAACCGACGAATGAACAATTTGGTCTGATTTGTCGTGCTCGTTACTTGCATCGCGCGATCGCGCGCGATGCCAAGCGGCACAGAAAAAAAGTTTTTAAAAGTTAAAAAACCCGGTTCCCAGCCAAAAAGCAGGCGGAAAAATGCCTGCCGTGCCTCAGGGCACCTACCAGAGGGGTGGTTTCTGGAGGTCCCCGGCCTCCCCCCCTCCCTCCTGGGCTGCTCTGGTGGGACTCGCCGCAGGCTCTCAACAGCAGCAACAAGCCGCACGGCACGGACGGCACAGGAAAAAACTTTTAAACTCTCCCCCCACCCA
>JAHTLZ010000016.1:39089567-39124869 GCA_023846285.1 Phrynocephalus versicolor
GCAGGTGAGATGACAGGTTTACAAAACCACTGATTCTTGAATTTTAACAGTCAAATTAGTAGGCATTGCCAATTGCTTTACATTGGTAACCAAAGTTTTTGGAATAGCTCTGGTTGCTGAAATTAGTATGGCGAAGAAGATGACCTGATCTTGCGTCCATATTCTTTTAATTTTGTGTCTCAATGTTCTGTACTTTGCAATTTTCAGATTTTCTGTACATTTATGGTTCTTGTTGATGAAACTTCAACCTCTGTAAAGTACATTTTTCCTTTGCTAATTATTGAGAAACATCATGTCCAGATTATTGATATCACATCAAAATATGTGAGCCATTCACAATATCTTGCTAAATGCTGGAAAATGATACTTGAAACGTGATTATGAATCCATATGTACTCCTTTGAAGGTTGGGGCGGTATCTTGCTATGATATGATGAATCGTTCCTTTAGATTTGTGTCAGGCTGTTTGTATATAACATATAACTTGTTTCATATTTATTTGTTGATAATATCTGGTGAAATTACTTGGTCTCTGATTGCACCTAAGTCCCTCAGTTAGAGTTACAACCTAAAGATGGCCCCATTTAAGCCACTAGCTCGTCACAGAATCATAGAATCATAGAATCATAGAGTTGGAAGAGACCTCAAGGGCCATCCAGTCCAACCCCCCTGCCATGCAGGACCCCCCATCGCAGTATTTCCCACAGATGGCCATCCAGCCTCTGCTTAAAAACCTCCAAAGAAGGAGACTCCACCACCCTCCATGGCAGCATATTCCACTGCCGAACACCTCTAACTGTCATGAAGTTCTTCTTGATGTTCAAATGGAATCTCTTTTCCTGTAGTTTGAAACCATTTCCCTGAGTCCTAGTCTCTGAAGCCATGGAAAACAAACCTGTTTCCTCTTCGATATGACATTCTTTCAAATATTTAAACATAGCTATCATATCCCCCCTCAGCCTTCTTTTTGAAAGGCTAAACATTCCAGGTCCCTAAACTGTTTCTCATATTACATTTCTTCCAGACGTTCAACCATCCTGGTCGCCCTCCTCTGCACCCGCTCGAGGTTGTCAACATCCTTTTTAAATTGTGGTGCACAGAACTGGACACAGTACTCCAGGTGGGGTCTGACCAGAGCAGAATAGAGTGGTACTATCACTTCCATTGATCTAGACACTATGCTTCTGTTGATGCAACCAAGAATCACATTGGCTTTCCTAGCTGCCGCATCACACTGCTGACTCATATTCAGTTTGTGGTCCACCAAGACTCCCAGATCCCTTTCACAGGTACTATTTTCCAGCCAGGTATCTCCCATCCTATATCTGTGCAATTCATTCTTTTTACCTAGATGCAGCACCTTACATTTCCCTCTGTTGAAATTGCTCAATTGTTGCTTATCAACAATTGTTGCTTATGTGATAGTTGGGGTATTATATCGTCCACCAGATCAAAAACTTGAGGGGGACCTTGAAATGAGGAGAGAAATCATGGAGGTGTCTAAGAGGGATAGGATAGTAATCATGGGGGACTTCAATTATCCCCACATTGACTGGGCCAATGCGAGCTCTGGGCAAGAAAGAGAAACTGGGTTTCTTGACTTGCTGAATGACTGTGCCTTAGAGCAACTTGTTTTTTTTTTCCGTTTGTTTTTTTGAGCCTGGTGTGTGGAAACAGGCAGACCTACTCCTCAGAGAGCAAAAGAGAAAAAACTGAGCACTGGTAAGATTCTGGGTTGGAGCAATTCAACTAGGGCTGTTTTACCTCTGCCTCTGCCTACTTTAACTGCTCATTTAAATACAAAGAGCCATTAGTCAGCCAAACAAAGGAAATAGCTAGGAAGCAGGGGGTGGTGCCACACTAATCCTTCCTCTGAGCTTGGGGGTGGAATTACACTAAGTTTATTCCCCTGAAGAAGAAAGTTAGCCTCAGCATTTGAGCCTGGTGTGTGAGACCAAGCTGACCTACTGCTGAGAGAGCAAAAAAGAAAGAAGTGAGCACTGACCATGCACAAGAGTTCATTTTAACATAAAAGGAAGAAAATTGTACTAGATTATTATTTCTAGATTAGTAGCTAGTAAAACTGTAACATTTTCAAGGCCCAGAATACTGCACTCATTAAAATGGAGTCTGAGGGAGCAGCTGTAGTTACCTGTGACACTTGTGCCATGTTTGTCATCTTGACAAAGTGCACGGAGAACTACACTTGCTGCAAGTGCAAGCTGGTTGCACTATTAGAAGAGAAAGTCCAGCAGCTAGAGGCCTGCATATTGAACCAGCAACATATTAAGGAGCTTGAGCTGTTCTGGAACAGAGCGGAACAGACTACCCAGGTCCAAGAAGAGACAGGGCACAATTCTGAGGATGAAGTCACTTCCCCAACTCAGGAGGTAGATGTGTGGAGGAATGTGACTCAAAGGAGTAGAACGCCAAGGGATCGCTCAGAGAGTCTCATATTGCACAATCAATTTGAGGCTCTTTCCCTCATCACACCTCATGAGGCATGCACAGAGGAACAACTAGTTCCACCTGAGGATCTTTCCCTCATCCCAATTGATGAGATACAGGATCAGGTACATGTAGATGAACAGGCTGCAGGAGAGAAATACAGAGGGATGGATTTGTGATGAGCATGATAACCGTATGGTCACTTGCCTGCCAGGTGCAAAGGTTGCAGACATCACGAGAAATCTAGATAGCTTGTTAGAGAGAATTGGGAAAGAGCCAGTGGTCATGGTACACGTTGGTACCAATTATGTCGGGAAGGCCAAGCGGTCAGTCTTGGAAGCCAAATTCAGGTTGTTAGGAAGAAGAGTGAAGTCCCGGGCTTCCAAGGTAGCATTTTCAGAATTGCTACCTGTTCCTCATGCAGGACCCGCCAGGCAGGCAGAACTCAGAAGCTTCAGTGCGTGGATGAGGCGATGGTGTTGAGAGGAGGGCTTTAGATTTTTCAGGAACTAGAGAACATTTTGGGACAAGCCAAACCTGTTCAGGAGGGATGGATTGCACTTGAATCATGATGGGACCAGATTGCTGGCATTCAACCTCAAAAAGGCAGCAGAGCAGCTTTTAAACTGATAACTGGGGGAAAGCCAACAGGAGCGGAGTGGCATCTGGTTCGGTACACCTCATCCTCAGGGAATGAGGTTGGAGAGGGTAGAGAATCACATAGAGATGAAATAGCAGGTATTAGCACTGGGAGAATAATGGAATATGATAGTTTGTCTACTGAAAATAAAAGCTGTGGGGGGAAAAGAACAAAGCAGCAGCTGTTGTTGTGGGACCCACTGTACAGGTGCTTCTACGCCAATGTTTGAAGCCTCCAAGCAAAGATGGGAGAACTTGAACAAATGGTAGCTAGGGATAACATAGATATAATACCTGGTGGAATGAGGAGAACCAGTGGGATACAGCAATCCCAGGCTATAAACTCTATAGAAGGGATAGAGAGGGGCGGGTTGGAGGGGAAGTGGCCATCTATGTCAAAGAAGGGGTAAAATCCAGCAGAATGGAGATTGACAGAGGGCCTGACTCCACCATAGAATCACTGTGAGTTAAACTACCAGGTCCAAGGAGGGATGTGATAGTTGGGGTATTATATCGTCCACCAGATCAAAAACTTGAGGGGGACCTTGAAATGAGGAGAGAAATCATCGAGGTGTCTAAGAGGGATAGGATAGTAATCATGGGGGACTTCAATTATCCCCACATTGACTGGGCGAATGCGAGCTCTGGGCAAGAAAGAGAAACCGGGTTTCTCGACTTGCGGAATGACTGTGCCTTAGAGCAACTTGTCATGGAGCCAACCCGAGAACAGGCAACTCTGGATCTAATACTGTGTGATACTCAGGACCTGGTCAGGGATGTGAATGTCATTGAGCCTCTGGGGAACAGTGACCATGCTGCAATCTCCTTTGCCATGCATGTTGGAGGAAGAGTGTCAAGCAAATCAGACATAAAAAACCTTGATTTCCGAAGGGCAAACTTCCCTCAGATGAGGAAACTAGTTAAAAAGAAATTGAAGGGGAAGGTTAGAACAGGCCTGCCCAAAGTCCGGCCCGGGGGCCAAATCCGGCCCGCCAGGCCATTCTGAGTTGCCTGCGGATGGCTGGCCCACCCCTCCCTCCCCCCTCCTTCACCCCATGTTTTTTTAAAAAAAGTGGGTGGGGCTTGCAGTGGGGTGGCAGGGTTGGGGAGCAACCGGCCCCTGACACATTCTCAGCCACCAAATCTGGCCCTCCTTACAAAAAGTTTGGGCACCCCTGGGTTAGAAGAATCCAATCTCTTCAGAGTGCATGGGTCCTGTTTAAAACAACAATAATACAGGCCCAGCACAAGTGCATACCACGAAGAAAGAAGAGCTCCCCTAAGTCCAGGAGGGAGCCAGCATGGTTAACGAGTGGAGTTAGCGAGGCTCCTAAGCGCAAGGAGAGGTCTTTCTATAAATGGAAATCCTCCCCAAATGAGGAATATAAACAAGAACAAAAACTCTGGCAAAAGACATGTAAGAAGATGATAAGAGAGGCAAAGAAAGATTTTGAGGAATGCATGGCTAGCAATATAAAGGGTAATAATAAAAGCTTCTTTAAATATGTTAGAAGTAGAAAACCTGCCAGAGAACCAGTTGGCTCTCTGGATGATGAGGAAGGAAAAGGGGAGGTTAAGGAGGACTTGGAAATTGCAGAGAAATTAAATGAGTTATTTGCATCTGTCTTCATGACAGAGGACTGTGAGCAGATTCCGCTGCCTGAACGGCCCCTCTTGAGTAAAGAATTAAATCAAATACAGGTTTAAAAGGAGGATGTTTTAGGACTAATTGAAAAATTGAAGATTAACAAGTCACCGGGCCCAGATGGCATCAACCCAAGGGTTATTAGGGAACTGAGAAATGAAATTGCAGATCTCTTAACGGTAATATGCATCTTGTCTCTTAAAATGGCCACAGTGCCAGAGGACTGGAGGATAGCGGATGTCACACCAATTTTTAAAAAAGGAAGGAGGGGGACCCGGGAAACTACAGGCCAGTTAGCCTTACATCTGTCCCAGGGAAGATGGTGGAAAGCCTCATCCAAGAGAAAATCTTAAAACACATAGAACAAACCTTGCTGAGAGAAAATCAGCATGGCTTCTGTACGGGTAAGTCTTGTCTGACAAATCTTTTAGAATTTTTTGAAAAGGTCAAGAGGCATGTGGATTTGGGGGAACTGGTATATAGCCTATCTGGATTTTCAAAAGACTTTTGTCACAGTCTGTCACCAAAGGCTACTGAGAAAATTGCACAGTCAGGGGATAAGAGGGCAGGTCCTCTTCTGGATTGAGAACTGGTTGAGCTCCAGGAAACAAAGAGTAGGTGTCAATGGGAAATTTTCACAATGGAGAGAATTGAAAAGCGGTGTGCCCCAGGGCTCGGTCCTGGGACCGGTGCTTTTCAGTCTGTTCATAAATGACCTGGAGACAGGGATAAACAGTGAGGTGGCGAAGTTTGCGGATGACACAAAACTTTTCCGTGTGGTAAAAACCAGGGAAGATTGTGAAGAGCTCCAGAAGGATCTCTCCAAACTGGGGGAATGGACTGCAAAATGGCAAATGCGATTTAATGTAGCCAAATGTAAAGTAATGCATATTGGGGCAAAAAATCAAAACTTTATCTATCAACTCATGGGCTCTGAGTTATCCGTGATGGATCAGGAAAGAGATCTTGGTGTATTGGTGGACAGCTCCATGAAGGTGTCTACCCAATGTGTGGCAGCGGTGAAGAAGGCCAATTCAATGCTAGGGATTACAAAAAAGGGGATTGAAAATAAAACAGCCAACATTATAATGCCATTATACAAAACAATAGTAAGGCCGCACCTGGGGTATTGTGTACAATTCTGGTCACCGCATCTCAAGAAAGTCATAGTGGAACTGGAAAAGGTGCAGAAGAGAGCGACTAAAATGATTACTGGGCTGGGGCATCTCCCTTATGAGGAAAGGCTAAAACATTTGGAGCTCTTTAGTCTGAAAAAAAGGCTCCTGAGGGGGGATATGATTGAGACGTACAAAATTATGCAGGGTATGAATAAAGTGGAGGGAGGGAAGCTCTTCTCCCTCTCACAAAGTACCAGAACTAGGGGACATCCACTCAAATTGAGGGCTGGGAGAGTAAGAACAAACAAAAGAAAATATTTTTTCACCCAGCGCGTTGTTAGTCTGTGGAACTCCCTGCCACAGGATGTGGTGATGGCATCTGGCCTGGATGCCTTCAAAGGGAGATTGGACAGATTCCTGGAGGAAAAGTCCATCACAGGTTACAAACCATGACGGAGATGTGTAATCTCCAGGTTTAAAACCGGGGTACTTCAAGGGCCAGATGCAGGGGAGTGGTATCAGGAGACAGATATCTAGTCTTGTGCGCTCCCAGACGCATCTGGTGGGGCCACTGTGAGATACAGGAAGCTGGACTAGATGGGCCATTGGCCTGAACCAGCATGGCTCTTCTTATGTTCTTATGTTCTTAACAGTATCATTCAAAAGGTAATTGGGGTGCTGTCCATGTAGCAGTCTCTCAGGCCATACATTTCTGAACTGTAAAACTCCTCCTCCTCCTTCTCCATCATCATCATCATCATCATCATCATCATCATCATCATCATCATCATCATCATCATCATCATCATCATTGTCATTTTGAATAGATGTCATGTCGGGATATAAATACAGATCACACCTGCTGAAACATAAAACTTTTAAAACACTGTAACCTAAAGAATGTTGGTCACACTAACCATTGTTGTTGAAGGACAACAATTGATTCTTGGATCTGTCTAAACAGGAAGGGCTTAGGTCAGAGTACAAAAAATTGACGCAGCCCAGATTGCCATTTTGTACTGGATCTGTATCTTCTGCTTGGGGCGCCATATTCTTAAGAGTCCAACATCTTAGAGAACAGGAATTTGCTATAAGAAACTATATGAAACTATATTATTCTTTTCTTCTCTGGAGAGGATTCACCATTTTGGTGATCAGCAGCATCACTTACCTAAGCACTGACAAGTCTCAGGTTGATGAGAATTTGACCCCTGGAAAAGCCAGCAGCTTTGGGCATGGAAGCTTGGCCAGCAAGCCCCTGAGCCATTGAGATTCCCCTTTGGAGCTATAACAGAGTAACCTGCTTTATTATTCAGTGAGACTCACTTTACACATCTGTGTATGTGTTAGTGACCCTCCTGCTTTTGAAAGCAACATTCATTGTTACATTATTAACATTTTGTGTTCTTTTTTGCAGCCCCAGCCAGTGAACTGGGGCAAACTTTCCCCAACACTAGATGGAAATGTTAAAACATTCTGAGGTCCCAGCCGGCTCTCGATGGGCAAAGGAGGCTCAGAATTTTCCAGCTGCAAGTTAGAATAAGAGCTTGGAAGGAACAAAATGGGAATGAAATGGGAACAACCCAATGGCACACTAAAATAAAGGAAAAACATGAACCTTTCAGTCCTTAGAGTACACGAAGTTTGCTGACCAGGATGGTGGTGATAATACTGTAATTTTAGTAAATCATTTGAATGACATCTACAGAACAGATATCATTCCTGAAACTGCTTTGAGATTGATTTTTGGTGCAGCCGTCAGATGTGAACAGCTTTCATAGATAGGTGAAAGTCGGCACATATGCTAGACTGTTGGCCTTCCTAGTTTATAACAGCAACTATAAGGGAAATGGCAAGGTAGGATCCCATCATGTTTAAAATGGAGAGTAGTGAAAGCATTATTGAAAAAGCCATCCTTGAATTCCATTTGACCACTTTACTATCAGCCAGTCTTAGAGATTCTATTTCTGGACAAGGTAATGAAGTATCTGGTGGTTTCTCAGCTCCAAGGATTCCTAGATGAGATGGATTATCTCTAGTCCCATTTCAATCTGGCTTCGGGCTTGGCTATGGGTTTTTCTTGGCTATATCACCTTGCTGGATGACCTGTGCTAGGAAATGGACACAGAGAGTGTGAACTTGTTAATTCTGCTGGACATCCCAGGAGCTTTTAGTGGCATTGGCCACAATGCTGGCAGATCAGCAATCTTGCCGGCAAATCTGAACACATGGTAATGTGGGACGAAGGAGCCTGTCAACAAACAAACTTGCTTGCTTGCTTGTTTGCATTACTAATTACATGGGTCTGCCCTCCTGCATCTAGAAGAAACGCTCCCTTCTTCCTCCTTCTCTTTCCTCTGCATGTTCTTTTGTTGCTTTTCCGCCAGCTAATTTTTAGTAGTATTCTTCCAAGATGTCCCCAGGGAAAGATGCAGATTAAGCCTTCTCTGCACTGGCATAGATTTATCTAGCAACGTGGGGCTGAGAAAAACGACCCTTTGCTACTCTTTTATCTCTCCCCATCCCCATAACTTCTGAGCCTGCTAATAATGAATAAAATACATTTGCTTCTTATTTTCCAAACTAAAGATTAATTCTGACCTTAATTAGATGGGCTTCTGTTGTGGATTTTAGGGAACTAAGCAGATTCCCACAACCTCTGAACACATGAGATCCTTCTCTGCCATCTCTCTCTGGGGATGGGACTTGGAGATACATTTTTCAGTGGCTCCAATCCTTCCTGGGGGGGAAGAACTCAGAACGTGGTGCTGGAGCGGGGTGGGTGGGTGGGGTGGGGTGGGCCGCTACTCAGTGCCTTGGCCATTGCCCTGTGGTGTCACTCAGACTGCTACTGCACTTTAGATTTGGAATGCCTTTTCCTTAAAGACAAATTGCCTTAAAAATCATTGTCCACTTTTCAAATTGTTTTTTCTGAAGAGCCCCCTTGGCCACGCCCATTTTGACTGCTGTGTTGGTTTTTCTTGCAACGACCACTGGGGGTGGTGGTTTTAAAATCAGTTCCTGCACCCCCTTTTAAAATGATTTGGTTGTATTTGCGGACATACTACGCCACCTTTTTTCAGTTTCCCCCATTTCTGCCATTTTCCTGTTGAAGTTTAAAGCGGTTCAGCCAAGTGTGAACGGGGAAGCCGATTGCTAAGCAACCGCTGAAGTACAGACTGCCGAACCACTGTAGCGAACACGTGACCGCGGGAGGAGATAAGGCGATGCAAAATAAAAAGAGTCTGCTCAAGGAAGTGCGGTAGCAGTCTCAGTGTTCTGTCTTGTTCCCCATGATATTTAATATATACAGACATGAAAGGAATGGGAGATGTTGTCTGAAGTTTAGGGGTGCTGTGTCAACAGCTTGTTGTTGACACCCAACTCTACCTCTCCATCATATTTCAAGGAAGCTGTCTCAGTTCTAAACTGAATGAGGGCAAAAAAGTGAAACTTAATCCAAAAAAGGCAGAGCTGTTCCTCGTTGATCAAAAGGCAGACAAGGTGATAAGTGATGCAACCTGTCTTAACATTTTCTCTGCCTGAGAACTAAGGTCTGTAGCTTGGGTGCACTCTGGGATTCATCCCTGGGCTTAGATTCCTAGGTTTTGGTGGTGGACAGGTGGACATTTGCCCAGCTGCTGAGATGTTTGATTTAGCTATAGTGATTCACTATAGTTTTCAAAGGCAGCCACATGTAGAGTGCATTACAGTTTGAGAACTGTAATGCACTCTACATATGGCTGCCTTTGGAAACTTCATCTGGTTCAAAATGCAGCCGCCAGACTGCTGACTGGGGCCATCTATGGGGAACATATAATGGCCCAGCTACAATAGCCGCACTGGCTACCAGTCAACTTCTGGGTGCAATTCAAAGTTCAGCTTATCACCCGTAAAGCCCTATGTGGTTTGAATCCAGGGTATCTGAAGGACAGTATCTCCCCATTTGAGCCTTCCTATCATTTATAATCTTCAGAGGAGGCCCTCCTCTCAGTCCCAGACCATCACAGGCACCTTTGATGGGAACATGAGAAGCAGTCTTCTCTGTGGTTACTCCCAGATAGTTGAGAGTTCTCCCTTAGGAGGTTATGTTGCCCCCTCCCTTTTATCTTTTTGCTGATAGTTGAAGACTTACCCATATTTTTTCATGTTATACCATGCTACTTTTTTCTAAAATCATGACACCAAAAATTAAGGGGCATGGTATACACAAAAGTAAGCCTTTTGGGGTGGGTGGGTGGAAGAAGACCAAAACTCACCTTGCTTTTCCCCTCTGTGGTTTGTTTTTTTGCAAGATTGTCTCCATCTTTCCGTGAGTCCGCCACCCCCACTGTTTTCTTTCATTTCCTGTTCTAAACACTCCTCTTGGCTTTGGTGATTTTTTTCCAGGACCAGGCTCCCTTTGGGTTGAGCAGCCCATCAAGAAATGTGATCTGGAAAGAAAAGAAAAAAGCCACACCTTTTTCAGTGTGAAAAGGCATTTCATAATGGGCTGCTGAAGACCAATGGAGCCCGATCCTGTAAAAACAACCTCAATGAAGCCAAGAGAAGTGTTTAGAATGGGAAATGAAAGAAAACAAATGGGCAACTCAAGGAAAGACAGAGGCCAATCCTGCAAAAAAAAAAAAAAAATAACCCACCAAAGCAGAGAGGAGTGTTTAGAACAGGGAAATTAAAAATAACAGTGGGGTGTTACCCCAAGGAGGATTTATTAATTTTACTTATTTGGGGATCTAAAAAGTTGGGGGCATCTAATAAAAGGCAGTGTCTTATAGACGGAAAAATATGATACCTCTTCAGGCAGACTTAATAACCAAAACTTCGTTCCTTAATGCTGGTTTATAACTAAGTGAGTTTCCTTTAAATGATTTTAATGTTTTTAATCACTTAATGTGTTTTAAGTTATTAATATAGTTTTTAATACACAATTTATTTTGTTTTTTATTTTAACTTTGTGAGCGCCTTGGGTCCCCTCATCAGGAAAAAGGCAGCCTACAAATGCTACAAAAGTAAATATGACAATAAGTACCAGGAAACCCTAGAACAAATCCAGCACAAAAAGCTGAAGGGGTTGTTGGTGGACAAAGGATTTCAATCAGGTGTCCTCAAACTTTGTAAACAGAGGGCTGGTTCACTGTCCCTCAGAACTGTTGGGGGCCAGGTGGCAGCAGTGCCAGTGGAGGGGGGCTGAGGGAACCGAGGGGGGGGAAGGTTGGGGCAAGCAGTGGCGACGGCTGGTGGGCGGTCTTGCTTGCTTGCCTGCCTGCCTCAGAGTGGTGCAGAGTGTGCAGTTGGTGAATCCTGAGAAGACCAGGAGCAGCAGAACCGTCATCATCTTCATCTTCCCCATGACCTCCATACATGGAGAAGAAGGAGGCCAAGCTGCCAAGGAACAACACCAATTCCAGCTCCCTTGCTTGCTCGCTCCTGCCGGCCCGCTTTCCCTTCCCTTCCCTCCAGATGCTGCCCTCAAGGAGAGGGGAGAAAGAATGAGGCTTTCCCCAGTGCAAAACTGGTTCCCTCAGGCAACCCTCCCCCTCCTTCTCTGTCTCCCCCTCCTGAGGGGCCCACACAGCATCTCTGGTGGCCCACGCCCCACACCTTGTAGCTCCCCAGCACGGTTCTGAGAGGGGAGAGGGAAGGCCTGACCCACTTTGCCCCCCCCCAGCCCAACACCACTCTCATTGCCTGCCAGCCCATGTGACGGCAGCACTTCTCCCGCAGCTTCAAGACAAGGTAGAGGAGGGTGCGGTGAGTTTTTGGCTCAAGTGGGGGGGTCTGCAATGTCCACCAGGCTGGATTCAGGACCCTGGGGGCTGGATCCGGCCCACAGGCTGTAGTTTGAGGACCCCTGGTTTAAATCAAGAGGTAATTGCATAACAAACAATCCTTACTGGCAACAAATATCTGCATTGAAAGTTGAAAAATCAAAGGACATAGCAATATGAAGTAGGGTATGACAAGGACGCACATTCTAACTAATTTTGCATTTATACTCCAAAAACATCTTTAGAGAAACACTTGCTTACTGAAATCACAATATCATTGTCAATTGGGAAGTTACCACCAACATCCAAGTAGCTTGCAATTTAAATAGCAAAAGGCACATAAAATCAATGAAGTATGTAATGAACCTGATTTACAAATGAATGCCAAAAGCACCAAGTTCATGGTGATCAGTAAGAACTAGAGATGGGAACAAATAAAAAAAATGGTGATTTATCATAGCTGTGAAGATGAATCAATAATTCAATGATGTATTGATTATTTGGGTGCAGTTCAGCATCATTGTTTGGAATTGCTTCATCTGAAGTCAGAATGGCTATAACGCTATACAACGTGTAGCAGAAGAGGATTGGGAACTAAGATGTGTTATTAGAAGTGGTGAAAGGAGACATAAAAGCTGGGCAGGTAGAGAATACTGACCATAAGTTTCCAATCAAAGTTCACCCTTAAATAGTGTAACATTTCTTCCTGCACAATAGCACACGAAACTTCTCGGCAGGCCACAGAAGAATTTGCTTTGGACTCTTTCAAACTTGTTGAAAACAGAGAGAGCACACAGACTTTTGAGTGCATACAAACTTCATCAAGAGGAAGAGACAAAGAGAAGTGAGTAGGACCCCCCCTCCTGCCGCCGCCCAGCATATTTTAAAGTGTGTACACACACTTATGGAATAAATGTGCTTATTCTTAATTCATAATATGATGCCTTCATATTCTTTGAAAACAAGAGTGCCAGATCTTCACAGGGAGAATCTGACGTCTGAAATTAGAGTGTGGGCTGGAAGCAAAGGGAGCTGCTCCAAGATGATGGAAAAGGGCTCATTTCATCTTCCACTTGATTCTGAGCTGAGAGACAGGCTAATTATATGTAGGTATGTGCTCTATTGCATAAGACAATAAGCAGTAAGGAGTTTATGCAAATGCCTAAGGCAGTGGGAAAAACAGCTTGGTTTTTCAAATAGATACATGCATATGTCTCCGGTAAATTCAAATAACTATGAAATGAATGAATGAATGAATGAATGAATAAAGAAATAATGGGGGGGGGAGAGAGAGAGAGAGAGAGAGAAGAAATACAGCCAATACCTGAGAAGAATGAATTTTTAGTTGGACAAGCTTTGGGAATTTATATGAATATGAATGTATGTGACAGGGAAAGCTCTAGGGAGTCCATTTGTTATATTCGTATGATTTGGCTGCATTTTAGGAATGAAAAAGTCAGGATGCAAAGAACTTCTTGAGAGGCACCTGAAATCTTAGACAACAAAATGCATGCATGGAATATTTGACTTCCCCCCCCTCTTCATCACCCCCTCCCCAGCAGACACATATCCTGGGCAGTCACTATATGAGAGTTTTCCTCATTTTTATTATTGTTATGGAGCCTCATGGCACAGTGGTTAAACTGCTATACTGCAGCCAAACTGTGCTCATGACCCAGGGCTCAAATCCCGGTAGCTGGCTCAAGGTTCACTCAGTCTTCCATCCTTACAATGATGGTAAATCAAGGACCCAGCTTGTTGAGGAGGCATTATGTAGTCTGCATAATTACTTGCGAACCAGAGAGTACTTTAAATGCTATAGGATGGCATATAGGCAGCATGCTTTGTTTTTTGCTTTCTTATCATTCACATGGCTCCAAGCACTAGAGAAAGGAGTGGAAAAGGAATCCTCCCATATTTTAAACAGGGCTGAAATTCCCACAATGAATGCTCGATTCACACCCCTGTAAGAAAAAGAGAAGCAGGCAATGGCTATAATGAACTTTGGCAGTGACACCATAATACCAACAAGAAAGAGAAACCAAAATATATGTCTATGGGGAGGGGAGAGACACTATTGTAATGTGTAGGTCAGTTTGAGAGCCCCCCCCCACATCAATGGAGTGCACTTTGGTGTTTAGAGGGTTAACTAACCTTCAAACAAACATACCTGGCACCAGTTGCTTTAGCGAAGAAAGAAGACTCTTCTGCAGTGGAAAGGACTACATTGTAAAATGTTCAATTTTCCTCCATTACATGTATTTATACAGGGGTTTCACGGGCATCTGTCAACTGGATTGGCAAGAGACTAGATTTGATGACCCAGCCCCTTGCCACATTCTGAGTCTATATGAACCTTTACGCCATATGCCACACTATCATCTACATGGGCATTCTGAAAAATGAAGGCTGCTGAGCACGGTGTTTAGTGCTGCTTCATTCCCACAATGATCACTCCCAGAAATCTTGAGCAAATTTAGCTGTGAAAGTGCCCCCGAGGCCTCTAAATAAGACATATCACTGCTCGGTGGGTGTCTTATCAAAGAGCTCTTTTAACAGAGGCCCTGTATAGGAATAGTGAAGCTGAGTTACTGCACAGGAGGGGAATGCTCATTACTGAAAGACATTTATTTCAGCTTCTCTTTGATGATTTGTCAGACATCCTTTTGAGGAGGACCTTCTAGATGTGTTTCAGGTGGTCTCCTAATTAATCAACTTGGCAGAGCTAAGGATTGAAAAAGGTGAACTTAAACCACTTTGTTACAAGAGTCCGATGTGTTTTTAGTTTCTGCGTAATTAACATTATGGTTTCTGGAACACTCGTACACTCTCAGCACAATGAAGACTGATACTGTTTCTGCTGGGATCATCATCTGTAACTATAATGCTTTATACAAAGATATATTTGTTCACTTTTCCTAATATAGTAGCAGAAGGACTAAAACTACTCATGCTACAGAGATCTCATTGTCGTTAATGGGAAGACAAATCTGGAACCAGGCCAAATGAGGCAGTGTTCAGAGGTGGCAATGTCTGTCCGGTTTGTAATTCACTGTTTGCTTTCCATGATGCCTTGCTCTGCGAACATCATTAGTGCAGAATAATTTATATGATCAGTCTCGTCAGTTAAAAACAGAGGTCTTTACAAGCTTATAAAAAGAACAGAGCAGCAAGAAATGTCAATTAAAATCACATTAAAAGAAGATGTGCTTTGTTTCAATTGCCAGCTGAGACAGCTGAAGCTTAAGTCCCAAATGGAGAAAAATGCAGTACAGACACCCCTTTCCTGGTAGCACTACTGATGTGGGAGCTCGGAGAGAGGAGCAGAAGAGGGTAAAAAAGAGCAACCTCTTCTCAGACAAAACATCCAAGTTTGTGGCAACTGGGTTTCTTTTCTTCTGAGATTGAGACGTTTTGCTACTTATCCAAGCAGTTTCGTCAGTCTGAGGAAAGTTAATGGTAAGGCCTCCAGTTTATAGGTCACCTTGATTTCACACACCTCTGGTCTGAATAGGCTCATTAGATGGCCCGAAACCAAACAGCCACTAAACAGGAGGATGGCCCAAAACAGATGGAGCAACAGTTCAGGACCACAATCAGCAGTGTACCCTGGTTTGAAGAACAAAGTATACTCATTGAAAGACGAAGGTGTACACATCTTAGAAAGAGAAGATAGGTGGTTCGAGAGAGGGGTCAGGGAAGCTATTCATGTGTGTACTGAAAACCCCTCTCTCAACAGAGGTGGGGGGCTCAGGCACAAGCTGTCTCCCTCTTACTGTGCGGCCCTTTCATTGACCCCTAGACAAACTTAGAAGCACTCCATGCCTCCACCAGCAAGGCCACAGCTAACGACCCATACTTGATGGGTGTTGGAAAGGGTTGAATAGGTGGGACTTTGACACACCCCTGGCCATTGTCTACCTAACAAGCCTATTCAGTCCATCGTCCACCTAATGAACCTCTTCAGACCAAGGTGATGTGAAACCAAATTGGAGGCCTCAGACTGAGGAAGCTGGTTGGATGAATAGGGAAATATTTCTATCCAGTTTGTGGCAGCAGCAGTGGGAATTAGTCAAAGAACATGGGAGAGGAAAGGAAGAGCTATCCCAACGGCTATTCCAGCTTCCGTGCTTTTGTCATCCCACTTACTGCACGGAATATGGGGTAGTTGTGCTATCATTGCTGCATTCATGCTGAAAGGCCACATTTCCAGCGGAGCCCCGGACAGTTACCTGTGGTTTAAACATGGTCTTGGTTTCTTTATCAGTGTCAACCATAATCAGAGGTACTACTACTGAGATGCTAAAGGCGGGGGCATAGTCTTAAGTAAACAAACCAAGGAATGAGGTCATTTATTTATTTATTTATTTATTTATTTATTTATTTATTTATTTATTTATTCATATACCGCCTAACTTTCTAAAGGAACTCCAGGCAGTTCACAACAAGAAAATCCATATAATTCAGCTATACAAACAAATGTAAAACAAACCCAATCAATCAAAACATTAAAATCAATAAAAAAAGCATGGGATATACTGTATAGTGTTGGCAAAAAAGAAGGGAAAAGAGAATAGGATAAACCACCATTAGTCGTCAAAAGCAGCTTGGAAGAGCCAAATTTTTAATTGTTTCCTAAAGGCTGAGAGGGGCTCCATGGTCCTAATATCACTGGGAAGCTGGTTCCACCACATTAGTTTAAAATTCTGGACGGTGCCTTCTAAGTCAGATACTCCAGGAAGATGTCATGGGGTGGCATGGAGTATAATTGCAGGTGGTTTTGTAAAAAAACATTTTGCTTAATACAAAATCTTCGTCACAGAGGGAGGAGGGAAAGTAAGATTTGTTGGCACTGACAACACCCGTTAACTATCACAATGCTTCTTTTGCAATGATGAAATAAAGGTTCAACACTAACACTGTTGAGTTTTACAAGGAAGAACAAAAGAGGAGTCGGCATGCATTTTATAAGCTGAGAGCTTTTCGTCTAATTGACAAGAAAAACTCATTAATGGAGCCCCTAGATCTGAAAGAATTAATGTTATTAGTGATTTAACAACATCACCCAAACGGAATGCACTTGGGTTCCCTAATTACTTCAGTGTTTCTCTTTGGACCATTTCTGCAGCAGGATCACTGATATTAAACCACTTGCACGCAATTGATGAAAAGGCCTGAAACTGAATAAGCTGCAAGGCTTTAAAAGCTCCATAGTCTTATAGAGAAGTGAGGTCATTATGTGCTAGCATTCTTCTCAACTGCCCTTAGTGGGTATCAGTCATCATTACTGCGCTCTGAATCATAATGGACTCCAACAGTTTAATAATGATTGCAACACCCTTTCTAATGAGGTTGGCGCTGCCCTCTGAAGTGAATATTCATAAAAACAGGTTTCATAACGGCTCCTCTCTTGATTAGCAGACTGTAGCCCTGTACAAAACCAGAGACATCTTTTGATGCGCCAAGGAAGGGGGGGATCAAATTAAATCCTTGTTTCAAGCAGAGTAAATGAATTTGACTTTAGGTGATCAAAAGGGGAAAAACTTCTAATTAGACATGCAAGCAATCACCATCTTCTTTCACAACAGGGCTACAGAGACACCGAATCCTAATAAACCTCCTTACCCTCCTCCCCCCTGACAAATCACCTTTTAGATAAACGTCAGGGATGAAACTCAATGTAATTAAAGTTCACCAATCCATATTGCTGTTTTTTTAAAAAGCCACTTATTTACTCTAGGAGGCAGACTCGAGCCTATGCAGATGCTTCCAAATGTACACATGGTGGGGAATGCCCAGCTGTCAACAATCCCATGCTGGACCAGAGCGACACAGACACAGACTGGGGGAGTGTTGCATAACTAGTCTCCCTGGAAACCAAAGTTAACAGTCATATTCATGGGGTTTTAAAACACATGGCCACCAATCTGAACATGATCCCAACACCTGCTTTCCAGGCAAGGCAGTGTAGTATTTCACCGATGTGCCGAGGGAAGGGAAATCAAGTTAAATCCTTGTTGCAAACAGTCCAGTTTTATTTTGCCCACCTTCCCAGGAATTATCTCCCTGCTTCCTCTTCATTCTCTCACAGCGTTGTACCAGGCAGAGATAGTGGAAATATCAGGGGCTATGTGGAATGTCAGCTCCTCAGTGGGATGGCTTTTTAACTCGGGCAAAACAAATAAATGCATCCATTTTCAAAAGGTATATATACGTTAGGGGCACATTGCAATTATCCAAACAGGTCCTCTCCACCGAACAGCTGACTGTCTGCTAAAGAACACACGAGAAGACAAAATAAAACCTCTTCCCCGAAGCAATGATACCATGTGTCTACAAAACACAGAAATGTATCCTGCTCCATACCTCTGAAAGCAAAACAACAAAGCTTTCTTTGAAGCAGCTGATAGTGAGACATCAGACACGAATTAGTAGGACACACCTGATGTTAAAAATGCAGTGGGTTGATCTAATCCTCCTTGATGTCAGTGTGTGCAGTATAGTCAATTTATGTCGGATCAAAGTCCCAAATACCAACTGCTACTTAACGTGGTCTTTTACACAATGAGCCTAACCCTGCATTGGGCAGGCAGTATCAGTGTGTTAGCTGAAAGGCCAGCTATTAGGTCAGTGTTAAGTGTATAAGCAGGGGACAAAGCCAGGTTAACTCCCGAAACCTACTGTATACACCATAGAAACAGTAGGGAATACAAAGCATCTCTACAGGTGAATTATGATACTGGTCTGGAACTTATACTGGATCTCAAAAGAAGCAAGGGATGGGGCAGGAAGTAGTGCTATGAACAAAGATTTGCAAAAATTGCTCCCTGGATTACAGCTGCAGATATGGAAAGTTGTCTCCAAAAAAGTAACTTGTGCATGTCCTGCTCACAAAAAGCTCATTGTTGATCCACACTTAAGAATGACATGTACCCAAACACAAGGATGTAAAGTTGGATGGTATGACTGGATCGTGGTTAACCAGTCCAGTGGCTAAGTAGCAATTTGAGCAGTCTTCTTCTCAGTCCAAAAAAAAAAAAAAAAAACATTGTGCCCATGACATCCTCCTAATAGTCCAGAATAATTCTGGAGAGATGTGATGCACCCAGCCTCAGCACTGAACTCTGAGCAGCTGGATTGCAACCACACTACATGCACTTTCGGGCCTCCCTGATGACTTCTTAATTCGAGGTCTCTGATTACAAATGCAGTTTCAAGTATACCTAGTGATCCGTGCAGTGGAGCAAGACTTCCAGCGACACTCGACAAACAGCAGCGGCGAGGCAGAATTATTTATTATTTTATGTCCCTAATCACTCCGCATTAATTCGAACAACATTTCCCCCCTCCCTCCCTCCTCTGGCGCCACACTTAATGCTAATGTGGGCAGAAATCTTTAATTTATAATTGCCTCCGCCTTCTCCTCCTTCTGTCTTCCTCACTCGCCCCCCCCTGAGTCTGCGCCACAACAGCCACCTTCCTCCTGCTCCCTGCGTAGAGAGCAGCAAGAAGGTGAGAGGGGGAAAGCAGCAAAGGGAGCGGTTGTTTTCTCTTCCCAGCTGATGACATTTTAAAAAACCTGGCACGTAGGTACTCAATTGCAAAAGTGGCTCGGTATCTCGGGAAGCAGATGTGGTGTCACTGACAGGCCTCTCTTGCTGGGGACCTGTGCCTGGCCTCTGCTAACTCTGTTTCTAGCACAGAGGCCAGCTGAAGCTCGCAAACAGATGGCTCATCTCGGTGTCTATTTATGTCCATCCTGACTGATACCCTCTGTCAGTCCTGGGACCCAGTTGGTGCACGTTAGTTTATCCCTTATCTAGGGTTTTCGTGTGTGTGTGTGTGTGTGTGTGTGTGTGTGTGTGTGTGTGTGTGTGTGTGTGTGCGTGCGTGTGTGCGTGAGAGACACACACACAGAGAGAGAAGCATTTTTTAACTTATATATCAAGTTTTTTTGGAGGTGGGGGACTTGCATTGACTGAATTCTAACGCATATTCTGACCCTTTTTGCATCCTGGTATACTAGGATCGTATAGAATGGGAGATACTAGTGGTTTGCAAATGGAGGCTTACCAGTAGCAACACCATTTTACTAAGGTTGTGTATAGGTTTACAATTTCACGTACATTTTTTTGCATTTCCTCAAATCACTTGAATGGGGGTCAACTTGGTACACCACATCCCTTCTGGGTTTGTTTTTGTGGTTTGGTCTCATACACTACACTGGCTGGGATGAAAATAAAAGAGAGCCCAGTGGCAAAAAGCAATAGATTTCTTGACATCATTGTTTTTCTAAGCTGTATTTCTGTAAAGCTGGACTTAGTGCATGGCTGGAACATTTATTTACTTATTTATTTCTTAAACTTATAATCCGCCCGATTTTCCCAAAGGGAACTCTGGGCAGTGTACAAACATGTCACCCCATAGCGACTACCCAACACAATCACAAAACAAACCCCAACAGAAGTAAACATTAAAAGCCTAACAAATACAAATCAAACAACCAAATGCCATGTAAAAAAAATTGCAGGTAAAATAGCATAGCACGACTAGCCAAAGTAAATCAGGTCAGAGTTATATCCGGCAAGGAAACTGACAAGAAAAACCCCAAAAACGAACGTGTGCTCAAAGGACCCCAAAACATTGCCTGAAGAACCAGGCCTTCAAGGCCCTTATTGATGAGATAAGGTTTCTGCTCTTCACAGCTATGTTGTTGTCATAGAACAGTCCCCTTGTTGATCTAGTTTTGTGTGGGTTCTGCCCCAGAATATGACACTGTGAGGCTAAAATGCCCTCTCCTCTTGTGTGATGGTTACTATAAAATCAAACAAAACAGAGTAACATATAAAAATAAAGACATATATGTAAGCCACTAATTACAAATGAATTCCTACATACTGTACATGATTTATTTCTCTGAATATTTTCAGATTGATCTCTAGTAGGTCTGAAGTACACATTATAGATCATACAAAAGATATGATTACTAATATTTTAAATCATTTCTAAATGTAAGAAATGAAGCTAATATGTATTTAAACATCTAATTGTTTGCACAATTTAATAGGATGGAGGTCAGAGTTGGCAAGAAAATCAGTTGAAACAAAGAAAAGAGAGGGTTGGATAAGATTTTTTTTTTACAAATTATTCACGGTATCTCTCACCCATATATCTATCTCTCCCACACAGAGAGAAAACAGAAATAATTTCCCTATGATTCATCTTGGAGGTACAGAACCACACGTAGTAACAGAACCAATGCTAAACCTGTCTCTCCCGCCTCACTAATACAGTGGTGCCTCAGATAATGACGGTAATTCGTTCTCCGAGGTTAGTTGTTATCCGAAACACGTCGTTATCTGAAATGCAGTTCCCCATAGGAATGAATGGGAAACCATTTAATCCATTCTGGAGCCTAGGAGAAAGGCACAGACACCTGTTTTTTTTTTGCTCAAAACTCTTTAAAAAGTGCACTTTAAAGGTACAGATGCAATGTCACCTGGGATAACTTTTTTACTGATGCATGCTGGAAATTCATTATCTGAGGCAGTCCATAGGGAAAATTCGTTATCCGAGGCAGTCCATAGAAAAAATTCATTCTCCAAGGCAGACCTATACCTAGGAATTGCGATTCGTTATCCAAGGCAGCCCATAGGGAAAATTTGTTATCAGAGGCAGTCCTATACCCGGAAATTTGCAGTTGTTATCTGAATTATTCGTTATCCGGGGCAGTTGTTATCCGAGGTACCACTGTACTTTCCCCGGATAAAGTGTCAAATTGGTTTTTTAAAAAAAGATCCATGTGATTGGGTCCATGCGTGGAGAACCACTGAATTATTTAAATCTATTCAAATGGAATGAATACAATGTCTCTCTCTCTCTCTCTCTCTCTCTCTCCTCTCTCTCTCTCTCTCTCTCACACACACACATTAAGTAAGGAAAGAGAGCAGATATATAGATTCCAACATTAGAACATATCAATATATTACAGGTACCAAATACTGGGAAATACATCTTTAGAATTCAATTGTCATAAAAGCAGAAATGGTTCATATTTGAATGAAGTTGGAATTATTAAATATGTTAAAAGGACTTGTAAAATCCTTGTACAGTCCTAGGAAAGATATAATTGAATGTTTCTGGAAGTTTCTTCAGGGAGAATCTTTGGAAATCTGGAAACCACCCCTGAAGAGGTGGTTATTTCTTTAATCCCTACCTTCCAATAATCAGATATCTACATATCTTCCAGCTACAGGTAAGGCTGAAAAATGGCCTAATCATGAATGATGTAAATGCCACCTTAGCATTTGGAATGCTGCTGGATTCTATCCGCTGTATCATGTGGCAAAGAAGGCACGAGGAAGAATAACTACAGGCGAATGCCTGCTGGAAATGCTTCTCACACATGTCTCTCTGGATAAGACTTGGCACCATGCATAGAAAAAAAATCAGGCTTCTGTTAATTGCTTCATGACATGCTGTAGATTGCTCACAGCTGTACCAGTTAAGCTTTGTCCAAAATATTGCAGTGGATTTACACAACTGATTCATGATCAAATATTCCAGGAGGAAAAAGGACTTGTGCTGAGTTTTCAGGAGCAGTATATACTGCATATTGTTAACAATCTTATCTGAACTGGGGCTTTGAAGTCATACCAAAAATACTGAGACTTTGGTAATAAACTGAGAAGAAATTAGCAATCATAGCTAAGCTCTTTTTAAAAGAAAGAACTCGGGACTCTTATGAACTTGATGGGGGTGGTAGTGTCGTCCTGCCATTCTGGGGAAGGCTGTTCTCCCTGCTTAACCACTGGCTTCCTCTGTGATAGAAACTGGGAGGCCATGAGGATGTAAGAGCCAATAATAAAAGAGAGCTGCTTTACAAATACTAATCCGTCACCCAGTGCAGGACCTTGGAGAGCTCCAGAGCCCACACAAGGTATTACTTCGAACCCAGAGGAGACCTTTTGTTCCCGAGCAAGACCTGCAAATGGCCAGCATTCTTTGATTCAGGAAAAGATCTCTGATTAAACATTGCACTGTTCTTTAGTTGGGTTTCAAGCCATGCCTCTCACGTTATCCACTAAGACTTGGTAGGGAACTTGCTTTGGACTGGGACCCTTCATTAGAAGGGTCAGAATTTCCTGTCTTAGGTTCAGAGTCTGATTCTATTCCTCAGAAGACAGCAAAAGCAGCAAAGCCTCTTAGAATATTATAAAGGTTGCTGTTATGTCCTGACAAGTGGCTTCAGGTGTACAGCAATCCTCTGAATCAATTACCTCCCGAAGGTCCTGTCACTAACAAATTTGGTTTAGGTCTTGCAAATCCATGCCATGACTTCATTTATTGAGTCTGTTCATCTCACACTGGGTCTTCCTCCTCTCCCACTGCCTCCTGCTTTTCCGAGCATTTTTGTCCTTTTCATCGAGTCTTGTCTTCTCATGATATTTCCAAAGTATTGTAATCACTATTTAGCCATTTTGGTTTCCAGTGAGAGTTCAGGCTGGATTGAAACTAGAATCTTCCTGCCAGTAGATACATACTACCCATACAGCTCTCCTCAAACACCAAATTTTAAATGATCAACATTTTTCCTGTGTGTGTATATGGGTGTTATTTACTGACACAAACAATGCATTAACTTGGACATACTGTAGTAACACAGGCACATTTGAAATGCAAGTATAAATTTAATCCAGTGTCCCTCACACAGATTTCCACAAAAGAAAAAGAGCAATAAACATGCACAGTAAAAAACAACAACTGTAAAACATGTGATTACACTGAAACTACCTGTTGAAAATATTGGTTGTTTTTAATCAGTTCTATGCAGTGATTTCAATTAAAAACATGACAGACACACTATTAAAAAAAAGGGGGGGATACCAAACTATCCAATGAAGGCTGTGAGAAGTTAGATGACACACTGGAATTATTATTACCAATAACCCATCAACTACCACTTTTTTCTTGCTCTTGACAAATACTCTGTCAGAGAAATCAGCGGTTTTCACAATTGTCAGGTAATTACATATAGGCTAACAGTATATTAACAGCATACCATAAGAAATTAAAAAGACTACCAGTACCCCTGTTTGTTACTGAACAATCCAAACCTAGCAGAAGCTGAATCCAAATGCTGTAGCTTGGAAGGTCCACAATTCAACTTTTTCATTTGGGGTTTTATGGCTTAACTATTGAGCCTTAAAAAAAAAAAAAAAACACTTGCTGAAGACAAAGGCTGAAATGTATCTGATATTTTCAATGGACATTTTGAACACGTCTCTGCACTATTACAGTGTACCTTGATTGTCTATATCTATGTAAATTCAGTGTCTTTAGTAACCCAAGGCACTATAAAGTTTACAGTGTTTATTATTTTGATCATAATATACTATTTTATTTTGCCTAAATAGAACTCTGGGGGATGCCACATTAAACTTTCATTTTACATTTCAAGTTTATGTTATTATATTTTAGTGTTTACTATTTTATATTTGCATGGATTTTTATTACGGCTTATTTCTGCGGTTTTGCTTCTTCAACTTGCTTCATTACCTGGCTTTCAGGCCCATAGCTAGTAATAGGGAATAGCACAGAATTGATTATCTTGACCTTGGTCTCCAAGGTCACAACTTTACATTTTATGACACTTCATTCATAGTTGCCCTTCTAGTCTCAGTGTTCTCATATGTTTTTGGCTGTACTCCACCCTTGGATTGACCATTTAACCAAGCTATAGAAAATCTTTAACAATATCCCTGTCTTTTCAAAAATTATGTCTAATAATCTCAGAACTGCAGAGCTGGAAGAGGCTCCATGGATCATCAAATACAGCCCGAGTCAGGGTGGCACAGTAGAGAATTGAACTCCCAAAATATGGTTCCACAGTCTAAATCACTTAGCTATCCACAAGTTCCCTAATTCTTCTGTAGTACTGTAATAATTTTTGTCTCCTTAATATTCAACTCTAATCTTGCTTTTGCACTTTCTTCTTTTAATTCAAGTCATAGCTGCTTTCTTTCAGTAATATGGTGTCATCTGCATACCTTAAATTACTAATAATTTCTCACTAATTTTAACACATAAATATTTCCATACTTCAGGTTTCTTCTACAGTGATGATCTTGCCTTGACACTCCAGAGGGAACGTTTTACATCCATTGGGCACTACATAACCTTGGCATTAGATGATTTTTCTCAATATTATCCAAACTACAAGCTGAAACTGAACCCTTTAAAAACATAGGTCTGTGTCTTCCACTTAAAAAATGAAGGAGCAGAGAAGCCAAGGTATTGGAAAACAGTCCTCCACCCCCCAAGTGTTTGGGTGTTAATCTGAATTGAACCCTGACCTACAAAAACATTGCTTAAACACCAAACAGGACGTTGATACCTGAAATAACTTTCTTTGGATATTGGCTGGAACAAAATTGCTCTCACCCACAAATAGTAAGACCAACTGCTTTGACCCTGTGCTACTCCAGCGGATTATGCTAGCACCATGTAATATAAATCATCACATGCCAAGCAAGGGGATATAGTCTTTAACGATCTTGCATGATTATTACTGGTGGCCTAAACCTACTCCAGTTGGAAAAGTCTATTAATTGGGCTGGCATTGGCTCCCAGAAATACAATGAGAGGTGCTAGAAAATAATAAGTGAAATAAGGAATGCAGCACCAAATTAACAAGTCACCGGGCCCAGATGGCATCCACCCAAGGGTTATTAGGGAACTGAGAAATGAAATTGCAGATCTCTTAACGGTAATATGCAACTTGTCTCTTAAAACGGCCACAGTGCCGGAGGACTGGAGGATAGCAGATGTCAGATCAATTTTTAAAAAGGAAGGAGGGGGACCCAGGAAACTGCAGGCCAGTTAGCCTTACATCTGTCCCAGGGAAGATGGTGGAAAGCCTCATCCAAGAGAAAATCTTAAAACACATAGAAGAACAAACCTTGCTGGGAGAAAATCAGCATGGCTTCTGTAAGGGTAAGTCTTGTGTGACAGATCTTTTAGAATTTTTTGAAAAGGTCAACAGGCATGTGGATTTGGGTGAACCGGTGGTTATAGTCTGGATTTTCAAAATTTTAAAATCCAGATTTTAAAATCTGGATTTTCAAAAGGCTTTTGACACAGTCCCTCACCAAAGGCTGCTGAGAAAATTGCACAGTCAGGGGATAAGAGGGCAGGTCCTCTTATGGATTGAGAACTGGTTGAGATCCAGGAAACAAAGATTAGGTGTCAACGGGAAATTTTCACAATGGAGAAAGGTGAAAGACGGTGTGCTCCAGAGCAATGTCCTGGGACCGGTGCTTTTCAATCTGTTCATAAATGACCTGGAGACAGGGATAGACAATGAGGTGGCCAAGTTTGCAGATGACACAAAACTTTTCCGTGTGGTAAAAACCAGGGAAGATTGTGAAGAGCTCCAGAAGGATCTCTCCAAACTGGGGGAATGGGCTGTGAAATGGCAAATGTGCTTTAATGTAGCCATTAGCCAAAGGTAAAGTAATGCATATTGGGGCAAAAAATCAAAACTTTATCAACCAACTCTTGGGCTCTGAGTCATCGGTGATGGGTCAGGAAAGAGATCTTGGCGTGCTGGTGAACAGCTCCATGAAGGTGTCTCCCCAATGTGTGGCAGCCATGAAGAAGGCCAATTCCATGCTAGGGATTATCAAAAAGGGGATTGAAAATGAAACAGCCAACATTATAATGCCATTATACAAAACAATAGTAAGGCCGCACCTGGAGTATTGTGTACAATTCTGGTCACCACATCTCAACAAAGACATAGTGGAAATGGAAAAGGTGCAAAAGAGAGCGACTAAAATGATTACTGGGCTGGGGCACCTCCCTTATGAGGAAAGGCTAAAACATTTGGGCTCTTTAGTCTGGAAAAAAGGCGCCTGAGGGGGGATATGATTGAGACGTACAAAATTATGCAGGGCATGAGTAAAGTGGATAGAGGGAAGCTCTTCTCCCTCTCACAAAATACCAGAACTAGGGGACATCCACTCAAATTGAGGGCTGGGAGAATAAGAACAGACAAAAGAAAATATTTTTTCTCCCAGCGCGTTGTTAGTCTGTGGAACTCCCTGCCACAGGATGTGGTGATGGCATCTGGCCTGGATGCCTTCAAAAGGGGATTGGACAGATTCCTGGAGGAAAAGTCCATCACAGGTTACAAACCATGAGGGAGATGTATAATCTCCAGGCTTAAAACCGGGGTACTTCAAGGGCCAGATGCAGGGGAGTGCTATTAGGAGACAGATATCTAGTCTCATGTGCTCCCAAATGCATCTGGTGGGGTGGACAAGGAAGGTGGACAAGATGGGCCTTTGGCCTGATTCAGCATGGCTCTTCTTATGTTCTTATGTTCTTATGTAAATTCATGCCCTTTATGGATACCACCTCCCTATACAATTGCTAAAATAAACACCTCTCAACCTTTAAATATGAAACCAGAAGAGGCTAGGCTGAACCTATGAAGAGCAAAAACAACCTTAACAAATGGATAAATGCTAAAGGGTATCTCCCACCAGGGCAAGATTGTGGCCATTTTCTGTCACTGGGAAGAAATTCAATCAATGTAGCATTTATGTGTTTGCAATGCATGCCCTACCATGTGTACAAAAAATCTTGTAAACAACCCCAAATAACAGGATTGAAGAACTCTGACGTCTGGTCAAAAATAATCTAATCTAGACTTCAGACAATGTATATTTGCAATATGATATCTAGAGACTCTTCCTTTTCAGAATCCATCTTAAACATTCAGCATTTCTTGCTCCAGATATGATAAAAATCTTTGGTGGAAACCCTTGAGTATTACTTTGCTTGCATGGGAAATTAGTGTGATGGTTAATAGTTACTGCACAATTTACTTAGCATGTTCTTTCTTGTGGATTGGAATGTATTGTATATTAAATGTTTCTAGTCTGCAAGTCACTGCTTTGTTTTCCATACTTGTAAGCGTATTCTTGGTAGGATTTTGACAGATAAACTCCCTATAGTTTGAAATAACCCTGACGATATCCCATCTATCTTAGTGATTTACCTCCAAATACTTCCATTTGTTTTGAGAACAGTTTTGACTTAACTTTCTAAAATAGGACGTTCTTCATCTCAGCAATCTTATCTGAAGCAATCTATCATGGTTCTGCATAATTCTTCAGCACTGTGTTTTCATCTTCTCATTATTTTAGTCTGATCAGATAACATGTTACATTTAGGAATTTGAACCTATTTCTCTCATCTTTTGCTTTTGCTTCTACACTGATATCAACAGTTTCATCAGCCATCCATTCCAGCTTTCATTTTCATTCAATTATAGGAGTAGTCTCCTCATTCTTCCCTGACAATATATCTGGTTTCAATTCATGGTTCTTCTTGTTCACAGTCAATTAAATTTAGTAATGCAAATCTTATTACACGGACTTTGGGTTCTTCAAGAATGTTATTTGAATTATATGTGTACAGCTTGATCATTTGGGAAATCAAGAGCAGTCAAGAAATGAATGAATGAATGAATGAATGAATGAATGAATAATTCTTTGCTTTTATTCTAGTTTTTGAACTAACAGTTCATGGTTTGTGCCACAGTCTGTTCCTAGTCTTTGCTTTCAAAAAGAGCTTTTCCATCTTCTTTTGCCGCTAGGTAATTTCTACATTGATAATCCAGTGATACCCACTTCTATGGCTCTTTGGTTGTTTGAAGCGTGTATTTGCAATAAAAAATTTGTTGGGTTCCCAGATTTCTATTATTCATTCTCCTGTCTTTATTTCTGTTTTATTTCTATCTCTTAGGCCAAATTCTTGATTGATTTTTTTTCTTTTCCTTTTTTAAACTTTTGTGTTCAGGTTACCTGTATATATTTGAATGCATCCTGATTTTGTCTGTGATGAATGTGCTCTTCGATATTGGCAGAAAATATATATATCAATTTTAATTCTTCAACATCTATAATTCAAGCACAGACCTGAACAAGGGTTATGTCTATGTGCTTTCCCTGAAGTGTCCTTTATATTATTCAGTCAGAGTCCATATTATAATCCTTAGCTGCTTTCAGTATGTCTCCCCTCACCACTAGAACTGGACTCTTTCTTCTGAGTTTGCCATTCCCAGAATAAAAGACTTTGTAATTATCTGTCTGAAGATGTCCTACCCCAGTTCCCTTTAATAGGCTCACACCAATTATGGCCATGTTTAAACATTCTCGTTTCACATTTTCAGCTTACCCTGATTCATATTTCTGACATCTCATGTTCCAGTTATATACATTGTGCAGCTTCATGGTTTCCTTTCCCCTCTTTGTATACTAGCAAGCAGATGTCCTTTCAGTTTTAATTTGGCTGCTTCATCAGTGATTGCACTAGTTGTATTTATCTTTAGAGATGGGCACGACCAGGAATTTTTTTTTTCAAGTTGTCGTTTTTTGGGATGGGTCCGTTTCGGCTCATTACCGTTTTTCGCGAAATGTTTCAAAAATTTGTCGTTTTGTTTGTCGTTTTTTCATCTGTCGTTAGTACTGGTTTTGGGGGGGGGTAGCAGGCTCCTGGAGGCACCTCTCTGGGGTGGGTGCCTCATCTGGCCCGCTATGAAGGGAAAGCGGGCTCCTGGAGGCACCTCTCTGGGGTGGGTGGGTGCCTCCTCTCCTCACCCGCTAGGAAGGAAGGGAAAGCAGGCTCCTGGAGGCACCTCATGGGTGCCTCCTCTCCTCGCCCGCTACAAAAGGGCATGCATAGCCATATGGATATGCATACCAAGTTGCAGACTTGCTTGCAGCAGTGGACTGGCAGAGGCACCCCTCTTTAGGGTGCCTCCACTGCAGCAGTCAGTCAGAATGGCGGGCTCTCTGCACCCTGTGTCTCACTAAGAAGGGAAGCGTACTTGCGTGTAGTGCAATGCAAGTACACAGATCTGGTTTAGGGTTAGGGTTAGCGCAAGGGCTAGGGTTAGGCTAGTTACGGGTGAGGTTAGGGGGAGTAGTGGGGTGCACCTCTGGGTGCCTCTCTGACCCACTAAGAAGGACAGTGTACTGTGGCGTATGGGTAAGGGTTAGGGTTAGGGTTAGGGTTAGGGCAGGGTTAGTGGGCTTTTTGGCACATCCCAGAAGTCTCAGTGGCCAAGTGGCCAAGCGATTGGTGGAATGGCTCCAAAAATTTGCATGGTCCACTCCATGGCCAGCCCATCATTGCGCAGGTGTAAAACAATATAAATAAAATAAAATCAATGGAGAGGAGGACATTTTGTTGCAAGAAAAACCCACTGCTGCTAGTGCTACTGTAAAAATTCTGGCAGTTTTAAAATAGTAGCAGGCAGCAGAAATTTTTGCATGTTTCTGGGTGCTTTGGTGTGTTTTTGGACCATGATTTCAAAATAAATTGTGGTCGCCCCATTTTGGATTCCGCATGGCATGGCGAGTTGGCGAGACGATGAGGATGCCCCCCACCAGAGCAGCCCAGGACAGAAGGGAGGGAAGGCCGGGGACCCCCCCCCCAGAAACCACCCCTCTGGTAGGTGCACTCTCAGAGGCAGGCATATTTTCACCTGCTTTTTTGGCCAGGAATCGGTTTTTTTTTTAACTTTTAAAAACCTTTTTTCTGTGCCGCTTGGCATCGCGCGATCGCCGTGATGCCAGGAACGACAACGACAAATCAGACTCAATTATTCGTTCGTCGGTTCGAGTTCGAGTTCTGGCAGAGTAATTGTCGTTTCCTTTTCCGTTACGTAACGGAAACGAGGAACGGAAATGGAAACAGGAATTCCGCTAAGTCGTACCCATGTCTATTTATCTTTTGTTCTTCCTCAGTGGCTGACTGAGGGTGCAAGTACACTGTCAAGTTAAATTGGAAGCTAATATGGGGTTTTTTCATCTAGATATCACTTATTGTGATTTTTGTGTTGGTGTATGTCCTCTCTTAGTGAAGGCTTCTCTCAGGCCAAGGGGGAGGGTATTTCTGCGGTGACGGCTACTCCTCATTCTGAAGACTAGCCACCTCCAACCACTTGGACTCTGTGGTAAAGGAGGCAACTTCAAGTCTCCTTTGAAGTCTCCTTTGACTTGAAGTTATTTGGTATAATCCAGAGGTTATTTAAAATGGCTGGAATGCATTCTAGACAGACAGGCAAGTTAACACATTTCTGGGGTTTTCCAGCAGGGCCTCAACTAAGAGACAAGGACAAGCCCTCCTGTGGGCGTTCCCAGATAGTCTTGGGCGACACTTGCACCTCAAAGTCAAGAAGCGCTGTCATCGGTGGCATGCATGCATGGAAAGTCCCTCTTTCTGTCTTTGCGCCCAAGGGAGCCAAGCACAAGGAAAAGACTATAAGGAGAGCTGAGGACTGGATGCAGGCATTCAGGACTGTTAATATATTTCTGTAGCTTAAATTGTTAAATTAAAGAAAATTACAAACTGATTAAAATCAGTTTTATTAATTTTATATATAAATAAAAAATAAAAGTTGCTAACATCTCCCTCACCAATCCATGGAGGGGGGCTGGAATCCATGTTTTCCTTGAGTGATACAGACCCTGGTTGCAGGCCTGGCTGACAAATTAGAACTAGTTCAGAGAAGGGCAGCAAGGATAATCAAGGGGCTGGAAACCAAGTCTGTGAGAAGAAACTGAAAAGTACTAGAGTGAGTTGTGGCCTCCCAGCTCCAGAGGTTTCTGGATGAGATAAACTATGTGGATCCATTTCAGTCTGGCTTCAGGCCTGGCTATGGGACAGAGAAGGCACTGGTTAGAATCATAGAATCATAGAATTATAGAGTTGGAAGAGACCTCATGGGCCATCGAGTCCAACCCCCTGCCAAGCAGGAACCCCTTCACAATATTTCTGACAGATGGCCATCCAGCCTCTGCTTAAATACCGTCAAAGAAGGAGACTCTACCACCCTCCGTGGAAGCATATTCCACTGCCGAACAGCTCTAACTGTCATGAAGTTCTTCCGAATGTTCAAATGGAATCTCTTTTCCTGTAGTTTGAAACCATTGCCCCGAGTCCTAGTCTCTGAAGCCATGGAAAACAAACCTGTTCCCTCTTCAATATGACATCCCTTCAAATATTTAAACATAGCTATCATATCCCCTCTCAGTCTTCTCTTTGATAGGCTAAACATTCCCAGTTCCCTAAGCCGTTCTTCATAAGACATCTCTTCCAGGCCTTCAACCATCCTAGTCGCCCTCCTCTGCACCCGCTCGAGGTTGTCAACATCCTTTTTAAACTGAGGCGCACAGAACTGGACACAGTACTCCAGGTGGGGTTGCATTCGTAGATGACTTATGCAGGGAAATGGATAGGGGATCTGTCTCCCTTTTGGTTTTACTAGACCTCTCAGCTGCTTTTGACACTAGAGACCACAGCATCCTCCCGACTCGTCTCTCTGAAATGGGGATTGGGGGCACTGCATTAAAGTGATGCCAGTCCTTCCTGCAGGAAAGAGCACAGAAAGTAGTGTTAGGTGTTTCATGTTCAACATCATGACCACTGACCTGTGGGGCCCCTCAGGGTTCTGTTCTGTCTCCTGTTATTCAACATCTATATGAAGCCACTGGGGGAGATTATCAGGAGTTTGGGGGTTAAGTGTCACCAGCGTCCTGATGAGGCCTAATTCTACCTCCCATCACCTCCTTTCTTCTCAGGCAGTCTTTCACTGAATGATGGGCTATCATACATGGCTACACAGACTTGTGTTTATAACCACTTAAAACTTTGTGCCTGTGTCTCTCATGGGATTACATCGACACTATGTAATCAATTGTTCGTTCCCATACCTCATAACTTTTAGATGGTCTACTGTACATGAGTACATGGAATTTATAATTTTTTCTTAATTGCTCACATTCTCTTTTTAGCTGTCTTCTAATGCTGTAAGATACCCCTCAATTCCCTGTTCTTAAATTTGAATATTAATTAATTCTACAGGACCCTTAATTAATTATTGTCCCTCCTTACTGTAAGCTGCCTTGGGTCCTTTTTGAAGGAGAAAGGCAGGGTAAAAATACTCTAAATAAATAAATAAATAAATAAATAAATAAATAAATAAATAAATAAATATGCAAAACCAGGAGTATTATGACATGCCATCAAATCTTGAGTGATCATGGACCTGGAAATCTTTTCTTCCAGCACTTGTTTCATTTTGGGTTGTCTCATCATGGAGATGTCAAAGTGTAACACATTCAGAAGTGGCTTATCACTGAGTTCTTTTACACAGTACTAACAACATTTTGTTTGATTTTGATTCTGAGAACTTGCCATGGTGTGTTAAAGATTTTCTACCAGTGCCATCTTCCACAACTGCGGCTGCCAAGTAGCTATGCTTTTAACAATTTACTGTGTCTGCCCCATTACCTCGGGAACTATCGGTTCTGTTCTACTGATGTGACCGATACTTCCTGAATAGGATAGACACGTCTTACTAATGCTGTCTCATTTCTGACCATTCTGCCTTGATGACTGTTAGAACTCTAGACTGAGAGTGTTGCTCTTTATGACATTTATCTCAGCTTACACATCCACAGACCCCTTATCACATTAGTGTGTGTATTCTTGAAAGGTACCTTAAGTACAAACAAATATTATTTGTCATAAGTAATGGAGGACTGTTGCCTACTCCATCAGATAACAGGCATACCTTGCATTATCCGGGACATTTCATACTCTGGAAAATTCATAAACTGGAAATACACGAGGGCACAATGCATCCTGGGTACTTTTTCACAATGTCTTATAAAAAAATTCATAAATTGGGGTATTGTAGGAAAAGGTGAACCGAGGATTTACAATGGATTTCTTTTCATGAACCAAAAATTATGTTAACGGAGGCATTCATAAACTGAGGTACAGTCACCGCCCCGCCATTTTGCGGTTCAGGTACTGTGGTCCCACTATATCACGGGAGCGCAGTACCTGCCGGAGGTGGCAGGGAGTGACCGCCGGAGGGTGGCAGGGAGCAATTAAATTGCTCCCCGCTGCCCCTGCCCCCTCCGGGAGGCTTCGGAGCCATGCGGGGGGCGGCGGGGAGCAATCAAATTACTCCCCACTGCTCCCCCAGACCCATCTGGGAGGCCTCGGAGCCACAGGGAGGGAGCAATCAAATCGCTCCCCGTCACCCCCCCCCTCCGGTAGGCCTCGGAGCCGTGCAGGGGGTTTGCCTCAGAGCCATGCAGGGGGGCGGCGGGGAGCGATCAAATCGCTCCTCGCTGCCCCCACCTGCCCCTCTGATTGCCTCCACCCTCACCCGACCCACTTCCGCATATCGCGGATTTTCATGTATCGCGGGTCGGGTGGGTCCTTAACCCCCACAATAGGCGGGGGGTTACTGTACATCTGTACATGAGATACTATATGATTAAGCAGATGTTACTTATATGTGTGCCATGCTGGGAGAAGCACAGAAGGAAAAATAAATGCAAAAAGGAACAAACATTGATGCTTTTCTCCACTAGAGGACATTTACAGGCATGCATTGGAAGGTGGCAAGGACATATTAATATAGACAGAGTCACCATGTGTGGAAATGAAAAGTCTTTGTACAATGGAAGGAGAGAGAGAGAGAGAGAGAGAGAGAGAAAGAGAGAGAGAGTTTAATCTCTAGGGAGAGTTGGGTCTTAATCAACCATCCTTTGTGAATGAAGGCTGGTAATCAAAATAACCAAAAGGGTCAGAAATGCAAAAATTATAGCCAGTGAAAAATTTCCCTAAACAATGTTCATTAAGCAAACTGAAATTGAATGGTGAAGCAGACATCTGTGAATAGATGAGCTGATTAACACATTTGGTGAGCTAAAATGCCTTTGTCCCTATGCAAGCTCAAGGGAGTTGATTCTCAGATGCTGTTTCAGTGGATCCTGGCTGAGTGAGCAGGAGGCCATTATCAGACTCTGCCCAGCCCTGAGTTAAGTAACCACGAAGTAACGCTGTCTAACCACATTAGCTTAAGGTGGGAGGCTATATTGATTCACTAGAGTCTTTAAAAAGACTCCAGTACTTTGGTCACCTCATGAGGAGAGAGGAGTCCTTGGGAAAGTCCCTGATGTTGGGAAAGATTGAAGGCAAAAGGAAAAGTTGATGGCAAAGAATGAGATGGTTGGACGGTGTCATCAATGCAACTAACATGGATTTGACTAAACTCTCGGAGGCAGTGGAAGACAGGAGGGCCTGGTGTGTTCTGGTCCATGGGGTCATAAAGAGTTGGAAACGACTGAATGACTCAACAACAACAACAACAACAACAACAACAAAATCTTAAAATTGTGTCTTTTGATTTAGTCAGTATAGCAATTAATTAAAGCTTTAATATTTAACTTCAATGACTTGGCCAGAGATGAAAGCTCATTTTGCTAAGTCAGATATTCAGATGGGCAAAGGACCCTTAACAAAAGTGTTTCCTTTCTTCCCTGTTACATTTTACATTCCAAGAAGCACAACTCTGTGTTTTCTTTTATAAGACTCAGGTATGAGTTCACCAAAACCATTTGAAGTATACAAATCTAATCAATCAATGCTAAATCTATGATTGATTTGTTAAGTGGTTCATAGCATGGCTTAAATAAACACCAAGGTGACCAATTCTACCTCACCCTCTTTTTGGCAGCACTGTAGAATTTAGAAGTGGGTCTGCTTGCAGAATTTCCAGAGAGCACAAGGAGGTTTGGCTGTATCTT
>JAHTLZ010000016.1:39124879-39148824 GCA_023846285.1 Phrynocephalus versicolor
TGCAGAATTTCCAGAGAGCACAAGGAGGTTTGGCTGTATCTTAATATTGCCAGCAGTGCGCGCCTGATGGCGTGCGAATTAAAAAAACAACAACAACCAGAGGGGTTTCCTATTATCTTTTTCCTTTATTTCTTCCATTTTCAAGTAACTGACCAATTAGTCAGGATGGAGGGGCAGGGGGCAGATGTAGTTACTTGCAACACCTGTGGCATGTTCGTTTTTCTGCCAAACCAGGTACCGGGATACATTTGCTCAAAGTGCAAGCTGGTGGCCCTATTGGAAGACAAGGACAGGCATCTGGAGGCCTGTGTTTTCAATCTTCACAACCTTAGGGACCAGGAGGGGGTGTTGCAGGAAGCAGAGAAAAAAATTGTCAAAACTAGTGACAGGGAGAATCTAAATCAGGGTGAGGGCATTTCACAAATACAAGAGGCAGATAATTGGAGGAATGTCACAGTCAGAAAAGGAAGAACTAGGAAACAGACAGACAGCTTGCAACTGCACAATAGATTCCAACCTCTCTCCTTTATCAGCCAGGAACAGGAACTGCACCTAGAACAGCAAGGGCAGCTTGAAGACCCTGCACAGAGAAATCCAACAGTACAAAAAAGGGCACCTACCAAGCCTCAAACGAGGTGAGTGGTGGTGATTGGAGACTCCTTGCTTAGAGGAACAGAAGCGGTCATCTGCAGGCCTGACAAAATGAATCGAGAGGTCTGCTGTCTCCCTGGAGCCAAGATTCGGGATGTAACAGAGAGTCTGACGAGACTCATCAAGCCCACTGATTCTAACCCATTTCTTTTGGTCCATGTAGGAACTAACGATACTTCAAAATGCAGATTTCCAGAAATCACAAAAGAAATCACAAAGGAAATCAAGCTGAAGGACATGGGTGGACAGGTGGTAATCTCATCTCTCCTCCCTGTAGAAGGACGTGGTCCACGAAGGGAAAGAACAATAGTGGAGGCGAACAATTGGCTTCGGAGATGGTGCCAGCAGGAACGATTTAGATTCTTGGACCATGGTTTGCTTTTTCATTCAGACGGGATATTGGGCCAGGATGGGGTGCACCTCACCACTGCTGGTAGGAATCTTTTTGCCAAGAGGATTGCAGATTTAATAAGGAGACCTTTAAACTGAGTTTGCAAGGGGACGGAGAAAATTATCTTAACGGTAGAGATCCAGAAGGGGTTGTGGAGACTAGCCCAAATGTTGAAATAGGAGCAGGACAAAAAGTAGTGCAGACCATCAGTGCAAGGAAAAACAGGTTAAGCAAAGGACATGTAAGAAGCACACGCAGCCTAAAATGTCTCTACGCCAATGCACAGAGCATGGGGAACAAACAAGAAGAGCTGGAACTCCTAATACAACAAAATAAATATGACATAATTGGCATCACTGAAACATGGTGGGGTGAGATGTATGATTGGAATGTAGTCATTGGTGGGTATAATTGTTTCAAAGGAACAGGCCGAGTAAGAAAGGAGGAGGTGTAGCTTTATATATTAAGGACATTTACACTGCTGAAGAAATACAAGATAAACAGCAGGGGAAGCATGTTGAGAGTATTTGGGTTAAAACCAGGGGTGAAAAAACTAGGAGGGACGTCACTGAGGGAGTATATTATAGACCCCCAAGCCAGCCGGAGGAGTGGGATGATGCCTTCTGTGAGCAGATGGCCACCCAGTCAAAAGGGAGAGATGTAGTAGTAATGGGGGATTTTAACTATCCTGATATATGCTGGCAGTCCTACTCAGCTAGGAATGCAAGGTCTAACAAATTCCTTACTACCCTTGCAGACAATTTCATGGTCCAGAAGGTAAAGGAGGCAACCAGAGGCAAAACCATTTTAGATCTGGTCTTAACCAATAAGGAGGACCTTGTAAATGGGGTCAAAGTGGTAGGATCATTAGGTAAAAGTGACCGTGCCCTCTTGGAATTTGTTATACAGTTGGAAGGTGAAGCTAAGCATAGTCAGACAAGAATCCTGGACTTTAAGAAAGCCATTTTTGTAAACTTAGGGAATTATTGGCTGTGATTCCATGGACTGAAACACTGAAAGAGAAGGGAGTCCAAGATGGATGGGAGTTCCTGAAAAGCAAGATATTAAAGGCACAATTTAAAACTGTTCCAACAAGAAGAAAAAAAATGGGAGAGGTCTAAAGAAACCACTGTGGTATACTAAAGAACTTTCAACTCAGCTAACTATAAAGAAAAACAAGTACAAGGAATGGAAAAATGGGAAATGCACCAAAGAGGAATATAAACAAACAGCTAATATATGCAGGGGGGTGGTAAAAAAAAGCTAAAGCGCAAAACGAACTTAGACTTGCCAGAGAGATTAAAGACAGTAAAAAGGGTTTCTTTAGTTATGCCCACAGCAAAAGAAAAAATAAGGAAATGATAGGCTCCCTGCGTGGCAATGATAACCAGTTACTAACAGGAGACAAAAGGCAGAACTACTCAACACCTTCTTTGCCTTTGTTTTCTCCAAAAAGGAAGAAAGAGATCCGCAGGGACAAAGAGTAGATGAGGTAGGATGGGAATTGCAACATAGAATAGGTAGGGAGGTAGTACAGGGACATCTGGAAACATTAAATGAATTTAAGTCTCCTGGGCCAGATGAATTACACCCAAGGATATTAAAAGAACTGGCAGAAGTAATTTCAGAACCATTGACAATAATCTTTGAGAGGTCCTGGAGAACAGGGTAAGTCCCCATCGACTGCAGGAGGGCTAATGTTGTCCCCATCTTCAAAAAGCAGAAAAAAGAGGACCCAAATAATTACCGCCCAGTCAGCTTGACTTCAATTCCCAGAAAGATCCCAGAGCAGATTATTAAGCAGTCAGTCTGCAATTATCTAACAAACAATGCTGTCATTACAAGAAGTCAACACGGGTTTCTTAAAAAAAAGTCATGCCAGACTAATTTGATCTCTTTCTTTGATAGAATTACAGGCCTGGTGGATGAGGGGAATGCTGTGGATATTGCTTATCTGGACTTGAGCAAGGCCTTCGATAAGGTTCCCCATGGTATTCTTGCTAAGACGTTAGTAGGAGGTGGGATAGATAGTGCTAGTGTTAAGTGGATTTGTAATTGGTTGACTGATCGCACCCAAAGGGTGATCATAAATGGCCTCTCATCATCTTGGAGAGACGTGACCAGTGGGGTGCCCCAGGGTTCTGTTCTGGGTCCAGCGCTGTTCAATATCTTTATTAATGACTTGGAGGAAGGAATAGAAAGTATGCAAATTAAATTTGCAGATGATACCAAATTGGGAGGGGTTGCTAATTCCCTAGAGGATCGGATGAAAATCCAAAAGGATCTTGACAGATTAGAATGCTGGGCCAAAGCTAACGGAATGGATTTCAACAGAGGGAAATGTAGGGTGCTACATCTAGGTAAAAAGAATGAATTGCACAGATATAGGATGGGGGACACTGGCTAGAGAATAGTACCTGTGAAAGGGATCTGGAAGTCTTGGTTGACCACAAATTGAACATGAGTCAGCAGTGCGATGTGGCGGCCAGGAAAGCCAATGCGATTCTTGGTTGCATCAACAGAACCATAGTGTCTAGATCAAGGGAAGTGATAGTGCCACTCTATTCTGCTCTGGTCAGACCCCACCTGGAGTACTGTGTCCAGTTCTGTGTGCCTCAGTTTAAAAAGGATGTTGGCAACCTCGAGCGGGTGCAGAGGGGGGGCAACCAGGATGGTTGAGGGTCTGGAGGAAATATCTTATGAGTAGAGATGGGCATGAAATGAACATTTTTTCTTTTCTGTTATTCGTTATTCATTCCATTACATAACGAAACGAGTAACAAAAATTGTGATTAAAATGAAACAAAACGAACAGAACCACGAAATTGTGGTCGTTACGTTTCGTTTTTGTTACTGGCAGCGTGCAATGAAATGAGCTGTTTTAAATGGTAAAAAACGCCCTGGACATCCATAAAAAGACAGCGATAATTATTTATACTGTCTGATAATACATACCGGGGGGGGGGGGAGGTCCTTAAAATGTGCATTTATGTCTTTTCTCAGATTGCTGAATTTTTTTTCCTTTAAGGGGAGTTAGGGGACATAAACCCAAAATGGCTCTCAGATGCCTAATATTAATTCCTTGGGTATTAAAATTCCCTGGACATCCATAAAAATGCAGCGATAATGCGATAATTATTTGAAATTATTACCTACCGGGGGTAGGGGTCCTTAAAACGTTTGTTTTTGTCTTCTCCCATCGCAATGTATTTTCCTTTTCCCTTTAAGGATGACAAAATGGATGTCGCCACTCCAGCCACAACATGGAGGCAAGCCATGTGATGGGATCATGTAAATTCTTGGACAACTTCAACCAATAGCATGCCCAGGTTGCAGACTGGGCAGGTCTGGCAGCCACAGAGGGCATAAAAAGCTCTGGCAGCCCCCGTCTTCCTTGCAATCTCCGGTGGGAGTTAGGGTGTGATTGCTGTCTCTGCGACTCTAGCTTCAGTCCTGCAGCCTCCCTGTGTTCATGTGTGCGTACCTCTCAGTGAGTACCCTCCCATGCCCCGCAGTGCAGTCACTCTGCGGCTGCCTTGCACCCTGGGCAACGCCCGCCGCTGCCTTTGCAGCCTCCCTGCGAACCTAGTCTATACTGTGTCTCTGCCAGCATCCATTTTTTTTGTGTTTTCCCTCTGGTCTGGGGTGTTGGAGGATGCCCACGCAAGGAAATCCTTTTAAAAATCGTGCAAAAAGCAGGTAGAAACGAAAAACAAAAAAAAAAACAAAACACAAAAATGAAATTTTTCCAAAAAATTCACGAAAAACAGAAACAAAATGAAACAGACCTCTCAATGACAAACGACAAATGAAACACCATTTTTTTTTATCCGTGCCCATCTCTACTGATGAGGAACGGCTTAGCGAACTGGGAATGTTTAGCCTTTCAAAAAGAAGACAGAGAGGGGTTATGATAGCTATGTTTAAATATTTGAAAGGATGTCATACTGAAGAGGGAACAGGTTTGTTTTCCATGGCTTCAGAGACTAGGACTTGGGGCAATGGTTTCAAACTACAGGAAAAGAGATTCCATTTGAATATTAGGAAGAACTTCATGACAGTTAGAGCTGTTCGGCAGTGGAATATGCTGCCACGGAGGATGGTGGAGTCTCCTTCTTTGGTGGTTTTTAAGCAGAGGCTGGATGGCCATATGTCAGAAATATTGTGAAGGGGTTCCTGCATGGCAGGGGGTTGGACTAGATGGCCCCTGAGGTCTCTTCCAACTCTATGATTCTGTGATTCTTAATATTGAGTGCCTCCGGGCCCCTCCAGATGCCATGAATGCACCTCAGCTCCAAACTGCTGCTGATTTATCACTGTCAGTTCTCTTTGGCTACTTCATTCCTGAAGGCAAAGTATTAGCAAAGGTCAGAGCTGTTATCTAAGACATTGTCAGTCCCACTAATCTGTTCCTAAAACCCTCGGGTGTTTCTGAATTGCTGGGCAAGTATCTGTTCTGGATTAACCTGAGCTCTCCAAAATCTCCTCAGACCTTTTGCTCCAGAATGATCTGAAATTACAAAAAGTTGCATAAATGAGAACCAGTGCAAACTCCATAAAGAGAAACTTAATTTGGAGGTTCGGACTCAAGGGATTCATTGACAGTCATATCTGGGTTGTCCAATGTGCATCTAAGCAAATTGAGGAATGATGGAGATGACAGATCTATTGATGCATGATTTATCAATGAGCCAGCAAGCTGTGTTGACAAGAGACTGAGCTCTGACAACCGGTGACAAAACAGGGTTAGAATGAGGTGCAACAATAACTAGCAAGATTTTTGCCTCTTGCTTCCTCTTTTCTCCTGGTTGTACTGGCAGGACAGCTCCCTGATTCTGTTTCAAGGAACACAGTCTAAGTGTACAGTATGCCCCTCCCCTCTGCTAAGGTGTGGTAGAATCTAGGTAAGAAAACCCAAGCTATATTGCAAGATAAAATAAGAGAAATCTTTATTACTCCCACATTGGAGAAATTTACTTGTTGCACAGCTCCTAGTATAAAGAAGAGGCAAGAAGGGTAGGTGCACAAAAAGTGTAAAGTAAGAAAGAAAGAAAAAATAGATAATAGAGATTAGATAAAATTTAAAAAATCCAATATACAAATATGAGCTCTAAAATTTGGATATACAAAATTAAATGTGGACAAAGAAGAAGAAAGAAACTAAAGTATGCCCCCACATTAACAGCAGTTTAGACTGCAGAGTTATAGAGTCTAACAGCAGTGGGAACAGAAGACCTGCATTAGCCCTCCTTCCCACACCGGGGATGTCTGAGTCTGCCAGTGAAGGAGCTTTGCAAAGCCTCCACTGTCTGGTGCAATGGGTGAGAGGTATTGTTCATAATGGATGTCAGCTTGGCCAACATCCTCCTCTTACCCATCTCCTCCACGGAATCCAGAGGGCAGCCCAAGACAGAGCTAGCGCTCCTGACCAGCTTGTTCAGTCTGTTTCTATCCTGCTCAGTGCTACCTGAACCCCAGCAGACTACAGCATAGTAGAGAGCTGAGCCTATTGTAAGTGAAGTCCGAGGTATAAAGAGTAAAAAGGAATGGTGAAAGCTGTAGTAACATATGTAGTAATGATGTTTTTATGATGTTTTCCTTAGTCTATTATTATCGTTATTGTTCTTATTGTTTCCTTTGTTTGTATCCATATTGTAAACCGCCCGGAGTTCCTCCGGAAGATGGGCGGTATAAAAGAATTAAAACAAATAAATAAATAAATAAACAGCAAAATTCAGTATGGCAGAAAATAATTTTTTATCATTTGTTGGGCTTAAGTAGTCAAGTGCCAACTTCTGCAATTGAGGGTCAGTTACACTGATTATTTTTTATCAATTTCTGTCCCAGTTTTTTTAAAATTGATCTTAAGTCACTTTTTTTGCAATGTGTGTGTTCACGTTGGAGAACTTGCACTCCTATTTTAATTTGTTGGAAAAATTGTTTTTGGAAACTATGTGTAATGAAGTCACGAAAAGCACGGGGATCAGTAGCTATTAGGAAGCGACATGACCTGCCACTGCTGTCTGATGTTCAGAGGGTGAATTCTATCTGGAGGAGATTTCTAAAGGACTCTATACCTTTGTGCCGAGATGAAAGACTTGGAGAAACCCACACAATGAGAGTGAAAGAGATGGAAAATTTCACTGCTGCAGTGGTTTCAGGACTCCATCATGCAAGTGATATGGTGTTAATTTTCTTCCTTCCTTCCTTCTCTTCTGTCCCTTGCTTTTGTCTGCCAATTCTGAAATAAGACAACCCCTTCCAGGATTTTCTAAGTAGAGCATACTCAGACATGGTGTACTATTCCCTTCTTCTGGGGGTGGGGGTGGGCTGGGATTGTGGAAGTTGTCCAAGACCACCCAGGCTGGCTGTTCTGGGATACACAGTAGGGAATTGAACTCCCAATCTCTGGCTTTGCCACCAGATGCCTAACTTGTTAAGCTATCCAGCCACCTTATATCTGGGATGTCGGCTTTTAATTGGAATGGGTTCACATGATTCAATATTCCTATGCTGGTTTCCTCAAGTACAGTATATGAAACTTAATGAACAGGCATGCTTATGTATACTGTGAGGTCTGATGAAACTGGAACTAGGCAAGGAGTTAGACATTAACATATTTTTGCCAGCCATGTATATATATTCAGAGGAAGAATAAAAATGTTACTATATATTGGCTGAAATCTAGTAGCTATTTATTTATTTATTTATTTATTTATTTATTTATTTATTTATTTAAGAGTATTTTTACCTCACCTTTCTCTTTGGAAAAGGACCCAAGGTGGCTAAGCGTAATGAGGGATAATATACAGTCCAGTACAGTTAAGACATGTTCAAGTATTTTAGAACAAGGAATTGAGGGACATTTTACAGCATTAATAGACAACATCCATTAAAGCAAGATGGTTACAAGTAATCATAAACACAAAGTCTATGTGAACCCATAGATTCATATAAAAGACACATAATGGTAGTCTATCATTCAGGAAAAGCTTGCCTGAAGAGAAAAGTCTTTGCCTGTTTCCAGAAGGACAACAGAGATGAGGCAGTCCTGGCCTCTAGTGGGAGGGAGTTCCAGAGTCTGGGCACAGCAGTCAAGAAGCTCCTTCCTTGGGTTCCCACAAGATGCACCTGTTCAATTTATTCAATGGTCCTAATCGAATTGCGATTTACTGGATTTTAGCCAGTGTTTGGTAGCATTTGATTACTGGCATGCAATATTATTCAGTAATTGACAGGAAATATGGAATGGTAACTAGTGAGGGAAAGTTGTGCGATGAAGGATACTAAACTAAAAGCAAACAAGAGGTTTGAAGCATTTGGATTCAAAAATAAAAAGCATTGCATTGAAAATATAAATTCTCTTTTTAATTTGAAATCTACAATTTGGAATGTGAATGGCATAACTGGAACATTTTTAGAATTTATATAGATAAATATGGGGGAATGGTTTCCACCAGGAGTTCAGTGACTGTAAAGAAGGGCCTATACATGTATGAATGAGAAGCTGAAGAAACGTGTAAATTGATCCATCTGCTGTTGTCCCTGCTGTTTTTTTTTTAATTTCTGAGAATAAATTTATTATGTAAACAAGTAAAGATAATGTCTGCCTGTGAGCTCAGCTTTATGACTGAGGCAGTTGCTGCCCTAGGATTACTCAGATTAAACCAAGGAGAGCAGACATGACTGAGATAAGATTTCTTTGTCCCAAGATTATGTCTATTAGGGATTAGAATACACCAAGGCTTTAATCTAAGTCCCACTTCCTCTGCATTACATGTGTAATTTAAAAAGCAAAGCTATGGCCATAATCTACCTAGCAGTTCATTATACATAGTACATTAAGCAACATTACAAAAAAATGCATTATACGTTTGGCATCTACAACTCTAAACTGCAAATTTATGCCACAAGGTATAATGAGGAGGAAAAGTTAAATTAAAACGGTTCTAAAAACATTAAAGACATTTCTAACTTACTCTTTCCTACCGAGTCGGGCCACCTGTGTGATATTAAAGTTGAGAGTATTGTTTCAATCATTGCATTATCAGTGCCAATTGCGCTGAAATAACTAGGAAGCGCTGCTCAGAGCCTTGGATCTAATAGGTGTAAGATTAAAGAAAGGAATGTACCAACTCACTGGCTCTTTATTTCAGCGTCCCTTTGCCAGATGTACCGAGTGGCAAGGGTGTCAGGGGGAAAATGTGCCTTTATGCCTTCTATCTGCGAATGATATTATATGGATCCTATATGTGACACAAGGATCAGTTTAAGGGCCATAACGCACATCATTTCCACAGTATAGAAAGATTTGCCACAGATTGCTAGTTTGCTACCATGAAGAGTGTCACTAGCAAACTAATAATTTGTGAATGATAACTCTGGGACCCTCTGAAGGTACTGGAATGTCAATCAATGGGAAAATTGACATTTCTTCTTCTTCTTGGGGTTCTTGCAGATCTTAAAATCCTCTCCATGTGTCATGTGTCTATGAATGACACTATTTGGATGCCAGTGGTTTGAAATGTCTGGTTGTACAGCTAAGGTCCAGGGCCCAAATATGAGAAGAATCCTCAGGGAGATGGGCTACCAGTAGAGATGGGCACGACTTAGCGGTATTTCCGTTTCCGTTTCCGTTACTCGTTTCCGTTACTCTACGGAAACGGAAACGGGAATTACTCCGCCAGACTTCGAGCTCGAACCGACGAACGAACAATTTGGTCTGATTTGTCGTGCTCGTTACTTGCATCGCGCGATCGCGCGCGATGCCAAGCGGTACAGAAAAAAAAGTTTTTAAAAGTTAAAAAGCCCGGTTCCCGGCCAAAAAGCAGGCGGAAAAATGCCTGCCGTGCCTCAGGGCACCTACCAGAGGGGTGGTTTCTGGAGGTCCCCGCCCGGCCTCCCCCCCTCCTCCGTCCTGGGATGCTCTGGTGTGGTGGTGGGTGGGACTCGCCCGCCGCAAAAAGCCCAGTCTCGCCGCCGGCCGCCAAAGCGCAACCAAGCGGCACGGGTGGCACAGGAAAAAACTTTTTTAAACTCTCCCCCGGGTCTCCCCCCCACCCATTCCCGGGCCAAAAAGCAGGCGGAAAATGCCCGCTTGACTAAGGGCACTCACTCAGTAGGGCACCTACCGGAGGGGGGTTTCTGGTCTGGAGGGGGGGTGTCCCGGCTTCCCCCCCCCTCCGTCCTGGGCTGCTCTGGTCTGGTGGGACTCGCCGCAGGCTCGCAAAAAGCCCACTCTCGCCGAGACGCCGACGGCCGCCGCAAACACAAGCGGCACGGACGGCGCAGGAAAAAACTTTAAAACTCTCCCCCCACCCATTCCCGGGCCAAAAAGCAGGCGGAAAATGCCCGCTTGACTAAGGGCACTCACTCAGTAGGGCACCTACCGGAGGGGGGGTTTCTGGTCTGGAGGGGGGTGTCCCGGCTTCCCCCGTCCTGGGCAGCCGGACTCGAGTCGCCTCGTCGCCATGCCATGCGGTGCGGGCGGGGGATCGAAAATGGGGCGGCGAATGCAATATTGTTTTTGAAATCGTGCTCCAAAAACACACAAGCACAACAGAAACACGCGGAAATGTGAACTGCCAGATTTTTCACAGTAGCAGTGGTTTTTTTTCTTGCAACAAAATGTCTCTCCTCTCCTCCTGTGTCCTCCATTGATTTTATTTTATTTTATTTTATTTTTACACCTGCGCAGTGTGCAATGATGGGCTGGCCCAGTGGCCTGGCCAGCCATGTGGGAGGGGACGACCATGCAAATTTTTGGAGCCATCTCACCAATCGCATGGCCACTTGGCCACTGAGACTTCTGGGATGTGCCAAAAAGCCCCCTAAAACTTGCCCTAGCCCCCTAACCCGCTAACCCTAATCCTTGACTCCTTACCCATACGTCACAGACTGTCTTCTTAGTGGGTCAGAGAGGCACCCAGAGGTGCAACCCAATAGCCCACCATAACCTTACCCGTCATTAGCCTAACCCTAGCCCTAACCCTAATCCACCTTAGCCCATAGCCAGATCGACTTGCATTGCACTACACGCAAGTACGATTCCCTTCTTTGTGGGACATGGCAGGTGCGACCCAGTCTTCACGGTTCTCCTTGACGGAGGTTCGTACCAGTGAGTGGACTGGTCTCACTGCCTGCAAATGGTATGCATAACCATATGGTTGTGCATGCCATTTTGCAGCAGCAGCAGGTGAGGATGGGAGACCCCCATGTTGAGGGGTCTCTTGGAGCCTGCTGCTGCTGTCCCCTTTATAGCGGGCCGGCGGAGGCACCCACCCCACAGAGGTGCCTCCAGGAGCCCGCTACCCCCCCAAAAACCAGTATAACGATAACGAAAAAACGAAAAACGAAACGACTAATTTTTTCCGATTTTTCGCGAAAACGGAAACGAAACGACTCGGACCCTAGCCGAAAAAGAAAACGAAAACGAAGTTTTTTTCCTGAGTCGTGCCCATCTCTAGCTACCAGTGATCCTTTGGAATGCATGTGGCTGCATGAAGTGCAACTAGTAAATTCTGAGGGAAGCTGCCTGGCCCCAGAGCTCCACTGGAAGGTGTGTTTGGTACGCCACCTCTGAGTACTTTACAACCAGAATACCTGGGAAGCTTGCCATAAAATAGATTGGGCAGGACTTACTGTATATACTCAAATATAAGTCTAGTTTTTCAGCCCTAATTTTGGGCTGAAAAAGGGGCCCCTCGACTTGCATTCAGGTCAATACTTTTAGCCACTGAGGCAAGTGCTTGGGTCAGTGGCTAAAAGTCATTTTAAATATCACACACCACTCCCCCAATTCACAAAGGAGGAGCTGCCAGGCCCTGCTGCATTTCCCACCCTAGACTTATACTCATGTCAGTAAGTTTCCCCAGTTTTTTGGGGGATAAATTAGGGGCCTCGACTTATACTCAGTTCGACTTATACTCGAGTATATATGGTAATTATTAATTAATTATTAACTATCAGAACCATGACATGATGATTTGAAAGTAGTCTGAAATATTTCAACCAAACTGATTTCAGAGTTGTATAGAGCTTCTTACTTTTATACATGTGTGTGTGTGTGTGTGTGTGTGTGTCTGTCTGTCTGTGTGAATTATTTTCACTAAGCCCAGAACCTCCTGAATATATGCCTTTATTTGCCTGGTGGATATATTCTGCAGTTCTAACCTACACAGTTAGACATTCTTCGAACCTTTGTGCAAATGTCATGGTGATCTACAGACTTTCCCAAACAATTTCTGCACGTCCTTCTGTATCTTTTTTTTCCATTCTAAAAATAAATAATAAAAACCAATGTATTTTCTTTTTTAAAAACCAACCTTCCCTGATTGCTTGAAAAACAGTTTGTCCATTCAGCTGCTGTAGCCAGGAGGTTTAACTCTAATTACACATTATCTAGCCTCACACAAAAGCGTCAAGGAGCAGCAGCGAAACTGATAAAGCTGTGTTCTCACCTTTGCCGCTGAGGTTCCTTCACCGAAGAGGCAAAAATGATAAGGGGATTAAAAGTGTTTGAAAAGCTGCTATTTTAGACTACAACCCCCCCTTCCTACAAATATCCAAAGTAATTTTTCTAAGCGGTGGTTTACACTTCATTGTCAATTCTGCTCCTAAAGTACTGCATCTGAACAGAAGAACATAAGAACATAAGAAGAGCCATGCTGGATCAGGCCAAAGGCCCATCTAGTCCAGCTTCCTGTATCTCACAGCGGCCCCACCAGATGCGTTTGGGAGTGCATGAGACTAGATATCTGTCTCCTGATACCACTCCCCTGCATCTGGCCATTGAAGTACCCTGGAACAGATTGAAAAGCACCGGTCCCAGGACCGAGCCCTGGGGCACACCGCTTTTCACTTCTCTCCATTGTGAAAATTTCCCATTGACACCTACTCTTTGTTTCCGGGATCTCAACCAGTTCTCGGTCCATAAGAGGACCTGCCCTCTTATCCCCTGACTGTGCAATTTTCTCAGCAGCCTTTGGTGAGGGACTGTGTCAAAAGCCTTTTGAAAATCCAGATAGACTATATCCACCGGTTCACCCAAATCCACGTGCCTGTTGACCTTTTCAAAAAATTCCAAAAGGTTTGTCAGACAAGATTTACCCTTACAGAAGCCATGCTGATTTTCTCTCAGCAAGGTTTGTTCTTTTATGTGTTTTAAGATTTTCTCTTGAATGAGGCTTTCCACCATCTTCCCTGGGACAGATGTAAGGCTAACTGGCCTGTAGTTTCCCAGGTCCCCTCTCCTTCCTTTTTTAAAAATTGGTGTGACATCTGCTATCCTCCAGTCCTCCGGCACTGGAGCTTCAATAGAATGAGAGGAGTATGATAAGGCCATATCTCCCAGCAGAAGACATGCCAATGGAATGGCATGGAATTCCTTTTTATATTTGCCAATTAATTCACAGTTTCACTTCTACTCTACAGATGGAGGGAGAGCATATACGTTTCATCACTGGCGTTTGTGACCTTCATACACAGTTCTCTGAATTTGTACTTAATGTTACACATCCAGATACATCCTTTCCCCCCTCTCTCTTAGGGCGTTTATACACGACCCCTAAACTCCACCGCAAATGGCTGCAAGCTCCGGAGCTTAAAAATGTTTCCCCACCAGCTCCGGAGTTTGCAGACAATTAAGTGCGACCCCGCCCACCTAAGTGCGACCCAGCGCACTTTTCTTGTACCTGCTTGAAGAGGGTGAAAAATTTTGATGCGGAGAGTGCCGGCTCTCCTCGCTTCTTTTTGTTGTTTTTCTTTTGCTTCTCGCCCCTTTAAGAGGAACCAGGAAGTTATCGTGGCTCCCACCGGGGCTCAGAGCAGGCCCCGGAGGTAAGGCTTTTTCTTTTGTCCGTTTTAAAGGCTTTTCCCCCCTCCCTCCCCTCACGCAGCCAGCAGCCAGGATGTGCGGAGTGGTGGGGAGGAAAGAAGAACGACAGACCCCCAAGATCTCTGGTCCGAATTTAAGGGACCAGCGGATCTTAGGGGTCGTGTAAAAAGGCCCTTAGACCTCTATGCACAAGTAAACAGATTCATCTGATATTGATATTCCTGCTATAAATTAAATTGGTTAGAATTAGACAGAAGAAGGGTATGAGCTACATTGCTGTGGCATGGGAAGTGCCATATCCATAAAGGAAATTGAAGTTAAACAATTATCACAGCATCCCTAGATTTTACAGATGTGTCTCTCGAACATCCTAGCTGTAAAGCTGAAAGATGGTAAACGCAATTATTATACAGTTTCCTTCCAGAATCTAAATTAATGACCGGTACAGTGGCATGAAAACCCGAGTGAGAAATCCGACAGAGCTGGAACAGAAACTATAAAAGAGAATACATCTGAAAATATTGTCTTCACTCACCATCATCTGCCCTCTTTTCAGACCTCAAACTGCTGCTCCAAGGGTGGAGGGGTCACATACTAGCAAAAATGCTTTTATCTTGAATCTTTGAAAGTTTGATGGGAGTTAGATGATAAAAGATGCTTTGCAGAACTTTCTTGGTTCTTTCCGTTTTGAAGCACTGATAGAACATGGCAGGGGGAAAGTGGCAAGACTTAATGGAATAGCTTCCCGCTTGAAAATAAAAGTAAAATCAATGCTTTCAGCTACTTCATCTGCTCAAGATTAGAGATGGGAATGACCAGGAATTTTTTTTTCGAGTTGTCGTTTTTCGGGACGGGTCCGTTTCGGCTGGTTTCCGTTTTTCGTGAATTTTTTTCAAAAATTTGTCGTTTTGTTTGTTGTTTTTTCGTCTGTCATTAGTACTGGTTTGGGGGGGGTAGTGGGCTCCTGGAGGCACCTCTCTGGGGTGGGTGCCTCCTCTGGCCCGCTATGAAGGGAAAGCAGGCTCCTGGAGGCACCTCGTGGGTGCCTCCTCTCCTCACCCGCTACAAAATGGCATGCATAGCCATATGGATTTGCATACCAAGTTGCATGCAGACTTGCTTGCAGCAGTGGACTGGCAGAGGCACCCCTCTTTGGGGTGCCTCCACTGCAGCAGTCAGTCAGAGATTGGCGGGCTCTCTCTGTGCATCCACTGTGTCTCACTAAGAAGGGAAGCGTACTTGCGTGTAGTGCATTGTGAGTACACAGATCTGGCTTTAGCGTTAGGGTTAGCGCAAGGGCTAGGCTTAGGGTTATAGGTAAGGTTACGGTGAGTTAGTGGGGTGCACCTCTGGGTGCCTCTCTGACCCACTTAGAAGGATAGTGTACTGGCGTATGGGTTAGGGTTAGGGTCCGGGTTCGGGCTAGGGTTAGTGGGCTTTTTATGCCCCACTGGCACATCCCAGAAGTCTCTCTGGTCAAAACCTGGCCAAGTGGCCATGCGATTGGTGGAATGGCTCCAAAAATTTGCATGGTCCACTCCCATGAATAAAATAAAATAAATAAAATAAAATCAATGGAGAGGAGGACATTTTGTTGCAAGAAAAACCCACTGCTGCTAGTGTGCTACTGTAAAAATTCTGGCAGTTTTAAAATAGTAGCAGTAGCACCAGGTAGCAGCAATTTTCGCATGTTTCTGGGTGCTTTGGTGTGTTTTTGGAGTTGGACCACCACGATTTCAAAATAAATGCGGTCGCCCCATTTTGGATTCTGCATGGCATGGCGAGTTGGCGAGACGATGAGGATGCCCCCCACCAGAGCAGCCCAGGACAGGAGAGGGGGGGAGGCCGGGGGGACCCCTCCCAGAAACCACCCCTCTGGTAGGTGCACTCTCAGAGGCCAGGCATATTTTCGCCTGCTTTTTTGGCCGGGAATCGGTTTTTTTTTTTTTTTACTTTTAAAAACTTTTTTCTGTGCCGCTTGAATGGCGGCGAGCCGGCAAGGCGGCGACTTTGGCGGGATGACGAGGATGCCCGCCACTCTGCCAGAGCAGCCCAGGAAGGACAGGAGGAGAGGGGGGGGGGGCGGGGACCCCCCCCCCCCAAAAAAAACCACCCCTCTGGTAGGTGCCCTCACTCAGGCAGGCATATTTTCGCCTGCTTTTTTGGCCGGGAATCGGGTTTTTTTTTAACGTTTTAATTTTTAAAACTTTTTTTCTGTGCCGCTTGGCATCGCGCGATCGCCGCGATACCAGGAACGACAACAACAAATCAGACCCAATTATTCGTTCGTCGGTTCAAGTTTGAGTTCTGGAGGAGTAATTGTCATTTCCTTTTCCGTTCCGTAACGGAAACGAGGAACGGAAACGGAAACGGGAATTCCGCTAAGTCGTGCCCATGTCTACTCAAGATTAGTGGTTTGCTGACCGTCTTCTCAACAGCAAAAGCAACACCAGCCTTTGGACTAGGGAAGGGGAATACCTCACCCCAATTTTTTTTTGGAGGGGACACCTGTTCAGGAACTGATTTCAAAAACATATTTTCTATCGGGGCACTTAAACAATGACACCATCTGCAAAGACAACAGAATAAGCTTGGTTTGATTTAATCTTACAGTTGCTTTTCATTTTTCATTTTTCATTGTTTCTGTTTCTGTCTGAAAGCCATACTGAATTTGATTTTATCACTCAAGGCAGGAAACACAAATACAATAAAATAATGGTGTTAAAATATAAAGCAAAAGAGGAAGGCAACACACAAGCTCAAAATTAGTCTTTAAGCATTTATAGCCAACCATAATAATCCTTCTCATTCATACTTTGCTTTCAAATCTCCACAGTGCTGCACACATGCATATTCAGTAATCTTTACAATAATACAACCCAGTAGGCTAAGAAAGTGGTGGTGGTGAGATTAGCCATATTGATCACCGTGAGTGGCCAACCAATGGGTTCCAGGTACGTTCCCTTAATGCTCTTTAATGATTAGTAGTTTTTCTGGGTGGTTTGTTTCCCTGACTTTCAGAATTGAGTGTACCCTCAGACATCTGAGAAAAGGCAGAGAAACAGTCTGGATCAAGTTCTGCAGCTTGAATGTATTATTTGGAAACACAACCGTGGAAGGGAGACAGTGAAGCTGGGAGTCAGTGAAAGATGAAGCACCCTTTAGTGCACATATGTGTGGTGCTAGCAGATTTTCTGTATTGTATTATGCAAACTACTAAACATAGCACATTAGTAACAATTAGTGGAATGTTTCAGAGGCATTGTTCCTACATATGTTCCACCAACAGAAATATGTATGTAATTACAATAATTGAATAAGCAGGGGACTAAGAATGGGTGATCATTGGGGCCTAAATCGTCCCCCCCCCCTTATTAAAAATATCTGTGCCACAAAGTTATCACATAAGAGTATTTAGTTAGTTAGTTAGTTAGTTAGTTAGTTAGTTAGTTAGTTAGTTAGTTAGTTAGTTAGTTAGTTAGTTAGTTAGTTAGTTAGTTAGTTAGTTTGAATATTTTTACCCCACCTTTCTCCTTGGAACAGGACCCAAGGTGGCTTACAATAATGAGGGACAATATACAGTCCAGAACATTGAAGACATATTCAAGTTAAGAACAGGGAATTTTAAGAGGCATCTTAGAACATTAAAAGCTAACATTAGAGCTATAAAAGGCATGCAAGAAGAACAGCGAAATCCATTATGGGGGGTGAAAAACAACATGGAAAACACTAGTGTTCTTGTGAAATCAGTCAATGCAATCATGTATGGTAATCCATATAAAGTCATATAAAAGTATATAGCACACAAATACAAAGTGGTAAACTGAGCCTCAGTGTGTTGTGGTGCAGTGTGGAACACTGGCTAGAATGTTGCACGGGGAGATGGGAAATCCAGGTTCAAGTCTACCTTCAGCAATGAAACTTAGTGGTTGATGCTGAGCCACTCATTCTACCCCACTCACTTCATCCACCTGACACGGTTGTTGGGAGGATAATGTGGAGAGGAAGAAAATAATGTAGACTCTCTTGAACAATATTTAGCTCACTGAATAAAATGTAGCTCATTAAGCTCAATGTAACTCATTGAACAAAAAGATACAATGAAAGAAACACATTGTTATGAAAATAAAATCTTCCCAAGTAAAGAAAGTGTACATGTAGTTGCTGGAATCATGTAAAAGAAGGAAATAAAAACTCATCATTCTATGGTAGGATTAGATTCTAATACCCTTCAACACTATTCAGCGCAAGCAGTAGTGAGCAATACTGGCAGTTCCAGACCAACTGCAACCAGAGGACAACACTTTCCTCATCCCAGTATGAGGGCAAAGGTTCTCAAACAGGTAGGGTGGAATCCTTGGCAGACATGGGGCATTAAAATTTACAGAGGGAGCTAGGATGGCCCTCTTGCTGGATAAGGTGAGTGGTAGTACACTCTTCTCCTGCACCAATAAATACCTGTTGAGGCTGAACGCTTCTTAGCACGGGAGCATCACTGAGGCACATTTGATTGAAGTGGATAACTAATCTCAGTGCTCCACCATCCCCAAAGAAATTTGGGAAGAAAGGAGCCCAGAAAAAAAAAAACAAAAGTTTAGGCTGAATTACTGTTGCCCAACTTGACACCGCACAACTCACATGATGTTATCAACTGTAGCTGCTTATATGATTTTTTTTTCCCTGCGTCCCCCCCCCTTCCAGCTTCTGGGAATACCTAGTGATCCTTTTGACACAGGAGAAGCCATTGGGTGGTGGTGGTCATGGAATAAAGGGGCCCTTTTCATGCTTGCAAATCAGCTGCACCCGTCCTAGTGGCAGGACAGCAGTGATTTATGGGAGTTAAATAGTGCCCCTCATTCCGTGGCTCCCAAAGTCTTCCTCAAGACAAAAAAAAAGAGTCCTAGCAACCCTCAGCACCTAGCAGGGATTGGATACTTTAAATTCTCCCTAAACAGCTGTGGCAGATGACATCATTCAAGTTGCATGGTATAAAATTGCACAACAGGATTCAGTGCTTGCTCATGGTAGAGCAACTGCTGCAAAAAAATCTTTTAAAATAAATGGGTGGTGGTGGAAGAAATCAGGGACAATAGAAAGATGCCAGGTGGGATTGGCCATTGTTTCCTCGGACACCATTTTCTCCTGAGTCACTTGCTTCTTCTTCAAGAAAATACTTTAATTCTCCATTTTATTTCTTCTGCCATGGGAGGCTAGCCATGAAGGTGCCTCCATCGTGACAATCACAACACACCTAAACACATAGAAGCCAAAACTAAGCCTGCCATTTGAAATCTGGGGTTTATCCTCAGTGGATTTCTTGCAACAAGTCATTGTCCCTGTAATCTTTCCAGGAGTCTCCTAAATGATTATTCATAATCGTTAACAATCAGTAAAATCCTACAAACAGCGGAGATCTTAGCGTGGGCATCTGTTCTGCTCCAGGATCCATATGACCACCTACCTAAGTACTAGATATTCCTATAGCTGTTTTCCTCTTCTAACTGTCTAGCCTACTAATTCTTCTGCACAGCAGCCATATGCATGTGACTCTCTGAGCAACGACCTCTACATATTCAGTTTCAGAACAGATGAACAGTGTCTACCTGGGTGACCAGAGAGCAGGCATTCAAAAGGGAATGCAAATATGAAAATTCTTAGAAACATTGGTTTTAGAAGGATGTTTTAGAAGGAGCAAGTACTACATCAAACAATATGGAATGAAAGACTGTATCTTATTTTCAATACGGCTTCTTCAGAGGCCAGAAATAATACAATTATATATGCAATTCATGTTTGTTCGGGAGGTCAGGCACTCTTGTAACTAATTTAATCAATTACGAGGTGTTAACAGATCTTTCTGTACTGGTACAGTTTCAAATATTTTAGTCCAGTTTTGACAAAGTGATGGTGGTGTTGAGGGCATTCTGTCAGTCAAGCATGAGATGTGGCTCAAAAACACCAGCACTATTATATTTTGACCATTTTGGAAATGAATTGAAGGATGCTACTTTGAGGAATAATTTCCTTTCATGTTTCCCTTTCATGTGTTTATCTATTTCATTTATTTCAGATGTGAAGGTACAGTATGCATGGATTGAGACATGATGGCAACTAAGGTTTAACATTTGGGTGGGGGGAATTCATTGTCCCCAGCCTGCCCTAATCCATGGAAAGAGAGAAAAATATTCATATTCCATACAGTCAGTTGTGTTCCTTGTGTCATGATTAGATATGCTCCGCTCTCCAATTTTCCCCACCCCCCAGGTGGGTTCTTTTGACAGACTGGGCTGTGGGGAGGGGGGGCTCCCCATCCCCACAGCCCAACCTGTCAAAAACCCACCTGGGAGGGTGGGGGTGACAAGGGAGAACGTAGCAGGGTTTGAATTTACCACTGCCTGTTCCATTCTCCCTTGCCACCCCTGCCTCCCAGATGGTGTTTTTGATAAGTCGGGCAGCCCAACCTGACAAAAAAGTCCACCTGGGAGGCGGGAGTGGAAAGGGAGAATGAATCATTTCATAAATGGCATTTTGTTTCATATTGTAACAAAACACTGTCTGCTGTTTCCTTATGTTATGAAACATTTTGTAACCTTACGACATGATGAAACAGCATGTCATTTTTCATTTTGTGCCCATCTGTAGTCATGATGTGTTAAACCAAATAAAAGTATTTTACAGTAGTCTCTGAATTTTTATGATTCTGTGTTCTGTAGATACATGTCAACAACAGTCCTCTGGAATGGTCAAGGGAGGAGAAATTCCTGTTCTTACCAAAACCTGGAGGAACAAATGTAGATGTAAAGGGAGGGAGTGTAGTGGGTAGAATCTATAAAGATGCAGGAGATTCACTGCTCAGCCATGAAAACTCATTATAAAGTGGCCACAATACAACAGCCCTCAAATATCTCACATATTTTAGAAACCTTATCAGGGTTTTCATGTGTTGGTAATGACTGGATGGCACACAACCACAATTGAGGTTGTTGTGAGAGGTTCATCAGTCAAGCCTGTCCAATAGTTGCTGCTGCTTATGTCAGCAGCTGGCATAATGATGGGACTCACTTGCACGGTACTTAACTGACACAGCCCCTTTGTCTGTGGCCACTCCTGAATCTCCTTCAGTCACTTCATGTGCCCCTGCTGAGCAATGGCGCAGAACACAGATTCCTGAGGATAGGAATAAGCTGTAGGTGATATCACTATAGGCCAGTGATGGCGAACTTATGGCATGGGTGCCAAAGGTGACACTCAGAGCCCTTTCTATGGGCACCTGACATCGCCCCTTCATAGCTACCTGTATACAGGTTAAATTACTGTATTGGCACTTTGTGAAAAATTAGTGGGTTTTGAATTGCAGTTTGGGCACTCGGTCTCTAAAAGGTTTGCCATCACTGCTATAGGCCAGTGTTGGAGCATCTATGGCGTGGATGCCAGAGGTGGCACTCGGAGCCCTTTCAGTGGGCACCCAACATCACCCCTTCACAGCCACCTGTATTCAGGTTACATTGTTGCATTGGCACTTTGTGAAAAATTAGTGGGTTTTGAATTGCAGTTTGGGCACTTGGTCTCTAAAAGGTTCACCAACACTGCTATAAGCCAATGATAAAAAAAGAAGAAATCACTGTGAGCTTTCATGGATAAAATCCATTTCTTCAAGGCAAGTACCACAGCAAGATGGAGGTTAATCACAAAAGTAAAGTTCTTGGCAAACCCTTGTCAACCTGCTTCTGAAGTAGAGGATTGGTTTTCAAACCCTGGTCCTTCAGACAAGGAGCTGGGTCATACCTCCCCCCTCCCCCCACGTGCTCTTCATTTGGCTCTTCTTTGGTCGGTAAGGGGGCTGGAATCATAGAATCATAGAGCTGGAAGAGACCTCAAAGGCCATCTAGTCCAACCCCCTGCCATGCAGGAACCCCCATCACAGGACTCCTGACAGATGGCCATCCAGCCTTTGCTTAAATACTTTCAAAGAAGGAGACTCCACCACTCTCTGTGGCAGCATATTCCACTGCCGAACAGAATCTTCATACACTTTGTGAGCTTCTGCAAGGCCTCTTTCAGACCAAACCCAGGTGACATTGGACATCGTCTTTAGGCGGAACCCCAAATTGGGGATGAAATTACAGTGGAGAAAGAATGCAACCAACCAGAAAGACTAGAGACAATGAGGGTCTAATTTTGGCTGGACCATCAACATTGACAGGAAGATTTTGAAAAGAAAATCATTACCAAGTGGATGAAAAATTTAAAGCAAGTCTTGGGATCTTTTGTGGACTGACTTTGTAATGGGGTGGCAAATTAATATTTCATCTGAAAAGACACCTTTGCACTCTGCCAGAGTTCCAAGAAGTAGTTCAAACAGAGAAAAAATGTTCGTTAAATGCTCAGAGTACAGCGTGGGATTTAAATGCCATGAGTTAGGCTTTTCAAAGAAACTTTTAGCTTATACAATTGAAAGTACATTAAATACTTAAGTTGGGTTTTTGTTCCACTTTCTTCTCAACTTTCTAGTGAAGATACGAAAGGATAGAGAACAGTTTTTAAAAGTCATTTTCTTTATGTGGCACTTACGGAACCTGAGAGAAATTTCAGAGCTGCCCACTCACCTGTAGAGATATGGGAAGACTTGCTTTGGTCAGAGCCAGAGCCAGAATCTCTTCATTTCTGTGGTGAATTCTGTGGATGCAAATGGGACTTACACTTTGACAGTGGCTTGGGGATGAGACCATGTTAAAATTAAGTGGGTTCAGGATTCCATGCTGGAATTAGTATTTTTGCAAAACCAGACGCGTCTCATTTCTGTGGCGCATTCTGTGGGTAATGATGGGAACCGCTGAAGCAATCTTAAAGGGACAAAAGCAGCCAGGCAGAGGCGTACCCAGGATTTGGAGCACCTGGGGACAAATTTCTTTGTTGCACCCTTCCTGCTGCCCCCCCCCCAACATCACACCCACCCAGCACCAGGGGGCTGAACCCTGTGGGTGTGGGGTGTGGGTGTGCATGCAGATGGGTGGACGGGCGGACAGGAGTGTGTGTGCATATGTGCTTCCACACACGCACGCCTTACACCTCTCCCACCAGGGTGAGGAAGAGGAGGAGAAGGGCACCGGTCACTGTCCTCCTGCCTACCTGCTGTGCTGCTTGCCTGGTGCATGGCGGCAGAGGGGGTGCCGTCACCAAGCCTTAGGGGAAAGAAGGACAGCTGGGCAGCAGGAGGGTGCATGGCTTCCTCCTCCTGCTCCCCCTCCCGGTGCCCCCAGATTGCTGTGCCCAGGGCAGATGTACCCTTTTGCCTCCCCTATATACGCCCCTGCAGCCAGGCTTTATAAATAGACAAGCATCTTTGCCCTCTCTCTTGCTACCTCACTGCACTACAACAGCAGGGTTGAGTGATCAGCATGAGGGCAGGGCAGGCAAGCCTCAAGTGAACTGATTCTAAAAGCCAATGTAGAACCATCAGCAAGATACAACACAGCTTTAAAGGATATAAAGCAAAGTGTTCTGCTTATATACTGCCCCATAGAAGTTCAAGCACTCTCTGGGAGGTTTACAATTTAATTATGCAGGCTAAAAATGCCCCCTCCCCAGCAAGCTGGGTACTCATTTTACCGACCTTGGAAGGATGGAAGGCTGAGTCAACCATGAGCCGGCTACCTGGGATTGAACCCCAGGTTGTGAGCACAGTTTTACCTGCAGTACAGGCATTTAACCACTGCGCTGCGAGGTTCCTACATTAAAAGTATCCCCAAATGTTTTCCCACACACCGACCCAAATACCATGTGCTTTCTAAATCGATTGCATTTAGCACTGAGCTTATTGAGAAGCAAATGTAAATGTAAACAAGCCAGGAGCTATTTATACAAAGCAGGGAGAGGGATAATTCACTGACATTTGTTAATCAACCCACTGTATTCACAGCAGAAAGGTCAACTTCCTATGCTAAAACAATTTACATTTTCCACTTTAATTAAAACCTTGGGTGAAATTAAGAAAGGAGCCAAGAATTGCACATGGCCTCATAGAGTGAAAAGGCTGCTCCGGATTGCCATAGTTCTTTTGCTTACGGG
>JAHTLZ010000016.1:39148834-39170057 GCA_023846285.1 Phrynocephalus versicolor
AGCTAGTCACCTGAGATACTGGGAGCTTCCACTAGAGTACAACAGACAGCATGAGTGCTGAGCTATGTACCATAGCGAGTCAGGTTGTGTATGGGATCAGACTCCTGGTAGGTAAGGTCTCATTTACACGACTTAAGATCACCTTTCCACATGAATGGAGATGAGGATAGAGGACTCTTTGGCAAGCCTGTTGCAATGCCAGTGTATGATTGACTTTAGGTAATCATAGTATGGGGGTGATTCAGTTAATAGATTCAGGCCAATGCCACTTAATGCCTTTTTCAGAAGATATGAATATTGGCCACTGGGACTTACCCCTTTTCCCCAATGACTAAAGCAATGTTCTTCCTAGATGAGGATGTTGTTATTTTCCTTACTGATTAAGGATATTTATAGAGCGAGATCGATCATGTAACTCATTCACTATTGGGGAACTCAATTTGGTTTAGGGTGTGATAATCTTATAGCATCCAAGATCGTACCGTGATTTCCCTGAGTGTTTAGAGTTGAAATTCAGTCATTCCCTCCTCCTAACAGAAGGGGAGCTAGCCGAGTTAGCAATTTAGGAACATGGTTACATTACAATGTTAGCAAACATGTCAACGTACATTGGAGTAGAGAAGGAAGGGTGCTAGGCTGCCATGATGAAGTACAACTTTAAAGATTGGTTGTAAATTATACAGCTTCGTAGAGTGGCTCTCACACTACCTGATCTTATTGTCATAAATTTGATACACACACTCTGTACAGTGCCCCTCTAATATTTAAGCAGAGCTTTTGTGGTACATAGTACATAGTATTTAAGATTTTCCTAGATGGGCTGTGAATTGCCACAGTGCAGTCTTGAATTGGTGCGTTTGTACAGTGCCAAGACAGGGAAAGAGTGCTTCACCCCTCGGAAATTTTGCTGAGCTGTTTAAGATTCCCCCATTTTTGATTTCATATTATTTCAGTTAATTACACTCCATGCACCATGCAGGGTGAGGATCTACAAATGCATGCAGGGGACGTATATATTCTGGATTGATGTAGCTTCTACTGCTATTTCCATTAGCCACTCTTTTTCCTTCCACGTTTGCAGCTTCTGCTCTTGGCCATCATTTGTTTATACACAGTGATGAGCTCTCTTTTGCTGAATTTGATTATTGAATGTCACATTCCATGCTTTATGCAATGTATGATCCAAATTGTATACACTTGGGTCCCAGTCTTTGGGCATCTGCCTTCAGACACTGAATTGTCACCGCAGTGGTGGGGCCTTGAACTTGTATTTCAAGTATATGCAAGTTTTGGATTCAGAATTACAGATTTGGAACTCTTGCAGTCCAAGCATTGTGATGTGACCTCTTTTACTGGACAGTGATTTTGGTATTTACATCCCTAACCTTGAGTAATGTCAGGAACCTGAATTATAATATGGGATCCATTCATCATCAGTTGCCCTCTGACATTGAACTTTGCCATCTCATTGGCTTGGCCCAGCCCATCGACCCTTTTTTGAATGGATGCCATGAGAAACTATTCTGAGATCTGCTCAGTGGGAAGGGTGACAGGAAGGTTTTTCCTAAATGATGATGCAGCAGGTAATTTTGTTCATGCATCTGTATGCCCCCCCCCACTTTAACTTGAAACCAAGTGAAAATTAGAAGTTTGAAATTGGGACCCATTCATTTTCAGTAAATTACATCACAGTGTTGTGCCAGCTATATGGAATTTGGAGAAAAGCAGTACAAATGGTTTTAAAGTCAAGTTGTTCAGAGCAGCCAATTTGTGCTTTATGTCGTTATTAAAGTGATGGCGGAATCCAAAGTTCAGGACTTCCTTTGCGGCAAGCTGACTATAGGTGGTGGACCACATCAGGAATACTTTGCACAATTTCAAGAAAGTATTATTCTGGGCATGTGTGACATTTTAAAGAGCTTCCTAGTGAGTGAAACAAGTGATTAATTTGTTCAGAGAGTCTATGTGCAGGAACTTGGTTGTGCATTATGATGGTCCCCCTTAACTAAGTGTACATATTGTAATATTATAGCCCTAGCTTTACAAAAGAGTGGGGATCAGGATTGCTGAAGTTGGATTCATTCATACATCATTGGCAAAGCATTCACAGCTAGTGTCACGGGCTATGATGCCACTTGACTACTGTCCCTATATATAGTAGACACAAAACTTGATTGTATGTTTGGCCTAACCAAACTGTTAGGTTCTAGCCATTGTTTTCTTTTCTGACTCCAGGAGTGCTGCCACAGTGACAGGCCACAGTACTTATGGGCAGCTGAGTACACATAGTTTAGGCTGGAACCCAGTCCAGTGGGCCATGTTGAAGGGACAAAGCATGGAGACAAGCTCTGGGATGGGTTTATGGAGCCTGCCTTCCAGGGTACTCAGAGTAACACCTGTCATGGTGCTGAGCCACATGGTGGCTGGGCCTATGTGGGTCACATGGAAATGTAGGAGACCAGGACTCCAGAGTAACACCTGTTGTGGTGTTGAGCCACATGGTGGCTGGGCTTATGAGGACCAAGCGAATTGGAGGAGACTGGAAGGCACGTGCTGGGACGGGTTCATAGAGCCGCATTCTACAGTGCCCCAGATGTAACTTTGTTATTGTGTTGATCCACAGTGGTGGAGATGATTTGACCCAGTGGTCAGGCAAGTGGCAGATTCTCCAGGTTAAAGCCGACCTGAGGAACCTTAGAGATAAGTTTATTCACGTTGAGACTAATAGGTCCTATATGGCACAACATTTCATTTAGTTTATCTGGGAGTTGAGTCATGGCTACTGGACTTCTTTTTTGAAATCAGACCGATGAAGCTGTTTGGATGAACAGCGAAACGTTTCTATCTCTCAAAAAAGAAGTCCAGTAGCCACGACTCAACTCCCAGATAAACGCACCTGGATGACTGAGAATCTTCACAGACGTATTTCATTTAGTTATAGCCACGGGACCCCATGTTTAAATAAATAAATAAATAAAAACAATTTAAAGCCCTAAAAGGTGTAATTAGGGAAATGAGCAACTATTAATCAAGGGTTAGGTTAAGATTTACTTTTTTAAAAATGCTGATCCGAAGGGGGCCTTCAATCTGAGCTAGGGGCTCAGTGAGGGAAAGGGAGCATACTATGTGGCCCCCTTTCTGTGGTGGGTAGTGCAAGTGGTAAATTTAAGTCACATGAAATTTATTGAATAACATTCCCCAGTGAGCTGGTAGCCCTCAATATGAATTAGGAAATGGATTAGGAAATTAGGAACAATAGGTGTTAGGAATAAATATGTTCAAAGATTAGGAATGAGGGCTGCCCAGATCGCAGATTATGGGAGGGCGCTGAACAGGTGGGCAGCACCCTTCTAATAATATTAGGAATTATTAACTGATTTATTTGCACTACATTCAGCCCCCCTTGTTTAAGGGATGTCTAACAGTTAAATTGAGTGAATTTCATATCAGTAAATTGTGGCCCAATTTTAATCCCACAAACGTGTTTTGCCTCTTTATTTCCAGGCTGGGTGGGCAAAGAGCCATCTCCAGAGATATTTCAACAACAGTACCACCATGTTACCTCTAGATTTCATCTTTCTGCAAAAAAGCTGTATTTAAAATAGAAGTTCTTAAAAGTCTAGCTAATCCTATCGAGGTTACAGGAACTCGAGATAGATTACAGCCCCATGCTTAATGATTGCTTCACCTTCATTAGCTGTAGGGAAGAAGGGTAAGTAAAGGACTGCAAACATGTATTCATGACTCTCATTAGCAAAAATGGCACTGTGCAAATCAATTTTCATGGATCCTGCTAGGATGGGCTTTCTAATTAGTGTATCATTAGGAAGCTAACTTCTCACTACTTCTCAGCTATCCAATACCCTTTCACCCCAACAGATCACCCAAGCATATAAGGAGAATTTTAATGAAAGCACACTGATCAGTAGCATTCTTTGAAGGAACAAACAAGAGATTGCATTGTTAAGCTTTTGGTTGCTCCTATTTCTACTCCGTGGCTATATTCCTTTTCTGATAGGCACTGATAACTGAAACCTGTTATTATCATTGGAGCCAAAACAGAAATATGTCACACACACACACACAAAGGACAGACAGAGACATCATGCTGAATAAATTTCATCATGTCTCGACAACAGGAAGGCACATCTTTTGTCAAGAAATGTCAGTTGGCTGCTTATATTTTTGAATCCATGAACATTTTCTACAGAAAGCAAAAAGAAGAATCTGAATCACTCAGACTATCAGCAAGTGTCATCAAGGGTGTGTAGGTAGCCTTTCTTATGTGGCAAAGAAAAGTGTACTAAAATTCTATAGTTGCGTAGCACTGTTGGTCCACTTTGTCTGGTTCGTGTGTTGTAAAGTCTGAGAAAGTGCTTCATAGATAGAATACGGTCCTTTAGGATGCTCACAGATGTACTCTATTCTGGTGGAAATCAGCACGAACCAGGCTAGAGAAGCAGAATGGATGGCATAAACTCTAGGAGCCCACTCGGTATTTTTCATAGGTTTTTTTCCTCTGTGTGTTTTTTTTTTTAAATAACATGATCAACATGTATGGGTGTGAAAGCTGGACAGCTTTCGTCCAACTCATGGCAAACGACACCCCACACCTTCATGTGTCTCCAGTGTCCTCTGTAAGGTCTCTGACCTTCACTGTCTTTAGACATTCAAAGCCGGTAATCTTCTTCTTTCTTTGCCAGTCTATAAGAATCTTAGCATAAAAACTGTTAGATTTAAAAAAACTCTGGCAAAGATATTATGCACAACCTTATGATGAATATGGGCCCGATGACTGTGCAGCTTTCACTAATTAGTCATGCAAATAGGTAATAAATGGCATATCCACAATTCAGGTTAAGCCCAGCTAAATGGGCAATAGGGCAACACCATAAGACACCCATGTTTTAAGGAAGGATGTGGGTTGGTGGGTGGGCAGGAGGGTTTGTTTTGCTTTGCATTCTTTACAAAAGGATGAAACAAAGAGGATACAGGCGCCTTCTGTCTTTTAACAGCATGATAAGGTTTCATAAGATATGGTATAAAAGTCAATTAATCCATGTAGAATCATTCTGCTTTAGAAAAGCTGTTTTTGCCCTGAGCAAGACGACAGGTCAGGGGCTCCTATCCCATTCATTCCGGACAATTTTGCATTCTCTATCCTATGTTATCTTCTTCTCCACTCTTTATTGGCATCAATGTCTACATGAAACAGCATTTTTTGCTTTCCAGAATTCATCTGTTCCTGCTGAGTTGTTCCCCCTCCCCACTGAACCTGAAGTCATAATCCTCTGTTTGTGACGCCATAATAGTTTGCACTGCAGCTAGTTGTGTTGCCTGCAAAAAAAAAAAAAAAAAAAAAAAAAAGGATTATAGCTTTAGGTGGGAAATAAACAGCAGGAACAGATGAACACTTAGGAAACAAAGATCCTGTTTTCATGTAAATGCCTTTTGTCATAAAAAAGGGGGTTGGAAAAATAGGGGGGGAGAGAGACTGTGTCAAAGTAAATGAGCAAGATGGGTGCTAAGTAGAGATGGGCACGACTCAGGAAAAAAACGTCGTTTTCGTTTTCTTTTTCGGCTAGGGTCCGAGTCGTTTCGTTTCCGTTTTCGCGAAAAATCGGAAAAAATTAGTCGTTTCGTTTTTCGTTTTTTTCGTTATCGTTATACTGGTTTTTTGGGGGGGTAGCGGGCTCCTGGAGGCACCTCTGTGGGGTGGGTGCCTCCGCCGGCCCGCTATAAAGGAAGGGACAGCAGCAGCAGGCTCCAAGAGACCCCGCAACATGGGGGTCTCCCATCCTCACCTGCTGCTGCTGCAAAATGGCATGCACAACCATATGGTTATGCATGCCATTTGCAGGCAGAGCGAGACCTGCGTGTCGCCAGGCCAGGCAGTGCCACTGCACCTGCTCAATCACCTGGTCCCATGAGCGGGTCGCACCTGCCATCACATCCCACAGAAGGGAATCGTACTTGCGTGTGTAGTGCAATGCAAGTCGATCTGGCTATGGGCTAAGGTGGATTAGGGTTAGGGCTAGGGTTAGGCTAATGACGGGTAAGGTTATGGTGGGCTAGTGGGTTGCACCTCTGGGTGCCTCTCTGACCCACTAAGAAGACAGTCTGTGACGTATGGGTAAGGAGTCAAGGATTAGGGTTAGCGGGTTAGGGGGCTAGGGCAAGTTTTAGGGGGCTTTTTGGCACATCCCAGAAGTCTCAGTGGCCAAGTGGCCATGCGATTGGTGATATGGCTCCAAAAATTTGCATGGTCGTCCCCTCCCACATGGCTGGCCAGGCCACTGGGCCAGCCCATCATTGCACACTGCGCAGGTGTAAAATAAAATAAAATAAAATAAAATCAATGGAGGACACAGGAGGAGAGGAGAGACATTTTGTTGCAAGAAAAAACCCACTGCTACTGTGAAAAATCTGGCAGTTCATACATTTCCGCGTGTTTCTGTTGTGCTTGTGTGTTTTTGGACCACGATTTCAAAAACAATATTGCATTCGCCGCCCCATTTTCGATCCCCCGCCCGCACCGCATGGCATGGCGACGAGGCGACTCGAGTCCGGCTGCCCAGGACGGGGGAAGCCGGGACACCCCCCTCCAGACCAGAAACCCCCCCTCCGGTAGGTGCCCTACTGAGTGAGTGCCCTTAGTCAAGCGGGCATTTTCCGCCTGCTTTTTGGCCCGGGAATGGGTGGGGGGAGAGTTTTAAAGTTTTTTCCTGCGCCGTCCGTGCCGCTTGTGTTTGCGGCGGCCGTCGGCGTCTCGGCGAGAGTGGGCTTTTTGCGAGCCTGCGGCGAGTCCCACCAGACCAGAGCAGCCCAGGACGGAGGGGGGGGGAAGCCGGGACACCCCCCCTCCAGACCAGAAACCCCCCTCCGGTAGGTGCCCTACTGAGTGAGTGCCCTTAGTCAAGCGGGCATTTTCCGCCTGCTTTTTGGCCCGGGAATGGGTGGGGGGGAGACCCGGGGGAGAGTTTAAAAAAGTTTTTTCCTGTGCCACCCGTGCCGCTTGGTTGCGCTTTGGCGGCCGGCGGCGAGACTGGGCTTTTTGCGGCGGGCGAGTCCCACCCACCACCACACCAGAGCATCCCAGGACGGAGGAGGGGGGGAGGCCGGGCGGGGACCTCCAGAAACCACCCCTCTGGTAGGTGCCCTGAGGCACGGCAGGCATTTTTCCGCCTGCTTTTTGGCCGGGAACCGGGCTTTTTAACTTTTAAAAACTTTTTTTTTCTGTGCCGCTTGGCATCGCGCGCGATCGCGCGATGCAAGTAACGAGCACGAAAAATCAGACCAAATTGTTCGTTCGTCGGTTCGAGCTCGAAGTCTGGCAGAGTAATTCCCGTTTCCGTTTCCGTAGAGTAACGGAAACGAGTAACGGAAACGGAAACGGAAATACCGCTAAGTCGTGCCCATCTCTAGTGCTAAGCAGAAACTGTTCAGGATTTTCCAGGAGGCATTCAGCTGCTCCTTCAAATTAACTTCCTGCATCCCTGAGAATTTTGCACATTCCCAAGAATTTTGCACACTCTTCACCTTCCTGAGTAAATGATCAGCAATGAACCACATAATGTGAATTGCCATTCTCTTTAATGACCCTATGCTTTTGGTTGCATAAGGGCCAACAAATCAATAACTATGGTGAGATTAGGGGGTGTGGTGGCTCAGTAGGCAAGAGCACTGAAACTGTCGGCCCAAAGGTCACAGCCTTGCCACCCACCCGCAGGTAACAAAACAGTCCACCACATGGTGGCGCGGGAACGTTCTCCAGCCTCCAGTGAGTACTTGCAGATCCGCCACCGCCACCGCTTCCTAGCCGAGGCACTCAGCCCCCAGCATGAGCAGACCCAGCGGGGAGAAGATCGCGTGAAGGGTCCCCGATCTGCTCTTCTCTCGTGGGGACCTCCACTACCTCCATCGCCTGCCGGCTGAACCGAAGCCAAAGCCTCCACTCCCAGCAGGTTCTTCAGTCTCAAGTGGTTCATGAGAATGCATGGGAAACTAATAGTTCTAGGGGGTTATGGGCTAAGGAAGAGCAAAACATGACAGTTCTTCCCCCTATTCTTATACATGCTGTCTAAATACCAGTCATTTTGGAAAAATTGTTTAGGTTGAAATGCAGATCTTTTCCCTCAGGTAACAAAAGGCTTACATAAGTGAATCACTTTCTGATTCCTCACTAAAGAGACTTTGAAATGCTGAGAGAACTTTTGGGCCAGATTTAGGTCCTACCATCAGCACTGGGAAAAACTAGGTTCCACACTTAATCTTTAAAGCAATGCAAAGTTAATCTTAATTGGATTCAGAATTAAAGAGCATTACAGAATGAATGCGACACATCTTGTAGCAGTGGATCATCATTATTCACTAAAGGCATGAGATACTGAAATTATGATAAATCTATTCAATTAAAATAAGCGAAATAGCTGCACAAGTCAAGTTGATGGACCATCTCTGTGTTTCCCTGACATGTTTGCTGTTGTTATGCAGTGATCTCTGGATGTGGGACTTCAAAAAGCAATATAGTGGGTCAGATTTTACGAAACAGCCAGTCAACACAAAGGGACACACACACACACCGCCTCATGACTAAAAGAAAAATTCAAAATGTGTGCAGGGGTTTTGTGTACACATTTCTGCATAGAACACTTTTACATCAGCTTGTTGTGGTGCACTCCTGATCTGTAGAGCCGAATACAAATGGGACTGGATGCTATTCACACACCTTTATTTAAAACAATTGCATGTTGCGGGGGGGGGGGGGAATATTTCATGAAGAAATATCCAGAAAATGAATTAGGAACTAAAGGATTCTTGATATTCTGAATGTCCTCTTTTGAATTCATTCATTCATTCATTCATTCATTCATTCATTCATTCATTCACCATCCATCTGGCTCTGGGCAGTTTACAATAAAGAACAAAACTGTTACAACCAATAATAATGCTGTGGACAGGTGGTTAAATAAAATAAAACCCAGTTTACAGTCTACTAATAAATTAATGGCAATACTGGTCAAAATAAAAATTTAACCAATAACAGCAGCAACAATATAAACACAGCAGTTTAGATGTCAGGATGCTTTACAGAAAACATAACAACTGATTAGCCAACAGTGAACACCGCTCGCACTCTCCGTTGCTCTGTCTCCTTTAAGTATTTTCCAATCCTTATTCACGTAGTTGCTTTTGACAGATCAAATGTATAATGCCATGCCATCCTCTGTGTGGTAAAACTGAATGTGATCTCTGACTTGCCATTTCACAGCTTCTCTGCACAGTACACTTCCGTTTCTCACTGCCCATCTGTGTTTGTATCTGACAAAAATATGGAAGGTAACTTGAAGTGACTTCACTGTGAAGCAGATGAATGTGACTGCAAGAAATGCTGAAATGGACAGTAGCTTATTAATAGAACCCCTTCTGTGCTCAATTAAATGGCTCTGCAGAAAGCAGCACAGAATTGTATAAGAACTGTGCAATGCCTGTGAATCTGGAGGGCCTACCATTGCTGTTGAATTCAGTTGTAAAAGAGAGGCAGCAGGAAGGCCTACATTGTCCTGTAAGGGGGAATAAGAGGTGTGGAGGGACTGCCTGTGTATTTTGTATTAAAATGCCATCTTGCTTCTGGGAAGCTTCTTTGAAAAGTCCAGATTTCAATGGCTGGAATTCTATTGACTCTCTTTGTTGAGGTGAGGGGCACAGTGGGGATTCAAACTCTTGGTCCCTGGCTCTGCAATTGGATGCTCCAACATAAGAACATAAGAAGAGCCATGCTGGATCAGGCCAAAGGCCCACCTAGTTCAGCTTCCTGTATCTCACAGTGGCCCCACCAGATGCATCTGGGAGCACATGAGACTAGATATCTGTCTCCTGATACCACTCCCCTGCATCTGGTCCTTGAAGTACCCCGGTTTTAAGCCTGGAGATTACACATCTCCATCACGGTTTGTAACTTGTGATGGACTTTTCCTCCAGGAATCTGTCCAATCTCTTTTGAAGGCATCTAGGCCAGATGCCATCACCACATCCCGTGGGAGGGAGTTCCACAGACTAACAACATGTTGGGTAAAAAAACCAACAACTTTTGATTGTTCTCACTCTCCCAGCCCTCAATTTGAGTGTATGTCCCCTAGTTCTGATATTGTGTGAGAGGGAGAAGAGCTTCCCTCTATCCACTTGACTCATGCCCTGCATTATTATGTACATCTCAATCATATCCCCCATCAGATACTTTTTTTCCAGACTAAAGAGCCCCAAATGTTTTAGCCTTTCCTCATAAGGGAGGTGCCCCAGCCCAGTAATCATTTTAGCCACTCTCTTTTGCAGCTTCTCCAGTTCCACTATGTCTTTTTTGCAATGCGGTGACCAGAATTGTACACAATACTCCAGGTGGGGCCTTACTATTGTTTTGTATAATGGCATAATAATGTTGGCTGTTTTATTTTCAGTCCTCTTTTTGATAATCCCTAACATGGAATTGGCCTTCTTCACCGCTGCCACACATTGGGTAAATATCTTCATTGAGCTGTCCACCAGCACACCAAGATCTCTTTCCTGATCTGCCACAGATAGCTCAGAGCCCATGAGTTGATAAAGTTTTGATTTTTGCCCCAATATACATTACTTTACATTTTCCTACATTGAAATGCATTTGCCATTTCGTAGCCCATTCCCCCAGTTTGGAGAGAGCCTTCTGAAGCTCTTCACAATCTTCACTGGTTTTTACCACAAGGAACATTTTTGTCTCATCCGCAAACTTGGCCACCTCACTGCTTATCCCTGTCTCCAGGTCATTTATGAACAGATTGAAAAGCACCGGTCCCAGGACAGATCCCTGGGGCACATGGCTTTTCACTTCTCTCTACATTGTGAAAATTGTCCATTGACACCTACTCTTTGTTTCCTGGATCTCAACCAGTTCTCAGTCCATAAGAGGACCTCCCCTCTTATACCCTGACTGCAATTTTCTCAGCAGCCTTTGGTGAGGGACTGTGTCAAAAGCCTTCTGAAAATCAAGATAGATAATATCCACTGGTTCACCCAAATCCACACACCTGTTGACTCTTTCAAAGAATTCTAAAAGGTTTGTCAGGCAAAACTTACCCTTACAGAAGCCGTGCTGATTTTCCCTCAGCAAGTTTTGTTCTTCTATTTGTTTTAAGATTTTCTCTTGGACGAGGCTTTCCACCATCTTCCCTGGGACATATGCAAGGCTAACCAGTCTGTAGTTTCCTGGGTTCCCCCTCCTCCCTTTTTAAAAAAATTGGTGTGACATGTGTTATCTTGAAAGAACAGAAAGTTGTTTGCCAAGTCTTTTGTGGTCTCCCATGTTTTCTTTTTCCTTTAGGAGGTGTCCAGAGCATTGCAGTCTTAGGGATCCAGTGTACAGGGAACTGAAAAATGTGGGCAGCAAGGCACATCCATTGTTCAGTCACTATTTCATCCAATTTCAGATGCCATTGTGCTGTAGCACATCCTCATATGTAATATGGTCCCTGTAGGAGATGCCCAGTATCCTGTGCAAACATCTCTGATGGAATACATTCGGTTGCTGGGTTATTCTTTTTGTCATTTTCCATGTTTCACTAGCATACATCACAGTTGAAATAACAATGCTGGTGTACAGGCGAATGTTTAGTGCAACAGAGACTGATGGTGAAGACTAAATTTGGCACAACTGTTGGAACATACCAGGTGCTTTGCCAATCCTGCATCTAACATCTTTTTCCATGTCTCCAGCATCTCCGGTGTTGGATATGATGCGACCCCATCAAGGCCACAAAGGTAGCAGAGCAGGTAATCACATCAGCAACATCTGTTCTTGGTGATTTTGCCTTGCCCCTCTCTGCTGGGCTGGGCTGGGGCACATCAGGGACTCCAGTTCTTGGCTCCTGGCTCTGCAGCTGGATGTTCCAGCCCACAATGCAGTAATAAAAAATTATCAGGGTATGTTAAAAATGTATGCTTCACACAATCTTCCTTTGAGCAATCAGTACAAATACTTTTAAATTGGTCTTTAATAATTGAGTTACACAAATTGAACATAATTAAGTTCTACCAGTTGCCATGTACTGCTGTGTATTTGAATGATGGGGTTGGTATTAAAATGCAATAAAAGAGAAAAGTTAAGGTAGTTTCTGGGCTATTTTTCACTTGCACTTACTGCATTAAAATGCTTGAAATATAAAGACAAACAGAGGATAGTTTATCATCAGAAAACATTTAATACGGCAAAGTGAAAATTGAATGATGAAAAATGCAGAACACATTTCTGCCTAACATATTTCTATTAATAATCAAATGAGAGAAAAGTCTCACAGGGTGTGAGTTTGGAGACAATTCTTTATTCTGACATCAATTATTTGTTCAAATCCTATTCTGTTTTTGTTTTGTAGTAAGTTAGACTAGAGTAGGGTGATTGAATTAGTGCAGATTGGAGGAGTCAGCTCCTGCAGAGGTTCCATTGATGTAAATGGCCCTTCTTTTCCGCAGCTTACTACACTAAGTAACAATTTCACCCACCATCTCCTAAAATTTTAACAATATTGTAGAAACAAGTATAGCTTTTGCCTGTATTTATCAAAGATACCTTAAAAATTAATATGGATGAAATGCATTACTGAAGAGGCAAAGGTTCCTGGTTTTCCACTTCACTTTCCAATCTTAGATGTTTGTCCTCATTTTTACTAAATTAATAAAATTTAAAATCTCACAATATTTGCAGAAGTCGAAGGCTGGCAGTGGAAATAAATTGCTGTAGAAGTGTGCTGGAGAGATAAGCTTCAGGCCTTAACAGAGAAAAATTGTTTTGATAGACAGGAGCAGATAATATGATCAAATGCAGGAATTATTGATGAGAAAGCCAAAATCTCCAAAGTGAGTGAAATGAAATTGTAAGTTTATCAGCCTTGAACCCCTTGGCTTGATTATTTGTGGGAGAGACCTGTAAGGGAATCCTTTTAGGTACCTAAGTAGCTGCAGTGATGATTTGTAAGCATTTTTAAATCTGTGCTGTTTCACTTTTCTCTAGTGCCAGGCAGAGATTTTTCAGCTTCAAGTAAAATAGTTACCAAAATTTGTGCAGAAAAGGCACTGATAGGAAAAGCCGATCCCTAAGCTAGATAGCAGACCATGTGGTAGACTGTTGCACATGGTCCCATCAAGGCATAGGGTGTCCACAGCTAAACCATCAAGAAATATGTTAATAGGTTTTAGGGTGTGTGTGAAGAGAATGGCTGAGAGAGACATGAAATGAAATATTTGATGCAATAGGAAAGTGGAGAAACAGCCAATGAAAAGGAGAGACACAAGCACTCCTACTGGGCATTTGGGACAGAGAGGCAAAAATGATGGTTCTTCCAGAAGATTCTTCTAACCAAACCTTTTTGTGACAGTAAAACAGCCTGACTGTAGGAGCTGTCATGCTGGAACCAATACTAGATAGGATAACGTCCATTTGCATGGCAGAATTGCACCAGTAACTGGATCAGATGCAGAACAACAGCAGCCATTAGGAGGGATGGGCACAAAATGAAAAACAAAATGCTTTTTCATCATTTTGTTATGTAATGAAACAAAACAAAACAAAACAAAACAAAACAAAGAAGCCATTTCGTTAAAGATGAAATGAAATGGTTGTTTTTTCCTGCTGAAACAGACTGTTTTGTTCTGACTGTAAAAGTGGTCCCTTACCTGCAGGGTGGCCGCTGCTGCTGAGGCCTAGGAGAGGGAAGAGGAGGGGGTGGGTCAGCACCACCACTCTGGCACTCCCTGACCCCTCTCAGCCCAGCTTCTGGCCTCCACTCAGCTGGGAGATGGGTGGAGGTTGACTTCCCTGGGTCCTAGAGGCAGGGGATTTGGTGCCAGGGAGCCATTTTCAGAGGACTCCTGCCAAGCTGTCAATGGCTGGACCCATTTAAAGCACCAGGGTATCCGCCTGGTGCTGACTGGGCCAGTTTTAAAGGAGCCCATCCATTGACAGCTTGGCAGGAACCCTCTGAAAATGGTCAGGTGGGCAGCGTGATCGCCCAGAACTGCCCACCCGACCATTTTCAGAGGGCTCCTGCCCAGCTGTCAATGGCTGGATCCCTTTAGAACTGGCCCAGTTTGCACCAGGGGCTGAGGACCACAGGTGTTCTAAGAGAGTCTTAGAATCTTTGGGGGAAAGAGATAGGAAACCAAAATATGCCCCCAGTTGATGACACCACCACACCTATGCAGTGTAAATTTACATTACTGGATTTCAGCCAGTAATTTCTGGGCACGAGAGAAATTATAGGGGACTCTAAGGGTAGGCGTCGTGGCTCAGTGGGCTAAAGCGCTGAAATGGTTGGCTGCAAAGCCGGCAGTTTGGTGGCTCAAATCCCAGGTGCCACCCAGTGGAGTGAGCTCCCGCTGTTAACCCCAGCTCCTGACGACCTAGCAGTTTGAAAGCATGTAAAGGGAAATAGATAAATAGGCATTGCCATAAAAAGCCGGAAGATAAACAGTGTTCTGTGCAGCCATAAGAACATAAGAACAAAAGATCAGGCCAAAGGCCCATCTAGTCCAGCTTCCTGTCTCTCACTGTGGCCCCACCAGATGCATCTGGGAGCACATGAGACTAGATATCTGTCTCCTGCTACCACTCCCCTGCATCTGGCTCTTGAAGTACCCTGATTTTAAGCCTGGAGATTACACATCTCCATCATGGTTTGTAACCTGTGATGGACTTCTCCTCCAGGAATCTGTCCAATCCCCCTTTGAAGGCATCCAGGCTAGATGCCCTGGCCCATATACCCTGTGGTAAGGAATGCCACTCTCTTTAGAGCTGCAATTCCTTTCTCATTCTTGCTGCTTTTAGGAAGGGCGCAAAACATATTTTGACATTGGCTTATGAAATTGTCTAATATATTGAGATGATTTTAATTGTTCATAGACTTGATGGATTCCAATGTGTTCATTGTTGTCATTGGTTTTACCTGATCTAAATTTGTTTTCATTGAACTGGTTTTTACATGCTGCTTCTGTTATGACTTAGGATGATTGTAAGCCTTCAAAAGTGCTACTTTGTAGTGGAATAAAAACAATAAGAATTAATAATATGAATTAAAGTCTAGCAATGTCAGGACAACCACATGATTCCCATCTTTAATTTGGATAATATATATTGAAATAGTGGATAAGGAGAGGAAACAGCGATACATGCAGTTAGATACATGCCGTCTTCTTCATTAGAGACATTTCCAGCTGTTCACTTACCATCTTAAATATGAAAGTAAACAGGAGTGAATACAGAAAGTAAAACCTATTTCTCAAGTAATAATTTTTTTATTTAGACTTCTTTAATAAAACTTTACCACAAAAGCTACATTACTACTTCGAATTTGCACATGACAAAGGCTTTTTCATCTAGTACAAATGTAAACTGAAAATGCTATGATATTTTTGCATACATTTATGCTTTACGCTTTATCATAGTTGTCACGAACTAAATATTCTGCAGTTTACAACCATCTGGCCTCAGTATTTATCTCCTACTCCCCTTCACTACTGGCTCCCACACATTTTATTCCCTGTGCACGTTTCAGAATAAGGAACAAGAGGAAAGTAAAAAGTTATCCCTTTTACCCGAGGAATTCTGTCAAAATTGTATTTTCATGAATATAATAAAATGAATGTTCAGGGAACTGAAGGAACACCTATAATAGGGAATGCTATCAGTGAGGTGTTTAGACTGCATGTTGTGTTACCAGAATAAGCCTGAGCTGCTGCTAATGCAATGGATCAAAAATTTTAACATTACAGAATGCATTAAAAGAAATGATTTATGTTTTAATTTGTGCAGCAACTTTACAGAGGGTGGAAAACAAAAGTACAATTGGGAAATGCTGCATTATTAAAGCTATAAATCCATCCAGAGGGAGAGAAGTGGGCTCTTTTTTTGCAAATATAAAGACAGAGGAATGAAGAAGGTACTTCTTTTTCTATTAGCTCAGTATATGATGCTTTAAATTTTTCTTCCTTTGAGTTTAGTTGCCGTGCAACCCCTCTCCCCCTTCCTTTTTGTCAGAATGGTGAAATACTAAAAGAAAAGGGGGGAGATTTAAATGGCGGTCAGTGAATTCTTTGGTCTAGCACAATGGTTCCCATCCTGAGGGTCAGGACCCATTTGGGGGTCGAACAACCATTTCACAGGGGTCGCCATGAGCCAGTGAAGAAAAAGGCACACAAACAGCTTGGGTTTGGAGGAGGGATGGAGGGAGAATGAAAAGAGAGAGTTATAGCTTGATAGGTTGGAGGGGATGTCAGTCAATGACACCGGAGACTGCGACTGGCTGAGGGAAGTTCTCTATGGCACCTGCAGCAGTGGACTGCCAAAGGGGGATTGTGGCTTCTTCCAAGCAGGGCAAAAGGGGTCACCACCACATGAGGAAATGTATTAAAGGGTCGCGACATGAGGAAGCTTGACCACCACTGGTTTAGCATAATCCGAAGGTCTAATTAACAAACAGAAAACTTGACTTATAATTATAATTATAATTATAATTAGGTACCGGAGATGTGAATTGGATTGAGGGGGGCATGTTGGGAGGAGAAAAAATTGTGTTTCTTATCAAATAATTTAACCACAACATTTATTTATATGCTCTATTGATCACCTCAGATCAAACACTTCAGAACAGCGTACATGATGTTGAAGCACCAAAATCCAAAACATTGCAATGAAAACCGAGTTCTGGATTAAGCGATACCTGGAGTGGATCCCTTTAAAACATACAAATCAGGCAAGAATGTTGTAAACTGTACAAAACTCTTCTTCAGGAAAAGATGGAAAAATAACTGGGTGTGACAATACTCATGGCTTCTGCAATCAGACATCTTGCACCATTTTGGAACTTTCTGCTTAAAGCCCAAGTTTTATATCATTGTGGCTGATCAAGTGTTCTGTGGAATATGAAAGCTTCCTTTACTTGTTACTTTTTAGTCATCCCATAAAAGCATTCCTAATTCCTTGGTCCCCAAAGATAGCTGACACAGCTATTTTGGCATCTGCAAATGAAAACAAAGAGAATATGAAGACAGAATTTGTCAATCAGGGATTACTTATCTAGAAAGAAAAATCTTCAGCAATGAGCCAAAAATAAGGCAGCATGACATAAACACAATAAATGCCTCATCTCAGAAAGATAGTCCTTTGGACTAAAGGTTACTCTTGCTGATCTCCAGCAGGAGCTCCAGTTCATGTGCAGCTACAGGAAGTGCCCCTTCAGAAGACCTTCCTCATTGGCCAACTTGAGTAGGAAGGTGTGTCTGTGGGTATCTTGCTTCTGCATTCTTTGGCATTTTGTGCATTAGTAACAAATCTTTAACCTCTCTTGGGGCAAACAGACATCCACCTTAAGGAAGGTGTTGCCTCCTGATACAGAATGGTATCTGACAACTTTCAGGTAGCTGTATTCTGCACCAACTGCCAGTTCCAAATGAGCCGTAAGGGCAGCTCCACATGGAAAACATTGTTGTCATCCAATATAAAGGTTACTGACACCTGTTCCTCAGTGCCCAGACGATCAGCTCTCATTTTAATATGATCTCAGGGTACCAATCACTTCCAGAATTCTTTTGAATCATACTTCAGCTGTGGATGAAGGACTTTTCCTGATGCCAGGTAATGAACCAACTGTTACTTGTTTATTGGTAGGCATATTATTACTTGTTAACTGTCAGTAGCAAAAGGATGCACCATCAGTATGTGTTTGGCTAATAAAACCTGAGAAATGGTAAGTTTAATGAAATTGCCTTATACAATTAGCAAGCAGGCAAAGATGTTTCTCTTCAGGCAGACATCTCTTTAGTGATTGACTGCTTAGAAGACAATAAACAGGAGAGTTCATCTTTTATTACTCTAAATCAGTTTTTAAATGCTTTGACCTAGCATTTTAAATGTGAAGTTACTAATTCTTTATTTTTTTAAATAATTTCTTGCTTTTAACGTTATTATGCTTTAATTCTATAAGCTGCCTTGTGTCCTTCTTAAGGAGAAAGGTGGAGTAAAAATATTTTTAATAAATAAATAATTTAGAATACAGTTTTTGAGACACAAAGATTAGAATAGAATATAATTTATTTCCATTGTAGAAATATGAGATTTAAAAAGTGCCACCTAGTCAGGTCATCACACATTCCAAATGTAAAAATTTAATAGCATTTCCAAGAATGGAGAATAATACTGAGATACTATGTAATGCACCCTATAATAACATGACTAATTCTAAAGGAACCTCCCAAGATCAGTTTATTCACAGGGATCAAAAGCAGGAGGAATGTTATGGCAAGGGAGATGGGGTAGACATTCAAGAACATTTATGAAGGGTCAAAATGACACGTCTGTTTTTATCAGGTGTCTTTGTCTGACCAGACAAATGCCAGAAGATATAAGTATTTTAAAGGCAAGGAGAAACGATCCCATTGTGGAATTTAGTTGATAATATGGAACTGAAGGAAAACCAGGGACCAAGGAGTGCCAGGGGATTGCAAAGAATCAGAATAAGAGAGAAGAGTGGAGGGATATGTGGAAACAAGAGAACTGAGACATCTGTGAATCAGCAAAGACATTTAAATAGAGGCATGAGAAGAAAGAGAGAGCACAGAGAGCAGATAGGAAAGAGCAGAATGAGAAGAATGTATTACACAAGTTGAAGGTGACATGTTGCGGGGGGAGGGGAAGACTGGACAAAGAAGAGATGGAAAAGAGAGACAAAACTGTGTTGTAGTAAGGTAATAGGTATAACAATAAACTATGGCTCGTCATTAAATGAACAAGCTTTGGGGTCATGAACTCTCCCCTCCTCTCTCCTCTTTTGGTGCATCAGCTGAAGAAGACAGTAGTAATTTTCTTCTCAGTTAAGTACAATTTAGCTTGGTGTCCAAAGCCTAACCTGCAGCTAAACGTTCCTGGATTTGTAAACACCTGTTTATCAAGTTGGCCTATTGCAGTGAAGCATAATTAGGATTGACCAGAGCTTACACAGATTGCCGCTGGTGTTCTTCATTCTCTCAAATGTTATTTAATATATAGTCTACATCTAACCACTGGAAGATATTTTCCAGGGTTTGGGGGTTCATTGTCCCCAGTATACAGATGACATCTTACTCTACCTCTCCTTGCCACCTGAATGTGAGCAAGCTGCTTTAGCGCTAGATCAGTGTTTAGTATGAATAATGGACCGGATGAGGATGAATAAAATGCGACTTAATCCAAACAAGACAGAGGTGAGTCTGGTAGTTGAAAGGCAAATCAAGGAATAGGGATGCAGCTGGTACAGTTTGGGAGTGCTCTTGGATTCCTTCTTGAGCCTGGATGGCCAGGTCTTGGCAGTGACCAGGAGTGCATTTGAACATTTCAAACTAGGGCATCAGCTACATCTGTTTCTAACCTGTTCACTATGATACACACCCTGGTTACTTCCTGCCTGACTGTATTTACATACTCTATGTGGGCCTGCTGATGGAATGTCTCAGGAAACTCCAGTGGGTCCAAAATGCAGCAGCCAAATTGTTGACTGAGGCTGGCTACAGGGATCACATGACACCCTTGTTACAGCAGCTCCACTGGCTGCCAGTTAGGTTCCAGACACAATCCAGAGATCTGGTTTTAATGTGTAAAGCCTTAAATGGCCTGGGTCCAAGTTATCTCAAAGACCATATCTCACATTATGAGCTGTCTTGGGTGCCAATATCATCAGAAGAAGCTTTCTCTCAGTCCCACCACCTCCACAGTGGACACAGGAAAGGACCTTCCCTGTTGCTGCTCCTAGACGGTGGAACTCCCTCCCACAGGAGGCCAGACTTGCCCCATCTTTGCTGTTCTTCCCCAAACAGGCAAAGACTTTTCTCTTCAGGCAAGCCATATCTCAGTAGCTAGCTACCTCTGTGCATGTGTGTGCATGTGTGTGCATGTGTGTGTGTGTGAATGATTGTTATGCCTTACTTTGCTTGATTTTAGTACTACTTAGTTTTGTATTTTTGTCTTTTTCATTTGTCAGAGTAGCATTTTTAATAACAAAAACAGCGACATTTACTGTTAGCTTTAATGTTGCCCTTTGATGATGTAAGATGACACTTTTATCACTGTTCTTAGCTTTAAATATTATCTTTTAATAGATGTTAACTAGAGATGGGCAAGGAACAAACATTTTTTCATTTCCGTTATTCATTAGTCGTTGGGTTACGTAACGAAACGACAAATGAAAATTGTGATGAAAATGCAACGAAAGGAACAGAACCACAAAAATTGTGGTCGTTTCCGTTAATGGCAACACACAATGAAATGAGCTGTTTTAAATGTTAAAAAAACACCCTGGACATCCGTAAAAACGCAGCAATAATTATTTATATTGTCTGATAATACCTACCAGGGGGTTGGGCTCCTTAAAAGGTGCATTTATCTCTTTTCTCAGGTTGCTGTAGTTTTTCCCTTTAAGGGGAGTTAGGGGACATCGAGCCAAAATGGCTCCCAGATGCCTAATATTGACTGATTTCTTGGGTATTAAAACACCCTGAACATCTGTAAAAACTCAGCGATAATGTGATAGTTATGTGAAATTATTACCTACCAGGGGGTTGGGGTCCTTAAAATGTTTGTTTTTGTCTTCTCCCATCACAATGTATTTTTCTTTTCCCTTTAAAATAGATGTCACCACCAACCAAAAAATGGAGGCAAGCCATGTGATGGGATCATGTTCAACCAAGAGCATGCCCAGGTTGCAGACTGGGCAGGTCTGGCAGCCACAGAGGGCATAAAAAGCTCTGGCAGCCCCCATCCTCCTTGAAGTCTCCAGTGGGAGTTAGGGTGGGATTGCTGTCTCTGCGACTCTAGCTTCAGTCCTGCAGCTGCCCTGTGGGTGTGCGTGCGTACCTCTCAGTGAATACCCTCCCTTGCCCCACAGTGCAGTCACTTTGCGGCTGCCTTGCACCCTGGGCAACGCCCGCCGCTGCCTTTGCAGCCTCCCTGCGTACCTAGTCTATACTGTGTCTCTGCCAGCATCCATTTTTTTAGTGTTTTCCCTCTGGTCTGGGGTGTTGGGGTGTCTGGGTGTTAACCTTGATTGCTATACTCATTGTTTTCAACTTTAAATATTATCTTTCACTGTTGTATGATGTCTTGGACCCTTTTCAAGAGGAAAGGTGGGGAATGAATGAATGAATGAATGAATGAATGAATGAATGAATGAATGAA
>JAHTLZ010000016.1:39196717-39217265 GCA_023846285.1 Phrynocephalus versicolor
TAATAATAATAATAATAATAATAATAATAATAATAATAATAATAATAATAATAATAATAATAATAATAATAATAATAATAATAAAACAACCCCCCAGGAGTGCCGTGGTGGGGGGCTTAACTGCTCCAGTAGGTCCAACCTTACCAGAGAGGTCTCGACTGAGGAACAGAACTAAGTGCACCCCACAAACCATGAATTATGGTGAAATATAATATAAAGAAGCCTATACCGGCTCGGTCGTCGCCCGGGTTAACAAGGACCGCGATGGGTGTTGATGAACCTGGACATCCACCGATAAATGGGCTACCCATTGCTGAGCAACGAGGGCATGGGCCTGTAGAGTTACTGGAAGCTGAACCATCTCAGAAGCGGCAGAAATTTACTCTACCAGAGAATCGGACAATCATGAAATGCTATTATAAAGCAGAACCTGAAAAACGTGGCTACCAAAAGCGGATGCATCAGTTATAGAAACAAGAATATCCAAACTCCAAGATAACTGAATTACAATTAGCTGACCAGCAAAGATATATTATCAGGAACAATGTGTTTAGTAAAGTTGAACTAGAAGAAATACAGAGGAGTTGTGAAATTGGAGGTCAACAAATTATTTATTTTATTTTATTCATTTATTATTATATTTGTATCCCGCTTATCTTCTAAAATAGAACTCTAAGCGGCGAACAAGGGCGAGCCAAGCGCCAAACAAACAACAGTAAAGTACAACAAAATCTAATAAAAGCAGCATCAATAAGGACAATATAAAGACAAATATAGGATATAAAATCCTAGTGCATCCCAGCACCCCAGGAAGGCATAAGTCCTAACGATTAAAATTGGGAGCACCAATGGTCAGCAAATTGCTGACCAAAAACTGCCTCCTCCAAATAGGAGGAGAAAGTAGATTAATAACACCTGGGTACATTGAACAGTCAAAAGTTGAAGAAAATATGGATGTTGCACAAAACTCTGAACCAAAAGAAGGTTCAAATAGGATTGGAACACCAGCAGGGCTCACTATTAGGCAGCAAGAATTGAAGAATAAAATACTCACACATGCTGCATTAAATGAAGAGAGGGGAAGGCTCCCGATTTTAAAGACTGTGCCTAAAAAAAAATTGGTACCATTGATGAACGATGTAAACTCAGCACTTGCAACAATGCAGATAAGGTCAATTGAACAGATAAATCAGCTTGCTTATAGTGCAGCAGTAATAGTAATGGAAGAACTAGGGATTCTACAATTGAAGCCCCCCCCCCAAAAAAAAATGCATTGAGAAACCACGGTAACTTAAAAAACCTGCAGGAGGACAAATTAAAGAATGGTAAGATCAAGAAATATTTGAGTAAAACATACTGGCTAAGTACAAGGAAAATTGGAGAAGCATTAGAAATAGTGAAGCAGCAAATAACAGCAACAGCTAGAAAAATTGAAAGATATGATGCTAGATTTACTCAGTATAAAGACAACCAGTTGTTTCAATCAGATCAAAGAAAGTTCTATCAGAGTTTAAATCAGAAGATAGGTATAAAAGATGAAAAGCCTGAAAAAATGGCAACCATTCAGTTTTGGAAAGACGTATGGGGGACTGAGAAAGACTATAATAGAAATGCTGGATGGCTCTAAGATTTTGAGAAGAAATTCTCCAAGTGCACAATGGACCAACTAGAAATAACAGCTGATATGATCACCAAAAGAGTAAAAAGAGTCAAAAACTGGACATCACCAGGCAATGATCAACTACATGGGTTTTGGCTTAAACACATGACCAGTCTGCATGGAAAAATAGCCCAACAATTTAATGAAATGTTGAGGACCTGTTATATTAATGAGTGGTTAACAACTGGTAAAACATATTTGATTCAGAAGGATCCAACAAAAGGAGCAATACCTGAAAATTACATGCCAATAACATGTTTACCAACTATGTATGAACTGTTAACAGGCATCATAGCTGATAGAATCCATGATTATTTGGAAGCAAATAACATCACACCAGTAGAGCAGAAAGGGAACAAACAGGGAAGCAGAGGCACAAAAGATCAGTTACTCATTGATAAAATGATCCTAGAGAATTGTAAAGCCCAGAAAACTAATTTATATATGACTTGGATTGACTATAAAAAAGCCTTTGACTCAGTACCGTATAGTTGGATTATTAAGTGCCTGGATGCCATTGGAATATGTAAAAGTATTAGTGCTGTGATTGAAAATGCGATGAAGAACTGGAAAACTGAATTGTTTGTCAGGGATGGAAGTTATGGATTGGTTAGCGTCAAACGAGGGATTTTTCAAGGTGACTCTTTGTCACCTCTGCTATTTACTATTGCCCTGATTCCCCTCTCAATAATTTTGCAGAACACAAATTTACGGTACCAAACTGCTAAAAATTCAGGGAAAATTTATCATCTATTGTATATGGATGATTTAAAGTTGTATGGAAAATCAGAAACTGAAATACACTCACTGACTAACACAGCCAAAAATTTCAGTACTGATGTTAGTATTGAGTTTGGACCAAACAAATGTGCCACAGTGGCACTGAGAAAAGGAAAAAATCATTGCGAGTGAAGGAATTGAAATGCCAAATGGACAAGCTATTAAGTATCATCAGTCAGAAGCCTATAAATATCTGGGCATACTGGAATTAGATAATATCAAGCATGGGCAAGTGAAAAATGTGGTCAGTAAAGAATATATCCAAAGGGCCAGAAAAGTATTACAAAGTAAGCTGAATGGTGGTAACACCATCACAGCCATTAATAGCTGGGCCATACCGGTCATCAGGTATACCGCTGGCATTATAAACTGGACTCAGACGGAGCTAGATATTCTAAATAGGAAAATAAGAAAACTTATGATCATTATGCATTACATCCACTCAGTGATGTTGACAGGCTGTATTTACCTAGAAAATTAGGTGGTGAAGGTCTTCTGCAAGTGAAGCAGACAGTTGAAGAAGAGAAACATGCATTGACAGATTATGTAAAAAATAGCACAGAGCCAGCATTATTGGAGGTAAGAACAGGGAGGTGTTTAAAGTAAATCAAACAAAGGGTCAGTACAGGAAAACAACAATGCAAATACGAGCTGATAGCTGGCATAATAAAGCGCTGCATGGGCAGTTCCTCGAAAAAGTCAAAGGAAAAGTAGATGAGGAAAAGACTTGGTTATGGCTCACCAATGGAACACTGAAAAAAGAGACAGAAGCCCTGATTTTTGCAGCTCAAGAACAAGCTATCAGAACAAATGCAGTTAAGGCTAGAATAGAAAGATCAGCCGAGTCCCCCACATGTAGACTCTGCAAAGAGGCAGATGAAACTATCGACCATAGACATGGACACGGAGCGGCGAAACTCTCGTTTCCATTACCGTTTGTCGTTTCCGTTACATAACGATAACAGTAACGAGAATTACTCCACTCCAGCTCGAACCCGACCCGATAAAGATAAATTGGGTCTGATTTTTCATTGTCATTAATGGCATCACGGTTCGCGGCAATCGCGCGATGCCAAGCAGCACAGAAAAAAAGTTTTTAAAAAAAACCCGATTCCCGGCCAAAAAAGCAGGCGAAAATATGCCTGCCTGAGTGAGGGCACCTACCAGAGAGGGGTGGTTTCTGGGGGGGGGTCCCCAGCCTTCCCCCCTCTCCTGTCCTGGGCTGCTGGTACCAGGCTGGGGGGGCATCCTCGTCGTCTCCATTTGCCATGCGGTGGGGGGGGGATCCAAAATGGCAACCACAATATTTATTTTTAAATCGTGGTCCAAAAACCCACCAGATCTATCTTGCTTATCCACATATACATAACATGCAAAGAATTAGGAGTCCTAGTTTTTTTTTTTTTTGTGTTCTATTCACACATAATCACACAGTGCACTATAGTGCAAAGATCTCAGTGTTAAGTAGTAGACATGGGCACGACTAGGCGAACTTGTCATTTCCATTTTTGGATATCGTTATCGTTAGGTAACGATAATGGTAACGAGAATTACTCCGCTCTAGCTCGAAACCGACCCAAAAAAAGAAAAATTGGCTCGGGTTTGTCGTTGTCATTAATGGCATCCTGGCGATCGCACGATGCCATTGCCAACAACAGCAGGACAGAAAAAAAGTTTTTAAAATTTAAAAAAAAAAACCCGATTCCCGGCCAAAAAAGCAGGCGAAAATATGCCTGCCTGAGGACACCTACCAGAGGGGTGGTTTCTGGGGGGGGGGTCCCGGCCTTCCCCCCTCTCCTGTCCTGGGCTGCTTGCACCAGGCTGGGGGAGGGTCATCCTCGTCGTATTCCATGTGGTGGGGGGGATCCAAAATGGCGACCGCAATATTTATTTTTAAATCGTGGTCCAAAAACCCACTAAAGCACAACAGAAACATGTGAAAATTAGGTAATTTAAATGCCTGAATTTTTATAGTAGCAACCGTGAGTTTTTCTTGCAATAAAACGTCTCCATTGATTTTATTTTAATTTATTTTTATTTTTATTTTTTTACACCTGCACATGTGCAATGATGGGCTGGCCATGGGATGGGACCATGCAATTTTTTTGACCCATGCCACCAATAGCATGGCCAGGTTTTGACTGAGACTTCTGGATGTGCCAGAGGACATAAAAAGCCCACTAACCCTAACCCTCACCCTAACCCATACGCCAGTACACTGTCCTTCTTAGTGGGTCAGAGGCACCCAGAGGTGCAGCCCACTAACCCACCCTAACCCTAACCATAACCCTAAGCCTAGCCCTTACCCTAACCCCATGCTCTGGGAAGTCAAATCGCGTGAAATCGTGGTGGAAACTGTCAAGATATGTAAAAGTTGATAAAACATATGTTATGTATATTTAACAGAATGTGTAAAGAGAATTGTAAAATGGAGGCAGTTAGATTCTGCAGTGTCATGATGTTAATCCACAAGTGTTAGAAATAAGTAATCACAGGCATGTTAAGTGATGAAGTGCAGGTGGAACTGATTGTAACATCATGATTTGTAATGGTTAGATCAGATTGCATCAGATTGTTAATTAGTGATTGCATCAGATCTTATGAGTGCTGATTTGTATAAAAAGCACTAGCTTGCCATTTGTAACTTGGGGACTGTTATGGTGAGAACAGTTTACCCCACACTCTGTTTGTCTGTTTGCTATATTGTATATAATGCTTGGTTGTTATGCTGTGTATATTTTTGATGTATATATGAATATATGAGTTTTTACTCTATTCATTGTCATTGTTTTTCCTGTTAGCCTAACTCTGCAACCCTTTATATCAATACTGACATTTTATCTACGTTACTGCTGCACTGCTCTGTGGCAAACACATTTAATTTATATATTATATGTAACTGCCCATTCAGTATAGTCTGTTGACAGAAACGACAAACGACAAACGACAAACGGAAATGACAAATTTTTGAAAAATTTCACGACAAACGGAAACGACCCAAAACGGACCCGTTCCGACAAACGACAACTTGAAACGTAATTTTTTCTGGTCATGCCCATCTCTATTAAGTAGTGATTATAAATTCTATAATCACCATTCTATAATAAGGTATTTGTGCCCTAAAGCAGTGTTTTTCAACCACTGTTCCGCGGCACACATGTGTGCCGCGAGATGTTGCTTGGTGTGCCGTGAAGGAGCAGCCGGAGGAGGAGGAGGAGGACCAGAGCAGCGTGCAGGAAGTGGCGATTGCTGGGAAGGAGCGCGAGGGTGGGAGGAGAGAGAGAGAGAGAGAGAGAGAGAGAGAGAGAGAGAGAGAGAGAGCGTGGGGGGGCAAGTCCACGAAAGCTTTGGAGACGTCGCCCAGCGAGCCTGAAAGAGGAGGAGGAGGAGGAGGAGGAGAAAAGAAGGCGTCACCACTCGCCAGCGGACCCGCCGTCCCTCCTGCCATATTCCACAGGCTGCCCTCCAGCAAAAGAAGCCAGGGGTCCGGGGACGCGACCCCCAGCCCCTGGGCCGTGCGGAGGCGAGGGGAAGAGGGCAGGTGCGCGATCCAGCCGGTCCCGGGGATGGCGCTTCTCCGCGGATCCCTGGCCGCTGCCGCTTGCAGGCGGGGAGGCGACTCCCCGACGACCTTCCCCCCCGCGCGCGCTCCCGCTGGCCAGTCGCCCGTGCGCGCTCACTGGCGTTGTTGACGAGGAGGCGCTGGAGGCGAGCGACGTCGTGGTGGCAGCGCAGGGCGTCGGTGGCGTCCCGGGCTACGCGCTGCAGCCCCTCGTCAGCGCCCAGGTTGGCGGGCGGGGCCTGGACGTGCAGCTCCGGGTAGGCGGTGCGTAGCTCGCCCTCCAGCTCGCCCAGCGCGCCCGCCGAGCGCGCCGCCAGCAGCAGGAGCGAGCTCGGCGCCAGGCGCGCCGCAACCAGCTGCACCACGCTTTGCCCGAAGCCCGGCGACACCCCCGTCACAGGCACGCCTCCTGGCCCAGGCCCGGCCCGGCTTCCTTCTTAACCATTGCAAAAAAAGAGAGAGAGAGAGAGAGAGAAGCACCATGAAGCCACGTTTAAAAGAGGCACCTTTGCTTGTTGAAAAAAGAGGCTTTTGGACGATGTGAGGTAGCACTCTATGTCTTCAATGTTAGTCTCCATCTGCATAACTTTTGGATGGTCCATGATGCATGATTACATGGAAATTTTACTCTCTCTTTAACTGCTCGTGTTCTCCTGTAGCTTTAAAGTTGTCTTGTAATGCTGTACGATGTCCCTCAATTCCCTGTTCTGAGACTTGATTATGTTGGGGTTGACAGGTTAAGACAGGTTGGTGGGTTTTTTTTTGTGTGTGTGGTTCTTCTCAGGACTCTGAGTAGGGATGAAAGGCTGAGCTCTCCCCACCCCCTTTGCAGGGAGAGTACGCCAAGAATTTATCCCTCAGATTGATTCCAGTACAGTAACACCTCTGTGCATGCTCAGGAGCACCATTTCCTCTCCTTTTTTTCTAGCCAGCCAAGCACACCTCAACCGTGCAGCCCATCATCCCCAGGTGCAGGGGGGTGGGGGGTGGTCTCGAGCCATGGCTCGATCTCCCCCCCCCCGCTTGTTAAATTTTTTAACATTTTCTAATGGTGGTGTGCCTCGTGATTTTTTTCATGAAGCAAGTGTGCCTTTGCCCAAAAAAGGTTGAAAAACACTGCCCTAAAGCATTCTTTTGACAAAATGTGACATCACGTAGAGTTTTCTCAACACAGAGAATTTTATCAATTAAAAAAGCACCTTTTTAAACACCCCAAAGTCTGATTTCAATTTTTAAAATTTGACTTTCTTCATTCAGTTTTTTATCCACTCTGGCAGACAGCCACATGGACCGTGGTGGACCAGTCTGTAGTCTCTTTTGCAACATACAGTAATTTGTACTCAAGTGAGATGTATGGCTTGCTATGTGGGTAGAATGGAGAAGGGTCCTATTTTCAAGATCCAAAGAGAACAGCTATTTTAAGAGGGCTGATACAGGTGAAACATATTGAGAAGATCACCTGCTATTGTTCCGGTTCAAACAGGATAGTCCAGTGATGGCGAACGTTTTACAGACTGAGTGCCCAAACTGTGATTCAAAGCCCACTAATTTTTCGCAAGTATCAATTTAACCTGAATACGGGTGGCTGTGAAGGGACAGTGTCGGGTGCCCACAGAAAGGGCTCTGTGTGCCACTTTTGTCACCCATGCCATAGGTTCTCCAACACTGGGATAGACGATCTCCCATAAGTAGAACACTGTCTCGTGCACTCAAAGGGGGGGCATTTGGAGTAGAAAAAGACAGAAAGGCATACCACTGGGATATGCCACGTGGTTAGGGAATGGTAGCCAATGTCCCCTAGCACTTCTCCCATTGCCCTGTGTAGTGGGAGTGGGCATCCTGGAAATCAGATGGCAGCATCTTTGCTTAGTTTACCTTGCACAGAAAGAAGAGATGAGACATTTAATGGGGAACAGATTGTTTTAGTTCAAAGTGAAACAGGTCAGAGCAAACAGTGTTTCTTCCCACAGTGGTTTCATGTTTCTTTTTCTCCTTCTGAAAACTTTTCTCCTAAACAGGCAACCCGTTGGGGCTAAAATGATTTAATCAAACTATTACCAGCCAGGGCAGGCACTATGTCCATTCAAAAGCCACCCGAAAGATCACATGGATTTCCGCTTATCAGATCACTGAGACTGTGGTCTATGAACACATTTCTTAAGAAGGTGATGTCAATATGGGAGTTGTTGCCTTAACTTGTTATCACAGATTTTGTTTTTTACTCATTTGTTCAAGCAGCCCAAATTTTCATTATATGAACATTGACTACTATCTGTGATTTATTTCTGTGGCAACATTAATTCTGAAAACATGATTTAGCGATAACACAGAAGGATTAACAACTGAGTAATCCAGCCTAATTCTATTACAATAAATTGCAATCTGGTTTTGCTGAAGGGACTGGCATGTCAGAAATAAATCCTAAATCCATGAGGAAATCCATGAGAAAGTACCAAAACAGCTGTCTTTACTGAAGAAAAATGCATTATGCTACAAAAGTGATGAGCAACTGAGAGACAAACTAGAGAATTAATACAAATGATTCTTTTAAAACTCCTTCTATAGGCAGGGATACAACGTATAGACTGGAGAAACAGATGGCATTAAAAACAGAAGTTTTTTAATTGATACAATTTAGATTGTGGGTCTTTTGATGGCAATTTTAGTGTGATGATTTTAGTATAAGGTTTTTATTATTATTTTAATTATTTATTGTTGTTTGATGTTTTAAACTGTTTTAATTCTTTGATTGGAAGCCGCCCAGAGACCTTTTGGTAGTGGGTGGCATATAAGTTGTAAAAATAAAATAAATAAAAATAAATAAATATCTCTCAGACACACAAGTATGCACACATGATCACAGAGGCCAGTTTGGCTTGGGGTTTGCGGTTAACTGTGCAAATGTGTGAAGTAGAGAATGCTGAAGCAATGCCACCCAATGCTATTTCTATGATCCAGATAATTGTCTCCACTGGTTTGTGGTAGACTGCGATGAGCCTCTTGTAGCCTTCAAATGTTGGACAGCAACTCCCATCAGTTCTAGCCAGCACAGTCAGTGGTGAGAGATAATGCGAGTTGCAGTCCAACAACATCTGGAAGGCCAGAAATTGCCAATTCCTTTGGAAGATCAATTGGCCATAAAGGCTTCAAATACATAGACGACATGCACAATATGTTGTTTGGTCTTCCAGCTCTATGCAAAAGTTGCACTACAAAATACAACAATTAGACCTGACACCAGTATCTGGCACATTATAGACCAGGATTAATTTACAACCATATCTAGGAATTATGTTGCATGGCACCACAGCTGCTGCATGAACCCTCTTTCCAAAGACTGGCAGAACAACTTACATACCATTGGACTCTGTCAGGATTCTCCATCACTGCTGATGCCTCAGTCCAGGACAGAGATCGGCCATACCATCCCTACCTCCAGTTTCCAATAACTCTGATAAGGAGGCATGACAGGGCTTCTCTGCATGGAGCTGAGAAGTAGTGGCCCAGATGGGCTGACCAAACTCTGTCCCATATTGATGCAGTGCTGGTGATGAAGGACTCATACAGTGCACAATGGAAGGTAAGTGGTTCTGGTGGTGGCAGGGAGAGAATCAGCATGACAACTGTGCTGCCGCACAACAAAATGAATTAGGACTGCAGCAAAGATCCACTAGCAATGACATTGATGTTATCTGACCTTTTAGTCTCAGAAGTCTCATTGCCTCCATTTGATGACCACTGCCCTACATGCCAGTGGTGGCTGTTACTGCAACCAACAAATTCTTTATTTATGGTTGTTAACCAAGTCCTACATGATATTAAAATATTAGGTATCATACAATAAGATCTTGTAGTAATACATTTAGTAAAAAGCTACAAAATGTATAAATAAAACCAAATATGAATAAAACCATACACAGTAGTGTATAAATACATCAAGGGAATCGGTATGTCAATATTTCAGTATATCAGCCATTAATAATCAGCTCTTAGGGTTTAAACAGCTAGCAAGAGGTTAAAACAGTTAAGCCAACATTATGCCCCTGAGAGATAACTATGCTCTATATGACTATCAGAAACTGGGGTTGCAAGCCAGTCTTGCTACTACCACCCGCCACCATCAAGCAAACAGACTTACCAACCATACCAGTGTAACATTCTCGGGTTCTATTGGGATTCGTGTTTTTTTTTAATGAGTATTGCAAACACAACCTTTACAAAATTCTGATTTTTCAAAGATGACAAAACAACAGTCATGATGCAAACCCAGCTCCAAACTGGATGCCACCATTTGTGTACTCCTGAATCCTTTTCACCACCACCAGAGCTACTTTTGCTTGAAGAAACAAACTGTCTTCCTTTGGAACATCTTGCAACCTGGAAAAGTAAACTCCCAAGACTTCTCATTAATGAATCAGACCCAGCCATTCCCTTTCATTCACAACTCTGCCAATTCTCACGTTGAGTATTAAGAGAAAGCAATTTGTTTAAGCTGGGTGTCATTGGTGCCAAGGAAGGGTGGACTGATTTAAATCAAAGCCATTTATTTAAATCACTGGGATGTGTCTGTGTGTATGCGGGAAATAAATGATTTAAGCCATTAATCAAGTTTCCAATTTTCTAATTCATGTATTTCCTGAACAAGCATGCATAGTAATTGGTTTCTATAACAATTAAGCATAAAACATCTATTGCTTTTATATTACCTCACAGAATAATCCAAAACCTGTGCTTCTGAAGGCCGTGTAACTTTTGCTTCACAGAATGTATATGGATATAGAAACAAGCAAATTATTGTGAATGTATTTTTCCAGTCAGTGTTCTTTGAAACTACAAGGATAATTCAGCTGATGACTTACAGTGAAGCCATGCACTGGTTGCCTTTAAAATATATCATACTGTATTTACTTCAGTGGAACTAACTCTCCTGTTTCCAAAAGGAACGTATTGTCTTGCATAGCACTGCCAGTGTATTTGGGCATAAGTGGGAGATTATTTAAGATTGGACATCCTTCTCCAGCAGTATGAACACACATGTACTTAAGGTCACAAGTATGCCTGCAGAAAACAGTGCAGGTATAGTTCTGTTTCAAAATGGTAGACCCCAGGAGGAGTTAAAGCAGTTCTACTTAGAATTAATTGCAATTGTCATGGCATGACATACATAAGGACCTAAATACATACCACTTGATTAGTTTATTTTTCTTTCATGTATCAATTAGACATGGGCATGAAACATTTTGTCCTGCTTTGGCCCTATTAGTACATGTGACACCATAGGTCCTGTGTGTTCCCTCCCCCAGCTCTGGTTGGCTGCCCCACTCACCAGCTTCCATGTGGTGGTCAAGTACTAGGGTACGTGTCCAAACCATCTATAGCTGTGCAGCAAAGAACCTGTCCCACCTCTTCATCTGAGTGGCTGGCTGTGGAAGAGTCACGGAAAGGAATCCTGGGCTTCCTGCCCAGGCTGGACAGATGCATCAGGAGATCAACCCAGCCAGCACACACAGGCTTCTGAGTGGAGCAGCCGGTTAGTGGGGGATCAGAAGCACCTCCATCTTATCAGTATTTAGTTCAAGCTTGTGCAACCATTATCCAGCTCAGGCAATGGCAAGGATCCGAACTGTTTTCTCAGTGTCAGGAGACGGAGTAGTAAAGCAAGCTGCCATCAGCATATTGCTAGCACCTCACTTCAAAGCTCCAAATGATCTCTCCAGTCACATCATATAGATATTAAATGAAAGGCCATGGTGTCAGCCAGCATTCCCCTGGGACCATCTTTTGTGTGTGTCCTGACAGGAAGGATTGAAATCACTGTAATAAATTGCCCCCAATGCCTAACCTAGCCAAACAATCCAATAGTATGCCATGGTTGATGTTGCCAAATACTACTGAAAGAACTAACTTTCCCTGGAGTAAGCCATCTATTAAAGTGACCGAAGCAATCTCAATCCCATATTTAGGGCAAAAGTCCAATTAAAATAAGCTAGCCTGAGTCAAAGGAACATGGCGGCTCAGCGGACTAAGGCTCTGAAAACTGTTGGCTGCAAAGTCAGCAGCTCGGTGGTTCAAATCTCAGGTGCCACGCAGTGGAGCGAGCTCCTGCTGATAACCCCAGCTCCTGCCAACCTAGCAGTTTGAAAGCATGTAACTGCAAGTAGATAAATAGGTATCACTGTAAAAAGTGGTGAGGTAAAACAGTGTTTCCTTGCAGCCATGCCGGCCACATGGCCATGGGCTTGCACAACACTGGCTCTCCGGCTTGAATACGGAGATGAGCACCGCCCCTATATTCGGGCACGACTAGCACACATGTGCAGGGGGAACCATTACCTTTACTAGCCAGAGTCATCCAAGTCTGCCTGGAGTTGGAAGGCCACCACTTTCTCACTCACCTTAGCCAAAGTAGTAAGTTTTAGTTAATCAAAACTCTTGGGTCAATGACAGGTTTCTTTAAGAATGGTTTATGGCAGTCTCCTTCAGTCAGGAAGAGTCAGACTCTTTAAAAAGAAAGCATTTTTTTACCTCCCTTAACTATGGCATTGGCATCAGTTTTCCCTTGGCAAATTTAATTAGCCAGGAGGGACAAGGATCAAGAGAACACATGGGAGACCTTGCCATTCCAAGCACTCTGTCAATGTCTTGTGATATCTATAAGCTCAGAGGAACCCCAGTTAAAAGGACAAGCAGTTAGTTGCTGAAGCTACATCAACATTATGTATACCAATATCAGAGTCCAAGTCTGTTAGGGTTGGAGTTAAACCCGTATTATAACTAACAAGTGTAAAGTATTGTAACTAACAAGTGTAAATTAAGTATTGTAAGGGTTAAAGAGCAGATGGGCTCTGTGGGCTAATCAGAGCTCAGCTGATAGTGGTTGTGTAATCAACTCTATAAAAGAAAGCAAAGGTCTAAAAGTGTTCTGCTTATATATACCGCCCCATACCACTACAAGTGGTCTCTGGGCGGTTTACAATTTTAAATACAGTGTGCAGGCTACACATTGCCCCCCCCAGCAAGCTGGGTACTCATTTTACCGACCTCGGAAGGATGGAAGACTGAGTGAACCTTGAGCCTGCTACCGGGGATTGAATCCAGGTCGTGAGCACAGTTTTACCTGCAGTACAGGCATTTAACCACTGCGCCACGAGGCTCAGTCTAGTGGTTCTTTGGCAGCAACATTTTAAGATAAGAATATGCTGTCCTGCTGCTGGGTCATATATGTTTGTTAGGGAGACTGTTACTCTGCTGGATTATTTATTTTTGTTCCTGCAAATACAATGCTTCTTTTACTTACTGCAAGTAGTTGTGAGCTTTAGTACACTGCTCTGCAACAAACAATAACAGTGGGTTATGGCCTCAGCACACTTCTGCTGCACAACTTTTGGAGTTTGTTTTTCCTGTGAAATGCCTACAGAGGAATTTGACTGGTGAGTGTCTGAGCTGGAAGAGTTGCCTGTGGCAGGCTAGAGCTTTCCAGTTCCAGTATTAAAGGATGGAGGCTATCTTTCATGGGCTTACCCTATTGAACATTATTTGGAAAAAAAAAACAGATTTTGTGTGGAATTGTTTCTGATCCACCTGCTCAACTTACTATAGCACAAAAAAAAGGAACGATAAAGCTCTGGTACTGATGGGACTAAGTGTAGCTGATGACCAGATGTGTATAATTAGAGGAATTACCTCAGTTGCCAGGTGCTGGCAAAAGTTACGTACTGTTCACATTAGAACCTCTGCAAGTTCTAAAGTTCATTTGTCTAGGAGATATATAGAACTGTCTTGCAAGAGGGAGGAGACATGAAAAGTCACCTACAAACATTATGGGACCTTTTTCAGGAGCATGAACAGTTGGACTGTCCCTTTACTGAGGAGCAGAGGAGATTTTTGATACTAAGTAGTCTTCCTCCTTCATTTGATAATCTGGTGCAGTCCTTGGAGGCATTGCCTGCAGCTGACCTGACAACCCATTATCTAGTGGGACAACTGACTGAAGAGGTCAGATGGAATGCTGGGAGAGCAGCAACAGGTGTTTTCGCCCAAGGAACTGAGACTAAACATAATCCCAGTCAAGAGGGTAGCAAAAATAAACAAACAGCAAGAACTTTGAATGTTGCAAAATGCTGTCGTAATTGTGGTGTCTGGGAGCATTTGAAAAGAGACTGTGAATCAAGAAAGAAGCAGTCCAGCAGGTATGACTCATCCCAGTCACAGCCAAGCAGGAGAGGAAGAGAGAAGGTCTCAATCATTTTCTCCTGTAACCAGAGGATTAAATCCATTTGGGTTTTGTACTCTGTTGTTACAACAAGTGTATCTTGTATAAGTCCTGCTAACTTTTATTCCTTTCACGGGTCTAAAGAAGAGACAGTACTTCTTGCTGATGGTAAAACTCTGAAAGTACTCGTAGCTGGTAAAGGGCATTTATATATAGATTGTTTGGGTATAACATGTAAAGATATATCATGTATCCCTAGTCTCTCATATAATCTCTTGTCTGTTTCTAGTTTAGACAGACAAAATTACGCTATACAATTTGAGAAGGGCACATGTAAAGTAATAAAAGAAATGAAAAGATATGTGCAGAGGGTAAACTGAGAAATGGGCTCTATGAAATGTTGCCAAAAAAAGGCTAGAAGAGAGGGGCTAGAGAAAACCATAAATGCAGTTAACATACAGTCTCATGTAAATTGCATTCATGACTGGCATAAGAAAATGGGACATTTAAACTACAAACCTTTACATAAAATGCAAATGCATGTAGAAGGCATGAAAATGAATCAGTGTAAGACACCTTGTGAGGTGCATCGCATTACAAAAGCTAAAGCAAAACCTATCCCTAACACAAATGATAGGGTTTCAAACTCACCTTCTCAGGTAGTGTTTGCTGATATAGCATGTTGATTTAAACAATCTCATGGTTCAGCTAAATTTTTCCTTCTGATAGTTGATGACCATAGTAGGTTTACTTTCCCATTTCCAATGAAGAAAAAAGTCTGAAGTGTTTGCCATATTTTCATCTTGGGTAAAGTTTGTTGAGAGGAAATTTCTAAGTAAAAAATTCTCAGAAGTAAGGTCAGATAATGGAAAAGAGTTTACTTCAGAACAATTTGAAAACTGGTTAAAGTAAAGAGGAATTTTCCACAAGAGATCATGTGTGTATTCACCCTGGCAATGTGGTGTAGTTGAAAGGCACATACAGACTGCCTGCTAAATGAGGCTAGATTACCTCAAACATTTTGGGCAGATGCTGCGCTAACAAGTGTATATATTTTGCATAGTACATTGCACAGTATAACTGGTAAGATACCATTTACATTGTTATATGGAAGGAAACCAAATTTGAATCATTTACGTATTTTGGTGCATCAGTTTATGTGAAAATACGTAATAAAAAGAGAAGGAAAGGGGAACCCAAAGCAAAAAAGTGTAAATTTTTGGGTTATGTCTCTAGTTCAAGAGCTTGGTGATTTGTTGATAAAGATAGAAATGTTATACTATCTGGAAATGCCATGTTCATAAATGAAGCAAGAGAACAAGAGCCAAATAAAGGATTACAATGTCAGGTAGAGCAGTCAGAAGAACAAGGTAGCTTTAAAGAAAGTTCTTGTAACAGAGATGTTGAGTCAGACTCTGAATTAACCCATGCAGGTGCTACAAAGCAAGAAGAATCAGAAATTGAGGAGAGGGAAGAATTACCTCGCAGGTCTCATAGACGGTTACTTCATGTCCTTCCTCGAGCCGAGGTGAACTTGCCTCTGTGTTGAAATCGGTTTTAGTCACGTGACCTAATGCCGGTTCTGCCCCTGTTTCTCTGTACTCACGGGCATGCTGATTGAAACCGGCAGTACTTTAACCACACGTCCTTGATCCTTACCTGGCGGTAAGGAACAAACACAAACCAGGGTGAACTGTTCGAGGAAGAATCTTGGTTGATAAGCGGGGAAATGGATTCATAAGAAGGAATTATAATTCCTGTTGTTCGATACATCGAAATACCAATGTTCCTCCCCCCTTCTCAACAACAACAACCAAAAAAGGAATCACACTATGTATTTTCTTGATGCGGGTTAAGAGAAACCACACCTCCCCTGGGGGGTGGATCGAGAAGCAGACTTGCCTGAGACCATTTACATGGATATTCCACCTGGAGTTAAAACTAAACACAGTAATACAGTAATTACAGAAATCAATTTATGGTTTGCATCAGTCTTGAAGAAGTTGGAGCTATTGCCTTGATTTGGTGTTACAGAAACTAGGCTTTAAAAGCATAAGGGCAGATTCCTGTGTTTATACTAGAAAGGATGAAATACTAATGATTTATGTTGATGACTTAGCATTTATTGGTTCTGATCAAAATGCAACAGATAAGTTTGAAATAGAAATAACCAATAAGTTTGCAGTTAAAAGTCCAGGGAGAATTAAGACATATGCTGGCATTAACATTGAGCATTTCATAGAATCATAGAGTTGGAAGAGACCTCAAGGGCCATCCAGTTCAACCCCCTGCCATGCAGGAACCCCCATCATAGTATTTCCGAGAGATGGCCATCCAGCCTCCAAAGAAGGAGACTCCACCACCCTCCATGGCAGCATAGTCCACTGCCAAACAGTTCTAACCATCATGAAGTTCTTCCTAATGTTCAAACAATCTGTTAACTGAAGCACCATTCCACAATATGATGAAGCAACTCTAGAATCAATTCAATTATTCTAAATGGGCTGTAGACCACGAAAGCTGACAATAAAGTTTGCTATGATTCTTTGCTGTTGCTGCAAATAAATGTATTTAAAACATGGTTTATGTAATAGAAATTTTAAACTTTTCAAAACAAAAAGAATTTATCCTTTAATACTTGGTTGATTGATGTATGCTGTCAAGGTCGAGCCAACTAATAGTGATGTATTAAAAATTACTCACTTGTATGAAAATGTACTCATTCTGTCGTCAGATAGTGACATTGCCTCAAACATGATGACATAGGGCAGAACCTCCTATTCATACGACACAGTGGGAACGTTTTTCTTCTGTACATATGGACAAGCAAAGCCAATTGCATCATACTAGAATGGGTCCTGTGCTTCCCTACAGAATCAGGGCTTCTCTGAGACTAAGCATAAAATCTGTTTCATTACTGGGTTGGACTATTTTGGGGTGGGGGGAGAGAGAGAGTTGGGCAAAAACAACAGGAAACATGTCATACGATGAAACCATTGGCCAGAGAGGCAAACTGAGTCATTTTCAAATCTAGCCAGCCAGAGACAAGAGAAACACTACTCATCAGTAAGAGGTACCATGGAAAGGCTGTGCAAAGGTATTGAGGCCTCTATTTTGCCTGCGAAGGGTGCTAGCTGTGCTTATTTTAATTTCCTGTTTGTCTGTCGTATTGTATTGTGTATTGACACCATTTATTGTATCTTGTATCTTGTATTGTACCCTGACCATTGCTGCACCGGTCAGATTGCTGGAAGCCGCCCAGAGTTCCCTTGGGAAGATGGGCAGGGTATAAATCCAATAAAAAATAAAAAATAAATAAATGCTGCAAAATCACCAGAGCAAAGCGAGGAAGCAAAACTCTGAACAGCATTTTTGGGGCAAAGAAAGCAAAACCAATGTGTTGGGATGGAGACATATGAGTGTGTTCAATTATGGGCAGAAATGGGCATGAAGTGCTTCATTGCGGTTCACTCAATCTGCATGTGTGGCATTACAGGTGCCATGTGTCCCCTTCGCCAAACTGGATGCCCCACTCACAAGGTTTGGTGTGCTGCTCAGGTCCTCTTCCATTGCCAGAGGTCCAGTCCAGGCAAAAGTCCAGACTTCTCTGCCCCACCTCCTTTGGCAGCTGACCACTCACCAGCTGCAAAGGGAGGATCCCTGTCCAAGCTCCTTGTCTGAGAGGTTGGCTTCTAGAGGAGCTGAGGCAGGGAAGCCTGGGATCCTGCCCAAACTGGACAGCCCAAGATGAGAGGACAACCTGGGTTGCAAGTTGAGATGTGTAAGTGGGACAGCCAGCTGGGCGCAAGGGACATGCAGCATCTGAGATGCTGAACATACAGGTTGAGTTGAAGCAACTACACTAAGTGCTTTGTGCCTGTCTCTAATATGGGTCCCTTTCTTCCCCTCTCTCCTTATCTCTCCTAGAACAACTAGACTCCCATACCTGGTCTGATCTATACAGGCTAAAAGAAAATGCTGCTTCATTTTAACAACACTTGATGACCCCGCTGGTGTTTGTCTGTCCTGAAAGCCCAATCTGGTATACAGAATTAGAAAGTCCATTGCAATGGAGCCTACAGGCCTCTTTTTATCTCTAATATGTTCCCTTGCCTTCAGAAGGCAGTCTTTCTGGCACATCAGAGATGATCAAACATTGGCAGTGGGGGCTGAATACACTTGCTGTGCTATCGATCGATCTGCTCTGTCAATCCATGTACATTAGTGTCACAGTTTAAGGAGAGGGCATAAAGAAGAAAAAAAACTAAGGTAATGAAACAACATATGGCTTTGTATCAAAATTTTGTAATGAAGATGCTAATCAGGAAGCAAATCAGATTTTTCACACAGTACACTAGCCAGCTAATTGGGGAGTGAGGGAGGGATAACGAAACAACTAGAACAGATGGGGCACTGCAGCTTGCCGAAAATGCAAATTTATTCAAGATCTAAGCTCCAATAAGGAAAGCAGCAAAGCAGAAAAAGAAAACACGATTCCAATATGCGATCCTCCAAGTCGCTTCCTCGCGTTTTCTTCCACTGCTGTTCAGTCAATTGCATAGCCAAAAAGCTTCAAACTGTTAAGCGCAGCTAGGTTTCATGTATAATCCCACTTCCTTCTAAAATGACAATAGGGCTCATGGTTAAAGGATCTTCTAGCTCAAAGCTGCAACTACAGCCACCAGGGGTGAGTGCCGAGGAGTGCTGTGACAGAACAAGAGAACACTGGCGGAAAAGGTGGTGTCGAATTCACAGCAGCCGAGACCCACTCACAGGGAAGGTGGTGGCATTCTTGAATCTGTATTACTGTCAGGCACAAGGAACGTAGGCAGTATCTCTGGGAAGAAAGCAAGGGGAAAAATATTGAGAACAAGCTAGCCATACTCCTTGTACGGGTTTCAAAGTCCTGCTGTGCTGCATCAGTCCTCTGATACAGAAGTGTACTTACCAGCTCTTCTGCTCCACCCCATTACTCTTCACCACAAAGAATTGAAATTGGATAGCATTTCAAGCCCACTGTTACAACAACAGACAATCCTGGCTTCTGGCTTCCTCTGATACATACAGTAAACCTGATATTAGGCTGCAGCCTGTGAAAATCTGTGCCATATAGAACTTGTTAGTGTTCAAGGTGTCAGAGGACTCTTTAGGGGAGAATGGGCCAGTCTGTTCTCTTGGGGGAGAAGCTGAAATTCCCACTCAATACAGAGGCAAACATAGGATTATCAAAGCTGGCATGCTGATGATGTAAGAATTGCAAAATGCCACACCAGAGAACTGTCCATTATCCATTCTGAGTGTGGAATGGATTGCCTCAAAAGAGATGAATAACTCTTTCTTGGAGGTTTTTAAATGGAGATTAGATGTCCACTTTTCACTTTATACTAGGCCAAATTTTTCACATTGTATACTAGGCCAAATTTTCCAGCAATATTTGGTCCTGATTGTACCCTACTTTTCCAGTCCAGTCACCTATGATTATAAGCATGTCATGTTCTCTGTGTTATCAATTTCTTTCTTCTTGGATGCTTGCATAAAAGCTTTCAGTTTCACCCTTCAATATTGGTAGCTGGAGCATAGATCTGAATGATGCTTTTTCACAGAGCCTGAATAATGTTATATTCCCTAACTGCTTGTATTACATCTTGCCTCAATATTAGTCACTCCATTTCTTCTAGTTTTTGTTTGTTTGTTCTCAAATGCATACACATTGCAGTTTTATGACATGACATATCTTGTTCGTCCACATTAGTAGACTAACATCAAGCCCTGCAATGTTTATGGGTCCCACATCTTGCTTTAGTTCTCAGTCTTCCTTGATTCATATCTCTCTCATTCCATGTGCCAACTGTATAAGTTGTGCCACACTGGACCTTCATTTCATTTATGTTCACATCACCTACTAGATGTCCTTTAGGCTTTAATCTAGTTTTGTTATACTTATCCTGCCTTCTCATCATTGTTTTCCTTCCTCTCCTTCTTCTTGACACAGAGCAGCTGGATGTACAGTATCCTAAGATGCAGGGCTGGCCAAAACTCCAGCTAATCACCATCTTCTTTTCTATAGAACAGCACGGGTCCCAAGTACACCACAGGTCCCAAGTGTGGCCAGATCCCCCTTTAAAACATTTTGTTGTCAAAAGTAGATTGTAAGGAGGAAGGGATGCCCAGTCCACAACTTTTCCTATTTCTCAATGCCACTCTTCTAGAAGAAGACGAGTGAGAACAGACAAAAGAAAATATTTTTTTACCCACCGTGTTGATAGTCTGAAGTAGTAGTAGTAGTAGTAGTAGTAGTAGTAGTAGTAGTAGTAGTAGTAGTAGTAGTAGTAGT
>JAHTLZ010000016.1:39223442-39278948 GCA_023846285.1 Phrynocephalus versicolor
AGAGAGAGAGAGAGAGAGAGAGAGAGAGAGAGAGAGAGAGAGAGAGAGAAGGCTATGAAGCTTCAAATCACAGTGGGCAACTTGTGCCATTCTAGATGTTGTTGAGTTGCAATTCGTATCATCCTGAGCCCAGTATACCTAAGGGTGAGGGCTACTGGAATTTAGGGTGCACCAGTATCTAGACCGCTACAAACTCATTACTGTGCAAAGTGACTAGTGATGCCTCACCTCGGGTTTTAAGACAGATGTCCTTCCAGATCTACTGGGAAATTTCAGGGATTAATTCCAGGACTATACCCCTGAACTGCAGCGCTAGTGCAACATCTGAAGCAAGACTTCTGGAGTATTGTTTGTCCTAGGGCTGTAATTTGCCAAGTAATTTGCCAAGGGATCCTTCATAAGAAACTGAAATTTTGCAATAACCCCAGGACGTGGGAGACATTTTTCATGCCACACTGCTGTGCAACTGGGAATTGTTCTATGAATAATGCAATGATCTACAAGGCTGGCGGTTTTGTAGGTCTTTCCCACAAAATCAGCACCCCTAATTTTATTGTTCTGCTCTCCCCCCCCCTTCATAAGGTGACATTTGACAGATTCTGGCATGGTGAATCCAATCCTTGTTGTTTACAAATGATTGATGAAATCCTCAAACACAGCCTCTGTGGAAGACATTTTTAATTTACGTGGCAACACAAAAGGAGACAGACATGGAGTCAGATGGGTTCTTGTTCAGAACTTGGCAGCGATGCAGCTGCATTATCTAGCCATGCTACAGAATCAATACTCTGAGAAATAAAATTTTAAAACAGACAAAACAACAACACTGTGCATGTTACAGTGCCAGTTGTTTTGACACCAACATTTATCAAAATAATAAGAAAAGTAAAATAAAATAATGAGTCAGATAATTTCCTTTTTCATTCTACAAGGGTCACTGCATTTTGCTCTTTATGTTCCATTGGGACAATCCTTTTCAAACCAATGGTCGATTTTTCCTCTCTCCACCCCCCCCCCATATAAAGGATAAAAGTGAATACAGACACAAAGAAGGAAAAAAAGACAAAGGAGATTCAAAGTAGAACATTAGAATGCTTTATGGACACTGTGCTGTTCATCCTCAACCCTTATTCTGACTTTTTAAAAAGTCCACAAATACAACATACAGTACTAAAAATGGACTCTCGGAAAAATCATAAACCAGACAGTCAACTTGTTTATTGCAGATATCAATTCAGTAAAATCCATATATGTTTCTACTTGCACCATTTCCTTTAGCGGATTGTTGTATCCTTGCAAGATTATACAGTTCCAAGAACCTCCTGATGCTAGGGCGCTCTTTTAGCTCATAATCACCCCACGGCCTGTCAAACAGCCGAGAGGGGTGGGGAACTGGTTTGCTGATGCCACTAAAAAAAGATGTGGAAGAACAATAGATGCCTAAGTTTTACTAGAGTCATGGTATGTTTCTCTGTGCACTTTACAGCTCAAACCAAAAGATACAACATTACTTGGCCTTAGTTATTCATTTCACCAGTTGTTTGCAGCATGTTCCAGGAGAGCCCAACCAACATAATGTGCCTATTATGGCTTATCAAATACTGGAAGATAAGGGAGGGTGCAGTCGGCAGACAGAGAGAGTTCTAGTGACAAAATATGGAAGGGACATCTCTCTCTCTCTCCATAGGTCTAATATCCATAGTTTCATTTATCCATAGTTTGCCACAGGCCTATACACAAAATATCAGCTTTGTCTCCTCTCTTGTATATTGTATATACAAGATTCAAGCATTCATGGTAGATCAGATAAGGTAAGGTAAAATAAGATAAGGTAAGATAAGATAAGATAAGATAAGATAAATCTTTAATCTTAACTGTGTAAAGGGTTTAATTTACATGACTCGACCAGAAGTGGTAGAACAAACCAGAAATTGACCTCTTTAAGCATAAATGCACTCTTAGGCAAGCTAGACTGAGATGATCTCAGGCTTCCACAATCAAACAGAATCACAGCATTGCAGAGATGGAAGGTCATCAAATCGAAACTCCTGCCAAGACAGGAAATGCACAGCTAAAGTAAGCCCTGATCTATATTGGTTGTGTTTTTTTTTTTAACTAGAACACCAAGCCAATTGCAAATAACATAAACTTAAAGAATTCTAAACCCCCCAAAAGTTTCCAAACTAATAACTATATTAACCTGAGCAAGCAAATCCAGATAAAAACAAATCAAAGCAAATCATGGGAACCCCTGAAAGATTTCAGTGTGAGCTTTTATGGTCACGCCCACTTCTTCACGTGTATTAGAGTGAAGCAAAACTACAGGCAACATCCAGAATGGAGTGCCCCACCCCTGCACATAAATTTCAAAATGAAAGGATTATTGGCTATCCAAAATTTTCATTTCACTGACATAATTTAGGACATGCACATCAGTCTCTGTGCTATAATAAATCAGCTGAGAATCAGAAATCTTTAGCAATCTACAGCGAATGCCCAGTGATCTAACATTAAATCTAGACCTTCCTTCTGCCACTCCTGGTTTAATGCAGTACTATAGATGGAAAGAGCTTATTTTCAGAAATATATTGAGCCTTATGATGGTGTACTACTACACCATATTGCAGCTTGTTTCAGAGGTTTGGTTTTTATATAACAGAAACAGCAAATGATAATTACCGAATTCATTTTCCACTGGGGTATTACAACAGGAAGAATTTGGGTGTGAAAACCAGTTATTCCTATTGCCAAGAAAACATTTTAGCATTTTGCTCAAAAACCTTCTAATCTGAACAATATAGTCACTGTAGTCATCTGCCAGATTTATTTTTGCCAGAATGGATGTTGCTGGGTGGGCGTAGATAATTATGCTATAATATTATTGTACTTGTATTTTCTGTACAATTTTGTTCCACACCCCACCCAAAGACAGTGGCGCAATGGTGGCCAAACTTTGGCCCTGCACATGTTTTGGACCACAACTCCTATAATCCTTTGTAATTGGCAAAACAGGCTTGGAATTCTGGGAGTTGTGGTCCAAAACATCTGGAGGGCTGAAGTTTGGCCACCACTGGCAGAGGCTAAAACTCATGCTTAAGCTAGGCTCAAAAGTGTCCAGTGGAACAGGGAATCTGTTGCCCAGTCCTAACCAACACTTAAATGTACTTGGAAATTTAATAAGACTTCCAAATGAATTTGTTTTTTTCCCCTACAACACTTAAAGAGTTGGGGAAGGTTATCCACAATCAAAGAGAAGCTGGAATGTGTTTCAGGAGAGCAAAGTCTAATGTGCAGGAATTTGTGCCAATGGATGCTGCCTTCTAGGACAGTACTTCTGCACAGGTCGGAACATCTAGTTTCCTTGTTAACTCCTGCTCAACAGAACATGAATTCATGCATCTAGGCAAGGCAGGTAAACCAAATGCAAACTAGTTCAGTCAGCGGGAATACAGTGGTACCTTGTATAAAGGAATTAATTAGTTCCAAATGAAATTATGTTAAGCAAATTTTCCTTTATACAAATTTCCCATAGGAATGCATTGAAAATGGAGTAATCTCATTTCCATGTTGTACGAATTCGCTCCATAGGTGATTATGTTAAGCAAATTTTTCCTATCTCCGGAAATTTTTATGTTGTACATATTTTATGTTATACAAACTGTTTGTTATACAAGGGTCCACTGTATAGATTTTGTCTATGAAGGATACCAATATACTTGCAGCTTCTCATTGCTGTAATTTGTATTCATTTCCATCACTTCTTTTTAAAGAAGGGAAAATGAGAACAAGACATTGGTTAGAAAAACAAGAGTGTGGGACACTCAGTAGGTAGTCTTGATATGGAAGAGCAAACCACAATGTTTTTGTTAAAATGAAGTAATAGATTTCATGGGGCTCTATTGTGAAAGTGGCAGGCAAATTGTGCCAGCCTCAAAACATCAACAAATCTTGCAAGTAGAGATGGGCATGAATTAAGAAAATGGCGTTTTGGTTTTTCGTTTTTCGTTGAGAGGTCTGTTTCGGTTTGGTTCCGTTTTTCGTGAATTTTTGGAAAAATTTCATTTTCGTTTTTTGTTTTTTCATTTTCCGTTTCTACCCGCCTTTTGCACAATTTTTAAAGCATTTCTGTGTGTGGGCGTCCCCCAATGCCCCAGACCAGAGGGAAAACACTAAAAAAAGTTGATGCTGGCAGAGACACAGTATAGACTAGGTATGCAGGGAGGCTGCAAAGGCAGCGGCGGGCATTGCCCAGGGTGCAAGGCAGCCGCAGAGTGACTGCACTGCAGGGCAGGGGAGGGTACTCACCGAGAGGTACGCATGCACATACACAGGGAGGCTGCAGGACTGAAGCTAGAGTCGCAGAGACAGCAATCCCACCCTAACTCCCACCGGAGACTGCAAGGAGGACGGGGGCTGCCAGAGCTTTTTATGCCCTCTGTGGCTGCCAGACCTGCCTAGTCTGCAACCTGGGCATGCTCTTGGTTGAACATGATCCCATCACATGGCTTGCCTCCATTTTGTGGCTGGTGGCGACATCCATTTTGTCATCCTTAAAGGGAAAAGAAAAATACATCGCGATGGGAGAAGAAGAAGAAATGTTTTAAGGATCTCAACCCCCCTGGTAGGTAATAATTTCAAATAATTATTGCATTATTGCTGCGTTTTTACAGATTTCCAGGGCATTTTAATACCCAAGAAGTCAATATTAGGCAATAGGCATCTGGGAGCCATTTTGGGTCGATGTCCCCTAACTCCCCTTAAAGGGAAAAAATACAGCGAACTGAGAAAAGACATAAATGCACATTTTAAGGACCCTCCCTGTAGGTATTATCAGACAGTATAAATAATTATTGCTGGGTTTTTATGGATGTCCAGGGCATTTTTTAACATTTAAAACAGCTCATTTCAATGCGTGTTGCCATTAATGAAAACGAAACGTAACAAACCCAATTTTTGTGATTCTGTTCGTTTCATTCCATTTTCATCACAATTTTCATTATTTGTTTCGTTACGTAACAGAATAAATAACAAATAACGGAAACGAAAAAATGTTCATTTCATTCCCATCTCTACTTGCAAGCTTAGAAACATCTCAAGGGGAGTGTTTCCAAGAAGCTGATTTGAGTTGTTCCCAATTGCTGAAAGTTTTCTAAATGCTCCTTTACTTATATCATTGTGGACTGTGAGTAAAACTGTGGACTTTGAGTAAAGAGCCTAGTTTAAAAGAAAAGGCAGTTTTCAAAATAAGATTGGGGTGAAGTATTTTTGAGCTAATCCACAAAGCTTTTTGTACTGGAGTAGGTCTTTCTCCAGGCCACAGCTGTGTTGGCCAGCTTGAGTAAAACCCATGTTGTCCACCCCTCCACTGTAGTGAGGTATTAACATGAGAACATAAGAACACAACAACAGAAGAACATAAGAAGAGCCATGCTGGATCAGGCCAAAGGCCCATCTAGTCCAGCTTCCTGTATCTCAGAGTGGCCCCACCAGATGCGTTTGGGAGCGCATGAGACTAGCTATCTGGCTCCTGATACCACTCCCCTGCATCTGGCCCTTGAAATACCCTGGTTTTAAACCTGGAGATTACACATCTCCATCATGGTTTGTAACCTGTGATGGACTTCTCCTCCAGGAATCTGTCCAATCCCCTTTTGAAGGCATCCAGGCCAGATGCCATCACCACATCCTGCAGACTAACATTCTACAGACTAACAACACACTGGGTAAAAAAAGTTTTCTTTTGTCTGTTATCGCTCTCCCAACCCTCAGTTTGAGTGGATGTCCCCTAGTTCTGATATTTGTGAGAGGGAGAAGAGTGTCCCTCTATACATATTACTCGTGCCCTGCATTATTTTGGACGCAGTTGGACTTTGGGAAGAATAAAGACATCAACCGCCCATATAAACATAGGCTAATTAACTTGTTCATTAGAGATGGGCACGACTCAGTGAAATTTTCGTTTTCGTTTTCGTTTTTGTTTCCGTTACGCAACAAAAACAAAACAAAAATTTACCAGAAAACAAAATGAAAACGAAAATGAAACGAAAAATTTTGCCCTGTTTTTCGTTTTTGTTATGGCAGACACATCCCAACAAAAATAATGCTAACGAAAAGGAAAAAATTTCGTTTTCATTTTGTTTTTTCATTTTGTTTCGTAACGAAAATGAAAATGAAAAATGCACCAAAAAACCCCGAAAAATGAAAACGAACCGAAACGGACCCCAAAATGACAAACGAAAAATGAAAAATTATTTTTTTGAGTCGTGCCCATCTCTATTGTTCATATTTCCAATAGTTTCATATGGTTGTAAAACTTGGACTTTCAGGAAAACCAAAAGGAAAAAGATATTTGAATTGTGGTGCTGGAAGCAATAAGTATGCATTCCATGGACAGTGAGAACAACCAACGAGGAAGTCCTAGACAGAGTCAAACCAAACATATCTCTGGAAGCGAAGATCGCCAAACAAAAATTGTCATGCTTTAGTCACATTATGTGAGCTCACTCACTTGGAAAGGGAATAATGCTGGGACTGGTCAGTGGCAAAAGAAGAAGGGGCTGCCCAAGGACTCATTGGCTTGACACCATCAGAAGGGATTGTCACAGTCTAGGTTACTCAGGGCAGACTTCAGCTGCAAGTTAAGGGCAATGGGCCCAGTCCACCATACAGGGTTCTGAGACCATACATTACTCACTGGATCAAAGTCAAAACAGAGGCCAGGCACAGGGTCAGGAGCCAGGCAGGCAAGAACAATGAGGCAAGGCAGAGAACAAGGCAAGCAGGAATCGGCAAGGCAAGGCAAGGAACCAGGCAGGCAAGAACAAGGGAGACAGGAATAACACAGCTAGGAAGGCTGTAACCACAGCCAAAGAGCTTCCTGGCTAAGGCAAGTGCTGGGAGGGAGAGACACTTCTTAAAGAGGCCTTCCATCAGGCTTTCCAGGAGGAAGTCAAGAGAGGTCTGCAGCTGCTATGCAAGCTGAGCCTGAATCTGCAAGTACAAGGTCCTTCCTGGCTCTGATTCTGCAGCTCCTATGGCCTAGTAATAGCAAACCATTTTAGAGACCGAGTGCCCAAAATGTGATTCAAAACCTACTAATTTTTCATAGGGTGCCAATACAGCAATTTTACCTAAATACAGGTGGCTGTGAAGGGGCGATGTCAGGTGCCCACAAAAAGGAATCCGAATCCCTCCTTTGGCGCCCATGCCATAGGTTCGCCAACACTGGCCTAGGTCACAACAGGGGCAACTAAAGAACTAAAAGAAACTGTAAGAGAGAGAAAGCATGGAGAACACTTATCTACAAAGTGACCAAGAGTCAGGCACAACTGAATGAATAGAAAAGATGAAACATTTTTGTAACAAACAGTTTTCTGTTTGTTATTTTGAATGCCCAGATGGTAGACAAAGAGGAACAAGGAACCTAAGTGGAGATGCAATGACCCTTCAAATTGCAAAAAATTCCACAAGCAAAAATGCAGAAAATCAGGAGAACCCCACCCATTGTTGAAGAATAGAAAATGTGTTCTAACTTTCCTCGAGTTATTGTTTTCATCCTTTGGTGACATCAGTCATTTCATTTATTGATTCGAAATATTTAAAGCAATTAGAAGGTTTGAATAAAGATGAAATGCTGATCTGGAAAGCATTAAAGGAACCATCAAGAGTGATGATGTTCTATGGAGAATTAGTAATGGGACTGGGGTGGTGAGGAGAGAATCCACCAACTTCCCATAATTATCATTGTGCTAGGTAATGAAGCAGAAACTTACACAGACATGAACTAATTTGTTATGGGTCCTCCAGAGGCTTCCAGTCCAACTGAAGAGAAATAGAAAGATCACTGTAGTATTTAAACAAAAGCCGACACTGTAACAATTACCCTTGTTTCTCCTGGCACTATTTTAAAATTATTGTTATAATTATTAATTTAGCTTGTAGTCTTTGGACATGTGTATGTGATTTTTAGTAGTTGCCTCTCATCATCCCTCCCTTCCCCCCACCAAAAAAAAATGTGTTTAATACAGAGAAAAAGAATAAAGAAACGGCATAGCCTGGAAAGTGTGCTGTTCACATGCTGGAGGAGCTAGTTAACACCAGTGTTAGCAGGAAACTGCTCTTTGAATCTGTGCAAATGAGCGAGATGTGTTTATCAGAAGGGCGCTCAGCGGTACTTCTCCCCGTGTTCCTTCATTTGTAATGCATAATGATTCCACTGAAAGATCTTCACATGCTTCTGAAGGCTCCGCTGCTTTCATTAATAAGCCAGCAGGTTTAAGGGGCAGTCCATTGCTCCTGTATTAATATTTCAAACAATGCTGTTGAGAAAGATGTGCTGAACGTGAGCACAGAACAAACTCTTTTGCCCTGGATTCACCTTTTTTATTTCTTTTTAAAGAGCAGGCCAAAGCAAAAGTGATTGGGAAATTCCTTTGCCCTATGTGCCTTTGCAGAGGATTAACATGATTAATTTCAGCCCGGCGCAGTAACCTGCAGATCAGAAAGGATTATTTGTCATGGACCTTTTCAGTCTTTGTTACTTCTCAGTTGGCCAACAGTACTTAGGGTAAGAAATACCCCAGTGTCCTATATTCTTATGTGCCTATGTGCTAGGTCAAGTTCAGAGAGATCTACTAGCCCAAGATCACCCAGTAAGTTTCATGGGACTTATTAAGGGCTAGAACTTGAACCTTCCAAGTTGAAGTACAATTTTGCGACCACAACCACCACACTATCATGTATGTGCATGTGTTCTAATTTTGAAACTGGAACTGGCTGTGTCTCCTTGTTGAATGTATACTTTCTGGTACACCCAGTTCCAACATGTAAGGGGTGAAACAGCATTGAGCTACCTAGAATTCACCACCCACCCACAAGCTGAAGCTTTAACATCACCCACATGACTGCAAGTCTTGCCTCTGCTTGTACCAGAGGCTGCATACTGCCCATCTTTGAGCTTCTGCTCAAAACAAGATGACAGTACAAATGGACATCTGTAGTGGCAGTGTTTTGGACTCTTGTTCTAGGATAAGTGGTCTGTTACTAGGTTATACATTAAACCTCCACCTATTGCAGGGGTTAGGGAGCTGACCTGACCCGCAATAATTGAAAATCCGCAATATGCGGATACAGGGTCAGGTCGGGACTGGGCGGGCTCTCTGGGGGCTCTTGTTCTTACCCCAGGCCTGGTGCTGCCCCAAACGGGCCTGCAAGGGAGGCCCCCAAAGTGCATTCTAGAGAGGCCCCAAAAGCACTTTCTAGTGATCTGGAGGTCACTTCCGGTTTGCAGGGAAGCACTTTTGGGGCCTCCGACAGGCCTGGGAAGGCCTTTCCTCCTTACCCCAGGGGGCCTTTTTTCATATACTGTAGACCCACGATATACTGGGACGGCAGTATATGAACCGCAAAAGGGTGGGGGACAACTGAACCCAAAACTGAGTTTACTCAAAACCTCTCTGTCTATTCAACCAACCAGCAACTATCTATGTATATGAGCGGAGTGAGTCTGTCATGTTTTAATGAAAAGGTTGAAAATGTGAAAGATACTCTTTTTGGGGTTTCATGTTCTTCTTTGTTTCCCTCTCTCATTTAACCTTTGAGGCTCTGGAATATCATTCAGGAAAAGAGATTCCATTTAAACAGTAGGAAGAACTTCATGACGGTTAGAGCTGTTCAGCAGTAGAATATGCTGCCACGGAGGGCGATGGAGTCTCCTTCTTTGGAGGTTTTTAAGCAGAGGCTTGATGGCCATCTGTCGGAAATATGTGATGAGGTTCCTACATGGCAGGGGGTTGGACTTTGAGGGCCCTTGAGGTCTCTTCCAACTCTTTGATTCTATGATTCATTCTATAGCAGTGATGGCGAACCTTTTAGGGACCAAGTGCCCAAACTGTGATTCAAAACCCACTAATATGGCTATTTAACCTGAATACGGGTGGCTGTGAAGGGACAATGTCAGGTGCCCACAGAAAGGGCTCCAAGTGCCACCTTTGGCACCCGTACCATAGGTTCGCCAACACTGTCCTATAGCATCACAGGGGCTGCAAACACAGTATCTAGGAGAGTGGGAACCGAAATTTTGAAATTGCTAAAGTGCCTGGATTGGTTAGACCCCAGTGAGAAGTGCTGTTGCTTTGCTTCAGTTGTTCCTTGCGTGTGAAATAACTCCTAGCGCCCCTATCTTGGGAAGTGCCACCTACCTGTCTCCACCTGGAAGTCTTGCTGTTTCTGCAGTCTTGATTTTCTGAGACACTCGCCCCGTTTCTTTGGCTTATTTTTTGGCACTGCCTCTAGGAAACATGCCTATGCCAGCATGCCTTTTTAGGATTATTTCTTTGGGAACCCTCTCCCATTTCTTAGCGGGGGGGGGGAGATTCCTTCTTTGATCCTTTCTATTCTATTTTTGCTAGCTTCCTGACCTGCTGGCTTCTAACCACGAGACTCAAAGAAGAGACTACTGTAGTTGTTGCTAGTTTTACTGTTGCCTTTTTGGAGTAGATTGATACTCGGGCTTCAACTACAGAGTGGCAGAAACACGAGTTCACTCACATTCATTTGCTGTGAAGTTGTGCAGATTTCCCGGGGTTTCTCTACATTACCTAGCTACACAAGAAGGAACAAGGAATTTTCAATATACCAGCAGGTGGCCTAGTTAAAAGGGCCCTGCCTACCAGATGAGGAAACTTAATCATTGCTTCCTAATCTAAATAGCTTTTCATGAACTGTAAAAAGAAAAGAAAAAGAAAAAGAAAAGGTTTTGCCTTTTGTATTTTTAAAACAGGGAGAGAAAGAGAATGAGAAATGAGAAAGCCAGGAGGGGAATAAACTCAAGGAAACCACCCTGTTTTTCTTTCTTTATTTCCTGCCAAGAGAACGGGAGAGGAACAGACTTCTCCCACTTGAGGAAAGCAGCCTTTGGGAGGGGGGGGTGGAATCTTGCTGACTGGACTTTGTTTGCACCATCACTGATTGTACCCTGGTTTCCTCCTCTCAGTCCTTGTAGAGAGAAACTTTAAAAAGAGAAGAGTTGAAGGACAAAGGGTAAGTGTGTACATGTGTGTGCACCTGGGCACACCTGGGCACTTTGTCCTCTTTGATTGGAAGGGCAGCACCACAAAAGAAAAAGGAGGAAAAAATGAAACAAAAGGCCCCTAACATGTGACCGATTTCATAAAAAAAAAAACAAAAGGAAAGACACATAAAAGTTGGAAACAATAAAGGCACCCTGTCCTCCAAAAGAAATCAAAATAAACCTGGAATTGAAGTTGTTTTCACTGTGGATGTGTCTAACATTACCCATTTTGGAAAGCATGGATGTGCCAGTGACTCTAGTGCCTGTGTTCTCAGAAGAGAAGGTCTTTGAGGAAGATACTTTTAGACAGAATAACTGATTTTCACACACAAATTATTCTTCCTGCTCTAATACCTCAATAGAAAATGTAGCAGTCACGTGCAGCTTATGTTATTTAAAAACAAGCAAACATCTAAAACCCCTGCAATATGGTATCTTCACAGCGAAAGATCATACTAATGCTATTGTGCAACAGAACCAATCAACATGCTACAAGGCAATTCTTAAAATATAAGAAGCCCAAATATATATATAACTTGGAAAGTGGACCACATATCAGTATAAAATATGGCACAGATGTAGCAGACAGTCAGTTCTCTGGGTGTGCCAAATTAGGGGATATTCATGCAAAGCGTTTTACCCCATGTGCAGGAAAAAGTGACCCTAAATATGCCCAAACTTAAAGTAGATCTAATAAATTGATAATACAGTGCCCCCTCATATAACAAACAATTTGTATGACATAAAATCTAAGTAGATACATTGTATGTTTCAGCTTGTTGCAAGGGGACGGGAGGCTATAGGGCAATCAAAAGTCGAGACAGTATGAAAAGACAACTTTTATTTTAAGAATTAAAAAAAAAACCCAGACATGATTGAAAGTAATATTATTGCACTCCTTCATAAAGAAACATTTTTACTATGTATCTCCAAGGAACTATATACTTTTTAAGGCAGATTTCAAAGTACAGTGTTTCTGTATTTTAAAAGGAGCAGTTTTGAACATTTTTGAAATCAGGCTCCTAACACAACTATTCAAAAGGAAAAGGTTTGAGGCAATCTGAACTTCTGGCCTTATTATAACGGCCCAATCTGAAGAGAACTTTTAAACTCTTTACTGTCCAAACAGGAATTACAAAAGGCTTTTGTGTCTGAGTGTAAACACATTTAAAAAGATATTTCAAAAGAATAGAAAATAAATATTCATAAACTCATTAATTTAATCTGTAATTTTATTGTTTTTTGCTTTGCAGCTAGGGACAGCCTTTCTCAACATTAACAGAGATTTCCTGCCTATATCTTGCCATAGTTTCAACCATTCCACCCATCTTGTCAATGTACAATTAACTGATAATTTAGAAAAAACAACTCCAAATATGTTGTGTGCCATCAAGTTCTGATATGTGATGATTAGACATGGGCACTTAATATTCATATTTCTAGGGAGAGGGATACAAAGTGCAGCACCATAGGTGCCAGGGAGGCTCATTCACAGTCTCCAGAGCCAACTATTCTAGATGAACACAGCAATCATGTATGCATCCTTGCCAGTGTTTCCCCACCTTCCATCCTTCCAAGGTCTTTAAAATGAGTACCCAGCTTGCTGGGGGGCAATGTGTAGCCTGCACACTGTAATTAAACTGTAAACTGCCCAGAGACTACTTGAAGTGGTATGGGGTGGTATATAAGCAGAATACTTTGCTTCGCTTTGCCTCCCTGCACAGCCAACCATTTCAGCAAGGGGACGGGATGAAGAGTGTTCCCCATTTAGCTGCTGATTGGGCAGCTGTACTGGGAGGAAGGGAAGCCCTGGCTGGGCTGCTTCTGCAATTGGTGTGTTCAAGATGAGGATGGACCAACCGGTTTTGGGGGAGGGAGGGACCCTCATGGAACCTGTGCCGCAACACTTTGTAGCGACTTGTCTAGTGATGATTAAATGAGTAAATTACAATAAAAATGTCCTATCATGAACAGCTCTGCTCACATCTTGCAAACAAACTCATGCTCTTGTGCTTACTACTATTCATACTCATTGAGAGCAGCAACACTGATTCAATCCTAATCAATCAACTTTTGGAATCTTTCAGTAAAATCATGAGGGTCACATTTTTCCCAGTCCTTGAGTTATGACAAATGAATGTTCCCTTTAACATTGAACTTGGTACAAATGAGAGAGGGAGAATGTGTGGCCTCTTTCTGATGTCAGATGACAGTTTCCATCAACCTGGTCCCTTCATTATCTATAGCTGACTAGGGCTGATGGGAAGCCAGTCCAACCACTGTCATTGACCTTCTTTCTTTACTGTAAGATTGAGGGTGTCCTAGAAACAGTGATACTTCCATTTGGATTGTGGAGGCAAGGTTGATGCATGAGTTGTCTGCTAGGCTGAGGACATCCCTTCCAAATTTAAGAGGGGCTACAGCCAGGCCACCTGATTCATAAAACTTGGACTTTAGCCAACAAACTGTAGTGCCACCAAATAAAAGCTTGTTCTAGAAACAAGAAGACCTATTACCGCCTCCGACTTGGAAAGAATAAGCAAGAACAAAGTGAACGCACTTGTCTGACATTCAGACTCACTTGATATATGCACCAAAGAAGGTATAATAAGGAAAGTTACTTCTGTCCCATCTTGAAGCAATACATCAAGCCCAAGATGAGTGAAATAATCTGTTGACCATGCTACTCTGCTTCAGTAGAGAGTGATGGAAAAATACAGTTCTGCCAGTTCTTGGCTATTTTATCCGCTGCTGTTACAGGGGGAGATCTGGATCAAAAAAGACAACAAAAATACATAAAATATATTTCCGTAAGTCCTCTCACCATGACGTTCTGTGAAAGTCACACACATTTAAGAATGAAGTTGCTTTATTTCTCTCACTACCATCATCTTTGGTTAACATATATGAACAAGATTTCTGCCACAGTAGCTCATACCACCTGTCATCATGGCAGATATCACATATACCAAATAAACGTATAAGGGCAAGAACCCTTTACAAACATAATGGTGTTTTTTTTTTTTAAAGTTGTGCAAGCTTAGGGTAAGTATTTTATAGGTCAAATGACTGTTATGTCCACCTGAAATAGTTGTTTCAATAAATGCCTATTGTACCATTTGGTCCTTCCATACTTGGTCTCATTCTTGGATTTAGCAAGAGTTCACCTCAAGCATTTGCAGAAAACATTTCACAGTCCTTTGCCTCAGTGTAAGCAGTTAATTTATCTCACAAGAAACCCTTCAGACATTGCCAAACTACTTCATTATTCTGAAAAGGAACCAAGTGAGCACAAAGCTCTGTAATTAAATTACTGCAACTTGCTGAACTTCAGACTTCACCAGTCATATATTTCTACATTCATCTTATACCATGCTCCTTTTTAAAATTTCAAAAGCATAAATTATGACTTTAAGATCATGTCTCCCCCACACCTTCAAAACACCAACCTCATCTTAAAATCATCTAATGGAGAATACATAATTCGTATTACATTCACATTCATATCCCATAACAGAAGAGCTAGGCTAGTGAAGACTCTATCAGAAGTAAATTGTTGATATTCAGATACTGATGATGAGTTATGAGTGCTTCCTACAACATTCTGAATTCTCATAAAAAGGTCACAACTGCCAAGTGGAATCTGTTCTGTAAGTCCACACACAATGTCCAACATCTGTTTCTCCCCCACTACATACCATCTGCTAAGAGTTCTGGAGAACTGAAAGCTTGCACCTTGTTAGTGGAATTTTAGTTGGTCCTGATTAGAGATGGGTCAGCAGCAGTTCCTGCCAAGTCATTTATTGGCTGAACAAGTGTTTGGTCCTTCAAAGTCCACCTATTCTGGTGGGCACCTATTCAAAGAGGAACACCTGGAGGAATTTGGGCAGCGAAGCCAGGGTGAGTGGGCAGCCCCTGGAGGAATAAACGATAAACGAAATGGCATAAACTGCTGAACTCACAATTCATGCAGATCTCTAGTCCTGCTAAATATATTGTTCATCTGTGGATTTCAGTTTCACTTGATCACTCTCACCTGTTATGTTCAATATCCATAGCTTAAATGCATGGACCACAAAAACATACCGTATATACTCGAGTATAAGTTGACCCAAGTATAAGCCGGGGCCCCTAATTTAAACCCAAAAAAACTGGGAAAATTTATTGGCTCAAGTATAAGCCTAGGGTGGGAAATGCAGCAGGGCCTGGCAACTCCTCCTTTGTGAGCTGGGTGTGTGTGTGATGTTTAAAATGACTTTTAGCCGCCGAGGCAAGTGCTTGAGTTGGTGGCTAAAAGTCATTTTAAACATGGGGGTAAGGAGAAGTGGCGCACAATGTTTAAAATGACTTTTAGCCACTGACCCAAACTTGCCTCAGTGGCTAAAAGTATTGACCTGAATATAAGCCGAGGACCCCTTTTTTCAGCCCAAAATTAGGGCTGAAAAACTAGGCTTATATTCGAGTATATACAGTACTTCTCCCTCTTCTAAGGCTTATCTTTACAGAAATTCTATTTTAAACACTTCTTGACATGTAAACAAAGACTCTGCAAAAATAAAAAACACAGAGAAAAGGAAAGGAAATACATTAATTTCAGATAATGTCTGGCATTGCCATCAGGATTTTGCACTCAAACCCCTCAGTAATTGCTCATTAAGACACAGAGTAGTGTCCACGAACGCGGAAGCAAAAAAAGGACAAGAACAAAATGAGATGTGACTCATCATCCTCATTGCCAATGTTCAAGTCTCTGACTGAATGTGAGCAGTGGCTGAAATTTAGCCATTAAGCATAGTGATGATATTGACTTACAGGGTGCCACAGTTAAAGCACACTTAGTCATCAGAGGCTCTGTACCCTACACAGCAAGTTCTGTCTGAAGTAATGAGGCTCTTCAGCCACCAGACAAATTCGGCTATTGAAGGCCTCAAACCACACATAAATTCTACTTGTGACAATAATGAAAAACAGCAGACGTTGCCAGTTTTTAAATGCCAATACTGAGAATCCCACCAGGTATAAAGGTTAATAATATATCTTGGGGTTGCTTTTTAGAATTAAGATGGTGCTCAAAGGTTTTCAGCTAAAGTTTTAATCTCTTACATGACACAGTTTCGCTGATGTTTTATAGTCCAGTCAAATGTTATTACTTGGGTTTGAAATGGTTGTGGCCTGCCTAAGATTGTGGGATATGGGGCAGATTAAAACCTGAGCAACATAGCATTTTGTTGGGGACCTTTTAGCATTATATGAAGCAATAAAGAACTATTTGTTATTCACTGTTCCACAATATACATTTTCGTATATTGCTATCATATCCCTTTCATTCCCAAATCCAATTGTTTTAACCATTGTTTTAGGTCAGTTTATCTCTTTTTTTGGAGGGGGGGTTGATTTACAATGACAAGTAGTTGTGACAGTTCCATGATATCTCTCCTGAGACAAGATACAAACAATGCTTAGGATATGATTTCTATAAAAAGTGAAGGATATATTCCACTCATCATAATTTCTGATCTTGGCACCCAAAGAAAGCTCCTCTCAGACACGCATACCAGTCGTTTTTAACATTTGTTCTTCCGAGGGCTGCAGAAACAATGCACGGATATTTACCAAGAAGCTACAATGACTCAAAATATCTTCTAGAGAGGTTGCAAATTATTCATCATTCACCCTGTATATTGGTTATTTTCCGGCACAATGTACACTGCTGCACGCTTAACAGAACAAGCAACTTTATTTTCTATTTTCTCAAAGAGAGACTGGAAATTGGTGGTAGGGGGAGGATCTGAGAGGAGACTCTTATTCTCTAAGACCAAATACCTGTAGGTTTTCCCAGAGGCCACCTGCTCTCCCACCTACAGTACGTATTTAGCGATTTCTAGCTTCTGTACAATTTATCTTCCATCTGAGGCAGAACTACTTCTCCCAAGGTTAGCTACTGGCAGTCAGAGTTCTGATGTAAAACATGCCAGGCACACCAATAAGACATTTAACCAGCTCCTTGTTAATAAGTGACAATTTCTTGCCATGACTTTCATAATTTCTAGGGATGTACCTAGCCAACAATTTTGTGTTTCATTATAGATTCTTTTGAGGGTGCCTCTCTAATTTTCTTTCATTTTGTATATTTTCACATAGTGGTTGTTTCATTTACATAAAAAGAGCCTTTTGGGGACATTTGTTTTGTGGTTTCCCATTTGTGTTTTCAGGTATTCCAAAAGTTCTAAAGAATCCTTAAAAATGATTTCAAGGAAGCAGAGGCAAAAGAACTGAGAAACAATCTACTTAAAAAGCAGGCAACAGTACTTGAAAAAGAAAAATCATCATAAAACTTATGTAGGCACTGCTTTATATTACAATGTTCAAAATAACAGGATGAGTTTAGTGCCATCTACTTAGCATAAGAGCCTTTTGGACCTGGGCAGTACAAAATGAGGGGAAGGCAAGGAATTAAGCAATCAAACAGGCACTAGCTGCTTGGTACAGAGAGACACCCACTTATCTGGGCAACCAATACCAATACCACACTAAGAACAAGAGAGAAATACTCCAAGATGTGTTCAACCAATCATTACCAGCACCCAAACAGTCTAGTGGCACATTGGCACTGTCATAAAGTCCACCATCAGGCCCGCACCACCCCTCATGGAAGCAAACAAAACAGATCACCCAGAAGCCATTAAAATACAGTGGTACCTTGTATAAAGGAATTAATTTGTTCCAAATGAAATTATGTTAAGCAAATTTTCCTTCATACAAATTTCCCATAGGATTGCATTGAAAACAGTGTGATCCCAGTTTTATGTTGTACGGATTTGCCCCATAGGCGATTCTGTTAAGCAAATTTCCCCTATCTCCGGAATTTTTTATGTTGTACAAATTTTATGTTATACAAACCATTTGTTAAACAAGGGTCCACTGTGTACCACTTTAAGAGGATAAATACACAGCAAATTGACAAAACAATAAAGTATTAAAAAATCAGTAAAACAGGGAAAGAACCCCTAACATACACAAGGGAAAATAGCAAAAACAAAACAAAACAAAACAAAAAACCCACAGTTCTGTACAACAAAAATAATCCAAAGAAATAGGGGAAATAAGAGGGGGATTCAAAAAAGAAAGGACCCAAGATGAAGTCCCAAGCAAGCAGGAGTGAAAGCAATCCAAGTGTAAACCCACTCAACAGTAAAGCAAAAAGAGTACTCCTCATTGGCTTCCAGGACTTTTACACATTCAAAATTCCTGCTCCCCACACGTAGACATTCTGTTTGACTGCCCCACAGCAGCCATTGTGATGCTATTGGATGAAAAGGGCACCATGAGAGGGAGAGAGAAGTGACATTTTGTTTTCTCCCTTTCTCTATTCCTACTTCCCTTCCCTCATTCTCTTCCCTCCATCCATTTTCTCTTTCATTCTCCCTTGGAATCTGCAGTCATGATAGCAGTTGAAAGTTGAGGCTTCTGGAGACTGCTATCTCCCAGCTAAGCAGCTAAACCACCAGCATGCCAAAAAGAATGCATGCTCTACCACTGGGCTAAAACAAGTTTTCTGCTATATACCGCCCCATACCACTTCAAGTAGTCTCTGGGTGGTTTAATTACACTATGCAGGCTACTCCTCCCCACCCCCAGCAAGTTGGGTCCTCATTTTACCGACCTCGGAAGGATGGAAGGCTGAGTCAACCATGAGCCTGCTACCTGGGATTGAACCCCAGGTCGTGAACACAGTTTTACCTGCAGTGCAGGCATTTAACCACTGCGCCGCGGGGCAGTGGTTAAATATGGATAAGAGCTCTTGAATGGGAATGATAGCTTGATCTATGTAAAAACACATGCTGATACAGTCTTTTCCCCTTCAGTGATCCATATATCATATATTTATCCCAATGTGAATACACTGTCTGTTCAGAAAAACTTGTTGATCTTAGAGGTGTCCTGAGATTCTTTTTTCTTTTTTTTCTGTTATCACACTGAGCAAGCCGAATGTGCTTGTTTGAAAATAAGTATACTGAGACTTTAAACACAAATTAAAATATGCAGTTATTTGCCTTTGCTGAAGTTCAGTTTTGATCCTGTTTCTCACTCAGTCTCTATTGAACCTCTTCCTCCCATTTTCTCTCTAAGGTGGTTAGTTCACATCTGTTTTGTCTCTGGTGGTTACTTCATGCCCCTCTCATCGCTGTTCGCCATCCCACTTGGGACCGGTCCATTGCGTGACAACGGGAGTTTGTCCCGACCAAGCCTCCTGAACTCGGATTTAAGCATGATGAGCCATACCTCTCCCTGGCCTCAGGAATCAGCTTGTCTCGTTTCTCGTTTCGAGATGAGAGCAAGTTAAGTAAGGCTCATCGCGAAATGAACACATTCTCCATCTAGTGGCAGGAGTGTGAAGTGCCATTCGCCATTACATTCCCTATGGCATTAGCAATGCAGTGCAGAGAGATAAAAAGACATAAAACCTCGAACTTTGCTTTTTAACGCATGGAAGGCAAAGTTACAGAAATTCAAAATATTGAAAAATGGAAGGTCGGACCAAAAAAAAAAAAAAAAAGGGCAAACGAAGGCAGGGAAGTACAGATGTTATCACGAAACAAGGATGTGAAGTAACAGTTGTCACGATACCATCAATCACACCCGTGGGTACACAGAAACAGGGACAGACAGAACCGGGACAAGACCACGTGAGTGACCGCGAACAATGTTATCACACAATGAATGTCATCTCAGAACGAGGAATGACATGAAGTAACCATTTCTATTAGTATTGCACTTAGGAGTGGTACAAAAAATGTAACTTCACATTTGTCATGCAACTACTGAAATTTTTCTTGACCACACCACCAGAACGGGTGCTAAGTGCGACAATACTGTACCTGGTGCTGGGGTAGGGTTGTCCCTTGTCGCTCTTTGTTCACACTTTCTGTTCTGAGATAAAACACCATGTAGTAACAACTGTCACACAACAAAACATTTGTTTTTCTCAGAAAATTGTGTCTGTTTTTTTTTAAAAAAAGAGCCTCGTGGCGCAGTGGTTAAATGCCTGTACTGCAGGTAAAACTGTGCTCACGACCTGGGTTCAATCCCCGGTAGCAGGCTCAAGGTTCACTCAGCCTTCCATCCTTCCGAGGTCGGTAAAATGAGTACCCAGCTTGCTGGGGGGGGGGGACAATGTGTAGCCTGCACTCTGTAATTAAAATTGCAAACCGCCCAGAGACTGCTTGTAGTAGTATGGGGCGGTATATAAGCAGAACACTTTGCTTTGCTTTGCTTTTTATTTTGACTTTTCAGAAGCAAAATATCAAAAAAGATTTAAGTCCAAATAAAAAAGAAAAAGTAAGCTAGACAAATCCAGTCTTTGTCATGGTACAAGACCGTGAGGTAACACTTCTCACGAGACAAGTAATCATGACCATGGGAACACTGAAACAAGGACAAAACCATGTGATCGCAACCAACACTGTCACGGTACAAAACTAGTCATGGAGCAAAGAAGGATGTGAAGTAACTGCCTAAGTTTTGTCATTTTGTATCTCTGAAAAGGGTTTTTTTTCACACCTTCATCAAAGACATTTATTACTGTGTGAAATAGTCTATGGGGAGAAGCCTCGAGCACCCAACTCAAATGAGGAGTCACTGACAAGCGTTCTCTGGGTCTAGCATTTCCATTAAAAATAATAAAACTACCATCACTCAGAACTACATAGGAGACTTAAACTCTGCTTTATAGCGAGTGCTTTGCCTATATTGATTCCTCCTAGCAGACATAACAAAAGGACCAAAAATCCCAACCAGAAACGGAGCCCATTATTTCTGCATAGATTTTCCTCTTTTCATACTGAATGGGTCACAGCTTTCCTGCCATGATGCCTTTATGGCCCACATCAAATTAAAAGCAGGGAATCTAATGGATCTTGTTAAAGATTAAACAGACGTGACGATGCCTAGTTTCAAATTAAACTTAACACCTCGGCTTGCTCACGTCAATTTTCTCAGGCACGGGGAAAAGGTAATTGTCAATTAATGAGACCGCTCAGGTGTGTAGGAGGGAGAAGGTGCAGAAATCAATAACATGAAACAATATAGAGCTATATAATCTCAGTCAGAATTCTATAATGGAAAAGGCTTTGAGACAGATATACAGAGTAATTGGCTATTCTCCTGTGGCTCATCCCCTAAGCCATACAATACTCCAATTAAAATGTAACATTGGCACACTGCAGTAACTTGGTCTCTATATGCATCAGTCAATGTTTATACAATCCAACTTTGCAAATGGTAACAAAACCTGCTTGGAATACCAAAAACATGGATTGATGCAGTGTGATAAATCTGTTGGTCAGGCTTGACAGCCAAATGCCTTTTAATGAAACATAATACAGCAACAAAAGACAAAAGATGCTTTAGCACCTTACCGTACGACAATTTATTGCAATGTGAGCTTTCATAGGTTACTGTCATCTTTAAAGATGAATGTTGCGGCAATGTTTATGAACGCTCAGCCCACAACAAGCCTGTGAGCCTCTACCAGGGCATGGCATGCTTTGTCACTTGATATTGCAAGTAAAGAAAAAGAAACACTAACCACATGATGCAATAATATTCAAATAATCAGACAATAGAAATACTTTATCAGAGTCTTTTTCTCGTTGTAATTTGTGGAAAAAATCAAAATGATTTCCACAACAGTGCCTAGCTTGAAGCCAAGAGGGCCAACTGGCCAACCCAACGGCAAACCATGAATTAATGCTTTCCCTTGTATATTGTCATTCCATAATCAATGACCAACTTTCACCTAGGCCAGGCATGTCCAAACTTCAGCCCTTCCAATGTTTTGGACCACAACTCCCACAGTCCTTTGTCATTGGCAATCTAAGCTTAGAATTCTGGGAGTTGTGGTCCAAAACATCAGGAGTGCTGAAGTTTGAACATGCCTGACCTAGGCACTATCTACCAAGGCCACTCATAGAGTAGAGGATGGAGAAAAATGTGCCAACTATGTTGCAATACAACAACCACAGTGAAATAAAAAGGAGCCATACATTTCCAGGGAGGTTCGCATTGGCTGAAGCTGATGTCAGTAACATCTCTAGAGGGTTGTGCTGGGGAAAGGAAGTATAAATGAAAGAGAAACAGCCTATACCAGTGTTGATGAATCCATGGCATGCGTGCCAAAGGTGGCACTTGGAGCCCTTTCTGTGGGCACCCGACATTGCACCTTCACAGCCACCAGGTTAAATTGCTGTATTGGCACTTTCTGAAAAATTAATGGGTTTTGAATCACAGTTTGGACACCTGGTCTCTAAAAGTTTCACCATCACTGGCCTATACTAATTATTCTTGCAGTTGCTAGAATACTATGTCACAGCTTCAAGTGTACTCTGCCAACACAAGCTTTGGGGGCTAGCTGACTGTGTTGTGAAAGCTGCTAATAGCCAGTCCTCTTGTGTACAGTTAGAGGTACCTTCTGTTTACTCAGTATCCAACAAGTAAGTTACAGAAAATGTCATGAACTTTGATCTCAATAATTTTAGCCACTAATTCAGAATAAATTCAGAAAAGAAAACACATGTGGGGGCAGAGGAACGGAAATGGTATACACCTGCATCTATTCCCATGGAAATTCACCTGAACATCCCATCTAATATTTCACATATACAGTATAATTATAGCTCAATTCATATGCATTTGGATGTGCTCAAGTAGCTTACTAACAGACCAAAAGAGTATTTTAATGGCTATTTAAACCAGTTCTCTCTCTCTCTCTCTCTCTCTCTCTCTCTCTCTCTCTCTCTCTCCGTCCTTTCTGTGTAATTTCAGGGAAGGAATTTGGGTCCAAGTCCAGTAGCTGATGTCAAGGATGGACCAGATGAGAGCAATTAAACAGGAACTTAACCCAGAAAATATGGCCGGTATTGGATGGGATAATATTTCCCTTGAAAAGTCAGATCTGCACCTTGGGTGTACACTTGGAGCCATCCCTGAGCCTTGGGGGTGCAGATTTCAGTGGTGGCTAGGAATGCAGGTGCATAATTAAAGTTATGAGTGTGTTAGCTGCCTGTGCCCCTTGAGATTGTCTGATCTTGCTATGGTGAAACATGCCTTAGTTACATCCTGCCTGGATTAGTGCAATGTGGTGGTGGTGGTGGTGGTGGGTGTTGGCCTGCCTTTGAAAAGGGTTCAGAAACTTCATTTGGTTGATCAAAGTGCAGACACCAACCTACAGACTGGCATCAATTATAGGGGTCCTGCAAGCCCTCTGTTGCAACAGCTCCACAATAACTCACCTAGCATGTCTGGCCATAAACTTTTAAAACCTGGGTGGCTTGGGTCTAGGCTATATTAAGGACTGTAATGCTCCACAGGACCGTCGCTGGCCTTGAAGATCTTCTGAAGAGCCCTTTCACTTGGTCCCACCAGCCTCGTGGGCTCATTTAGAGAGGAGAAAAGAAAGAGAGAACATATTCTGGATGTAGGCCAAGAAAACTTTCAGACAGATGTTTAATTGATGGGGACAAGTGCTAGTATTGAATGTAATATATTCTAGTGATGTTGGGTGTGCAAATGCTTTAAAGCTCATTTTTAAAATGAGCTATTAGTTGTACGCTGTTGTGCTTCTTATTGTGTATGACTATATTGGTTTAATTAATTTTGACCCACCAGGGGTCTCTCAACCCCAGAAGAGAGGGAATCCAGTTTTGCTGAAACATCATGAAGAACCTCAGCACCGAATGGCATCGCTGGGCTTCTTGTTCATTTTGTTTCACTTCCTTACATCTCTGTATCTGCTTCATATTAGCCCAATTCTGTCATCTAAAACCAGGCAGAAAACTCATGCAGAGGGAACAGAATGCCTTCACCATTTAAAATAAGATGCTCAATGATCGCCCTCTCTCCCCTTCTTTAATACTCCCATTTAGACTAGGGCTGGTTTTACAGAAGGCACAAGATACAGGATTTTAATATTTCTAAGAAGCTTGCTTATGCTGGACAGTTTTGTAATGGTGTTGCCGAAAGTATATCTCACTTCCCAGCACTGCAGAGGTTAATGGAAAGACTGGAATCTAGGCTGACAGTTCAGTGACACATACAGATTCATTTCTGACCCAGTCCATCACCTCTGATTGCAATTTCTGACTGCAGGAAGGGAGGCCTCACTTCACTGACTCCACTGTCAGCTCCAAACATACTCAAACAATCATATTCAATGGCAAATGAAACCTCTGTTCATTGCAGAGAGTGAAGGCAATTTCAGCACCAAAAAAGCAAGGAAATGCAGTGATTGAGGAGCTCCTGCTCTTAGCTATCACGATAGCCATCTTAACTCAGAAATACAGGTCATAAAGGGATAACCAGTGTGTGCAGCCAGGACAATTCAGTGATGTCAGACTGCCAGTTTGAAATCCATATTTTAAAGCAACAGAACGGTCTTTTTTCTGGCCTTAAACACACACACATAAACCCAAAGCATAGGGCCATGTCACATAGAACACTTAGGTTTTAATTAAGGTTGGGCACCAAACAAAAAATGAAATGCTGTTTTGTCATTTTGTTAGCTAATGAAACAAAACTAAATGAAACAGGGAAGCAGTGTTTCATTAGTAACAAAACAAAACAGTGATTTTTTTTAGTTTAAAACCAACTGATTCGTTTTGCTGTAAAATCGTGCCTCTAGGACCCAGGGGATCTGTTTTATAGAGTAACAAATCAGTTTGTTACTGTTTCATTTCATTCATTTTTAAAAAAACAATGTTTTTAATGAAACAAAATGAATCACGATGGGAGGAAATGAAATGAAACAAAACACAGTTTTTCCGTTTTGTGCCCATCCTTAGTCTTAATAAAATGTGTTAGTTGTTAAGGTGCTGCCAGACTCATTGTTCTTCCAGCAACAGGCATTCACAGCTAATAACACCCTCCCTGAAAACTTGGGCAACATTAGGCTCTTTCCTCAGAAATATTAGCTGCTCCTCACACCTGTTATTGTTCAAATAGTTTTGATGCTTCAATGCTTTTTCTACACCTCTTTCCACAAACTGCTCCCCTAAAGGAATTTTTTCTACCTCACCCTTTCACCTAAATTCAGTTGGGCTGTTGGGGGCAGATTAGATAAAATTATATGTCTTGGATTGAAAAGTGTCTATTTATTTTGTATTTTAATTTGATAACATTGTTTTAATTCTTTGAAGGTTGGACTGGGATTTGGCATAAGAGTTCATCAGTGTTGCAATTCCTAATCTAGCTCTGGGGTTCACAATCTGTGTTCTTCCTTCAAGAGGCCAAGCAAGAGTAAGAATAACTTATTGGCTTCACCTTGGCACAGACATTATTCCAGAAGATTGATTCTGTTGCTGAAAGGCTCTCATGTTTGCTCTGTTGTAGGTAAAGAAAATGTTGTTTCTTTCTTTCTAGTACTAATGCCTCATAATGAGTTATTGAGACTATAAGTGCCAGTTAATGAAAAATGGGGTGATCTACCCTGGTGAGGATAAAGCTATTCTGCTCTATGAATTCCATCACCTAGGTTGGTTCGGCATTGGAAAGATGAACGAAAATGGACAGCGCCTGCTGGAGTTTTGCTGCTATTATGGTCTCTGTGTCAGCAATACATTCTTTAACACAAAGCCCCAGCACAAAGTCTCTAGGAGACATCCAATATTGAGGCACTGGCATCAGCTCGACCTGATTCTCGTCAGGCGCTCCAGCATCTCTAGCGTTACAATCACACACAGTTATCAGAGTGCCGACTGCGACACAGACCACTCCCTGGTGTATAGCAAAGTAAAACTGAAAACAAAGAGATTGCACCACCTGAAGGAAAGAAGATCAAAAATTTATACCAGTAAGACCTATAACCAAGGAAACGTGGAGGAATTCTCCCATGTACTCAAGGAAGCTCTTCCTAGCCTTGCTGAAGATAATGCATCTAAACACTGGGAACATTTTAAGAATGTTGTTTATAACACTGCTTTATCAGTATTCAACAAGGAGACTCGAAAGACAGCAGATTGGTTTGAAGCCCACTCAGAAGAGCTGATGCCAGCTATTGAGGAAAAGAGAAGAGCCTTGACTGCATATAAAGCTTGTCCCAGCGAGCACAACCTACAGGCCCTGCGAGCTGTTCGTAACAAAGTCCAGCAGACTGCCAGGAAATGTGCTAACAATTACTGGCTGCAACTGTGTTCTCGGATTCAGATGGCAGCTGATACAGGTAACATCAAGGGGATGTATGACGGAAGTAAACAGGCCTTAGGGCCAATACATAAGAAAACTGCACCCTTAAAGACTGTTACAGGTGAGATCATCCAGGATCATGAGCAGCAGATGGCACGTTGGGTGCAGCACTACTCTGAACTATATTCCAGAGAAAACACAATAACCGAAGAAGTCTTAAATAATATTGAGTGCTTGTCTGTCTTGGAGAAGCTTGACAATGTAGCAACTAGAGATGGGCACGACTCGGGAAAATGACGTTTTCGAGTTGTCGTGTGTCGGAGGCAGCCCGTTTCGGCTCGTTTCCGTTTTTCGCGAAACTTCGCAAAAATTAGTCGGTTCGTTTTTTCGTTTTTTTGTTATCGTTATACTGGTTTTTTTGGGGGGGTAGCGGGCTCCTGGAGGCACCTCTGTGGGGTGGGTGCCTCCGCCGGCCCGCTATAAAGGAAGGGACAGCAGCAGCAGGCTCCAAGAGACCCCTCAACATGGGGGTCTCCCCTCCTCACCTGCTGCTGCTGCAAAATGGCATGCATAACCATATGGATATGCATACCATTTGCAGGCAGTGCCAGTGACACCTGCTCAAGTACCTGATCCCTTGGTACGAGCGTGTCGCACCTGCCATGTCCCACAAAGAAGGGAATCGTACTTGCGTGTGTAGTGCAATGCAAGTAGATCTGGCTATGGGCTAAGGTGGATTAGGGTTAGGGCTAGGGTTAGGCTAATGACGGGTAAGGTTACGGTGGGCTATTGGGTTACACCTCTGGGTGCCTCTGTGACCCATTAAGAAGACAGTCTGTGACGTATGGGTAAGGAGTCAAGGATTAGGGTTAGGGGGTTAGGGGGCTAGGGCAGGTTTTAGGGGGCTTTTTGGCACATCCCAGAAGTCTCCATGGCCAAGTGGCCATGCGATTGGTGGGATGGCTCCAAAAATTTGCATGGTCATCCCCTCCCACATGGCTGGCCAGGCCACTGGGCCAGCCCATCATTGCACACTGTGCAGGTGTAAATAAAATAAAATAAAATAAAATCAATGGAGGACAGAGGAGGAGAGGAGAGAGACATTTTGTTGCAAGAAAAAACCCACTGCTACTGTGAAAAATCTGGCAGTTTATAAATTTCCGCGTGTTTCTGTTGTGCTTGTGTGTTTTTGGACCACGATTTCAAAAACAATATTGCGTTCACCGCCCCATTTTGGATCCCCCGCCCGCACCGCATGGCATGGCAACTCGAGTCCGGCTGCCCAGGATGGGGGGGGAGGCGGGACCACCCCTCCAAACAATCCCTCCGGTAGGTGCCCTGCGCCCTTAGTCAAGCAGGCATTTTTCTGCCTGCTTTTTGGCCCGGGAATGGGTGGGGGGGAGACCCGGGAGAGTTTAAAAAAGTTTTTTCCTGTGCCGTCCGTGCCGCTTGCTTGCGCTTTGGCGGCCGGCGGCGAGACTGGGCTTTTTGCGGCGGGCGAGCCTGCGGCGAGTCCCACCAGACCAGAGCATCCCAGGACGGAGGGGGGGAGGCCGGGACCCCCCCTCCAGACCAGAAACCCCCCCTCTGGTAGGTGCCCTGAGGCACGGCAGGCATTTTCCGCCTGCTTTTTGGCCCGGGAATGGGTGGTGGAGAGTTTAAAAGTTTTTTCCTGTGCCATCCGTGCTGCTTGAGCCGGCGGCGAGACTCGTGCCGTGCGGGAATGGGTGGGGGGAGAGTTTAAAAGTTTTTTCCTGTGCCGTCCGTCCGTGCCGCTTGAGCCGGCGGCGAGACTCGTGCCGTGCGGCTTGTTGCTGCTGAGAGCCTGCGGCGCCAGCGAGTCCCACCAGAGCAGCCCAGGAGGGAGGAGGGGGGGAGGCCGGGGACCTCCAGAAACCACCCCTCTGGTAGGTGCCCTGAGGCACGGCAGGCATATTTCCGCCTGCTTTTTGGCCGGGAACCGTTTTTTTTAACTTTTAAAAACTTTTTTTCTGTGCCGCTTGGCATCGCGCGCGATCGCGCGATGCAAGTAACGAGCACGACAAATCAGACCAAATTGTTCGTTCGTCGGTTCGAGCTCGAAGTCTGGCGGAGTAATTCCCGTTACCGTTTCCGTAGAGTAACGGAACCGAGTAACGGAAACGGGAACGGAAATACCGCTAAGTCGTGCCCATCTCTAGTAGCAACACTAAAAGAACTAAATGTAGCTCTGGATTCACTTGCCTCTGGCAAGGCACCTGGAAAAGATAACATTCCTGCTGAAGTTCTGAAGTGCTGCAAAGAGATCATTGCCACTGAACTGCACGAAATCCTCTGCCTTTGCTGGAGGGAAGGGGGAGTACCACAGGATATGAAGGACACTAATATTGTTACGCTTTATAAGAACAAAGGTGATAGGAGCGACTGTAACAACTATTGTGGTATCTCTCTTCTTAGTGTTGTTGGGAAGCTGTTTGCATGTGTTATACTGAAGAGGCTCCAGATACTTGCAGAGAGAGTCTACCCAGAATCACAGTGTGGCTTTCGAACCAACAGGTCCACTACTGGTATGGTATTTTTCCTCAGGCAGTTGCAGGAGAAATGCAGGGAACAAGGACAACCACTTTTTGTAGCCTTCATAGATCTTACGAAGGCATTTGATATGGTTAGTAGGGACGGACTCTTTAAAATACTCCTCCGGGTTGGATGTCCACCCAAGCTCCTTAACATCATTAGGTCTTTTCATGAGGATATGAAGGGCAATGTAGTTTTTGATGGCCTGGTGTCAGATCCCTTCAACATCAGAAGCGGAGTGAAGCAGGGCTGTGTCCTTGCGCCAACCTTGTTTGGGATCTTTTTGCTACCATGCTGAAGTATGCTTTTGGAAATTCAACAGAGGGTATCTATCTCCGGACCAGATCAGATGGAAAACTCTTCAACCTCTCTAGATTGAGAGCAAAGTCTAAGGTACAGGTGAAGTGTTTGCAGGATCTCCTCTTCGCTGATGATGCCGCCATTACTGCTCACTCTGCCGAAGATCTCCAACAACTCATGGACCATTTTAGTAAAGCTTGCAAAGATTTTGGGCTAGAAATCAGCCTGAAAAAAACACAAATAATGGGCCAGTATGTGGACTCTGCTCCTCGCATTACAATTTCTGCAAAAGAACTGGAAGTTGTCCATGACTTTGTGTATCTTGGCTCAACTATCTCAGATACACTCTCATTAGAGTCTGAGCTGAATAAACGTATAGGTAAAGCAGCAACTATGTTTTCCAGACTAACAAAAAGAGTATGGCTCAATAAGAAGCTGACAGAACATACAAAGATACAGGTCTATAAAGCTTGTGTACTGAGCACACTTTTGTATTGCAGCGAGTCTTGGACCATCCATGCTTGACAGGAAAGAAAGCTTAATACCTTCCATATACCCTGTCTTAGGCGAATATTCAACATTACCTGGCACGACAAAGTTCCAGATAGCATAGTCCTGAATCGAGCTGGAATCCCTAGCATGTACACCTTATTGAAACAACGACGCCTACGCTGGCTTGGACACGTTGTGAGAATGGATGACGGCTGGATCCCAAAAGATCTTCTATATGGAGAACTAATGAAGGGAAAGCTCCCCAGAGGGAGACCACAGCTGCGGTATAAGGATATCTGTAAGAGGGACCTGAAGGCCTTGGGAATGAACCTCAACAGATGGGAAACCCTGACCTCCAATCACACTGTCTGGAGGCAAGAGATACAGCATGGTCTACATAAATTTGAAGAGGCATTTGTCCAACAGACAGAGGAAAAGAGGCAGGCACGGAAAGAATGAAACTCGAGGACCGGGCAAGAAACAGAATACATCTGCCCCCAGTGCGGTAGAGACTACCATTCCTGAATTGGTCTATTTAGTCACACTAGGTGTTGTTTTTAGGATCTCTACTCCAGGCATGATACCATAGTCTTTCGAGACTGAAGGATGCCAATGATGTTGTGTAGCTAGACAAGTTTAATCAATATTCAAAAGTTTGCAACACTCTATACTTGGAGAATCCTGGGAGGATGAACACAAATTCCAATCAACGTGATGGTATATAATTATCATTTTTCACAGCACCCCAGCAGTGCTATGCAAACAAATCATGAACATACGGAGAGGCTGAGAGATAATAAAACTCCCATGTTAAAGATGCTCTAATAGAAATCAGAGGACATGCATCTTCTAGAGGTAGATTTTTGCAAGGTGAATAATATGCCTCTGACATATGCTCTTTTGATGGTCATAATAAAGTTCTGTTTCTCAGTATTTGAAAAAAAGTTCTTCTTGGATTATGACTTCTAGGATTCTCTCTCTGCCCCCAACTGCCCAACTCTAGGCTTTTCACTTCAGGGAGCAGCAGTAGCCTGAAGCACCTCCCTGAAGCTTCTGTCAATGTGGTAACTGATCTCTGAAGAGAATAGTCTTGCTCATGGCTGCCTATGCCTCAGTGAACTCCAGGTCTGACTACTTTCACTGACTCTACCTGGACCTGCCTTCAAAAAGGTTCAAGATTGGTTTATGTAGCAGTCAGACTGCTATATAACATAATTTACTTGCAGCATACAACTCTGATGCTGATCTTCACCAGCTGCCTATTCATTCCTGGGCTCAACCTACTGTAGCATACACTTTTCAGCATTCAGAGATCTGTGGGATCAGGATACCTTAAGGCCTGGCCCTGTCCATACCAATATATCCATGAATAGAGGTGGGCACAAAACAGAAAAACAATGGTTTGGTTCATTCTGTTTCACCCCCCCAGTTCGTTCTGTTTTGTTTTGTACGAATTTTTAAAACAAAAATTCATACGAACCGAACCAAAACGAACAGGTTTGGCTGCCACCACCAGGGGACCACCGCTGCCGCTGCCGCCACTGGGGGACCACTGCTGATGCCGCCACTGCCGGGCATGAGTTCACATTACCCCAACAAATACTTCCCCAGCAAGGGGCAAGAAAGCCTCCCCCCTGGCCAGCGAAGAAGCACTTGGTGTGTGTGTGTGTGTGTGTGTGTGTGTGTGTGTGTGTGTGTGTGTCTGTGTCTGTGTCTGTGTCTGTGTCTGTGTCTGTGTCTGTGTGTGTGTGTGTGTTTCCTGTAGACATTTAAAAAAATCTTATCTCATTTATTTCATGTTTGTCTTTTGTTCTACTTCATTAGTTGCTTTTGGAATTGGGAGATGGGACAAAAACATTCCGCTGAGATACTATTTTTCAAACTGCATTCTAGTGTGCTAGTTTCTAGTATTGTAGGCATTATTTGTGCAGTCAAGAAGAATCAGAAAATATTGTGCTGGGGCAGATGCACTGAACTAAGCATATTTCATGATCAAAGCTACAAGAGCTATCCACTGTATACTGTACTTAAAGCAAGTGGGATCTACCAAACCTTGTGAATGCTAAAGCGTACCCCCCTTTCATAATGCAATGTGGCTGTATGTATACTAAATGCTGTATAATAACAAACGAGCACCCTAAGAATTTAAAGGACTGGAAGAGGGCCAAACTGAAAATATTTAGGCCCAGAGAGTAACAGCTCAAATACAGAGGCGTAGCTGGGGTTTTCAGCGCCCAGGGGCAAAATCAGTTCCACCTGGCCTGACCTTGCAGGGCTGTGAGGGGGAGAGGGCAGGGGAGCAGAAAAAGGCGCACAGCCCCACCAAAGGCCTGGCAGACAGCCGCAGATGGAGCAGTGGGCATGCACCCACCTGCCTTTCTGTGATGAGAGGAGGGAGGGAGGGAGGGAGGGAAGAGGGCAGTGGGTGTTGGGGGAGGTGGGGCCTTGGGCCCGCATCCTCCACCCCACACACCGGCCAGCCAACTTGGTTGCCCACCCAGCTCCCAGGCAGCTTGAGGGATGTCATCTTTAGACCCCAAGGGACACGCCTTCCCTCATCAGGCCACCGCCATTCCCTTGCTCGTGCTGGCACTGCTGGTGCAGGTTCCCGGCTCCGGACTTCATCTCCGCAGCTCCCGGCAACCCAGCCCAACATCAACTGGGCTCTCTCTGTGCCCTGGGACTGGAGCCCCTGTCTGCCCCCCCCCCAATACACCCCTGGTCAAATATACAGCCAATAAACAAGAAAAAATATCAATGAATCCATGGACTATAGCTCTCTGTGCTTTGATTTCTCAAAATAATAATTATTTTTCTCCTTGTTTTCATGAAAAACAACTAGAGAAGATTACTTGGGAGCATGAAAAGAGGAAGTGCATATACCAGATGCCTGGGCCTGATCTCAGATGCAATGGATCTGAGATCCAAGAAATTAGTGTAGTGTTCACTGAAGTTTTAGAAATTCCTAGCATGTTTTTGAAAGAACATTTAGGGCCTGGAAGAGACAGAGGAATGGGAGAGGAGACAGTATCCTTGGAACAGTACAGCCACTAGCCATGTCAGATGGAAATACACTCCCAAGCTTAACATCTCATTAATCTCCAAGTCACTCGTTTGTTTACAAATATAATTTCACTTTTAAAAAAAAACCCTATTTGAATGTTAAGCACTGGGAATGTCACAGTGTGTTGGCCACTGTCTCACAGGCTATTATAGATTTAATGCTTGAGCTAAGCAGCAGCATAACAACACCTCCAAAAGGAGACCAGAAATAGCAGTGTAAAACCTTTTCATCAGGAACATTTTCTAAAAGAATTATTGAACATCTTAAATTTAATGTCAAGCTTGAAATTAAACACCCAAACTTATTAAGTGTATTAGGGAGAGAAAGCATCTCTTTAACATCTACTAATGCGTCAGAGGCGATATACTGAATTTCTTATTGATGCGCCAAAGGCAACGTTCTCTCTAACGCACGCGGGTGCACAACACTGCATCAGACACACACAGCCAACCCAGTCTTTCAGCCAATTGGCTTCTGGGTGTGACAGGAATCCGGTGTGCAGGAGGTAGAACTACCATCTAGCACTCCAGGGAATTAGATGAAATATTAACTAGAGGAAGGGAAATATATGCAAACCAGAGGATCCATCAAAACATATGAATGGAGATCTTGGGCAGAGAAGAAAAGGGTCAGAAGAGGTAGTGACAAAATTAGAAGGCTGTTGAATACAGTAACCCCCCCCCCCGGCCTATCGTGCGGGTTAGGGACCCACCCGACCCGCAATGACCGAAAATCCGTGTTATGCGGATGTGGGTCAGGTGGGGCTTGGGGGGCGGGGGGCAATCAGATCTGACCTTCCACCGCCACCCGCCCACGCCGCCCCGAGAATTCTCGTCCGGGGCCGTCAATGCATTCCAATGGGGGAAATGGCTCAATGCACTCCAATGGGGGAAAATTTCTCCATTGAAATGCATTGAGCCAATACATTTCAATGGAGATTGCAGGGCAGCGCCCAATGCCACCGGCCCACGCTCCTCCGAGAAGCCTCGGGCAGCACAGGCAGGGGGCGGGGGGGCAATGCGATCACCCCTGCCACCCGCCCATGAGGCCCCAAGGCTTCTCGGAGAAGCACAGGCCGGCGGCATGGGGTGATGCGATCGCCCCCCGCCACCCACCCGTGCGGCCCTGTGGCTTCTCAGAGAAGCATGGGCCGGCAGCATTGGGCACTGCCCCGCGGGGGGCGGCAGCAATGGGGGATCAAATCCGGGGCTTGGGGAAGGGGGGAAGGTTTTAGCCTGGGCTTTTAAACCTTCCCCCCTTCTCCAAACCCCGGGCTCCACCTCATTGGCACTGGGGTGGGGAAATAAAGGTTTTTCTCCCCCACCCCAGCGCTAATCAGCTGGAGCCACGGCAGGTACTGCGATCCCACGATATAGTGGGAAAGCAGTACCTGGACCACGAAATGGCGGGGGGGGGTGACTGTAGCCTTCAAATGACTATTTTTGAGCAAAAGAATTTCAGAGAGAGGCTTCAATGTAAAAGTGCCGAGTAATAATTTAGAATAAATTCAGATCTGTGATGTGTGGCTGTGGCTGTAGACGAGGGCTGACCTCATAACGCTTTTAATCTTACTCCACAAGAGTTTATGGAAGCCATGATGTTCCCATTAGGAAAAGTGCTATCCCTTAGAAGACATCACACATCTGATTAAAAATGATGTCTGGTGACTAATCCACATATGATATTGCCATTACAAATCTGCAGTCTTTCAGATGTCACAAGACACTTTGCTGTTTTTGCTACAGGAAGCTATCATGTTTTTATCTCTGGGAAAACAGCTGAGGGGTCCATAACGGGAAAGTCCCATGTCCCAAAAATTCAAACTCCTCCAATTTTCTCTCTTTCTGCATGTATGCACATGTATAGTATATCAAGAAACAGACTGACAGGTTTTCTCCAATCCTTTCCAATTAAGACCAAGATTTTTACTGGCTTCTCCGATATATTCCCTAAGTAACGGGTGTGGTGTAGTAGATGGAGTGATGGACTGGGACTCAGAAAACATGGGCTCAAATTCTTTCTCAGTCATGAAAACTCACTGGGGGTGTGGAACCACTCCAAAATTTTCTGACTTTGAAAGCTCTGTTAGGGTCTCTATAATTCAGTTTCTGAATTGATGAAATATAACAATATATTCCCTAAGAAATATTAACTTCAGTTATGTAAACACTACAGTAACCCCCTGCCTATCGCAGGGGTTAGGGACCCACCTGATCCACGATGACTGAAAATCCACGCTATGTGGATGCAGGTCGGGTGGGGCCTGGGGGCGGGGGGGCGATCAGATCCCCCTGCCGCCGCCGCCACCCACCAGTCCAAGACGTTTTGGGGAGGTGTGCACCAGAGACGTTGTGGGATCTTATCTCCCGCTGACGCCCGCCCATGCCACCCCGAGACTTCTTGTCCGTGGCCATCTCCATTGAAATGCATTGTCTCAATGCATTTCAATGGAGAAAAATTTCCCCATTGAATACATTGAGCCAATACATTTCAATGGAGATTGCGGGGCAGCGCCCAATGCCGCCAGCCTGCGCTCCTCTGAGTAGACTCAGGCAGCAAAGGCAGGGGGTGGGGGGATGATGAGATCGCCCCCACCCCCCACCCCGTGGCCCCAAGGCTTCTCGGAGGAGCGTGGGCCAGCTGCCTGGGGTGATTCGATCACCCCCCACCCACGCGGCCGGCCCCGTATGTGCCAGCAGTGATGGGGGATCAGATCTGGGGCTTGGGGAAGTGGGGGAAGATTTTAAAAGTCTGAGCTCTTAAACCTTTCCCCCCTTCCCAAACCCCGGGCTCTAGCTCATTGGCACTGGGGTAGGGAAATAAAGGTTTTTCTCTCCCACCCCATCTGGAGGCAGGGCAGGTACTGCAATCTGCAATATAGTGGGTCCGCTGAACCATGAAATGGCAGGTGGGGGGTGACTGTACCAGCAAACTTGTTCCATTCCATTGGTCAAAACCAAGATAAAAATGTATCACTGGTAAGTTCATCATCTCAGTTCATTCAGAAGAAACCAAAACAGTTGAATATAAATTGTGACACTTCCAGAGGGCACAAAGCAAAGGGTACTGCTTATGTATTGCTCTACCAGCACCGCAAATGTGGCACAGGAGCCATTTTGCCCACCCACCCACTCCGGGGGGGGGGAGGATGAAGAGGTAGGACAGTGGCCTAGAAGGAGCTCACCTTAAATAGGAGGCTGCTAGCGGTCAGCCTGCCTCTTCTTCATTGATCATTCCCCACCACCACCCGCCCACTCTGTATTAAGGATGATTACTTACTGGTTGATTTGGGGCTGGATGGGAATTTTTGACCTGGTCCTAATTTGCCTGGAACAGAGCAGGTGAGTTTTCGCCCATCCCGTTCTTAATGGTTATTTCCTGGGTCTGGTGTGGTGTTTGTTTGCATTGGTCACACTAGCCATTACTTCACGAGGTGCCTCGCTTCGAATTGACCTTGCCTTCGATTTGAATTCGGAGGCGGTCACGTGGTGGTCACGTGGTCTCCCTTCGCTCCCACCCCCATTTCTCTGTACTCACACGGGGCATTTTTGGGACCAAATCGATTACTACCTCACGTGCTCCCTTCGCATTAGAAAGCTGATTTGCAACGTCCGGTTCCACTCTCCTTTTATTTTTTAAAAAAAATTTACTCGGCATATCGATGCATCAATGCTTGGCTGTCATTCACGACAGAGCGTGGTTACTGTACGATCCTGTGTTTTGTTTCCTGGCATCATTGGCAGCTCCCCCCCCGCCGCCGCCGCTACTCGGGGGGAGCCCCGCATGGCACAGCCGCCCACCCTCCGCCGCTTGCACGCTGCCTGCCCTGGGTGCTCTGCTCTGGCCGGGCAAGGCGGCAGCGGCTCCTCCTGCGCCCGCCACCGCCGCCGCCGCCGCCGCCGCCGCTACTCGAACGAGGAAGTAACAGCGCAAAGCGATGAAACAATATAGTGATGCATCAATATCCCTGTTTGAATATTTTTTTAAAAAACTTGAAATAAAAGCCAAAAACCGAGACCACACGTGATGTTGGGAGCGAAGCGAGATGCGAAGCGAAAAGATTCCCGGCCCATGGCAGGGGAATCACTCACCCCGGTTGGAGCATGGTAAAGGGGGCGTGGTCGGGGTGACGTCGCAGCCAAAAAGGAGGAGCGTGCGGACTGAAGCAATCGGTTTGCACAGAAATGACGGCTTGCCGCGAAGCGAGTGGCTCGTGAAGTAACGGCCACTGTTGGGTAGTGGCAGAAGGCAGCTATGTTCAGTAGTTAATTGACACAGGAGTGTGGTGTCAGAGCGTTGAAGGCCCTGAGGACTCAGCACTTGGGGGGGGGGGGAATGGGCAGGGTCCCACAGGTAGCGATCACCCAGAGCTGGGAGCCTTGAGTGGTTGGGATGTGATGGGTATTCCCTAGATTTTATTCCAACTCCTAACAGGGTCCGTATGGGGCATGGCCAGCCTCATACAGATCAGCCTTCCAGCTTACTATTGGCTCCCCTTTTGAATGTGTTTAATATTGTATTTATTAAAGTGTGGGCCATTTACTATCCAAAAACTTCATGTCTTGTGTCTTTACTCCGGGCTGGGTGGGCAAGGCTTCATACCCCTTAAAGCACTCATTGTGCAGGCTACACATTGATGAAGGGTTCCTAGTACTATCCGGTGAAGGTCATTATACAGTACAGAAAGGAGTTGTGCAACCTCCTTCTCCCCTCACAATTTTTCAAAATGACAATAAAGTTCAAAGAACAATCAGAAATCCAAAAGCATTACAAATGGAAAACAAAAATGCTTGGGATCCTTGCCTTCATAAAACTTGATGGTGGTTTTACAATAAAGGGCTTATCTGGAAGCACTCTGGAGAACCATGCATGCATTCTCTTTGAAGTGGAAAAGCTGCCATAAAGTGACTTGGATGTAATATTTTAGCATGTGACATCTTATGAATGTGTTTCTAGTCTAGTGTTACACACCATCACAGGCACGAGGACTAATTAAACATTATAACCACACGTTAAATTGACCTGGATCCAGCAGCATGTGGTGCCTTCGTAGCAGCAACATGTACCTATGGGTTATTCCACAAGTTAGGTAAGAAGAGGCTTTAAAATGTCACATCCAACCCACTTAATGCTACCACAGGGAACAGCTCCTCAACAGCTTCCATTCAGAGCAGTAACTTTCAAGGCGTTCTGGTTTTCAATTGATTCCTCTGGCATGGAAAGCAATAGCTGCGGTTGAGACTAATTCACTCAACAAATAATGGAATCACTTGGCATTTCTTGTACCACAGCAAAATGTAACAGTAATTTAGACAGTATGTTGGGCCACAACAATAAATATAAGAGCTGCTGAGAAGATTTAGTTTCAGGATTATATTTTAAAATGTTTCTGTCATAGTTCTTTCTTGTAATTCCTCCAGATCCATTTGAACACCCTCAAATGCCTATAAATGTGTTACTGTAAAAAGTCTACTCAATTTGTGTCCAAATCATAGGAGATTTAAATCTCAAATAAATACTGCTGTAGGTCAACTAGATATCAGATGAGCACCTACAGTATGTGCAACAAATAGAATTGGGGTTTCAAACTGCTTTGGAAAATTAGGTGGTTTGAAGTTTTTCAGAACTGAGGGCCGGATCATACCATAATGCATGCAAATATTTCCTCTTGCAACAGTGATTGTCTTCTGACAGATAACTCTTTTAGTGGGATTATTCCTGACAGCTCTCTGGTATCTCCCAGTGGACCTTGGTCCCTCACAAAATTCCATGAAAAAGATGCTGTGGTTTCACAATAGAGTGCCAGCAAGGATGCAAGAGAGGAGGAGGAGGAGGAGGAGGAAGAGCTGCTGCTGTGGGGGGGCAGATGGGCTCCAGGTACCGGCGAGGGAGCCCGTGTTGCGGGAAAGGCAAGAGAGATGGGAATGCGCTGCTGCCGCACAGGCACTCTCCACATCAAATATTTTTCACCTCCCAAGAGCAGGTACTTGAAAGGTGTGCTGGGTCGCGCTTAGGTGGGCGGGGTCACACTTAATTGTCTGCAAACTCCAGAGCTGGTGGGGAAACATTTTTAAGCTCCGGAGCTTGCAGCCATTTGCAGCGGAGCTTAGGGGTCGTGTATAAACACCCATATTGAACGAAACGAAATGGGGGCCAGGGCAACGAATAACAAAACAAAATGCCCATTTCTACTCCCAAATGCAATCTACTTTTCCTATGTTGGTAGGGTGCCTGCAGAGGAAAGATCTCTATAGCACCTGCAGCAGTGGCCTGCCAAAAGGGGCTTGTAGCCTCTTCCAAGCAGGGCAAGGTGTCACAACATGAGGAATGGTATTAAAGGGTTGCGGCATTAGGAAGGTTGTGATCAAACCCTTAGCTATTTCTAGAAACATTAAGAAACTGGGGCTCATTAAATATTTTGGAGGAAGTGATAGAAGGCAATGATCAAGGTCGTTTAACAACACATGATAGAAATGCTGTACTCTTTACTGGGTTTTTTAAATGCCATACATGGCATAGTGACAAGCTCCGCCTGGACTACCCTAAATATTACTAAGAGTCCTTTGACAGGAGCAGCCTCTATCCACAGAGAGTGACTAGGTCCACAAAGCCCTTCTTGAATTTTGTCTGGCTCTTCAACACTTTAAGTGTAAGATCCGTGATATGTCTCCACTCCAGGAATTCAAAATGAGGTTATCATTGAATTAAATATGAAATAATGAATGAAACAAGAAAGCCATCACTCCTTTTTGCAAGTGACTTTTTAAAAGATCTGTTTTAAGCAGTTCCTCAGCTCTCCATGTGCTAGGCAATTTCTACTGACAATGCAGAGAAGAAAGTGGGTTTGCCAGACAAAAAGCCTATGGTGACTTATGTCTGTCAAGGAAGCCATTTTGTACTTGAGATTGCTTTTTCTATTATCTTGCACTTGATTATGCTTGAGTGGTCAAACTGAATAAGCCTATACAAGGCTGAAACCCACTGGAATGACTACTATTGCTTTCTTTATTTAAGGACAATTTCTTTTTAGTGGGGGTTTTCTAATATTGGGTCATCTGGAAATAGACCTTCAGATTCCCCTTAGACTAGGAAAAATGAATACTGTACTTTAGTGAAATTCTGAATACTCAGGTATGAGCCCTAATGAGTACAATAGGTCTTATTTCTGGGACAATCTATGAGACTATGTCCAGTATACAGCCTAATGAAGAAATCCTTTGCTCACTCACCTTGGAGTAAATACCACTGAAATCAACACGATATCTTCTGAGTCATATATAACAATACTACACACTATAAGCATTTCTTCCTACTCAGGGAGATTCAAGGTCCAGTGTTTTCCAAAGGAAGCATACAATTAAAACAAAACCTGAAATAAACAACTGGAGAATTGTAGTATTGTGCACAGAAACACAGAGCAGAGTGGTTATCCCCAGTGTACTTCTATACACATTATCTTAGAGAAACACTGTGAGTTATGACACCGTTATAGATTTCTTTATTTAAGATAAATTAACATCCACAGCAAGATCCTCTCTCAGAGCAGCTTAAATTATTTAAACACAAAATAATAAATGAGGAAATCAAACAGCACTTTAAAAAAAGTCTAAACTATCAAGATGATCCCTTTAAATGGAAAATTGATCAGACATAAACATTTGTTTTATTTACAGTATTTTAGGCTGTCTTGAGACAAAAGTTTTGGGAATATCTTGAAAAATAAAAATAATGAAAGTAAAAAAACTCAGTAGTAACAGGAAGCAAGAAAACAAACACAGAATATAGTGAATAGCAAAGTTTAAATCTTAGAAGGGTTGGATACTCAAAAAGTTTTTGTCTTGCACATCTGGGTGTCAGATGAACCTTTCTCAGGAGGGTCTCCCATACCAAGGAAAATCCTCCACCATGCTTAGCCATGTCACACTTTGCTCTGTTTTTTACAGAAGGGCCTCCAAAGAACCCACATTCCAGGAAAGTGGACAAAGGGCTCCGAAGATCAAAAACAGGCCCTGAACTGGACCCAGAAATATTCTGGTTGCCAGTGGAAAACAGGTGGCTGTTACTTCACTCTTTTGTAAATTGTCAGCCAGATGCTGTTCTACAAGTTAGTAGCCTTGAAGACCTGTTCCTTACTAATCTACTCTCATATTGATTTGAATCGGTTCAATTTTTAAACCCTTAACAGTGAGATCGGATGAGCAGGTCATCAGCATCTCACCTGAGACCAAGGGACGGGCCCTGGTGGCGCCATGGAGGTGGAGGAGAGAAGAGTTGGCAGGAAAGAAAGTGCAACACACCTACAAGCACCTTTGTGCTGAGCCAGTGCGTCACAGTGCCTGCTGAACTTAAGTCAATAGTAGTGTCAGGGGCTGTTAAGCTACTTCATACAAACATCAAGCTCCCCCCCCCACCCCACCCCAGAAGTGCTGCCTAGCACTGAGATTTATGTCAGCATTTGGGTCTTGACAAATATGGACAGACAGCATTTTGCTTGCTCTAGTTTTCCATGTGAGGGTGAGAAACCAGCAACAACAAGTCAGGGCTCAGCTTCACACATATTCAACATCCCTATCCAGCTCCCCTGCCATATACAATAGGACCCCCTTGTCCATGGGATTGAGATTGACTGAGTCACTTATCCATGGTCGAAAATAATTAAAAATATATATTTTTTAAAAAAATCCATTAAAAACCTATTGTTTTACCAGAACTGGCCATTAGGGGAAACCAGAGAAGATGCTATGGTTGTTAGGGAAGAATACATAGCATGATCTCTAGCTCCTTCTAGTGGCAGCTCCTGGTAATGAATGTGAAAATATATTTTTCTGCATTTTTCCTTTTCCCATGGTATATACACATAGCATCGACTATTGTCCATGGTTTTCAGTATCCATAAGGGTGGGACTTGGAAACAATTCCCAGTGGATATGGGGATCCCAACTTTATGAACAACTCTCATGCTTATGCTTGCCGTCACAGTGTATATAAAATGTTTTCCACATTTAACTCTGTTCGATGGCACCATGTTTGTGCCAATGTGTTTAAGTTTCTATCATACCATGTTCATATACCCTGTCAGAAAAATTATCTTTGTCTATCAACTGCACAATTGAATGAGATATAAATCCCATTCCTGTGATGAATAATATTAGGAGCTAGATAAGGTGAGCATATCGTCTGTATTTGACACAGACGGTACTTTATATAAAGACATTATATTCCCACACAAAATCTGAATGGGTCAGGTTGCTTATGTACTTCTACCATGAGCAAAACTGTTCTAAATATGTTCATGACAGTTTGGGAAAGGCAATTTCTTGTTCAAAACAAGCACAATGGCTACAATCAAGAGTTTGAAGAGATAAAAATACTTTTCCACTATCACCACCATGAGGCAGAACCTTGCAAGCATCAGTCTCCATTATCTTTGGAATAGCTTATACATAACACACACACATCATGTTACCAACCTTATGCACTTCTGAGAACAATGTCAACAATTAATATGGATCCAATCAACTCAATAAATCATATGAATTAAGTCATATACTGTACTTAAAATGAAATCACTCCACTCCCATAAACATTAATGCAGGGAGTGGGGACATCCATTAACTCATAATGGTGGCTTTAATATGTCATACCAAAGGACTGCATCGTTTGGCACTCTGGTGTAGACTCTGGGTTGCCCTTCAGCAAATCTTCCTTCAAATCACAGAGGGAACAACAGATAAATGAAGGGTCCTGCTGGCAGGGAAGAAAGGACACAAATGGGGTAAAAAGAAGCAATGGCCCAAAATGTTCTTCATTTCCACTAAGAGGACACTCATGGGGAGTAGCATCAAAGCTTCTATCCCACCCTGATAGCCTCAGAAGATTACAGAAAACAGACTCCCGGAACAAGGAACTGAGGAATCCATATTTAACAGTGGAGACTACATTTTCATAGGTGGGGCTGGCAGTAAAATGCTGCGGAGTGTAGTTAACCCTGTTCAAACTGTGGTCCCACAACACCCAATTTCATTCATGATTTGTCCATCTGTTGGTTAGCACATTGTACATTTACTTCTTGTTGGACCTGGGGAGGGGGTGGTTTCTCTGCCAGGTTCCAGGTTCTAATTATATACAGTGGTATCTCTACTTACAAATTTTATCTGTTCTGAATACATGCTCTTAAGTCGAACAACTCTTAAGTAGAGGAGCCTTATCTTTTAAAAATTACAAACAAACAAACAAACAAACAAACAAACAAACAAACAAACAAACAAAACATTTGTAAGTAGAGCAAACCGCATCTAAAACTTGTAAGGCAGCAGTTGAAACACCAACTGTTTTCTGCTCTTATGTCAAATTGCTCTTAAGTTGAGCTGCTCTTAAGAAGAGGTACCTCTCTCCCCCCCTCTCTCTCTCTCTCTCTCTCTCTCTCTCTCTTTCTCTTTCAGTGTGTGTGTGTGTGTGTGTATCTATCTATCATCTGCTTTCTTGGAGCATTATAGTAAATTGAATAATCCCAGTCAACAGGCTGAAAAGACCTAAAAATCTTCACATGTTTACCTTTCAAGTATTTATACTTCTCGAAATTTGGAGGTCCCACATAACCCTGGATCTGTCTGGGACTAGCCATAGCAACTTGATCATGGGGGGGGGGGAGGTCCAAGTCACATATTATAGTCTACACATGGCATTTAGAATAATGAAGCCCTTTCCCAGCAGTCAGTTCAACTGAACGTATTTCTCCAGAGGAAACAAGCTCTGAAAATAATGACTTCTTTAAGTATGAAGCAGAAGTCAGTAGTGTACATAACGAATTGCTCTCCAATTATGTCATCAACAATCTATCTCTGTTCAATCTCACAAGCACTCTTTCATCTTTTAAAATTCGAAGAGCCACAAGCAGGCAGAAGGATCTAGGTATGTTTGTCCAGTAAGCAGCAAATAAATGATGCAGCTAAATGAAAAAAAAGGAGTGAAAATCTTGCCCAAAGCACAGTTTGGTGGGGAACGGGGGAGGTGAACAAAACAGGCCAAGTCAGATTTTTGTTCCCTGGTGCATGCGCCTATCATTTCAGTTGTGAAGCAGAATATTAGACTTTTCCTACATCATGGGTTTTTGCTGTGAGTGTCCCTACCTTCAACCATAAACAGCCAAACAAATGTTACTGTCTCTTGTGGCTGCCCAAACAGATCTAGACTCCCTTTAAACCCAAAGGTTCTTTCCTGTTGACTTTTTTGCATGACTGAAAGTTGAAACTAGAACTCAAAATGAACAAGAGCAGGGCTTTGTGACAGATGTTTATACCAAGAGTTTGCATTGGCGATTAAGTGCTCCTGAAAAATTGCCTTTCAGAATGGTCTGGTTCCTAAAAGTCTCCGAGCACCTGACTATTTCTCCCTCAGGAAAAAAATATCTCAGCAGCAGCAGGCTGTCCCTGCTGTGAAGCAGAATGAGGCAGTTGTCTTGGGAAGCATATCCTGGCAATGCAGCTTGTAGGTCGAAACAGGGCAGGCTATGTAGTAGACTCTGCCTTGAGCTAGCCTGTTGCCCTCAGCTACCAGCTGTGCCCTTTCCAGGGAGAGAAGACTCCTGTATCCACCAGATCATCTTCAATACATGAAAGGAGTGAGATATCTTATCTTTTGCCTCAGTCAACCAAATGCCATGGGCTGGCCCCTGCAAACACACCCTTCTGTAAAGCTCTCGGTGCCTAGAATAAGAAACCATCCCATGGAATTGTGTGGTTTCATGTGTATCAATATTGTGTCTGGTGAAAAAGAATGATGATGGTATTAATATTCTTAAATATATATCTATTGCTTCGGTGTGCTACTTAAAGTGTATGTAATATGCTGAGGAAATACTTGTGGCTGAACATTTAATACGACAAATCTTCTAAAGTATAGTAATATGTGTTTTGGATGTTGTGCTTCTTGGCAGTGCTTAACATTTCCCTTATTACAACTGCTTTTTCTTTACTCAGTAACATAATCCTTTATTACCATACAACTTGGTGCTCTGCAAACTGATCATGTTAACTGGGACGGATTAGTACTCCTTGAGGACAGGAACGAGAAGCTGATTATTATTAGGTACCTTTAGCATCCGAAACAGGAACATAGAAGCAGAAGCATCATTGTAGAAGTCAAATGGTCCTGCTAGGAATCACCCACAGCTCATCAAAGTATTTTAATCAGGTTATTCTCCTCCTACACCGGTTGAAGAACCACCCTTAGCAACTGAGTAATGCCTCGACAACACTGCAGCATAACCCTCACTCCGCCATGCATTGTGGGGCAAATCATATTTTTGGCCAATTGCCACAGGGTGTGTGTGTGTGTGAATATTTAGACCAGCTGGAATGCATCCAAATTCATCAGTGTGATGACCCCTAGGGGCAGCTCACAATTTGAAAGGAGTAATGTTTATTAGCTCAACTAACACAATGAGAAGTTTTCTAACAACTGAAACGTTGATGGCTCCCCTAATGAAAAGCGGAAGGTAGACTATGCCTTCTGTTTCCACGTGTGAATGATCTATGTACTGAGCATGCAGCATTATTTATTTGCAAACCGTTCTATCCTCGGTCGGCACAATATATGGCCCACTCCTATATAAAACAAATTTCCTGTTTGCTTCCCTGGGCAAATTAGCGAACAGGCAGGAACATGTCTCCTTCCAATGATTTCCTATGAATTCATACCTTCACCTCATTGGTATAAAAAAGAGTTGAGGGGAGGGGGAAAGAGAAAACGTCTTCAGAGTCAGCAGGAGAGGAAGCTCGGGAGGGAAAATCCATTTGCCACCTTCATCTTTGCTCTTTGAAATGAATTAATTATGAAAAGAAAAGGCACACTTTAATGCCCGAGACTTTAACGTCAGGCAAGTGGGAAATAGAAGCTCAACAATGTTTTAAAAATGCCAATCTATTATTCTAATGGTAACTGTCATCACAGGTTTAAGCACAGCTTTTAAAGTCACCCCAGCTGGGGTCTGCTTTGGCCTCTGCTGCCCTCTTCAGGGCTGGTCTATGAGAAGGAAACCAAAAGAGAGAGCAGATCTGAAGAAGAAACACCATCATGACTCAGCGCTCGCCCACCTGCTTACTCCTTAAAGCCACCCTCTCCCCTAGGCCAAATGTACCTGGGTTTGTGGACCGGCGAAGCAAACTGCTGCTACTCTGCTGCCAGGCTCAAGAGGCCTGTAGCAGGTCAAAGAGAGAGGAGGATCTTGGACGGCTGAATCAGACACTGCCCAAATTTAAGCCAGCAGGGAGCCCCCTTTGGAGAGTGCAAGCAGGGGTTCTGAAGAGCTGAAATTACTGGCTGGGTGGGGGTTCTACAGCTGTTGTTAAATCACGAGATGGGGGCAGCTACAAAGGGAAGCAGATGGCAGCCCAGTTGGGCTTAGGAAAAAAACTGGGCCAATGATCCTCTCCCTGGTTTTGAGGAGAAATAGCCAGACAACCGCTTTGTAACTTTGAGGGTAGGGCGGCTAGTGGCCGCCTTGTGTAGTGTGTCTGTGAAGATTCTCAGTCATCCAGGTGAGTTTATCTGGAAGTTGAGTCATGGCTACTGGACTTCTTTTTGAGAGATAGAAACGCGATGAAGCTGTTTGGAAGAACAGCGAAACATTTCTACCTCTCAAAAACAAGTCCAGTAGCGATGACTCAACTTCCAGATCTTGTGTAGTGCAACCACTGTGGGGAAAGGGCCATCTCATAATACATTGTAGGGGCAGCCTGGTAGCCATCCCAATCAAGCTACTTGCTGGGGACATGCAGATGAAGGAGACAGGTCTGCAAACATTTGGGCACCACTGATGGGAGATATGCTCTGGGCAGAGGGATTAGTCGGGTAAGAAGAATTCGGGCCACGTACCTGGGTGCCATCCCGCCAGAGCCTCCAATCTGTCTTGCCTCCTGGTCAATGCCAGGTTGGTTCATAATAAAACACCTATCATCCACGCTGATAGGTGGGGCTTCACTCTCCCTTTTATGCCCCCCCCGGGTTTCAGGTCCAGTGGGCGGGCAGGTCGGAGGGTAGGGAGCGGGGGGGGGATCGTTTACAGGGAATCCCTTCATGTTAGCAGTTCTGCAACAATGGTGTGTCCCGGGGTAGAATGCCTCCATCTATCAGTGGGTCAGCGAGATAAGTTTGGTATTGTGCTGGTGTACCATGCTCTCCGCAAGCCAGCACAATCCTTTCCAGAGATCGCAGAGTTCGTCTCGGCTGACCTGTTGAACTCCCCCCGCCTTTTGGTGGTTGGGGACTTCAACATGCATGCAGAGGAGGAACTCTCTGGTGCAGCTCTGGAATTCATGGAACCCATGACTTCCATGAATCTATCTCAGCATGTTGCGTGCCCCACCCATAGAGCTGGCCATACCCTGGTCCTGGTGTTTTCCTCCATGTTGTCAGATTCTTGTCTGAGGATTAGGGGTATTCTGCCCCTGCCCGTGTCATGGTCGGACCATCATGTGCTAAAATTTTTCCTGTCAATCACCCCCCGCCCCGCGGGGAGCATCAGCCCTATATTTGGGCCCACCCCCGTAGGCTTCTGGACCCTGCTATGTTCATGGAAGCCTTCGGGGAGCTTTCTGGTGGCCTGGCAGATAATCTGGTCGATGCCCTGGTGGATAGGTGGTATGAGGGGACCACCAGGGAGGTAGACCGGATTGCCCCCAAGCGCCTTCTGCGCTGTGGAGATCGCTCCTCGCCGTGGTATACGGCTGAGTTGCGGTCGATGAAACAAGAATGCAGGAGGCTAGAGGTCATTTGGAGGGCAAGTCGGACGGCAGAGAATAGGGCTGCACTTAAACAGTTGACTGGCCGCTATCTCTGCACGATCAGAGACGCTAGAACATCCTATGTCTCCCTGAGAATTGGCAAGGCCTCGAACTGCCAGGTGGAGTTGTTCCGGGTGGTTTGAGACCTCTCCAATCCCAGTCAGCTGAGGCCTCCTCCTAGTGATTTCACTAGTGAGCAATTTGCAGCACATTTTAGATCTAAAATAGAGGCCATCCATTCCGACTTGCCCCCCGGTTGCTCTAGTTCTTCCTCAGATGTCCCTGGGGCCTCATCCCCGTTCTCCCCTCCTGGTTGGGTTTGGGCCAGTGTTTCCAGCGGAGGCCTCAAGAGCTATGGCTTGTTGCCGGCTGGCGGCCACTCCTTTTTTGACCCTTGCCCAGCTTGGCTTATTAAATCTGCCGAAGAGAACATGCCTGAGTGGGTCTCGGCTATTGCCACGGCCTCTTTCAGGGAGGGATGTTTCCCTTCCTGATTGAAGGAGACCGTGGTGAAACCCACTCTGAAACAGCTTGGCATGGCGTTGGACAATTTATCTAGTTATCATCCGATTGCCATTGTTCCCTTCCTGGGCAAGGTTGTGGAGAGGGTGGCCGCTGTCAGGCTCCAGTCGTATCTGGAGGAAAATCATATCCTGGATCCCTTCCAGTCTGGTTTCAGACCTCTTCGCGGGACCGAGACTGCCCTGGTCGCTCTGTAGGATGACCTCCTCAGGGAGGCTAACAGGGGGTGTTCCTCCCTGCTGGTTCTCCTTGATCTGTCAGCTGCCTTTGATACCGTCGACCACGGTAACCTGCTGGTCCGGCTGGCCAAGGCAGGAATTGGGGGTCAGGCTTTGTCCTGGCTCCATTCCTTCCTTGGCGGCTGGACTCAGTGGGTTCAGCTGGGTGATGACTTGTCGGCTCCTTGGACTGTCCCTTGTGGGGTGCCCCAGGGGTCGGCAATCTCACCCATGCTGTTCAACATTTATATGAGGCCGCTGGCGGAGGTCATCAGGAGATTTGGAGTTCGCTGTCACCAGTACGCTGATGACACACAGCTCTATCTCACCTTTTCGTCTTCTGCAGGGGAGGCAGTTCGCTCCCTTGATCTGTGCCTGGAGGCGGTTCTGGAATGGACCAGAGATAACCGGCTCAAGCTGAATCCGGAGAAGGCGGAGGTTCTGTTCTTTGGGACGCCCTCGTCTGGGTACAATGGCCTCCTCCCTAAACTGGGGGGTGTTTTCCTCCAGCCTACGGAGAGGGCCAGAAATCTGGGTGTGGTCCTGGACTCAGCCCTCTCCCTGGAAGCCCAGGTGATGGCTGCTTCCAGGGCCACTTTTATCCATCTCCGCAGGATCACCCAGATCTGCCAGTACCTCGATGAGTCCTCCCTGAGGACAGTTGTGCAGGCTCTGGTGATATTGAGGATCGAATACTGCAATGCCTTCTATGTGGGGTTGCCCTTGACCCTGGTCTGGAGGTTACAGTGGGTGCAGAATGCGGTGGCCAAGCTGGTGGTGGGTGCTCATAGATTTGAGCACATCACCCCAGTTCTGGCTTGCTTGCACTGGCTACCCATTGTCTTCCGGATTAGGTTCAAGGTCCTGGTTTTGACTTTCAAAGCTCTCCACGGCCTGGGACCAGAGTATCTGGCAGAGCGTATCTCTCAGAGATCAACTGGGACCAGACCCACGAGATTGGTGCAGGCGCGCTCACTGAGGGTGGCCACACCCAGAGAGGCGCAGAAATCGCATACGCGTGACTGCGCCTTCTCTGTGGTGGGCCCCATGCTATGGAACCATCTCCCCAGTGAGCTGCGCTTAGCAGAGTCGCTGCTCGACTTCAAAAAGGCCCTGAAGACTCACCTTTTCAGGGAGGCGTTTGGCGACCTTTCTATTTAGCTTTTTATTTTTTATTTTTGCCCGCGTCATCTTTGCTTGGGTCATGGCTGCCATCTTGCTCTCTTTCACTATTGTGCCTGTTTGTTTTATTTGTTTTTTTTACTGTAAGCTGCCCAGAGTTCCCTCCTGGGAAGATGGGCGGGATATAAGGTTATCAAATAAATAAATAAATAAATAAATAAATAAATAAATAAATAAATAAATAAATAATGTTGTGGATAAAAAGACTCAGGAAGAATTGGTATGTAGTCTTATCCTCAACATAAACCAACCCACCCTACAGTGGGACTGTAGGGTCTCACTCTTTCAGGACTACAGTTATTATATGTAATTTAGCACACTCTTGTCCAAACCCATCTATGTGCTCACTTTTAACAACCCAGAATAAGCAGTATTTCATGTCATTGTCGCAGCTCATGTGCTTTAGATTAAGCAGATGTGTAACCACTCTTCATTTAAAGCAGTGGCTCTCAACCTGTGGGTCCCCAGATGTTCCTGGACTGCAACTCCCCCAAATCCCTTCCAGCACAGGGAGTGGTGGAGGCTTCTGGGAGTTGTAGTCCAGGAACATCTGGGGACCCACAGGTTGAGAACCACTGATTTAAAGAGTCCCCTATACAGTGGTACCTTGTATAAATGAATTAGTTCGTTCCAAATGAAATTATGTTAAGCAAATTTTCCTTTATACAAATTCCCATAGGAATGCATTAAAATGGAGTAATCCCATTTTTATGTTGTACGGATTTTCCCCATAGGCAATTATGTTAAGCAAATTTCCCCTATCTCTGGAATTTTTTATGTTGTACAGATTTTATGTTATACAAGCTGTTTGTTATACAAGGGTCCACTGCATTTATTTACTCTAACAATGTTAATTTTGACTGTAGATCATATACCACTGCTAAAACAAATGAACAAACCAATTTATTTTTACCTATTCTTCATCTGATCAGGTCTCAACTGATTTTTATTGCAAGCGTTTTAAGCATCAGTCCTCCCCTGCAAAGCATCTGGTATAATTTAAACCATCTAAAATGAAATGTGCAATTTTATCTACTACACAAATTGATTCCTGCTTTACTTACTTACTCTGAGATGCCAAACAAAGGAAATATTAAGAGAGCACTTGGTAGTGGGGCAGCTAAATTTTTTTGTAAATAAATAAATTTTGTAAATAAATAAATAAAATCAACACCTGGAACTTCCCAAAGAAAAGACATCTGCACAATGAAGATGTTTAGTGGCAGAAGGGGAGATTCTCTGCAGACAAAAGACAACATTTCACTCTGCATTAGGACAAGTTAATGGGAAGAAAGAAAGTTAGTGGGCAGATAGAAAGTTAGTGGGCAGATAGAAAGTATAGTTCATGGTTTTCAGAAACTGTGTTTTCAGATTACAATGTCAGATCAGATAAACTGATGCCTAGACCTTCCTTAAGAGTTGTACAAAACTTTATAGACCTGGTGTTCGTATCAAAAGTCATCTGTAGAGATGGGCACGACTTAGCGGTATTTTCGTTTTCGTTTTCGTTTTTTCGTTTTCGTTACGTAACGAAACAAAAACGAAAAACGGTTCAAAAATGGACCGAAAACGGAAACGAAACGACTAATTTTGAGCCAATTTTCGTTTTTCGTTACTGGAAAAACACATAATGGAGCTAAATGGGGAGAAACGAAAAAAATTTCGTTTTCATTTTCATTTTTTCATTTTCGTTACGTAACGAAACGAAAACGAAAAATTTTGAAATTAGCTCACGAAAACGGAAACGAAACGAAACGGACCCTAGCCGAAAATGAAAACGAAAATGAAAATTTTTTTCTGAGTCGTGCCCATCTCTAGTCATCTGAGTACCAAGGTGTAATGAGTGCTTTCATTATTCCAGGCAACATCAGCTTGCATACTTCTAGAAGCTTTATTTATTTACATTGCTTCTATTTTCCATAAATACAGGATAATTCAATGAGTAACAAGTCAAAATGGATTGAAAACATTCTTACAGTTCTGAAAACTAGAGGTACAAATGCTTTAAAAATATGAAAATGCAACTTAAGTTGGAAATACTTAAGTCAGATTTCAATCTAAAATACAGGAGAAAAAATACAATCAAATATCAAAACTAATATTTTAAGTTACATTCTAAAAAATCAAGAGCCTAATAAGACCCATTTGAAAACCGAAAACTCATCTCTTAAACACCTATGTTCTTAAACTTAAAAATCTTTAAAAGTAGAACATAAGAACATAAGAACATAAGAAGAGCCATGCTGGATCAGGCCAAAGGCCCATCTAGTCCAGCTTCCTGTATCTCACAGAGGCCCCACCAGATGTGTTTGGGAGCGCATGAGACTAGATATCTGTCTCCTGATACCACTCTCCTGCATCTGGCCCTTGAAGTACCCTGGTTTAAAGCCTGGAGACTACACATCTCCATCATGGTTTGTAACCTGTGATGGACTTTTCCTCCAGGAATCTGTCCAATCCCCTTTTGAAGGCATCCAGGTCAGATGCCATCACCACATTGTGTGGCAGGGAATTCCATAGACTTACAATGCGCTGGGTGAAAAAATATTTTCTTTTGTCAGTTTTTACTCTCCCAGCCCTCAATTTGAGTGTATGTCCCCTAGTTCTGATATTTTGGGAGAGGGAGAAGAGCTTCCCTCTATCCACTTTACTCATACCCTGCATTATTTTGTATGTCTCAATCATATCCCCCCTCAAGCGCCTTTTTTTCCAGATTAAAGACGCCCAAATGTTTTAGCGTTTCTTCATAAGGGAGGTGCCCCAGCCCAGTAATCATTTTAGTCGCTCTCTTCTGCACCTTTTCCAGTTCCACTATGTCTTTCTTGAGATGCGGTGACCAGAATTGTACACAATACTCCAGGTGCAACCTTACTATTGTTTTGTATAATGGCATTATAATGTTGGCTGTTTTATTTTCAATCCCCTTTTTGATAATCCCTAGCATGGAATTGGCCTTCTTCACCGCTGCCGCACATTGGGGAGACACCTTCATGGAGCTGTCCACCAACACACCAAGATCTCTTTCCTGATCCGTCACAGATAACTCAGAGCCCATGAGTTGATAGATGAAGTTTAGATTTTTTGCCCCAATATGCATTACTTTACATTTGGTTACATTAAAACGCATTTGCCATTTTGTAGCCCATTCCCCCAGTTTGGAGAGATCCTTCTAGAGCTTTTCACAATCTTCCCTGGTTTTTACCACACGGAAAAGTTTTGTGTCATCTGCAGACTTGGCCACCTCACTGTTTATCCCTGTCTCCAGGTCATTTATGAACAGATTGAAAAGCACCGGTCCCAGGACAGAGCTCTGGGGCACAGCGCTTTTCACCTCTCTCCATTGTGAAAATTTCCCATTGACACCTACTCTTTGTTTCCTAGATCTCAACAAGTTCTCAATCCATAAGAGGACCTGCCCTCTCATCCCCTGACTGTGCAATTTTCTCAGCAGCCTTTGGTGAGGGACTGTGTCAAAAGCCTTTTGAAAATCCAGATAGACTATAACCACCGGTTCACCCAAATCCACATGCCTGTTGACCTTTTCAAAAAATTCTAAGAGGTTTGTCAGACAAGATTTACCCTTACAGAAGCCATGCTGATTTTCTCTCAGCAAGGTTTGTTCTTTTATGTGTTTTAAGATTTTCTCTTGGATGAGGCTTTCCACCATCTTCCCTGGGACAGATGTAAGGCTAACCGACCTGTAGTTTCCCGGGTCCCCCCTCCTTCCTTTTTTAAAAATTGGTGTGACATCTGCTATCCTCCAGTCCTCCGGCACTGTGGCCGTTTTAAGAGACAAGTTGCATATAACCGTTAAGTAAAATGTTACTTAGTCTTTTAGCATATCTAGACACACATGAAACTTATTCCTAGCTCTCACAAAGTCAAACCAGTTTGAACCTATGGAGGTAAATCCATGATGATGTTGTTTGGTGCCTAAAGTGGGACGGAGTTATGATGATATGCTGATGAGTGGATGTTCTCCATGTGTGTCTTAACTCCCTAAATTCAAATTTTCAGTTATCCAGCTCTCCCATCAATCTGTAAATAATTTCTCCAGGGATCTAGAAAGCTCTCAAGTGCCCAAAATAAATTTCCAATAGGAAATTGTATTGTTCCTACAAATACTGTAACATGAAAGTTTTGTCACTTGAAATCCGGCAGGGTGCCACTCATTTATTATTTTTTGACTAACAATTTGCAGAGCTTAAATTAATAATGCTCTGTACCATTAAATATTTGATGAATTAGGGTACTGTCACCATAAAATACTGAAAAGCTAGACTACTGTGAACTTAAAATATCATAATCCCCCAAAGGGTGTGCTACATGACTTGGATATACAGCTTGTAACATAAACAAGTACTGCTGTCAGGAATGCCAGCTGGAGAGCCAAGCTAATTGTTTATGGGACATTTTAAAGTGTTTTGTAATGACTAGATCAACCTACTATTCAAGCCTCACTTTTAAAAGCACCTTCATTTTCAGGGATGCTTTCCCCATATTCTCCCTTAATGATTCTAACACTCAGTATATAAAAACTTGACACTTGGACAATGGGTTGAGCAGCCTTTTCAGGGGCTGTTGTTGTGTGCTATAAAATTGCTTCCGACTTATGGCAACCCCATAATTTAATGGCATTCAAAAGGTCTGCTAATGGCAGGAGGTTTGGGAGGTCATTAATTTGTTCTAAGTGGTTTATTATAGAAAGTCACTAGCCAAAGTTCCTACCACTAACAGCCTTGTTCTGTTTGGCCTTGCAAATGAAACCTGTGCTCTCCTTTATCAAATCAATTCCCTCCTGTTAGATCTTCCTCTTTTCCTTCTATACTATATTTTTGCTAATGTTCTTTTCATTTCTTCTCCCTAACATGGCTAACGGACACTCTGCCCGAACTTGTTGAGGATGGGCGCTAGAGATGGGCACGACTAGGGAAAATGACGTTTTCGAGTTGTCAAAAATAGTCGTTTTGTTTTTCATTTTTTCGTCTGTCGTTATACTGGTTTGGGGGGGGTAGCGGGCTCCTGGAGGCACCTCTGTGGGGTGGGTGCCTCCTCTGGCCCGCTATGAAGGGAAGCGGGCTCCTGGAGGCACCTCTTTTTTGGGGGGGGTGCCTCCTATCCTCACCCGCTAGGAAGGAAGGGAAAGCAGGCTCCTGGAGACCCCCCATGGCATGGGGGCCTCCTCTCCTCACCTGCTGCAAAAGGGCATGCATAGCCATATGGATATGCATACCAAGTTGCAGACACAGCAGACTGGCAGAGGCACCCCTCTTTTTGGGGTGCCTTCCCTGCATCAGTCAGGCCTCGACGGGCATGGTTTGCATGGCACACAAATGCTGCCGAGCCGAGCCCGCAGGAGTCAGCCAGAGCCACAAGTGACGGACTGGCAGACTCTCTGCACCCGCTGTGTCTCACTAAGAAGGGAAGCGTACTTGCGTGTAGTGCAATGCAAGTACAGATCTGGCTTAGGGGACAGGGTTAGCGCAAGGGCTAGGGTTAGGCTAGTTACTTGTGAGGTTAGGGTGGGGTAGTGGGGTGCACCTCTGGGTGCCTCTCTGACCCACTAAGAGGACAGTGTACTGTGGCGTATGGGTAAGGGACTAAGGGTTAGGGTTAGGGTTAGGGCTAGGGCAGGGTGTAGGGTGTAGGGTTAGGGTTAGGGTTAGGGTTAGGGCTAGGGCAGGGTTTTTGGCACATCCCCGAAGTCTCAGTGGCCAAGTGGCCATGCGATTGGTGGAATGGCTCCAAAAATTTGCATGGTCACCACTCCCATGGCCACTTGGCCAGCCCATTATTGCGCAGGTGTAAAAATAAATAAATAAATAAATAAAATAAAATCAATGGAGAGTGGACAGAGGAGACATTTTGTTGCAAGAAAAACCCACTGCTACTGTAAAAATTCTGGCAGTTTTAAAATAGCAATTTTCGCATGTTTCTGTGTGGTACTTGTGTGTTTTTGGACCACGATTTCAAAAAAATATTGTGGTCGCCGCCCCATTTTCGATCCCCCGCCCGCACCGCATGGCATGGCGAGTCCGGCTTCTTGCTTGCGAGTCCCCACCAGAGCAGCCCAGGACAAGAGAGGGGGGGGAGGCCAGGGACCCCCCCCCCGAAACCACCCCTCTGGTAGGTGCCCTCTCAGGC
>JAHTLZ010000016.1:39278958-39324580 GCA_023846285.1 Phrynocephalus versicolor
AAAAACTTTTTTTTCTGTGCCGCTTGAATGGTGGCGAGGCGGCGAGGTGGCGACTTTGGTGGGACGACGAGGATGCCCGCCCCCAGCGCAGCCCAGGAGGGACAGGAGGAGAGGGGGGAGGCCGGGGACCCCCCACAGAAACCACCCCTCTGGTAGGTGTCCTGAGCCCTCACTCAGGCAGGCATATTTTCGCCTGCTTTTTGACCAGGAATCGGTTTTTTTTAAAAAAAAAAAAACTTTTTTTCTGTGCTGCGCTTGGCATCGCAGGATCACCGCGATGCCAGGAACGACAACGACAAATCAGACCTAATTTTTCTTTAGTCGGTTCGAGTTCGAGTTCTGGTGGAGTAATTCCTGTTACCGTTTCCGTTCCGTAACGGAAACGAGTAACGGAAATGGAAACGGGAATTCTGCTAAGTCGTGCCCATGTCTAATGGGCGCCTTTGCCTCCTGCCCGGGCGTCAGCGTGAGAAGTTCATGTTGACTACAGTGGCCGCCAGGCAGGGAACCGGAGTTGTATATAATAAGGAGCCAGCCCCCTTCCCTGCCTCTTGCCTGGTCGAACTTCGTTCCTCCCCACCACCACCACCACCACCCTATGATCCAGTAGGATGAGATAAGCTGGTCACTTCGGGGCCAGATGGGAAATTTTGCCTGCCACTCGCATTGGCCTTGAATGGCAGCGAGTTTTTGCCCATCCCATCCTCCTCAACAAGGGGCAGGGGTTAGCTTCATAAAGCTTTCCATTCTGGTCACAATGGTGGGTAGCGTTAGAGGTACCTGAATTCAGGTAAGCCCCCCCCCCTTTTTAAGTGCCCCTACAGTGCCAGGCAGCCCCTTTGATCTAAATAATAAGATGTAGGAGTTTAGAGTAGAATTAGAGTAAATAGTACTGTAATTGCCTTACCCAATCCTGGGCTGCCCATGGCTGAGTAGATTCCTAAACTGATTGATATGCCAGGCATATTAAGTAACCAGGAATCTCTCTGAATTTATGAGGGGCAAAATTAAATCACCGATTGGCCTGTACATCCTTGTGCTACGGCTCAGGCCCTCTTGTTAGTTAAGAGTTATAACCAAGTTAATAATTGTTATCAATAAATTGTGGCCCAATTTACACCAAGAACCTTGTCTTGTCTTGTTATTACGGGCTGGGTGGGCAAACTACGACAGCTCCTGTTTAGTCGTATTAGCTTCTAGTGAGAATTCAGGTTTGATCTTCTCTAGAACTCACTCATTCATTTTCACAACATCCATGTAGTTCTCCTCCAGCAGCACATTTTAAAAGCAATCTGCTTTATCCTACCAGCTTAACTCTTACTCTTCAGCTTTCATTTCTGAACATAGCAAGCATACCTACGAATGACCGTTGCCTTTATCTTCAGCGACACATCCTTAGGCTTAAGGATATTTTTGAGTCCCTCTAATGCTGCCCTTCTGAGTCTCAGCCTCCTTCTGATTTCTCAGCTGCAGTCTTCCTTTTGGATTGACAACGGAGCTGAGGCAAAGAAAATCTTTAACAAGTTCTATTTTATCATTTTCAGTAAGAAAGCTACATAATTCTTGTCTTCTCAGTGTTCAGCTGTAATTCTGCCTCCTCAGTAGTAATTCACAGCTATTTCCTGCCTGTAGCATTATGTCAGCAGCATATGTTGAATTACCAATGTTTCTTTCATCAATTTTTATTCTCCCTTCATTTGAATTTGAACACTGTATTTGGATTTATGCCTAAGTTTTCTTGGGACTGAATCTTGCAATAAAACTAAATGTTTAAAGAAAGAAATTCATTTTTATGTGGTTTATGTATGCTTACTTTTATTTTATTTTTATGTTTATTTGCATTTATTTTTACTAATATATTCCCAAGTTCCTAACAATAATAAAATCTACACTTTTACAAAGTGAAATCATCTAAAATTCAAGGACGAACACTCAAGAACCCAGGCCAGTTATGGTGGACCTCTACTGCATCTGTTGCTTCTACAGTGGAAGATGGGCATTGTTGCAGATTTCTTAATTTCTAGTTAAATTCTTCTGGCTGTTCATCAGAAACACCTGGATTCACAGAGCACAATAGTTTCAAGTTTCCCAGCTTAGTCCACTTCTTTTTTCGTCAACTGGCACTTACAGTCTCAATAACGCACTGTGAGACATTAGTTGGAGAAAGAACAAAAACATGACTGCTTTCAGAAAGTCCTCAAACCTCAACAGACTAACTGAGTACAGGAGAGGGAAAGAGACTCAAAAGACAAGAGGAGGTGCTGTCTTTGAATTCAGAGGTGGGAAGGGACAATTGATTAGTGCTGGATAGATTAGTGCTGGACAGTCATTCCAACCCAGAAACGTATCATGCAGCCACACTTACTAAAGGCAGCATTCTGAAGCTGCAAAAATTCCAACATTCCATCTTCCTCTATCTGCAGTAGCAAAAATCTACTTGATAGGATTTTCAACTGAATAGCATCATGAAGGTTAAAGTAGAATAGTAAGCAAGGAAGATCCAAATCTGATAAAGAATCAACAGATCCCAAGGAACTACATTGTAGGAAATATGTATGTGTGTGCATATGCAGCTGCATATTTGCACACTTGTGTTGAAGGTAGTATAGAATGTTCTCATTAAAACATGAACATTCTCAAATCAAAACCCAAGCTGACCACTGCAAACTAGGATATGGAACTATTTGAAGGGATAAAGTAGCACTTTGGAATTCATCAATATAATGAATAAACAAATGTGTCAAATTGACAATTTCTTTTGGCATTTTTTATTCTACTTCCTGGATAACACAAACTCGGGTGGCTCACAATAAAAGTGTACAATATCAAAGAAAATGAAAAGCAAACAACAAAATTGTCTATACAAAAAAACTTGCTTTTTAGGGAGGCATTTGGTGACCTGGACTAGGTTTTTGTTGTTGTTGTTGTTGTTTGCCATCTTGCCGATAATCTATCGACTACTTTGCTGAGTTGTTTTTTTATATTTTATATTTTATTCTCTTATACATAGTTTTTTATTTTCGTTGATTGGGCTTTGAGAAGCAATCTTATTGCTGAAGTTAGGAAGAACACCTGCAGAGCAGAATAAGCAGCTGAAGAAAGACAACCTAATCCTTCCTATACCCATAGATCCACTTTTCCAGGTTGTTTTTAGATTATCTGTGGCTGCATTTTGAAACCCAATATAGAGGAGGAGGAGATCTAGGTTAGACATGACACTGTGCTGGAACAAAAATCCACTGGCCATTTCCTCTTGAAAGTGTCCCATCTGTCCCAAAATCTTGCTGCCTTGATACATATGGCTAGCCACGATAATGTGTCCTTTGCAACTATCTGCTTGAATGGTGCCACCAGAATTCAACCAATGAATCCAGTTTCAAGTCATCTTCCTCCTCATCATAGAGTAGGTCACCAACAGGTCAAGCCCCCTCTCAAGCAGGCATAGTGGAGAAACAAACTCCCAACCTCTGGATCTAGAGCCAAATGCCTAAACCGCTGAGAGATGCAGTTGAACTGAAGCACGTTCAGTGGCATCTATGATGCTTACTTCACGTCCATTCTCGTCCCAGGAGGAGGTTCATTTTGTGTTGATGTTGGTTGCGGTCATGTGGTCTTGTTCCGGTTCTGTCCCTGTTCCCATGTACGCATGGGCATGATGGATGATACAAGCATGACTGTTACCACACATCCTTGTTCCATGATGCAATGTGAAATTCCATGCCTTTGTTTTCCATTTTTTTTGGCCCAATCTTCCGTTTTTTGATGTTTCAATTCTCCGAAGCCTTTCCTTCAATGTGTTACGGAGCTCAGTTTGAGGCATTTGTCTTTTAATCTCTCTGCACTGCATTGCTGACTCCATAGGGAATGTACTGGCGAATGGCACTTCACACTCCTGCCACTAGATGGAGAATGGCATGTTGTGTGACGAGCCTTACCTCATGGGCACTCATCTTAGAATGAGAAGCATGATGAGCAGATTCCTGTGGCCAGGGAGGGCAATCTCTCTTCCCGCTTAAATCGCAGTTCAGGGGGTGTGGTCGGGGCGAACTCCCCTTGTCTTGCAATGGACGTGCGGTTAGAGTACTTCCCACCTGTCCCAAGTGGGACCGCAAACAGCGATGAGATGGACGTGAAGTATCAGCCTATGGGTGATACACTATGGTGGTTGATTGACAAGCCCCATTCATTCAAAGAATCTAAGATAACTTGGACATGATTTGGATTTCGCTTCAGGCATACTGATTATTTTTTTAAAAAAAAAATATTTGATTTGATTTGCATACTGCCCCGTTAGGGAACCCACACTATTCTATGCAGTTTATAAAATAAAACATGGAACTCCCCCAACTCAAAACAGAATGAAAAGAGAAAAGACCTGTACTTAAAAATGAATATTAATGTCATGACCCACAGACTCACACACACAGGTAAGTTCAGGCTTTTACTGGAAACCCAGAGCCAAACCCCAATACAGAACAACTTGCCAGGATAAAACATTTTAAAAGCATTATAAAATTTTGATAAAAGCTGCAATGTACAAACAGGACTGTCAGAATACAGAAAATCAGAAGCAAATCAGAGTCCAGGAAAACTATAGCAAAGTCATGCCTATTCAGAGAGCAAAACAAATTCCAAGATAAACAGCCCAAAGGTCAAAACCAGAATGCCAATGGTAGCTTACACCAGGTCCACTGAGAAAATTCAGAGCCAAGGGAGACAAGGACCAGGGTCACACCAAGCAGGAACAAGGATTGAGCAGAAGAGCAGTAGCAAGTTGTATCAGCGCATTGCTCCCACAATCTGCCTCAGTCCTGAATGCTTAATTTATGTCTCCAGAGAGCAACATAACTTCCCCAGAAACTAACCCTGTCAAAACTCAAGACTCCCTAAATGTAGACGTCAGTGGCTCAAATAGAGCTTGTCTCTGCTTCTCCTGGTTGTAAGTCTTCGCTGTCTTTGACAAGCAGCCCTCTGTGGGGGTGGAGAATCTCCTGAAGATGCTGAGTCACTCTCCTGTGCAGCTGCTGGAGGAACTGACAGCTCAGAAACCCCATCTGGGGCTTCTTCAGGCATTAACTCTTCAGCCTCTGGAATAGGTTCTGGCAGGGGCCTGACAATTAATAGGATGCATTCTTAAAGGCTACTTTATATACTTATGTTACCTAATTTCCTAAACATCATGAGGGACAGAGTCTGTCACACCTTGGTTGAAAACATGTCACAGAAGGCCTGGTTTCTTCTTGTCACCCTATGGTGCCACATGGTTGATTCGGCATGAACAGCTTCAAGTCCATCTCTACTCACAAAGGCCTTCTTAGAGTCTATCTCTGATATTCCTCAGATTCTTCACACCATCATCCTTAGGCAGCATAGACAGTAAGGAGAGATTATGATTATATTCCAAAATAAATCAAAATGAGAGATAGATCTCAGGGTGTAGAAAGATGTAAATGTTCTTTCTGATTTCAAAATTCATTTTCAAGTCAGAATAAGAGCATTTACAAATGTCTAGCTTTCTGAGAGCTCTCTCTCCTTTTGATTTATGTTACCATTGGATGTAAAAGTTCCTTATGCTTTTGCTTTGTACTCCAACATCACATGGAAGGCTACCGGTCCTCTATAGATTCTAAAGGAAAAATACATACACTGAGTCTGCAGGCTCTACACTCACCTCTGATGAACTATTACAGCTGATTCTTTGATGCAATTTTGCCTGCACTCCATAAATTAATTTTTCTAGGAAAATTGCCAAAGAGCTGACCCAGAAAATCTCGTCTTGCCCTCTAACAAAATGACCAAATGTGCTCTGAAGGAACAAGGAGGTGGCAAATATTGGGAATTTCTGGCAAAAATGTTTCCTTTTGTTAGCACTCAGGGCACAAGGCAGAAACATAAATTACTTAGTCCAGTCTCATCAATCTTTGCCTAAACATGCAGATTTAGCCCTTTCTGCAATAAAAAGTAACTCTAAATGCATCTTTAAGTAGATAAAAGTAATCATTTCTAGTTATGGTAAAAGCAAAAAAAATAAAATAAAAAGGAAAGTGTGCTGCTGATATACTTCCCAATGATGCTTAAAGCAATCTCTGGGTGGTTTACAATTTTATGCAGGCTGCACATTGTGGTAGATAATTGTAGGTACACAATTTACTGATCTTATTAGAATGGTAAAAGGCTGAGTGAACCTTAAGTTGGCTGCTTGTGACTGAACCCAAGTCATGAGTAGAGTTTGGACTGCAGGTACAAAAGTTTAACCACCATGTCACGAGGCTCATTAAGGAAGAATAGGGATAAAATGGGACCTTCCTTCATGCTTGCTTCTGTAATGTAGATCAGAGAAGAAGGCAACTAATAGGGCAAGAGAAATCTCAGTTAAACAAAAAGAAGGAACTGACTCCAGTATGAAAGGCAAATGTCAAAAGAACACTCAATTTGGCTTGTAAATCTTTCCAAGTGTTACCTAATGTTATTGCATGCAAGATTGTTATTTTTCCAACAGCAAAGGTGACTAATTTCAGCCACTGCAAGAAGATGGGAAGCTGCGAAAGCAAGGTACTGCTCATTCGTGATCATTAACATCTCCACAGCAAGCAGAACTATTGTTTATAATGTCCAGGCAACATCCTAAGTCAAGTGATTACATTATGTAAAATGGAAATACGAAGAATAAAAAGCAGTGGGGTGTTACGGCTATTCCACTGTTAAACAGCTTCATTAATTCCTATATAACATGACTGCGTTTCAAAAAGGAACGGGAACAAACCCTTCATATTTCTGTTTGCAATGTAATTGATCTTATACTTGGATGTTTAACATTAGGCACCTGTTGTAATATCTGGACACCAAATTAGCTCTTTTAAAAAAAAATATAGCAGCTATATGTTTCAACCAGAAACAGGTATCTGACACCAGAATGATTTGTCTTCTGATAATTCAGCACTTAGAAAACACCAAAATGTATTTTGTTAAGGAGCCAAGAGCTCCTTAAATGCGGGGCTTACATACCAGCTTTGGTTTTAATTCCTCCTGACAATCCTTTTCTCTTTATAGAATCATAGAATCATAGAGTTGGAAGAGACCTCAAGGGCCATCCAGTCCAACCCCCTGCCATGCAGGAACACCCATAAAAGTACCCCTGACAGATGGCCATCCAGCCTCTGCTTAAAAACCTCCAAAAAAGGAGACCCACCACCTTCAGCGGCAGCATATTCCATTGCTGAACAGATCTAACAATCAGGAAGTTCTTCTGAATGTTCAAATGGAATCCCTTTTCCTGTAGTTTGAAACCATTGCTCCAAGTCCTAGTCTCTGAAGCCATGGAAAAAAACTAGCCCCCTCTTCAATATGACATCCTTTCAGATATTTAAACATGGCTATCGTATCCCATCTCAACCTTCTTTTTATAAGGCTAAACATTCCCAGCTCCCAAAGCCGCTCCTCGTAAGACATTTTTTCGAGACATTTACCTTCTGGTGATGCAACCAAGAATCGCATTGGATTTATTTGCCACCGCGTCACACTGCTGGCTCACATTCAATTTGTGGTCCACCAAGATTTCCAGATCCCTTTCACAGGTACTATTTTCCAGCCAGGTGTTTCCCGTTCTATATATGTGCAATTCATTTTTCTGCCTTGATGCAGGACCCTATATTTCTCTCTGTTGAAACTCTTTCTATTTACTTTGGTCCAGCCAAAGGTCACTTTGGATTTTTATCCTCTCCTCTAGGGAATTAGCCACCCCTCCCAAGTTGGTATCATCTGCAAATTTAATCAGCATACTCTCTATTCCTTCATCCAAGTCATTAATAAAGATGTTGAATAGCACTGGTCCCAGAACAGAACCCTGGGGCACCCCACTGGTCACCCTTCTCCATGCTGAAGAGAAGCCATCTTTCTGTTCATAATCAAGCCAGACATGAAAGAGAATGTGTATTTCCTACAGTTAAGCCTCTTCCCTTCCTACAATGTAATCAGAATCAGAATCAGAATCCTTTTATTGGCGAAGTGTGGTTGGAAATACCCAGAATTTGTTTTGGTAAAAAAAAAAAATGCTCTCCATATATAAAAAGGAAATATAAGAATCATATATTCAACAATAAAAACGCAGTACAACAATACAATATAACCTATTATTAAAAAAGGAAGAAAAGAAGTAAAAATTTCCTAAGAGGCATGCACCTTGGCTATCAGATTTGCAAATGAAGCCCATGCTCACCTACCCATCTGATCAATCACAAGATAAAGCATGCTAAATGCAAGAGTCACAGTACTATAAGAAACAAGCCACTGCTGCCAGTGGAAGCAGCACTTCAAATGTATCATTCAGTTAAATCAGTTTCCAGAGATCTCAGGAAACTCATATCCACATCTAGATCTCTGTTTTTATGCCCCATCCCATCCCCTGAAGAGTATATTTGGCCTCTCGTGGCTACAGAGAGCAATCCAGCTTTTTGCTGCCCCACGCTTTTCTGACTTCCAGTTTTAACTACCCCAGTCCACCAAGAACAGCTACAGATTGGACAAAGCATGGCAAAACCACTCCTCTTGCCCCTATGGCACAAATGAACCTTCTCTGATCATTGTAATATTGTTCTCTTAATGCCTCACGACTAGAGATGGGCACGGAACGAACATTTTTTTGTTTCCGTTACCGTTTGTCGTTTCCGTTATGTAATGAAACGACAAACGAAAATTGTGATGAAAATGCAACAAAACGAACAGAACCACGAACATTGTGGTTGTTACGTTTCGTTTCCATTAATGGCGACGTGCAATGAAATGAGCTGTTTTAAATGTTAAAAAATGCCCTGGACATCCGTAAAAACACAGCGATAATTATTTATATTGTCTGATAATACCTACCAGGGGGGTTGGGGTCCTTAAAACATTTGTTTTTGTCTTCTCCCATCGCGATGTATTTTTCTTTTCCCTTCAAAATGGATGTCGCCACCAGCCACAAAATGGAGGCAAGCCATGTGATGGGATCATGTTCAACCAATAGCATGCCCAGGTTGCAGACTGGGCAGGCAGGTATGGCAGCCACAGAGGGCATAAAAAGCTCTGGCAGCCCCCGTCCTCCTTGCAGTCTCTGGTGGGAGTTAGGGTTGGATTGCTGTCTCTGCGACTCTAGCTTCAGTCCTGCAGCCTCCCTGTGTGTGTGTGTGCTGCGTACCTCTCGGTGAGTACTCTCCCTTGCCCCGCAGTGCAGTCACTCTGCGGCTGCCTTGCACCCTGGGCAACGCCCGCCGCTGCCTTTGCAGCCTCCCTGCGTACCTAGTCTATACTGTGTCTCTGCCAGCATCCTTTTTTTTTTTTAGTGTTTTCCCTCTGGTCTTGGGTGTTGGGGGATGCCTGCACACGGAAATGCTTTAAAAATCGTGCAAAAAGCGGGTAGAAACGACAAACGAAAAAACGAAAAACGGTAACGAAATTTTTCCAAAAATTTGCGACAAACGGAAACGAACCGACACAAACCTCGCAACAACAAATGAAAAACCAAAACGTCATTTTTTTGTTTCGTGCCGACTCACGACGTACTGCAGTGTTTCCTAACCTTGAGTCGCAGACTCGCAACATGTTCTCGGACTAAAACTACCAGAAGCCTTCCCTGCTAGCTGTGCTGGCCAGGATGTCTGGGAGTTCTAGTTCGAAAACATCTGGGGGCCCCAGGTTGAGAACCACTTTTGAGGAGGTTCTAGAGCAGGAATGTCCAAATTTCAGCCCTCTAGATGTTTTGGACCACAGTTCCCAGAATTCCAAGCCTGTATAGCCAATGACAAAGGACTGTGGGAGTTTTGGTCCAAAACATCTGGAGGACACCACTGTTCTAGAAGCTATGTTTGGGCCCTTCGGGCTATATGCAGCTTAAAGGCCACACAATTCACATTGCTAATTTAGTCTAACCTGACACAATCTGAAGGAGGTTCCTATTCTTATAACTTGGCTGTAGAGTCAAATCATCCTGTTCCCAAAGCTCTTGGGTTTTCTGTGCTGAATGCTAGCAAGCATATGGAAAGACAACCCCACATTAAGCAGAGGTTTTTCACTTCAAACTGATATTTCTTTACAAAGAACTGGAGGTAAGTAGTTACAATCAGTCATTGTTTGTAAATAATTACTTCCTCCTCCAGTGATCAATTACGTCACAATTGGAAGATTTGTCTGTGAAGATTCTCAGTCATCCAGGTGAGGTTATCTGGAAGCGGAGTCATGGCAAATGGACTTCTTTTTTTGTGAGACTGAAATGTTTCCCTACTCGTCCAGGCAGCTTCATCTTCAGACTGAGTTGCAACATGCAATCTCAGAAGAAGAGAAGTCCAATTGCCATGACTCAACTTCGAGATAGCAAATGAAATTTACCAAAGGATAGCATCAGATAGAATGTAGCCTTTTTAGTTGCCTTTACAGTAAATTAAATTATGACAGAATGATGAATTACTACATGGTGGGAATGTAATATCAAACAAGTCCTGCTTTGTACTGATGCATACAAATATTATGATTGTTAGAGTCATGAAAAAGTAACTATCGCAGACATTTTCAAGAAATGAAATGTATCAAGCAGGGCTGTCCAACTTTGGACAGGCCAAGGTCTACTTTTTCTGAGCCTAAGTGCCTGAGGGCTACTACACTAATACCTCTACTTATGAATTTTATCTGGCCAGCGGGGGGACCAGGGGACCACACCATGGCCCTTGAACTGTCCCGCTCTGCTGAGACACTTCACTTTCTTATTGGTGGCCAGTGGGCTACTTTTGAACCCTTTGTGGGCTACCAGTAACCCGTGCTCTACCTGTTGTCCAGGCCTGGTATAAAGGATTTTTTAAAAGCTGTAAATGTAAATGATAACTAAATGATTTCTGAGCTCTGGAACTGAATTCTAACTAATTAGTTTTTTCCAAAAAAAAGAGTCATCTTTGTCCTGTCACCTGAATCGGACTGGACAATGAAGCAGATTGGCTTTCTCCTAGGAGACAGCAAATGGAAGCTGCCTTAGGACACATTTCATTATCTCCCTTCCTTTCTCCTTTTCCCTTTTCTCCCAGCCAGCATCTTTTCTGAAGGGCAATTGAGCAGCCATGCCCTGCATGTGCTGACCTCCCTCTGACACACTGCTTTCTTCCAGTGGGGGTCCTTCCAGGTTCCCAAGGCAGTGACAGCTGTCTCTGTATTTTAAAACAGATAAACCCAGAGCAAGAGTTGATACAGATGTGTTTTAAGTGGCTGCTTTGATGGCAGGCTAAATTTCACATGAATTAACAAACATAATCCAAGGCCAACCTGCCTTTCCAAAATATCATGGCATTGAATTTCTGACGAATTCTCTGGTGCCTGACCTCATTTTCTCTGCACATTACATGTGGCTACACAGCTTGCTTGGGATTTGTAAATATAACCTTGTTGCACAGGAAGGAGAGACTTGAATTATGCAGGAGGAAATAAGCCGTTTAAAAGCCAGACACACAGGACTTTCCCCAGTATTTACTCCCAGGGAAAACAGGGCAGACATCACACACCTGCCCAGATAATGTCACCTAAGGAGACAGTTTTCCTTCTGGTAAATCTTTTTCTCAGACTTATGCATGTGGTTGCTTGGAAACAGAGATTCTCACTCAAAGCAACCTATCAGACATGAATTATTTGGTGTGTGTATTTGGGGGGGGGGGGTTCCTGAGCAGAAGATCTTAGTGGCACACGTTTCATCCTTAGTCTAAATTCTAATTCAGATGCCAGCATTTACCTATGGGAGATAAAGCCAGTGTGCCAGGGTACAAATCCTGTAAATGTTCAGTAGTAAAGACAAACCTTAAAACCACCAATTCTGATCCCTCAAGTCTGTCAATGATATTGGGATGACATTTATCAATAGGTCAATATGAAGTAGTGAGATTTACTGGTTAGAATGCTGGATTAGGAAAACCTAATCTGGGGGTCATCTGGGACTGTGCAGGTTGCCCAATGCCATACAGACTGGCTATTCTCTATGGAGACAAGGTGGGGAACTGAAATTCCAGGTTCTGACTCTGCAGCCAAATATCTAACTCACTAAGCTATTTAGCCAGCTATAACAAATAAACAGTAAATAATTATAAAGCAACAGACAAGGGAATTGTGCAATTTATATATTTCTTCAATAAGTCTATTTTGGATGCGACTGTATATACAGAATGGCAGGATGCAAACAGAAATACATGAGGTGAAAAAGTACACCTTTTAATTGGCTACAATAACCAATTGGATATTCTGGATTTGAACTAAACAGATCCGTTGTAAATTCTCTAGAATGGTCTTCCAGGCATTTTGGTGCTACATCTTCCATCAGCCTTAGCTAGAATAGCCAATGGGAAGGAATTAAAGAAGCTGCAGTCATTATGGACCTTTGTTCCTGGCCTCAGTGGATTCCTTACTCACATGGCTTACCTCAGAACAAAAGATACAGCCTATTAGATAGGATGCTACAGTAATACTAATATAAAATGCAAAGTAGAAACTGTCATGGCTGAGCAGTAACAGCAGTATTGACCCACCATCAGTCCAAACCATTTCAATCCTGCTTATTGATAACAATTGGTGACCCTTATTGTTAATCTTCATTTCCATCTCAAAAGCAAAAGTATGTAACAGGTGAGGATAATGAAATAACTCCACCAAGGGTCTTTTCACACGACCCCTAAGATCCGCTGGCCACTTAAATTCGGACCAGAGATCTTAGGGGCTTGTCGCTCTTCCTGTGTTCCCACCCCTCCGCACTTCCTGGCTGCTGGCTGCGTGAGGGGAGGGAGAAAAAAAGGAAGAAAAGAATGTGGCTCACCTCTGTTCTGCCTCTCGCTCTTGCTGCGGCAACATTCCAGTTTCTTCAGTAGCTGTTAAAGGAGAAGGAGCCAAAACAACAACAAACAGAAGCGAGGAGTAGAGATGGGCATGACTTAGCGGTATTTCCGTTTCCGTTTCCGTTACTCGGTTCCGTTACTCTACGGAAACGGTAACGGGAATTACTTCGCCAGACTTCGAGCTCGAACTGACGAACGAACAATTTGGTCTGATTTTTTGTGGTCATTACTTGCATCGCGCGATCGCGCGCGATGCCAAGCGGCACAGAAAAAATGTTTTTAAAAGTTAAAAAACCCGGTTCCCGGCCAAAAAGCAGGCGGATATATGCCTGCCGTGCCTCAGGGCACCTACCAGAGGGGTGGTTTCTGGAGGTCCCCGGCCTCCCCCCCTCCTCCCTCCTGGGCTGCTCTGGTGGGACTCGCCGCAGGCTCTCAGCAACAAGCCGCACGGCACGAGTCTCGCCGCCGGCTCAAGCGGCACGGATGGCACAGGAAAAAACTTTTAAACTCTCCCCCCACCCATTCCCGCACGGCACGAGTTTCGCCGCCGGCTCAAGCAGCACGGACGGCACAGGAAAAAACTTTTAAACTCTCCCCCCACCCATTTCCGCATGGCACAAGTCTCGCCGCCGGCTCAAGCAGCACGGATGGCACAGGAAAAAACTTTTAAACTCTCCCCCCACCCATTCCCGGGCCAAAAAGCAGGCGGAAAATGCCTGCCGTGCCTCAGGGCACCTACCGGAGGGGGGGTTCTGGTCTGGAGGGGGGGTCCCGGCCTGCCCCTCCTCCGTCCTGGGATGCTCTGGTCTGGTGGGACTCGCCGCAGGCTCGCCCGCCGCAAAAAGCCCAGTCTCGCCGCCGGCCGCCAAAGCGCAAGCAAGCGGCACGGGCGGCACAGGAAAAAACTTTTTTAAACTCTCCCGGGTCTCCCCCTCACCCATTCCCAGGCCAAAAAGCAGGCAGAAAAATGCCTGCTTGACTAAGGGCGCAGGGCACCTACCGGAGGGATTGTTTCTGGAGGGGGGGGTCCCGCCTCCCCCCCCGTCCTGGGCAGCCGGACTCGAGTTGCCATGCCATGCGGTGCAGGCAGGGATCCAAAATGGGGTGGCGAATGCAATATTGTTTTTGAAATCGTGGTCCAAAAACACACAAGCACAACAGAAACACGCGGAAATTTATAAACTGCCAGATTTTTCACAGTAGCAGTGGGTTTTTTCTTGCAACAAAATGTCTCTCCTCTCCTCCTGTGTCCTCCATTGATTTTATTTTATTTTATTTTTTTTACACCTGCGCAGTGCGCAATGATGGGCTGGCACAGTGGCCTGGCCAGCCATATGGGAGGGGACGACCATGCAAATTTTTGGAGCCATCCCACCAATCGCATGGCCACTTGGCCACTGAGACTTCTGGGATGTGCCAAAAAGCCCCCTAAAACCTGCCCTAGCCCCCTAACCCCCTAACCCTAATCCTTGACTCCTTACCATACGTCACAGACTGTCTTCTTAGTGGGTCAGAGAGGCACCCAGAGGTGCAACCCAATAGCCCACCGTAACCTTACCCGTCATTAGCCTCACCCTAGTCCTTGCACTAAGCCACCTTAGCCCATAGCCAGATCTACTTGCATTGCACTACACGCAAGTACGATTCCCTTCTTTGTGGGACATGGCAGGTGCGACACGCTCGTACCAGGGTATCAGGTACTTGAGCAGGTCTCACTGCCTGCAAATGGTATGCATATCCATATGGTTGTGCATGCCATTTTGCAGCAGCAGCAGGTGAGGAGGGGAGACCCCCATGTTGAGGGGTCTCTTGGGTGCCTCCAGGAGCCCACGGGTGCCTTTATAGCGGGCCAGAGGAGGCACCCACCCCACAAAGGTGCCTCCAGGAGCCCGCTACCCCCCCAAAAAAAAACAGTATAACAATAACAAAAAATGAAAAAACGAACGACTAATTTTTGCGAAGATTCGCGAAAAACGGAAACGAGCCGAAACGGGCTGCCTCCGACACACGACAACTCGAAAACGTCATTTTCCCGAGTCGTTGGTTTTCAGATTTCTTAAATATACACCCTCAAATTGGGGGCCTCTAGGAAAGTGTTCGTTAAGAAACTATGTTGGAGAAATCCAATCTCTACCAAATGTAGAGGGATTGTACAGGCAGGTCATAAGAAGCTTCTCTGCAAGTTTGGAGTATCTAGGGACCTGAAGAGAACTTTCCTGTGGAGCCATATTTTGGAGTATATAATGTGGAAATCAAAAATCCCATCTCCACCAAACTTGGAAGTATTGTAGATCAGTCAGGGAGTGTTTTCCTCTAATGTTGGCATTTTGAGGGCCATTTTATAGCCCAACAAGTTGAGGAAGCAAATATCACTTTAAAAAAATCATCAATTCGTATTCATTGGGGGAACTCCATTGATGACAGATACAAATCAACAAATTTTGACAAATCTGCCAAATTCATCAGAAAATGTGATTTGTTTTTCAGTTTGTCCCCGTCTCTAGTGACAACTAGTCAGGGTGACATTAAATATTTTCTGGGCCATAGGTAACATATAACAAAATCAAGGGAAGATTTTTCCCAAGGGGGGAGCAGTGGAAAAGAGTGTGTTTCCATTCAGTGCACTGGCAGTGACCTTTTCTGAATCAACCTGAATTTGAATGCACTCCCCACAGAGCTGCAATTTGTTCACACCCTTGTTACTTTTCAGAAGGATAGGAAAATCTCTCTCTCTCTCTCTCTCTCTCTCTCTTTTGCTGAGTTGCAGAACTATTTAATTTATGCTGATGATTTTAACTACCTGTTTGTATTCTGAACTATTTTAATGGCTTTACTGCTAAATCTGGTTTTGTTTTGCTTTTAATCTGACCTCAGTGATGTTATGGATGAATCTGTTAGCTCCTTGCTGCTGCCATTCTGTTTTTCTGATGCTTGTAAGCTTCTTTGAGTACTATCCTGTGGTGGACATTTACAGTATATAATAGAAAATAACAACATGCTCATAGTCACTGACAAATATAGATAATCTAACAATAGTCACTAGAATCCAGTAGTAGGTCACAACTAGACCCATTGGATCACTCACAATTTAATGAGTCAGCTCCTTTGATTCATCTGTTCTCCTCTAATTGCAAATTACTACTGGATTTCTGCCAGCATCACCTTTTTGATTTCAGTTATCTGTTACAATGCATGAAGCCCTACAATACATCAACAACTACTGTGCAAAATAGACCAAGGCTAGCATCATGCTCATGGCTTCTCTCCCTGAACAGACAAATGAACCTCATTGTTGTCCATTAACATCTTCTGAATTATCTGTTGTCCTCTTGGTCATACACACAAGCCTTAAAATGCATCAAATGCTGCCTGCCTCTAACATGGTATGGATTTACTGCACTGGGCAAGAGTAACAACTATTTCCAGGAGGGCCCTTACTAAAAAGGTTAGCAAGAAGTTCAGTTTCTTGGTCCCTAAGTAATACCAAGTGGTTATATCCCCCATTATCCTTAGCAAGAAAAGTCCCGCCGAAGACATTACACCTGTGGTTCCCATCCTTGGGTGACTCAGCCTTCACTACCAGCTGTGCTGGCCAGGATTTCTGGGAACTGCAGTCCAATAACACCCGGTTTACCACCTCCTCCCTTCTAAAAGTTAAGGATGAACGGTTTGGGCCCAACTAGTATAAAAAGTTGTTTGAGCTTGATTTCAGACCCAGGAGCTTCAGAACGACTCTTCCCTCTCCCTTTCCTCTAACACTCTGTGCAGCTCAGTAATATGCATGTTTTCACCATACTAAGTACAATAAAAACCTGCTGAGAGTTACTCCCAAAGTAGGTATGTTTAAAACTGTACTGCTTGCCTTTCAGACTGAGTGGCTATGGTAGTCTGTTGTTTTAACAAATCTTGTTTTCAGTTCTGTTCCATAAGCTGCCTTGGCCCCCAATTCTAGGAGATATACAGCCTATAAATGAAATGAAATAATAAAAAATAGGACTATGCTCAAAGAACCAAGGAGGAGGTTGCATTTCCAATAATGGCAGAGGTGAACCTCAAACACATTCAGAGCAGAAGCTTGTGAGTGTCTTTCTCTCTCTCAGTACTTTGGATGCGGCTGAGATCAAGCCAAGCTTCTGACTCTATAGATTAGAGATGGGCACAACTCAAAAAAATAATTTTTCATTTTTCGTTTGTCGTTTTGGGGTCCATTTCGGTTCGTTTTCGTTTTTTGGGGGTTTTTTGCGCATTTTTTGTTTTGGTTTTCGTTACGAAATGAAACAAAAAAACAAAACATTAGCATTCTTTTCATTGGGATGTGTCTGTCATAACGAAAACGAAAAACAGGGCAAAATTTTTCATTTCGTTTTCATTTTCATTTTGTTTTCTGGAAAATTTTCATTTTCGTTTTCGTTGCGTAACGGAAACGAAAAACAAAAACGAAAACAAAAATTTCGCTGAGTCATGCCCATCTCTACTATAGATGCCTCAAAACCTACAATTTAAAAAGACAGTCTAACAGAGGGATTAGTGCCGAAAGCCAGGAGCTCAGTTTATTTGGCAACTCCTATAGATCAGAATGAACAATTCACTACTGAGTGAGTGGCACCCTCATGTGGCCTAAGAGAGAGGTCTTAAAATGAGCTCCTTTAAAACTCGGGCATGCCAGTAGGCCTTTCATCAGGGCTTCATTTGTAGATCCAGTCTGTTGCCATATTCTGCCACTGAGCCTGACCTCATTTCTGCCCCCTTTGCTCTCCCTGATGAGGTTTTCTTTCTCCATTCTTCAAGGTGTATATGAGAATCAACAGGGGCCGTGTCCAAAGGCAGCAGGTAATAAGAGCCATTTGTCACCATGAGCTAACATAGAGCATATACGGGGTCACCTGCCACAGCACAGTGCAAGGGAGATTAAAAAGAAAGAAATTGCGGCTATCTAGTAGGCCACAGTCTTAACCCTTGGCAACAAAAGCACAACAATGGTGAAAAGGAGTAGGTGGTAGGCAAATTAACTGATAACTTCTAATCTAGACAGAAACCATGCTGCTCTCCCTCAAAATAAATTATTCTCAGTGTAATTTGCAAACCCTGCCGAGAACAGTGTTACAAGGTTTTTCAGATCCCTACCAGAACACAAAGTTCCTAGACCTCTTATCCAAAATTGGTTTAAAGTTTCAGTTTGGAATAGTCTTCAAGCTCTTTATTCCTCTTGATGAGCTTATTAAACTAATAGTCCTCATGTGCATAGGGGAAGGTGCTGCACAGCCAGGCAGGCCTATTCTGATGAGTGGTGACACCATAAAGCCATAAGAGTAAAAAGTAAATGGAGTTCAAGGCCTCCAACTCACAGTGGAGCAGACGGCAGCATTATTACCTTGAAACAAACAAACAAACAAAAAAAGGAACGCTGGCAGGGCAAGGCCTTTCATTTTACAGTGTATAACCTGTCACCCCTGTCCAGTTCTCCTCCCTCTCGGAGGCAAAGGCAGGTGAGATAAAGTCTGAAATTTGGAGTCACGATGATGCAGTTTCACAAAGTATCAGAAGAAGTCAGGAAGAACTAGGCCCTCTGGTCCAGCTGGTGTCCCTTGTGTTCTCATTATAGGAAGGTGAACAGACACCCGCTTCCACAGATCCAGGAAAACAAGAACGGAACACGGCAGCAACAACACAAGTTACAGTACTTTGTTTCATTTTATTATGTTTTGTTTTATGCCACAAAGATTTTGATTGTGGGAATGAGGCTGTTAAGAAGAGCACACTGTAGTAAAAAGAGTGGGCATAAAAAAGATTATGCTTGGTGGTGGCACTCCCTATTTAAAAGAATTTGAAAGCTCTGTTCTCTTTAGGCCACTATGTTTTAATAGCTAGCCATACGCCCTAAGCACGTCCGGTCTCGCCTGATTTCGGAAGCTAAGCAGGGTCGGACCTGGTTAGTACTTGGATGGGCGGCCACCAGGGAATACCAGGTGCCTACAGCACCTGGAGTAGGAACTGGCAAACCACTCCAGTATCCCTGCCAAGAAAACTCCATGGACATCGGGTCATGAAGAGTCGGTCACGGCTGTAATCACACAACGCAATCATGATTTAACAACATGGTGTCACAAAAAGAAAAGGGTACTTTTGCACACATGATATGGAAATGCGAGAAAATAAGAACATTTTGGAAGAAAGTAGAAAATTGGTTATCAGAAATTACAAAGAAGAGGATTGAGCTAAAATAGATCATATCTTCTTAGAGTTAGTAGATAGAGAAAAAAAATTGGAGAGGCATAAAAAAGATTGTCTCTTATGGGATAGCAGCGACTGTAATGGTATTAATGTGTGGATGGAAGGAGGAAGAAAAAATGGATATATGATAAATGAAAAAGCACATCATTTTTCAAAATGAATGGATACAAATTATGCAAGAAGGAAAGACAGAAGGAAAAACTTGAATTCTAAAGGAGTGAGAGAAATATATATTTTGGATAAAAGGAAAACCTGCGAACGAGAACTGGGCTAGACTATTCCATCATGCCTTAATAATGTTTAAAATGAAATTTGTGCTTGTGGGGGGGGGGAGGGTTAATGAGGAAGGGACCAAAGGATGGTGTAATGTTTTTGTAATAGATGTAAGGACTGAAAGTGTATGTTTGTTCCTCATGCAATACATTAAAAAAAATAAAAAATGGTGTCACAGTCTGGAGAATCTCTGTTCTTTTTAATTTTTGTTAGAACAAAATGCAATGTGTCAGCTAGTGGAGCCCCATTGCCTACAATGTATACTGTACCATCACCACTCCCAGGCCACCCTGGTGCAGGTGGCTGGCAGCAAAGTCAACATCATGCATCCCTCTAACTTCCTTGGCCAAGCTGGTAGGTATCCTTCAGCGTTAGACTGTGAAGCCAACAATATTATTGTCATGCCACTTCCTTCCAGCTGTTCCTTGTAATTGACATCTCCCACTTACTGCCTCTCAAGCATACACTTCTAATATTAGTAATAGATGAGTTGGAGAAAAATAAATATTGGAACTGCTGGCAGTGCAATCAAAGAAAAAGCTAGCTTTTTAATAATGAATTTTTTCCCATTAGCTGAATAAATGAAAAGCAGAAGTTCAGCTCAAAATGCCGTGAAGTGCAAAATGGATGTTGACCTGGACTGTGCCAGTTAGGCTGACAAAGCCTTAATGCTCACTTTTGCACATGTGTTTCCTATCTGTTCTTGGCTAGATGAACCCTAGAGAGACTGTATGGCCAATGCTTGGGCCAAAAAGATAGACCCACACAGAGAGAAAGATAGAGAGGGGGGGGAGAGTAAACCAAATTGGCATAGTTGTGTAGAATGCAGTCAGATTTAATTAGGTAGCAAGTCTTGGCCAAGTAATTCTAGATTCAAGATCAAGCAATATGTATCAGCAAGCCAGCCAAGTCAAACAAATTAATTTGAGTGGGCAAATGTTCAGAAAATGGGGCTTAGCTCTCAGAGTTCCAAATCAGCACAGAGAATATACTGTTGTTATAAAGGTAAAAAGGTAAACGTTCCTCCCGCACATGCGTGTTAGTCATGTCTGACTCTAGGGGCAGCGCTCATCTCTGTATTCAAGCGAAAGAGCCAGTGTTGTGCAAGTCCATGGCCACGTGGCCAGCATGGTTGCAAGGAAACACTGTTTTACCTTACCACTTTTTATGGTGGTGCCTATTTATCTACTTGCTTTTGCATGTTCTCGAACTGCTAGGTTGACAGGAATTGGGGTTATCAGCGGGAGCTCGCTTTGCTGTGTGGCACCCGGGATTCGAACTGCCGAACTGCCAACATTGCAGCTGACAGTTTTCAGAGCCTTAGTCCACTGACATGACATAGTTCCTTCAGTGTGAATATGACACTTACTTTGGAGTGAATCCCATTGAATTCACTGCATACAATATCAAGTTGAATCCAGATTTATGTATAAAACTGGGGTGGTGGTGTGATGAATTCTAGAAAATTCATTTTTTTAATCTGTCCTGTTATCTGTATAATCTGTTGATTCCTGGCCATGTCATGTCACACAATATCATTTCTTTGAAGTCTGAGTGGGAAAGAGACACTGAGTTCCTTGGGAATTCACAGGTGAATGCTAAGTCAACTGGAAGCACAAATGTTATGTTTTCTCATCCAAAATGCTTGATGTGATTGGCAAATTCTATAAGAATTGACTGTTTATCCAGATAGAGAGCTTCGTGGGGGAAACAGCTGCAGTTATGTAACTTCTGTGTCAGGCTGGCTTTCTGGAGCCAGGGGAAAGCCCACGATCTTTTCCATCCCAGTTGTGAGTATATTAGCCAGAATTAGCTGGTGTTCTTATTTTCATCTATGGGGGCAAAATTTCACATTATCTTCTTGAGACTGGTTTTCTTTTAGAGTTACTTTTAAATTTGTTTTAGAAATTGGCTTTTGTCTGTAATGCTCCAAGAATCTGTACCTCTTGCCAACTGATGCTGACAAGAAGAGATTTTTGTTTTTACTCTTGCTTTTCCTTTTAAAATAAAGTTTTTCTTCTTTACTTTTTAACTGGAATTTGTGTGTGTGCCTGAGAGGAGGGAAGTCATTGCTAAATTAACCAGAGCCTTTAGCCGAGGCTGCACACTACTGACTTTTCTGTGAGCAAGGAAGTTTCTTTTGATTGAGCTCTATGGGACCCAGAATTCCGAGGCTCCCAGGTGAAGGGTGTTCAGGAGAGACAATTTCATTTTTACTACGGCACTGCGGGACAGCAGCTCACCTTTCCCAGTATGAGCTGTGTCCTGGCGTAAATTGTGGAACCCTTCCTGAATAGCCCTGGGGCGTGCCTAGACCCCAAATTATTATATTTTTGGTGACAGCGAAAGAATGGCATGTGTTAGACACTCCTAATGCATGACAGGTGGAACTAGAGTTTCTCATCTCCTTCCCTCCATGGCAGGTCTTCCAAGAATGATATATGGAAAGTCAAGGGATCATGTTAGTGGGGTGAGCTGTGCAGGAAACTTGTGGCCCACTTAAATTAGCTAGAGATAGAGGCAGAATACAGTGGCATCCATGGAAGGCAGAGCTTGGATCCAATCTGTCATAAGCAGGTTTGCTGGTCCACCAGAAACAATCCAAAAATCCCAGTGTGGAAATACATTTACCGATTAGGTCTAAGCATGATTCCATTATATTTCATTATTTTTTCTTGTTTATGTGCTTCCTTTCTCGCAGTACTGGGATCCATGGCAACTTCTAATTAAAAAGCAGTGACATTAAAAGTCAGTGGATTATACCCAACAGTAAGTCACAAGTCAAGTAGACCCACTGAGTCAATGAAACTTCTGACTCAGCAAATCCACACTGATTCAACAGGCCTCCCCTAGGTGAAAGTTACTAATGAATTTCAGCCAGTAAGTTACTAATATTAGATAAAATTCTGCTCATATAATTATACCAGCTGAAACTAAAACATGGCACTGGCAAAAACAAATTTAACCCAATCCTTAGCATTACTCCCTAGGGCATTGTTTTGGGGTTGGGAGTGAGCCTTTAATAGGCAAAAATCCCTGAAACATCACCCCCACCAGGATCAGGATCAGGTCCTTGGTGGATTTCCTGGTTCCATAGGGAGTTCTGGACAGCCTTAGAAGCTAAACAGAGGAAATAGACTATTATTGATTTGTTTGAAATAATTAGAGTGGACCCTCATATAACAAACGGTTTGTATAACGTAAAATTGGTACAACACAAAAAATTCCAGAGATAGGGGAAATTTTCTTAACAGAATCCCCTATGGGGTGAATCCGTACAACATAAGATGGTCGTGATTGGGGATTACTCTGTGTTCAATGCATTCCTATGGGAAATTTGTATAAAGGAAAATTTGCTTAACAGAATTTCATTTGGAATGAATTAATTCCTTTATACAAGGTACCACTGTATTTCTACTGCCAGTATAACAATGCCAGCAGAATTTTGCCTGTTAAAATGCAATTAAATTCATTATATTATTAAAAGGCTTCACCACTTTTCATCAAGTTGAAGTAGTGGTTAGATTATTAACAAAATAAGTAGTAAGTCCCAAGACTCTTCTCTATCTTTCTCCTCATTTACCAATCTTTAGGATTTCTGAACTGACTAAAAAGGTAACTTCCTTAATTCATAGAAATTGACAAGAAAGCTAACATCATCATGACTTTTCAGGGTACTATTCATCTAACTCAGAGGCAAGCCCAGATTTATAAATGATTCATGAGTTACATGCATCTTAGAACACCAGATGAATCAATATTGTTATTTCATCACAACACTCCTCAGGGTTCTTGTTTTTTAAAGGAAGAAATGTACACAAATTTACATTGGTATCTCATATTTAGCTCTGCACTGTTTATATCAGGAATATATTCAAGAACATTCTGACACATATTTGATACACTGATATGTCATATTGAGCTCTATAATAACTGTATCAGCAACATTTTCTAGAAAAACTATGTCAAAATCATAGTTTAAAATCCTACCTGTATGTTCTATTGAAATGTTACAAGGAAGTAAAAGCGCAAAGTCAAAGTCTTTATAATCCAAACATCAACCTACAGGATAACTACTAATCTTCCTAGTAAACATGAATAAGGAAGTTGTTTTCAGAGTTGTAGCCATGCTAGTCAGAGCAAGCATTTCAAGAACAAAAGCTGAAAACAAAATGCAAGTTCAAAAACGGGTTGTGTCACCTTAAAGATTAAATTGTAAGCTTTCGTGGAGTATGTCTACCTCATCAGAAATAATATTTAGAATACAGAAGTGACATAGTAAAAATTCAAGCAAGGTTCTTCAATAAAGAGATGGCAGTGTTTGGTTGCATTTCACACCTACTAATGATTTATGGGTGCTCCATCATGCTTCCCCTGCTGAAGGTTCCTCTTCAGAGAAGAGCTGTTTTCCAAGGTCACAGAAGCTCTTGAGGCTCTGTACTTCTCCAAGAGGGAGTGGGCTATGCCGGATACAGGCCAAAGGGCTCTCACATAGGGAAATCCCTGAGGAAACTTGGGCCTGTTTCAAAAAGAAGCAGAAAATGAGAAACTAGTGGTGAAAGAACCCAAGATTGACAAGATGATCTTTAATATCCATCCTCTTCAAGGCTGCCCTAGGACAGCAGTGGTAGCCTGAAGTGACATTGGCAGAGGAGACTACAACAGTGACACTCAAACTAACTTATTTATTTATTTATTTATTTATTATTGTATTTATATACCACCCCATCTTCTGTATCGGAACTCAAGGTGGTGTACAGTAAAAAGAAAAAAGAAAAGAAACCCACCACAAATGAGCATAAAATTCGAGGCATCAATAAAAATGGGAGGGTACAATACCCTCCACACAGAATGGCATGGGCAGCAACGGGGGGTGGGGTGGGGTGGGAGAAGGAAAAATTAAACAAAAAGGTTGCCATATGCCTCCTTGAACAGATGGGTTTTCAAGGCTTTTTTAAAGGTGGGCAGGGACGCTGCAGTTTTTTTAGACTTGCACAATAGTACCAATGGTAAACCCCTATTGTACTTTCCCTACCATGAAAATACAATGCTGAGACAGTTGCAGTATAAAACAAGAGATATGGCTGGAGCACAAGACTCCTAAGTCAGAAAGCACTTGGGAAGAGCTAAGAAAAATCCGAAGCTGTACAATACATGCAGTGGGAACACGGAACATGAGAAGTATGAATCGAGGTAAACTAGAAACTATAGAGCAAGAAATGGAACATTTACACATTGCATTTCTTGATGTTTGTGATCTCAATTGGACTGGAGTGGGATCTTTTCAGTCGAACTACTACAGTATTCACCTCTAAAAATAACAATTCAGAAAAAATTCAGTAGCATTAATACTGAGGCAAGATATAGCACAGGCAGTTAGGGGCTATAATGAAAAGTCTAACCCAATAATAATCAGATGATGTGGAAAACCAAACAACTCAAGTCTATGACCCAACTACTAAAGTTGAACAAGATGAAACTGAAAGATTTTAGGACTTCCGGTTAGATGGCCGACTGTGCAAGACGCTAGGGGAGCTCCTTCGTGGAACCCCCAGAGCTCACAGGAGGTTTAAAGGGGTTTCGCGAGGGCTACGCGACCCCTATTAACCTCAGGGAGGGGCCCTGAGGGTCTGGGTACCAGCTGTTGCCTTTTGCGACTCTCTTTTCACCCCCGATCCGGAGGGATTGGGGGGGAAAGATCGAGTTGCGGCACTTTTCGACCGCTACTCCTGTGCAGTGAAGCCTCATTTAGTCTTGGCAGGGAGCCATTCAACCTCCAAAAACTCTAAAAATCGTTTCTATCGGAGGGATAATCAAGTTAGGCTGTTAAACGGCCACTTTGAAGATAAAGGATTACGCCCGGAGGAAACGAGAGCCTGCTGTTTTTTGTATCGGAATCTGTTCGGACTGTGGTGGAGGAAATAGCCGTGTCTCTCCTTCGTGAATGCAAACCGAAACCAAGCGGTAAGGGCAGAAGAGACATCCCTTCATTTGCAAAGTGAGTTTAATCTAATATTTAAACTGAACGGGAGGAAAAATGGGACATGGAAAGTTTGATCGTAAAGTCTGCATTTCAGGACTGGTGTTTTGAAACCCCCCCCCCGCTCTTTGTTTTGAGAAGAGACGGTGTGAAATTTGAATAGAGGAGAGCGTGGGGGGTGGAAGGGGGAGATTTCAAAGACTTTTAAAGACTCTGGTGTTGGAAGCTACCTTCCCCCCCTTTCTTTTTTTTGACTCTACACTTCCAGAGACTTGTGAGAATTAACAGCTGAATTCCACCCTCTTTTTTTCTTTCTTTTTTTTTCCTTGTGGAGGACTTAGAGGGACTTGAGTGACGGAAAAGTGGCTGGATTTTACATTTTAAAGGACTCCAACAGTGCGGGCTGGAAGCCGTTACAACAAACTGGAGTTTTTTTTTTTTCTTTCTCTTTTCTTAACTGGATTAGACTTCTAGAAGCAGTGGAATAAATATATTTCTCTTGGATACATTAAACAACTTCTTTTGGATTAGGCTGTGAAGAGCTGAAGAATTTCCCTATTTTATTTTATTTTATATTTCCCAACTCTTAATTTTTAAAGGTTTCTTGGTGGATTCTATTGTTTGTTTGACTGCAGTAGAAACGAACCTAAATTTCTGCATGTTTTTCCTTTGTTCCCTTGGCCTCAAGGACGAAGGACTAAGGATAGACACAACAGCAATTCTCAACTCTGTGCTCTGAGACTGAGAATCTCATTCTTTAGGTTGGAGCGCCATCTGGTGGATTTAAATAATCATCGTATTGGACACTGGCTGAGAAATTCATTTCTTGTGTTAGAGCGCCATCTGGTGGATTTGGAAAATTATTGCATATAAAACCTATTCTGAACATTGTATTGAAGGGAAAGTGTTTGATTATGTAGAAAATTAGATAAAATTTTGATAAATTGTTATAAACTATAATATTTGATATTTAGACAACTTAAAGTTGGAAAAAGTTAAAATGAAGTTAGAATAGACAAACTTAATATCACTGATGGCAATTGGGTAAATATAAATTAATATTAATATTAATGGAGTACTAATAGATTAATTCGATTGGTTAAAGGTTATGGTGGTTTATTGAATGAATTAATCTTAATACGTGGTTAAATTGTGTCCTATTTGAATAGAAGGGATGGCAGAGAAGAAGAAGACGACACCTTTAACACAGAGAAGAGATTCTAGACAAGAAGAGGGCAAGGAATGGGAAGGACTAATGATACATATAAGGAGAGAATTTGAAAGAAGTGAACAAAGTATGGACCAGAAGTTGTCAGAACTAAAGGAAGACATGCAGAAACAAATAAAAGAGGCAGTTGGGGAGCTCTCAGCTCAAGTGAAAGATTTAGCGGTGAAAACAAAGAATATAGAAGCTAAAGTGAAGAAAGTGCAGACAGAGGTTAAACAATGCAGAGAAGAAACAGAGAAGAATAGAACAGGAGTGTCAGAAGTAGAGATTGCGCAAAGGAAAATGGCTGAGGAGCTTGCCTTTCTTGAAATGAGACAAAGGCAACAGAATCTCCGTTTCCGTCTGATCCCATGGGAGGAAGGAGAAGATATTAAGGCCAAAGTAATAACAGAATTGACGAAATGGCTTGGATGGCAGGAACAAGAGGTAGCTGATGCAATCTCCCAAGTGTTCAGAATTGCAGTCAGATCAAAGAAACTGAGAGTGAAGAAGACACCAGGCGATGTCATTGTGTCATTGACATCCATGGCCGTGCGAGATAGAATTCTGAAACACAGTTATGACAATCGGTTTGTTATTGATGGTCAACAGATCTTGATATATAAGGAGATTCCTCTCCATTTCTTGAGAAGAAGAGGAAGTTATAAATCTCTGGCAGAAACGTTGAGAAGAAATGGTCTGAGATTTCGCTGGGAGTTCCCAGAAGGTCTGTCCTTCATTTATAAGATGAAAAGATTTAAAATAACATCTGAGTCGGAAATAGGGAAATTTCTGAGAAAATATGGAGAAGAACTTGGGTACAGAAAACCATCGAAAGAGGGTGATAAATCATCTGAAGAAGAGGAAGAGGTAGAGGATGAGGAGTCAGAACTCTCTGAGGAGGAAGAAGGTAAAGCTGATTTAGCCATGGCCAACATTTGAATAGAGATTGGGGAAGAATTGATTACATATTTGTCCCTAATGATATTTCACATAGAGTGACAAAAGTGGAAATTTTACCCAAAACGATTTCAGATCATAATGCAATGGTGATGGAAATCAAAACAAAAATGCAAGGATTATACCGTTGGAGACTAAATGAAAGCTTACTGGATGAGACTGAAACCTGGCAGATAGCGAAAAAAACTTTCAGAGACTATTTGAAAGACAATTGGAGAAGAGAAACACCAACAAATGTCGTATGGGATGCTAGTAAGGCTGTTATGCGAGGCCTCTTTATTCAAAGAAATGCATATCAGAAGAAACAGAAAGAAAAGAAACGAAATGAGATTTTAAAAGAATTGGTAGAGACTGAGAAGAAATTGGTGGAAAAGCCAAAGGAACAGAAATGGACTCAAAAACTAAAGATGCTTCAAACTCAGTTGTCGATGATTATTAATCAAGAAATTGAGTGGAAGGTGAAGATGATGAGACAAAGGAATTTTGAATCGGCAAATAAAGTAGGGAAATTGCTGGCTTGGCAGCTAAGATGTAAGCAAAAACAAAAGGTTGTGAACAAATTAGTAGTAGATCAAAAAATAGTGGAAGATCCAAAAGAAATTGTAAAGGTGTTTAGGAACTTTTACAAAAATCTATATACGAAGAAAAAAGAAGACCCGGAACAGATTGACAGATACTTAAGAGAGAATGGACTGAAAAAAATTTCAACAAATCAAGTGTCGATATTGAATGAGAAAATTACCCCTCATGAAGTACAAAGTGCAATAGAGAAGGCGAAAACTGGAAAATCACCGGGCCCAGATGGTTTGACTGCAAAATATTATAAAAAACTATCAGAAGAAATGTTACCAATAATGGTGGAGGTCATGAACGAAGTTCTTGAAAAAGGAGTCATACCTAATACTTGGAAGGAGGCGTATATAACACTGATTCCAAAGGAGAACTCAGATATGACAGATGTTAAAAATTATAGGCCCATCTCCCTTTTGAATGGAGACTATAAATTATTTGCCGATGTTTTAGCTAATAGATTAAAAAGGGTTTTAATTGAGTTATTACACAAAGATCAAGCGGGGTTTCTTCCTGGCAGACAGATGAAAGATAATATGAGAAATATAATTGATATAATAGAGTATCTAGAAGTCAGGAAAGAGAAACAAGCTGCTTTGATATTTATTGATGCTGAAAAAGCCTTTGATAATGTTTCTTGGCAATTTATGAAAAAGAATTTGGAAAATATGGGAGTGGGAACAAAGTTTTGGAATGGTGTTAATGCAATATATAAGGATCAAACCGCAAGTTTATTGATTAATAATGTGATAACAGAAAGTTTCCCGATTGGGAAAGGTACGAGACAAGGGTGCCCATTGTCCCCACTGTTATTTATTACTGTACTGGAAGTATTGTTAGTCAAATTGAGGGACATGGCGACAATTAAAGGTATACGTGTGGGGGATAAGGAATATAAATTAAAAGCGTTTGCTGATGATCTGGTCCTGACGTTAGAGAATCCAAAAGAAAGTATTACTGAGGTGATGAAAATAATCGAAGAATTTGGTAATCTAGCCGGTTTTAAATTGAATAAGAATAAGACGAAGGTCTTATTGAAAAATGTAACAAAGAAAGATTGTGAAGAATTTGAAAAATTGTCCGCCCTCTCAGTGGTGAAAAAAGTCAAATATTTGGGAATTAACTTATCTCTTACGAACTTAAATCTCTTTGAGGATAATTATAATAAGGTATGGAACTCGATTAAGAGAGATTTGGAAACATGGAATAGATTGAATTTGTCGTTGATGGGAAGAATTTCGGTGATAAAGATGAACGTGCTACCAAGGTTGTTATTTTTGTTTCAAATGATACCAATAATTAGAGGGATAGGTCACTTTAAAGAATGGCAGAAGATATTGTCTAAATTTGTCTGGCAAGGTAAAAGACCCAGAATAAGATTTAAATTATTAACAGATGCTAAGGAAAGGGGAGGATTTGCCATGCCAGACTTGAGATTGTATTACGAAGCGGCCTGCCTCGGTTGGATAAAAGATTGGATCACTTTAGTTGATGAGGATATATTGGATTTGGAAGGTCATGATAACAGATTTGGTTGGCACGCTTATCTTTGGTATGATAAAGTGAAAGTGCATAAAAGTTTTATGAATCATGTAATTAGAAAGTCATTACTTCAGGTCTGGGAACGGTTAAAACCTCTTTTAGAAAGACATACACCAAGATGGTTATCCCCAATTGAGGCACTGGTGATCATGAGGAAAGACAAAGAAGGAGTGGGGATCACATATGGTGATGTGTTATTTTTTTCAGAAAAAGGTCCCAGACTGAAATCTTATGATATGTTGAAAGAGAAGTTAACAGGTTGGTTTCAGTACCATCAACTAAATGACATTTTTCAGAAAGATAGAAAGGTGTCTGGGTTTGGAGAGAAGGAATCTAGGTTCCAAACCATAATTATGGGCCCAAAAAAGAAACTGTTGACTAGATTATATAACTTTCTGTTGGAGTTGAACCTAAAAGATGAACAAGTCAAAGAATGTATGGTAAAATGGGCTATGGATCTGGGTCATAATATTGAGCTAGATGTGTGGGAAAGATTGTGGAAAAAGAATATAAAGTTTACCGCATGTACCTTGATAAAAGAAAATCTGATGAAGATGATGTATAGGTGGTATATTACTCCAACGAAGTTAGCAAAGATGTATAGGATGAAAGATGACCACTGCTGGAAATGTAAGGAGAAGCAAGGTGATTTTTATCATATGTGGTGGACTTGTGAGAAAGTGAAAGAATATTGGGCACTGATATATGATGAACTCAAAAAGATGTTAAAGTGTACATTCCCAAAACGACCTGAACTTTTTTTGTTAGGGTTGGTGGATAATGAAATCAAAGGAGCAGATAGGACTCTATTTTTATACGCAACAGCAGCGGCACGAATGCTCCTGGCACAGAACTGGAAGACAACGTATATACCATCTTTGGATGAATGGAGGGCGAAAATATTGGACTTTGCAGAGATGGCCAGACTAACGTGCAGACTGAGGGATCAAGATAACCAGAAGTTCCAAAATGACTGGCAAAAATTTAAGAACTACATGGAGACTCATTGCAAGGAATTAAAGACTCTTACCGGATTAGGATAGAGCTCGAGGGATTATTACTTATTTTTCAAATCTTTTTTATAAGTATATAAAAGGGGTTTGTCTGAAAGGAAGGCTAGGAGATGAATAACGCTAAAACCAAGGAAAGAACAGAGGGAAGTCAAATTTTAGTGGTAGATTGATTTTGTAGTATTAATGTTTTGAATTTGTTTCTTTTTTTGTATACCAAAATTCTTTAATAAAAATATACTGGAAAAAAAAAAGAAACTGAAAGATTTTATATAAATGTCAAAGAGAAAATTAATCACAGAACAAACAAGATATGTGTATGTTCATAGGTGACTAGAATGCAAAAGTAGGGGAAAAGCAGTATCAAATGTTGTTGGAATATATGGCCTATGGGATTGAAATGAAGTAGGAGAATGAGTCAGTGTTCTGTGAAACCAACTTTTTGTTTATTTCAAATAAACAATGAAACAGACAGCAGTATACATGGACATCACCAGATGGTCAATATAGTACCCAAATAAACTATATAACTGGATGCAGGAGTTGGAGAACTATGTTCTCTGTGCCAAAACAAAACCACAAGTGTATTTTAGTACAGATAATGAACTGTTAATATCCAACATTAGAATAAAGTTGAAGAGGAACACTAAAAGAATCACAGTACTAAAATATAACATAAACAACATTATTGAGGAATTTAAAGTCCACATAAAGAACAGATTTGCCCCACCAAACTTAACTGAGGACCAGAATAGTTGTGCAGTGAACCCAGATATATTATCAGAGAAGGAAGATAAAAGACCAGTTCTGTAGTATAAAGGAAAGATGGAAGTAACATTTAAATTTCAAAAGACAGACGAGAAGCAAAAATAAAATGTGACAGAATTAGGGGCAGGATATGAATGCAGCTTTTCAGTGAGTATCACATAGAGACAAAGAGAACTACCACAACAGCCAGTGTAAAAAACAGATGAAAACAACAAATGGAGGGAAACAAGAGATCTGTTCTAGAAAATCCAAGAAATCAACAGGAAATATAAGCTTAGAGTAAAAACACAATTAGAACAGATCATCAAGTGTAAGGGTATGTCACTGGAGATCAAGAATAGGGATGGGCACCTTAAGAAAAATAACATGCTGTTTTTACGTCTGTGAAGATTCTCAGTCATCCAGGTGCGTTTATCTGGGAGTTGAGTCATGGCTACTGGACTTCTTTTTTGAGAGATAGAAACGTTTCGCTGTTCATCCAAACAGCTTCATCGGTCTGAGTGTAGCTAGTGCAAGAGACCTCCTTATAGTCAGCTTGACCTCTTGTCCCCTGGTCTGATTGGCTCATAAGATGAACAAAGCCTTAATAGGCTCGTTAGGGAGACATTAGTGTCCATGGCCTTAAGGTAAACAATGGCCTAAGGTGCTGAAACCCATCAAGAATGGGTCGTTAGCTGTGACCTGGTGGTGAAGGCTCCTTGATTTGCCTAGGTACTGTGGAAAGTACCGCCTGATAAGTAGCAGACATACTATGCCGGAGCCCCCCACCTCTGTTGAGGGAGGGGTTTTCAATGCTAACATGAATGGCTTCCCTTACTCCTCTCTCAAACCACCTCTCTTCTTTGTCTAGTATGTGTACATCCTCATCTTTGAAAGAGTGGCCTTTTTCCTTCAAATGGAGGTGTACCGCTGATTCTGGTCCTGAGCTGTTACCTCTCCTATGTTGGGCCATTCTTCTGTTTAATGGCTGTTTAGTTTCTCCAATGTAGAGGTCTGAACACTCTTCACTGCATTGGACTGCATATACTATATTGCTCCTTTTATGGTTTGGTATCGAATCCTTTGGGTGGACAAGTCTCTGCCTTAGTGTGTTCATGGGTTTGAAATAAACAGGGATGTGGTGTTTGCCAAAAATCCTTTTAAGCTTTTCCGACACTCCTGCCATGTAGGGAATGACCAGGTTCTTCCGTCGGGTCTGGGTCTCAGACTGATCCCTTGTTCTTCTGGGATGGCCCACTGCTTTGTTGAAGGCCCACCTTGGATATCCACAGGCCTTAAGTGCTGTCTTCAGGTGCCTGTCTTCCTTCTTCTTGGCTTCTGAGGAGGTGGGGATGCTCTCTGCTCTGTGGCTTAGGGTCCTGATGACTCCTAGTTTGTGTTGTAATGGATGGTGGGAGTCAAACAGTAAGTATTGATCTGTGTGGGTGGGTTTCCTGTAAACTTCTACTCCTAGGCCACGGTCAGGTCTGATGATGACTGCACAATCCAGGAAAGCCAGCCTGTTGTCTTGGGTGTCTTCCCTAGTGAACTTAATATTAGGATCCACTGCGTTGATGTGGTCTGTAAAGGCCTGTACTTCCTGCATCTTTATTTTAACCCAGGTATCATCTACATACCTGAACCAGTGGGATGGTGTTGTCCCTGGGAAGGTGTTGAGTGCCTTCTTCTCCACTTCTTCCATGTATAGGTTTGCTACAATTGGTGACACTGGGGAGCCCATGGCACAGCCATGCTTCTGTCTGTAGAAGTCCCCTCTGTACATGAAATATGTGGTGTTCAGACACAGGTCCAGGAGCAGGCCTATCTGGTCTGGGTTGAGGCGGCTTCTGGAGGTGAGGGTGCTGTCTTCTCTTAATCTTCTCTTTACCATTATTAGTGCATCAGTGGTGGGTATGCTGGTAAAGAGTGATGTAACATCAAAGGATACCATGGTTTCTTCTGTATCCAGTTTGAGCTCCTTGACTTTAGACACAAACTCTTCTGAGTTGTGTACGTGCTGTACACAACATGCAGCAAAACATGCTGTTTTGTCGTTTCATAAGCTTACAAAACCTTATGAAAACCCCGTCAAGAAATGTAACAAAATACCATTTTTGTTTCAGAAATGAAATGATTCATCCTAGCCTCTTGATCCAACCGTCTTGAGAATAGGAGGTTTATTTTTAATTTGTTTTCCCTCCATCCTGCGCCTCAGCTGTTGAGACAGCTTATCATCGATCTTGATCTCCCTGAAGCTAGCCAGGAGCTGAGCTCTTCTCTTCACTGGCTGTGTCTGCAAGTTGATTTAAACAGATTGTTTTCCTTTCCTGATTACTGCCAAAAATCAAACAAACCCAAAAACAAGCAAAAAACCCCCACCACCCTCTTTTGCTTTCCTAATTAAGTAGGACTGCGGAGGTTATTTTTAAATATATTTTCTTCCTTCCCTTGCCATGCCCTCAACTTGTTGAGCTTATCTCTTCGATCTCCCCATACAGCAGTTGGCCATTAGGTTTCTAGCTTGTTTACAGAGGGTTCTTTGCTTGAAAGCAAATTGATTGGAAGGTTTGAGGGTCTTTGATTTAGGGCAGTGGGCTTCCTGTTAAATAATAAAAAGGAAAGCTCCCCTTTACTTATAGACTTATGAAGCATTTCATTTCATTTCATTTTGTAATGCAAATCCTTTTAAAAAATCCATTATTAATGAAATGAAACAAAATGAAGACTGAAACGAAACACTATATTTCTGTTTCGTGCCCATCTCTAATCAAGAACAAGATGATCCCCACTTTTGTGTTTCCTATCACCATGTATGGGTATGAAAGCTAACAGGAAAAAATGTTTCATTTGAAATGGTGTGTTGGAGGAGACCCTTGATGGATACCCTTTATGGCCTGAAAAAATGAACAAGTGGGTCGGTGATCAAATCAAGCCTGGCGTAAATCTTTGGAGACAAAGATCTTGAAACAGAGGATTTCCTACTTTTGGCCTATCATGGGAAAACAGGATTCTCTGGAAAAGACAATGCTAGGAAAGGTGGAAAGCTGTAGGTAAAGAGGAAGACCAAAACCAAGATTGACTGACTTCCCGAAGTAACCCGCAGGCTTGGGTCTAGAAGACCTCAGCAGCACTGTTGAGGAAAAGGCATCTTATATTTATTTATTTATTTATTTATTTATTTATTTATTTATTTATTTATTTATTTATTTATTTGTATACTGTGCCGGTATGTGAGCGGTTCACATAAAAGACACAATAAATCCAAATAATAATAATAATAATAATAATAATAATAATAATAATAATAATAATAATAATAATAGAGATGGGCACGAATAAAAAAAATGGTGTTTCGTTTGTCGTTTGTCGTTTAGGGGGTCCGTTTCAGTTTGTTTCCGTTTTTTGTGAATTTTTGCAAAAAAATCGTTTTCATTTTCGTTCATTTATTACCGTTTCATTACCATTTATTTCAATTTTTGTGATTTTTTTTTAGCATTTAAAGCAGTTCAATGTATTGCCGTAATGAAAACGAAACGGACGACAAAATTTCTGGTGTTTCTGTTCATTTTGTTTCATTTTAGAGATAAAATTCGTTTGTCATTTCGTTGCGTAATGAAACAAAAAAATGAAAATGGAAACGAAAAATTGTTCGTTTCGTGCCCATCTCTAATGATGATGATGATGATGATGATGATGACGACGACGACGACAATGATGAGTATGATGATGATACAGTGGTACCTCGACTTATGAATTTAATCCATTCCGAATGCATGCTCTTAAGTCGAACTACTCTTAAGTCGGGGTACCTATCTAAATATTGAAAAAATAAGTTAAAAAATCAAAAAAAGATTTGTAAGTCAAACATACCATATCTAAAATTTGTAAGGTGGCAGTTAAAATGCCAACAGTTTTCCACTCTTAAGTTGAATTGCTCTTAAGTCGAGCTGCTCTTAAGTCGGGGTACCACTGTAATAATAATAATAAAAAAATTAGGGGGTGGAAATACCCAATAACAAACAAGTAGCGAACTTTTGGAGAACTCTTGTTCATAGGGTGGCTGCAAGTCAAAGAGACACCTCGACAGCACAGAATAATAAATGATTTATGTCCCCTGTTTGAAATTCAGTTCTTCAGAGCCTGGTTCTTTAAACAGATTGTGGATTATACTGTGCTCTTCATGGTGGCGATGGCTAATTTTCACAGCTGTTCTCACTCACTCATTCCTTGCCTGGCACTGATGCTGAACTACTCCTTTGTGAGATTTTTTTGTGAGCAATGAGCTTAATGTCCCTTCCAATTTCACCCGTCTATGATTCCATAATTCTTTCTTGGCTGGTCAACAAGGCAACTTGAAAAAGCCCAAAGACAAACACTGCTCCTTCAGATGAGACTGTGCCACATGCCATGTCATATTATACTCTTGGAATTCTGTCCGGGGGAATTCACGGAGAATTCCTGGAGTGAGACCCCCCCTAAAAAAAAAGGCAATAAACCAACACCCTACTTTTCATTTTGTCCTCAGGCTACAGGGCCCTGGGCCATGACCTGGAAATCTGGGAATAATTGCACTAGTGCTTTCACATTCTGCTATTACAGTTATTTTGAGAAGAAACAGGTGCCCACGGAAGAGGTGGTTATGAACATGAGTTTCAGTTTGTATACTTGGGAAGCAGACTGAAAAGAAGAAAGGGAGTTGGATTAATTTTGGAACAGAAATGGGAATGAACTTTAGCTGTCATACCAAAAAGCTTTGTATACAAGCCTATTATGTCTATCCCCCAAATGCCTGCCCTCTGCAGCTGATATGCTTCTACCAGAAGAAATCAATCCAATTAAAATGAGATCACCCATTTAGTAGATAATGCAACATTGCGAAAAGGGAGTAGATGATCTAACTCTGTAAGTGGCTTAGTCCTATACTGCATCATTAATAAAGCCTGACAGCAGCTGATTTTTAATCCTGCTTTATACCTAGTTAAGACTTTGAAATAGGATCACATTAATCAGAAGCCTAATTACCATCATTTTGTCATAACGGGAGCATGACACATTCCACATCAGGTACTATTTCCTTAGGCCACAAAGCAAGCACTGGAGTTCACCTCCAATTCTACACTGCAGCTCTATGGAAGAGCAACCTGCAAGAAACAGAACATGAGCACCATAGAAGCCTTCCTTGTAAAAGCTTCAAAAATAAAAAAACTAAAAATTAAAAAATCATGATGGAACTTTTAAGCACTTGACCTTCAAGAGAGTCTTCCTGCAATTAAGGTGGCATTGCCTCCGTCATGGCAGTGTTTTTTTCTATTTAGCCTTCTGAAGGCAGACTCTATGAGAACGAAGCCTGGCTGAAAACTAGGAAAGACAAAAATAATCTGGATTCCGATAATAAAATTGAACATCTTATGGGTAGAAATGTCCTCTTCAACCCCTTGGTTTAGTTCCATGTAACATGTTTCTCAAATCCTTGCCACCATCACTATGGTTTCCTTAAGAGATGACACGCCATGGGTTTATCAGCATGGACAGGATGCTTATACCAGACAAAACAGACCCTGACAGATTTCCTGCAGTTGGGCTGCCTAACGAAGCAATACAATAATACTCCTCCGATCAGGCTTCTTTAAGGAGGTGATAAGTACTTATATGAGATATTGCTCTATCAGAGCTAGGCTTGGCAGCCTTGGAAAAAGATACAGCTAGGTTCTGGTCATTAGTGTCAAGGGGAATTAGGACTCCCTCTGGTGCTCTAGACAACCAAATAACTTCTTCTCCATGGCAAACCCACTTTTCAGCACTCTTTAGACATGCTATTGATAGGACCAAACCAGAACCACTTTTAATTCCCAACCCACTTCATCTTTCACTGTGCCCTGATTGGGCTCCAGTTACTTCTGAGGAAGTAAATAATACGATCGCCTCTTTGCCTAGTAATAAAGCTCCTGGAGAAGAGAAGAATGGAGAAGAATGGAGAAGAATGATACTGTCCAAGAATTGTTCAAGTCAAATTCCACCTGATGGTGTGCAGTGCTTGCTAGAATGTTTACCTACATTAACCAACATGAGAAAATACCTCAGGGCTGGGGTGTAAGTATTATTGTTCCTATACATAAAAGAGGCTCTACAGCTTACCCCAATAATTTTAGGCCTATCAGTCTTCTTAATATAGTCTCCGAACTTTACTCCAAATATTTACTGGGCAAATTAGAATGTTGGGCAGCTGAGAACTCGGTAATAGCAGAAGAACAGACAGGGTTCCAAAAGGAAAATCCACTGTGGATCAATGTTTTGTACTTTGTCACCAGGCACAAAAGTATTCCAAACTTGGCAAGAAAAAGCTTTATGTCACCTTTGTAGATTTCAGCTCAGCCTTTGATCCTATAGACAGAGAACACCTGTGGCAAAAACTTTTAGCAACAAATATAAATAGAAGACTCCTGTTTCTAATTCAGTTCCTTCATACAAATACCAATCTTAGGGTAAGACATGGGGCAAATGGGCTGATGTCAGAGACAATACAAACAGATACAGGAGTCCGGCAGGGATGCCTGCTGGCCTGCTTTCTGTTTAATTTTTATATCAATAATACTGTCCAAGAATTAAATGGCCTTGAATTCACCCCCTTCAATTGCAGATATTAAGAGCTCATTCCTTTTATATGCAGATGATATCACAATAGTTTCTGCAACACAAGTTGGCTTGCAAAGACTGTTAAATTGAGCAATTTCTGTGTAAGGGAACATCTGATTATTACTTACACCAAAACCAAAGTAGTAGTCTTTGGGACAAAGACAAAAACCCATAGATGAAAGCTTGATAACAAACCAATCAAGCAGTTAAGAAATTTCAGATATTTTGGTCTTTGCCAAAATGCCTAGCTTTCGTGGAAATATCATCTGAAAGCAACCAACCTGAAAGCATCTCATTTCATTCAATTTCTCTTGAGATTTACTACAATCCAAGAGCGAAATTTGCTTGCACCTGCAGTTGAAGTGTTTTCTAAGAAAATAGTACCCCAAATAACTTATGGTGCAGAGATATGGGGATAAACAAAGATACCAGCTCTAGAAGTGGCTCAAAACTCTTTTATATGATCAAGTTTGATAGTTCCCTGTAGCACAGCTGCAGCATATTTAAGGGCTGAAGTAGGACTAATCCCAATTGAAACTCATGCCCACATTGCATTGGCAATGTACTGGCTGAAACTGGTCTATATGAGTTTATGATTTTATAAACTTCAATCAGGTCACCTCTTAGGCGCTGTTCAAGGCTATACCTGCATCTTCAAGACAGTATACTTGAAAAAGGGAAATTGACAAAATTATACCCCAATGTGTTTTTACATTCCATGCTCCACTACTCTTGCAGCTGGAGGCAGGACAATGTTAATACAATAATTGTATATGATCCATTTGTCCTAATGTATATCAAGGACAAAGATAGGCTGAAGCATTGCTTAGCAGTGTCCATGACTTTCCATAACAGATCATCTGGACCTTGTATAGACAAACTGGGAAGAATATAACAAAGCCCATATTTTGCAAATACTATCCAAGATGGACTAGTTTTCAGAGGTACAGTAACCCCCCACCTATCGCTGGGGTTAGGGACCTGACCCGACCTGCAATAACTGAAAATCCGCAATATGCGGATGCTGGGTCAGGTCGGAACTGGGCAGGCTCTCTGAGGGTTCTTGTACTTACCCCAGGCCCGGTGCTGCCCCAAACAGGCCTGCAAGGGCCTTTCCAGTCCCCCAGCGGCCTCAAAAGTGCTTTCCAGTGATCTGGAGCTCACTTCTGGTTTACCGGAAGTCACTTCCGGTTTGCAGAGAAGCACTTTTGAGGCCTCTGATGGGTTTGGGAAGGCCTTTCCTCCGTACCCCAGTGGGCCTTTTTTTCATATACTGCGGACCCACAATTTACCGGGACCACAGTATATGAACCACAAAAGGGCGGGGGACAACTATATCATGTCTTGTTCCTGGATATAACATTCTTGGGATAATGGGTGACAGATAAATTGTCAACATCTTTGTTGCAGCTGATATTGACAGCTGCAATTTCAAGTACAATATATCACAACTGCATGTGCTGTATGCAGTACCATTAATATAGACACACCAGCATTCCAAGCTAGGAGAGAACATACCAACATCATATGTTTTTCCCATGGTTATGAAGGCAGCCCATAATTTCTAAGTAATTTTAAATCAGGCCACAAGGAATGCACTCTTTATAGTGAACATTGTTCTGGAACTGGTGTGCAATCAAACATGCAGTGATTTTCTCTCCATTATCAGAGCTTACATTAAATTTCTCCTAAATGTTCTAAAAAATAAAGTTGATGTTACCACATTCTCATATTTCGCAAACCTGAGGAAACAAGACATTTAAATGCATATTAGTTACTTCATGTTATTTGAGGAGCCTTGCGGTGCTCAGGAATGGTGCAGTGGTTATCCATCTATGGAGTGAATATGGTATTGCAGTTAAGACTGCGCTCGTGACCTGAGTTCGATCTCAACAGGCTCAGGTGGCCAGCCTGAAGATGACTCTGTCTTCTTTCTTTCCAAGGTTGGTAAAATGAGTACCCAGCTCATTTAGGGGTTGGGGGGTGACGTTGAGTGCAGTCTGCAAAATTAAACTGTAAACTGCCCAGAAAGTGTTTTGAGCACTTCAGAGTGCTGTATAATTAGCAATTTAGCATACTTAGTTTTATTTAGTCAAGGGCTGACAACAGACTCCAGATGTTTGAACTTCAGCTCTCAAATTTGCTAGTCAATATAAATGCTAGTAATGTAATTTCAGGCTAAAATATATGGAAGGTGAAGGGAGAGTTCCATTTTCAATACTTTCATATATCTTTTTTCCCTTGCCTCTAAGTGAAGCAGTTTTGTTCAAATCAGGAGGCTAAGATTAAAATACATCTGTAAAAAGGAATTTTTGCACTTCCCTAAGGACACTGATTGTTGAATGTGTAATTTTTAAAAAAAATACTGCTGTTGTAAGTTAGTGTTGAGTTACTGTATATACTTGAGTATAAGTCGACCCGAGTATAAGCCGGGGTGCCTAATTTAAACCCCCAAAACTGGGAAAATTTATTGACTCAAGTATAAGCCTAGGGTGGGAAATGCAGCAGGGCCTGGTAACTCCTCCTTTGTGAGCTGGGTGTATGTGTGATGTTTAAAATGACTTTTAGCCACCGAGGCAAGTGCTTGAGTTTAAAAAGTCATTTTAAACGGGGGGGGGGTGTCAGGAGAATTGGCGCACAATGTTTAAAATGACTTTTAGCCACTGACCCAAACTTGCCTCAGTGGCTAAAAGCATTGACCCGTGTATAAGCCGAGGACCCCTTTTTCCAGCCCAAAATTAGGGCTGAAAAACTAGGCTTATACTCGAGTATATACAGTATGTTTTAAATCACACCACAAGTCCATCTATTTCAGCATCCTTATCTTCCATTAGGAGGTGTCAGCAAGAAAGGTATAAGAGCCACTTCTGCTCATTCATGTATCTTACCCTGCTGCTTTCAAACAGCATTCAAAGTTTGAAGGCCCACAGGCCCTTCCTAAACATACTTATACCAGGTTCCCCTGAGGCTTGTGGCAGTTAACATGCTAGTAAGTATAATTTGTGCTGCAACTTTGGTTTGAATGTTCAATACAAGCTTAGCAGAAATTTCATTACTTACTTGACTTTGTTATAACTAAAGGATAGTTCATCACATGGACATTCCTCCCAGTCTTTCTCACGCAGGCAATATGTCTGTAAAGAGTCTCAGTCATCCAGGTGAGGTTATCCTGGAGTTAAGTCATGGCAACTGGACTTCTTTTCTTGTTAGATTGAACATTGTTGCTACTCATCCAAGAAGCTTCATCAGTCTGGGAAAGGTTGATAGCAGACCTCTAGTTGATCCTCCATGTTGGTTTCACCTCACCTTGTTCTGAATAGGCATGTTAGATGGACAATGGCCAAGGGTATGTGAAAGTCACACCTCTGCAGGTCTTGCATAGGCAGTTACATTGGGGCTGAAGGAAACCAGCAGGAGACATTTGTAAGAAACTATGGAGTGAATAGAATGCCGAGAAACAAAAATCAACAGTAAACCAGATTCAGTGCAGTAATGGACAACAATCCATTTTGAATAATCACTTGAAAAACATTTTTTCAAGTGTGCATTAGAGCAGCAAATATATGCCATGTCGCTAAACAGGTATGTGTATTATAAATGAGGTTTGTGTATTAGGTACATATGTGCCCAGGTCTAATTTATTCCTATAAGTTATGTCATTTGAAGGACTGCGAGGATACAAATACTTAATGCACATGTAAGGACACCATGTACCCCTTTGTGGTGCCAACATTAGCTATCAAAGATTGGGCAACCTAGTTTTGAGAAGTCACAGAAGGACACTTTGCCTGGTGAAGGAGGCTGCCCAGCCTTTTGCCCAGTGGAGCATCCCTCCTCCTGTGGATGTCATCACAGAGAAACTGCTTTGGACTAGATGCATAACATTTCCTGTGTTTCCCATGTTGCCATATTCCATCTCTCAAAGTGGCATTCCCCCCCCACACACCCCTTATATTGGTTTGCTTATTGTTCTTAGCTTTAATGTTGCCTTGTTAATTATGTGTGATGCCTCTCAGCACTCATTGTTCTTAACTTTCAATATTTTCTTTAATATGTTTACAGTGGTCACATACTGATTGTGCCCAACATTATATATTGTCCTTCAGTATTGTAAAGCACCTTGGGTATTTTCCAAGGAGAAAGGTGGGGTTAAATTATTATAAGTATTTAAATAAATAAATAAATAAATAAATAAATAAATAAATAAATAAATATGGATCATTGAGTCCAGCCCCTGACAAAGAGACACTGTGGGGGATTGAAATCCTAGTCTCTAGAGACCTAAACCACTGATCTATCCAGTCTGAAGCATACCTGCGAAGAATGAAGGGGAGATTACAGTTGTCTCTTTCCCCATTTGTTGGTACTGCTCTTGCAAGAGAACTGTGAATGTTTTTATCATCATTGTATCTCCATATTGTGAAAAACTGCTGTTCAATTTTCTTTAAACATAAAATAAAACAAAGGAGCATTGCAAAACATGAAGGCATGTTGTAACAGGCAATAACTTAGCCTTTAACATGTATGATGGGATCAGAGTTTTCTTTTCACACTACAGCTGGCCCAATGGGTATTATAAAGTGACTAGGAATTACAAAACTTCTGCTCTCTCAATATAGAAGCAAACATGGTGTAGTTTCTGATGTATGCCAGTAGAGAGCAATAGCAGACTAGCTTTGGAATTGTCTTGTAGCACGTTGCAAAATAGTGAGCTACATGCATTGGGAACCACTTTCACCAAGGATTACAGTGATGGATGTCCTTTTTCTCTTATTAAGTAAATAATTTTATCCCTTATTTTCAGTTTATGTTTCCAGGGTATTTAACAAAGAACTTATAAAGTAATAAAGTAAAATAAAAATAGGGATTTATATAATGAACTTTACAAAATGATCCATAGAGTCCCTTCTATCTCTGCAGTTTGATGATGATGGTAATGATTCAAAAATACCAGACTCAGTCAATTAATATTATAAAAACAGTTACTGGTATTTTCTAACAGATACAAGTTTTAACCAAAAACCTAAGTATTCCTTCTTGTTCTTCTTGTTGTTAACTAACACAGCATATTAAAAGCAGCAATTCCCTTCAGACGGACAGCAAAATAAAAATTTCTTTTAAGCATAAAATTATAATACTGATAGTAATGAAAATCCATTGGGTTGGAGGGAGAAAAAGATGAGGAGATCCTACGTCAGACTCCCCCCCACCCCGTTATATCATGTGGACAATGGGAATTGCCATCCAGTACATCTGGACTTGAGCCCTGATTGGGGGAATTTGGTCTAGATCAGTGATTCCCAAATCTATTTTGGCAACTGACCACCATTCTAATTTTTTAGAACCCCTGCATGATTCCTCACTTCTCCTTTATGATCATCCAGACCCCCTTAACAAAGAAAGTGTTCATACTTTAAAATTAAAAATATTTTTAATAAAGCAGACATATCTTGAGAAATCCTAAACCCTAGTGATGTCACCAGTCACAGACATTTGATTAAGCTGTTTTTTTTTAAATGTAGTGGAAATATTTCATTTTACTTGGAATTTTTTTTTATCCCTCACCCGATCCACAGTTTGGGGGCCTATGGTTTAGTTGACAATAATATGATACCAGGCAAATTGCCGAGTTAGGTCACAGTTGCTCTTGGCTTGAATATAAGTGGGGAGAAACTAATTGGAATTTGACTGTGCCATCATCTTGAAGGTTGGGATATTCAAATTCATGTGACGTGGTGAGTTCCTGTTGCTTGTTCCATCTCCTGCCAGCCTAGCAGTTTGAAAGCATAGAAAAATGCAGGTAGGCATCACTTCAGTGGGAAGGTAAAAGCCATCGGTATGCTTGGACATTTAGTCTTGCCAGCCACAGGACCATGGAAACATGTCTACAGACAAACGTTGGCTCTTCGGCTCATAAACTGAGATGAGCACTGGCCTCCATTTAACTGTCAGCTGTGACCTTTACCTTTACCTTTTTAAGGTAAGCCATTCTTGTATATGAAGGAGTGGATTTTGATTTTGAACCACTGAATTTCACTCTGAAACAATGTTGTCAAATCTTTGATGCGCCACAACAACTTTGTCTCTGTCTCCCATCTAATTTTGCCAACATGCTGAGTCTGTGGCCCCAATTGCACAGTTTGTTCTGCCTCCTTCTGAAGTGTTTATATAGTCATATTAGTTCCTTTAAAGTTGCCTTTGAGCATGGAACTTTCAAACTGCAGTGCAAATCCTATAATTGTTATTTGTTTTATTTATTTATTTTTGCCCTTTTATTTAATTATTTTATTATTATTATAAATTTTACAAGGCATGTTCAAATTATAGTACAATACCATCACCTTACTTATACATTCTATAAACACATTATTTTTCTCTATATACACCCACTAATTTGTCTGCTAACATAGTTAAATATGGCACACAAGCTAATTAATTATTTTAGAGTATTACATTCCAGCAGTCAAAATTATTTCCCATAGCACATTCTTTGTTTCTTGTGCTAATTTATTTATTTATTTATTTATTTATTTATTTATTTATTTATTTATTTATTTATTTATTCCATATGTTAATAAAGGTTTCCAGGTTTTTATAAATTTGTTATCTTTTCTTTCCCCTCTCTAGATTTTAATTTGATAGTCAACCTTCCCATAAGGGCCATTTGCCAGATTTTGTTCGCATATTTTTGTACTGAGAGATCTTGAGTATTTATCCAGTTTTTTTGCAATTTCGACTCTTGCTACACCAATTTGATTTGCAATTAGATCTTTATAAAGTAATTTTTCATTTCCATCCTCAATTATTGAAAATAATTTTACTTCTTACATTTTTATAATGTGATTGCCATCTAGAGGTGGTGTAGTTCTCAATCATCAACATCTCTTTTATGACTCTTTCATATTTAGTGAAAAAAATAGCCACAAATACGCTACCTCATATCTTGTATTCTGTTAAGGCACTGTTCGCCCAGAATAGTACTACAATTTAATCTCCCGACAAGATTAACATTTTATATTAAAGCTCTGTGATCCTTATAAAATGACTCAGGGATTATTTGAAATATAGTGAAATCTTTCTTAAAAGTAACTCTGCATCAGGATATCTCCCAATGATCCTAAAGATATTTTTAAAGGTCACATTTGAGAACACTGAGAAAACCAGTTGGCCAAAACGCAAGAACAGGTCTCCAAAGACATCAAGCAATATATGTGCATAAAGGATAAGAATAGCAAAAGACTCCAAGACAAACATGAACCCTGCAACAATGGTGAGATCATTTCAATGAGACCTCCAACACTGAATTTCTGTGTCCACTAACCCCTAAAAGCAGGCCAACCATGGCCCAATTCTGCCCACAGAAGTTATCAATGCAGTAGACAGTATGAAGAATATGAAGGACTCCAGATCCAATTATCTGTTTCTGGATTTCTGGAAACTATAGGATCTCCAAGACACTGGGTTACCTTGGATGACAGAGTTCTTCAGTGCCATAACAAATAGTGGCTGTGAGCCAACTGATTGGTCAATGAACATAATTATCCCCATGTTATAGAACAAGGGTGACCAAGCTGACTGTGTCAAGATATGTAAAAGTTGATAAAACATATGTTATGTATATTTAACAGAATGTGTAAAG
>JAHTLZ010000016.1:39324590-39340304 GCA_023846285.1 Phrynocephalus versicolor
CATGATTTGTAATGGTTAGATCAGATTGCATCAGATTGTTAATTAGTGATTGCATCAGATCTTATGAGTGCTGATTTGTATAAATAGCACTAGCTTGCCATTTGTATTTGGGGACTGTTATGGTGAGAACAGTTTACCCCCCACTCTGTTTGTCTGTTTGCTATATTGTATATAATGCTTGGTTGTTATGCTGTGTATATTTTGCTGTATATATGAATATATGAGTTTTTACTCTATTCATTGTCATTGTCTATCTGTTAGCCTAACTCTGCAACCCTTTATATCAATACTGACATTTTATCTACGTTACTGCTGCACTGCTCAGTGGCAAACACATTTAATTATATATTATATGTAACTGCCCATTCAGTATATAGAGTCTGTTGACAGACTGCACCAAATGTCACTCAAACGGCCTGATGTCCTGCACTATGAAGATTCCTGAGAAAATTCTGGATCAGCACACCGAAATCACCATCAACCAATTAAGCTTTGCCAAAGGTTGCAGAATGACCAGTACTATCTTTGCAGCTTATCAGCTCATAGAGAAACACCTGGATGGGGACAACCTATGTTCCACATGAGTTGATCTGGTGTGTCTTCTGTGACTGCAGGATGCCGGAACTACTCATTGGCTGGGTCAAAACGCTATGCAAGAACAATACCAGCCATGTGCAACGCTAAGCTGGCCTCTCAAACTATTTTTTGTGAGTGGTATGCACAAAGGCACTGTTGCCACTCCTCTTTATGTTAGTCTTGGATACCACCACACAGGACCTGCAGCAGGATGCTCCTGGATCATGCTGTATGCCAACAATGCCATGCTTACTACTATCATTAAGTTCAGACATGGAATGACTGTCCCAACCTCTTTGGACCCTGCCTAAATGTCAAATAAATTGAGTACCTAGTGACTGTTACCACCCACAGAACACTGCAAACAAATGGACAAAACTTAAATAAGGTGGCTATCTTTTGAATATCTTGGCTCCCATCTCCAAGGCAATGGAGGCATCAATGGTGACACCCAAACAAGAGTGACTGAGGTCTGGTTGCGATGGTGAGAACTCACCAGGGTGCTTTGCAACAAAATAATGGCAATCTGTCTTAAATCTAAAATGTACAAAAGGATTATCTGCCATGTTGCTCTATATGGCACAGAGTGCTGGGCAACAAAAATGGGTGTAGAGAGCCATCTCCATGCCATGGGAATGTGTATGCTTTGCTGGACACTGGGTATCTCCCTACTCAGCCATGCTACGAAAGATACTATCCAACAGCAACTGGATGTGATATCAATTATAGAGAACATGAAATAAAGCCAGTTTTGCTGGCCCGGATATGGACATATCCTCAGAATAGAACTTTCCACTCTTACCGAACCTTCTTACTACCTGAAGGTAGTAAGTGCCATATGGGCAACCAAAGCAGAGGTGGCAGGCCACTGTCAATATGGGCATGCAAATCATTGCCTGGCACCCTGAAGACATGGTTGACTGGGCAAAGTGGCATTTTAGGATCCAAAGAGTGGACTCAGTACCTGCAGGAACATGCTAGGAAAAAGAAGAGGAAGCCAATTCAGAATACTGAGGAAAGAACTACAGTAAATCATCCCAGTGAGAGTGTGGTAGAAGAAAGGGCTCAGGTTCTAAACTGTAGTGTTGAAGCCAAATTATTTTGACAATAATTGATACCTATTCCTGAAAAATTATCATCATTATTACAGCAGCTAGGTAAATTATGGCACAAGGAAAGTCTTTTAGAAAGAAGGCATTTGATTACATGGGGCTAAATTTAACTGATCACTCTTTGAGGTTGGACAATTTCTGCTGTTTTGATGATCTTCTGCAAATTACATAAACGACTTGTATAACCCCAGTTGTTCATTTCAGTTGCCAATCCACCCGCAGTAAAATTGGAGTCAATCATAGGTTAGGAATTACATTCCAGGGACTCATCTGTCTGAAGTCCAAGACAATGCTCTGAAATTCCATCTCTCTCCAGCCCTCAGCTGGAGAGGGTGAAACATGGTGTACTCTTTGGAGAGGCCCGGCTTTTGTTTCTTCTGTTTTCTTGCCTAATATTTTGAGACTAGTTGTTGTTTCATAATATGCAGCTGTAGAAATGTGATTCTGAATCCCCTGCATGGGATTGGCAGAGTGTCCATCCCAATGAGTCACGTATCGTCAGAGCTACCATAACAGCAAGGACACCCATTCTTTAAACATCACTCTGAGCTGGCTTCCAAAGTGTTGTATGCAGCATTGTATGGAGGGGTGCAGATGGGAACAAAGAATAAACGTGTACTGTCATCTGAGTAAGAATAAATGTTTACTGTCACCTGTTTGATGCCATTATAATGGAATCCACATATAGAATGCTTTCTCCTTAGCTTCTAGAATCCCTAGCCAATGGGAATTGCAGTTGGGGGGGGACTTTTTCCAAGGTCTGGGAGGAGAAAAAAAGTTTCTGGCTTTGTCTACCTCAAAAAATACATTCCACTACTGCTACTCTATATATATTGTTGTTACATATTTGTCAACTTAAGATGACCCTATGAATGTGAGATTTCCACAATATCCTGTCTTTGGTGATGCTGCTCAGCTCTTGTAAATTCAAGCCTGTGGCTTCTTTTAGGGAGTGTTTAGGGCGTCTTTTCCCTGCTGCCTTCCTCCTTTCCCACTAGCATTACTGCCTTTTCAAGAGAATCCTGTTTTCTCATGAGATACTTTGAACGGAACAGCCTCAGTTTCAACATTTTTGCTGGCAAGAGATTGTTTAGGCTTGTTTTGATCCAGAACCCACTTGTGCCATCTTTCTAGCAGTCCAGGGTATCCACAAAGCTCTCCTCTAGCACGACATTTTGAATTAAGCAACCCCCCCCTTGTTAGTTTTCTTACGTATTCAGCTTTCAAACCAATTCACGGTAATAGGAAAGTTAAGACTGTGGATGGTTTTGGTCTCCACTGGCAGATCTTTATCCTTAGCGCTCTTTTCTAATTAATTCCTTCATTGCTGCCATTCTCAGTCATCTTCTGATTTCTTTGCCGCAGTCTCCATTTGTATTGATGTTTAAACCAAGGTAAACAAAAATCTGTAACCCTTCAGTTTCTCCACTGGCAGTGCCAACGTTGTCTATTTCTTTTGTAGTCATGGTTTTTGTCTGCTTAAGGTTCAATTGCAGGTCTACTTTGGTATTTTCTTCTTTCACTTGCACTGCTGGTTTCTGCCAGTAAGTTAGTGTCATCTGTATGTTTGTTTGTTTGCTAATATACCGGATTAATACATAGCACTATTCTGGGAAATTAACAACGTAACAATAAACATCTAGAATAGAATTAACATTAAAATCAACTTCTGAATCAAATCAAAACAATTACTACAGGTGTAATCTCTAAAACGTTGAGCAGGTGTATTCTCTAAACGTGACAGGAGATATATAAGGTCAGGCTGGATTACATAGAATGGCTTCTCTGTAAAGAAAAGTCTTCAGAAGCCTTTTGGGTGTTAGGAAGGTGGTGGCCAGGCTCAAAATGTGGGTGATCCTACAAAGAAGGCCCAGCCCTTTGTGACTGACTTCCTGGTCTTCCTTCAAAGTGGCAACTGTGAGGAGCAAGACTTGGGAGAATTTGGAGGGATGGGCACCTAACCTTGGGAAAGATACTCTAAGAACCAATGTGGTCCCAATCCAAACCACAAACTAGAGGTAGCCTAAGCGTTTCCCTTAACCTAAGGAAAGACTCAACTGTACCAGCTGTAGTCCCATAGACTGTAGTGAATATTAATCCAATGCAGGAGTCATAATCCAATACATGGGTTGTTGTTTAACAGTAAAGCTGAGCATGAACTACAGTTCAGTTATCTGGCAAGGTTTGGCTGTTCAGTTTCACAGGTGCCTCAGCATCCTTTGCCATTCCTCCTCCTGTAGGCACCCATTCAGAGGCAGTGGTGCGACAGGCATTGTGTCTGAGTGGGCACCTGCTGGAGGAAGCAGGGCAAGGGAATCCAGGGCACCTGCAGAACAGCTGTGAAGCTGAACTGTGCCGAACCATAATTTGTGCCCATCTCTACTTATGAAACAAATGACAACTGTACTGGCAGCTGAGTAACAGGTTTGACTTTCACTTCTTCCTCTAGCAAGCAGAAATCTAGCCTTTTGCTTTCTAATCTATAGGAGTAAATGGGCCTTCAGATTTTAGGAATTATTATTTCAGATATTCAGAACTATCAAATCCAGATTTGGGTGTACTTGGAGCGATCCAAATATGGCATTATTTTGTGAATCCTGAATATTTCTGAACCTGAAGGCGTACTGCATATACACACAGCCTTTCTCATCTAAGATATAAGTTCACAAAATTGTTGCACAGCGGTAGAATAATGATCATATTGTTCTTTCTTTTTTTAAAAAAAAAATCCGCTTATTCATAGACGTCTCACAAAGCCCATTTCCAGTCACCCAACAATTACTTTTACTCATATTGCAACACTTCATCCTTTTTTATGATAAAAGAGCACAAAATGATACATGGTCAGCTCTGTTGGGAATTCTCACAGCTTGTTTGTTTCTGTGCAAATGTGTGGTTGTGTGTAGCTGTTTTACGATAGCTAAAGCCAGCAGTTGTCATACTAAAACCGACACCCAAGTAGCAAACAAGCCAGCGAAGGCAGAACACGTAGAGCTCCTGAGAACCTACAGGAATCTGTGGAGGGAATCCAGACATGAATTGTCTAGCCCCATCAGCCACTTTATTTCTAATGGTTTTTCATCGGCTCACAGTTGGTGAACAGATCCAGGTGTGTTCTTGATCCTGCTGCTGAATATGCTATCTGGAAATCCCTCTTGAAGAACTCTCTTTCTGCAACTTCGTTTTGATTGTGCGATTATTTCTCTCTGCATAGGCTAAGAAATTCTTCATTCCTTCAGAGGAAATCCAGGAAAACAGTGACACAGGTGAGCTAGATTTATAACTAGCCTATGAAATGTGAAATTCTCGGGTGTTTTTCCCACCCCCTCTCTTACTGATGCTGCACCAAGATCTCTCAAATTCTAGTTTCTCCTGGTTTGTGATGATGCTTTATTATCTGTCACCAAGAGAACAAGAGTCAGGGCTGCATGTGTATAAATCAGGATAATATGAGGTTCTAAAACATGAGCTCTGCTGAGATTAAAATGGGAGATACATGACGGAATTGTGATTTTTCTTACACAGCTCCCCCTTATTTCACTGAAATCCATGGAGGAGAAATGCCCAGCAGATTTTACATGGGGTGTTTGTGTCTGTACAGATGCATTTTAGAAGTAACAGAAGACTGAATAGTTACATGTGTTCAAGATTAGTTTAACCTTCCATGAGGTTTTCCTCACAGTTTATAACATTTGTTGATGGCTGTTGCTTGTCTGCTGAGGAGGAAATAATAATGTGTGTAAGAATTACCATACATTTTGTTCTTACAGTGGTACCTTGTATAAAGGAATTAATTCGTTCCAAATGAAATTATGTTAAGCAGATTTTCCTTTTTACAAATTTCCCATAAGAATGCATTGAAAATGGAGTAATCCCATTTTTATGTTGTACGGATTTTCCCCATAGGCGATTCTGTTAAGCAAATTTCCCCTACCTCCAGAATATTTTATGTTGGACAAATTTTATGTTATACAAGCTGTTTGTTATACAAGGGTCCACTGTATATGAAAACTGTCAGTCCATACATTATGATGAAAACAGGGCTGGTCCCTCCCCCTCTTTTACTTAAGCCTACTGCTAAAACTATTCCCATGTCATGGGAAAATTTTAAACACAGTGGACCCTTGTATAACAAATGATTTGTATAGCATAAAATGTGTACAACATAAACAATTCCGTAGATAGGGGAAATTTGCTTAACAGAATCGCCTATGGGGCAAATCCATACAACATAAAAATGGTCGCGATTAGGGATTACTCTATTTTCAATGCATTCCTATGGGAAACTTGTATAAAGGAAAATTTGCTTAACAGAATTTCATTTGGAACGAATTAATTCCATTATACAAGGTACCACTGTATAGACATTTTTATGGGCTAGATGGTTTTGCAGTGTAGAAATTAAATGGATAAATAATTTTTTGTAGCTATCAAGTTGAGGTTGAAGGGACAGCAGAAAAAGCTTCATATCTTAAGACAGACACGAATTGCTTACGCCATACACAGAAGGCAGGGCTGAAGAATCATTGTCTTTCCCAGCATTTTGGTATGAGCTCCTATCAAGCCCTTCAATATGAGTCTATGGCAGTTTTAATCGAAAAGATCCAAGAACAGAAAGTAAACACAGACACCAAATTCACTGATATTTACTTCTGAGTAAACATGCTTTTTAAGCTAGTCCTGGAAAACCATTCATAATTGTGAAGGAAAAAAATGGCAACCTCTACGCCTTAGTTTTGGGGAAACATGCAATATTTCATATCCCTGATGTTAATATTAAAAATATTACATAAAATAAAATAATAAAAATGTCTATATTTATTCCACAAGCTTTAAGGGATATACTGCATTCCTACTGTTAATATTTACCTGTATTTTTTCTTTTTCCTTCTTGATTACTGTATGACTTATTTGATTTGGAGTGTCCCATCTCTGATCAGATCGTCCCCCACCAGGAACTGGGTTGCTGCAGTGGGAAAACAACATGGCACACTAGAGAGTCTTGTGGCCCAGTTCAGCCTTCTTCTTCTTCTTATATTCTTATATCCAGTTGATCAAGGGAAGTTCTGAATAGTTCTGTTGCTCCAAACGTTGATTCATTAAAAATAACAAGCTAAGCCACCACAAACAACTACCATGCGCAATATTTCGGATTGATTAAAAACTTGAAACTTTCTGTTGCACATAATGAGCCATTTACATACCATAATGCCCACCTTTAATGATAACAATTTGCTTTTTTAGAATTATGCAGGGCAAAACCCTAGCTTTAACTGTTTCATTTACATTACTATGAGTAGATTAATACATGTCTGACAATGAACAGTAATCCTTCACCTGGAAAAATCTCATTCTCTAACATTTATCAGTATGTTTTAGTCTCTTATCTTCTATTGCCCATTCCTTTCTGCAGGGAAAATTGACCTACACCAAGATGACATTATCTATAGAAGGACCCGGCGTAGTGCCATTACCTGCAGCAGGTACTGTTATTGGCCCAAAATGGAAAATGGACTGGTCAACGTTCCAGTTGATATCTCCACAGAGTTTTGTAGGTGACTTCTAAGCTCATAACAACCTGTACAACAATTCCTTATCACTGGCAGTGCAATTTTCAGTGCATGCCCACTGGCTTGGTGCACAATCTTGAATCTCAACAGGGATTTTTAAATGCCAGCTGAAAGTGTTTGGATGCTATGCCAGTTGCGTTCTGCCTGTGTAGAACAGTAATAGGATTTCAGTCTATGTGCATTATGTGGCTTAACCAGTGCTAGGAGGCTCTATTATCAACTGTAGTAGAGATGGGCATGAAACAATTTTTTTTGTTTCATTAGTCATTCGGTTTGTTACATAATGAAATGAATAACAACCCTAGGTGCAAATTTAACATGAACCGAACCGAGAAAAATTGGTTCAGTTAGGTTCATTTCGTTAATGGAAGGGAGCGGAGATGTCTCCTACCTGGTGCTGGTCTGGAGGTCCAGTCTTCCTGGCTTCTGGGATGGCGACCAGGAAAAAAAGCCAACCCTACAGCTGTAGCATGGCCATGTGGTTGGCAGTAAAAAAAAGAAAAGAAAAGAAAAGAAATGAAATAAAATGAAATAAAATAAAATAAAATAATAAAAAGGAGCACCTACGAGGCCCCAAGGATGACCTGGTCGGCACCCTAAAATAATAATAATAAGTAATAATAAAACCCAGCGCTGACCGGGCCCCAGGGGTTGGTGCTGAAAGAAAAGGGGGGGAAGCCCCGTGCTACAGCTGTAGTGCTGGGCCTGAACCTGGAACTGGGGGGGGGGGGAAAAAAAAAATAAAAAAAAAGGGAGTGCTGACTGGACCCCAAAGGTGGCCTGGTTGGCACCCTAAAATAAAAAATAAAATGAAATGAAATAAAAATTCTTAAAAGCACCAACCGGGCCCCAGGGGACACGCCGTCAGTGCTGAAAGAAAAAACAAAGCCCTGCGCTACAGTTGTAGTGTGGGGCCTGAACCTGGAAGTGGAGGGGGGAATAAAATAAAAATAGAAATAAATAAATAAATAAGGGAACACCGACCAGACCACAAGGTGGCCTGGTCAGCACCCTAAAATAAAAAATTGAATTAAATTAATTTTAAAAAAACAGTGTTGACTAGGCCCCAGGGGCAGTCAGCACTGAAAGAAAAAACAAAATCAAAAGCCCCACGCTACAGCTGTAGCACGGGGCAAACCCGGAAGTGAAAAAATAAAATAAAATAAAAAATTAATTTTTTAAAAAAAGGAGTGCTGACTGGGCCCCAAGGGTGGCCTGGTCGACTCGGCACCTTAAAATAAAGGAAAAAGAACCAACGCCGACAAGGCCCCAGGGGCTGCACAGTGGGCCCTGCGGAAAAGGGGGTAAAAACGAATAACGAATTAATGAAATAACAAAATGAATTTTTCCACAAAAATTGCAAAAAATGAAACAAAACAAACTGACCTCCTTAACGAAACAAAACGAAATGAAATACCATTTTTTTATTTGTGCCCATCTCTAAATAAACTGTAGTTATAAATGTTGGCCATGTAGTGAAAGGCCAACATTGCTGGGTGTTTAAAGTGCCGTGGAATTCTCTGGGGTTTCAGCTGTAACACAACAGCACAGCCAACACTCTCCAAGTAATATTCTCTATTGCTGTACAATGTGAAGGGAACGGAATGGGAGCCTGGTTTGTGAATAAGTGTCAGGATCTTACCAGAGATTTAAGTACTCTTTCCCACAGTTTGGTGCCAGGATACTTGTGTTAATGGAATTGTGGCTCTTAGTAATTCTGCATTTATATTCATTCTTCCATTGCCATCTACCTCCCAGATCCCACCCCAAAAACAGATGTGTTGTGTGTATATACAGGCACCTTCAAGCTTACCCTGTAAACATCAGTGCAAATAGACTAGTCCGAAACCTTGCAGTAATAAATCAATAGTTGTTCTAGTTATGCCACAGGACTCTCTGCTATTTTCTGTAGATTTCCAAGAATAAAAATAATTTTTGTTGACACAATCCATATTTTAATCAGACCAGTGGCTCATTCTGCTTGAACAATCTTGGAAGATTTGACCGTGATTGCAGGATGGTCATCCTTAAAGAAGGATCCCAGAGTGGGAAACAGGTCTGGCTTGGTTCCTACAGAACCCAGGACAACTCAACCTCAACAAACCTAATCCAGTGCTTAAGAGTGATGTTATATGCTCAAATGTGTTTTGATGGAGACCTCTATTTTCAAATGAAGCTGCAAGGTGTTAAGAGGTAACACTATGGCCTGAGATCCAGGAATATTGTGGAGAAATTAGGTTGTATTCATTACAACGGCCAAACAATTGGTATTTATGACTTTCCCTGGTGAAAATAAAACATCAGCCTTCACTGATCCCAGGTAAACATTTCCCAAAATTTCACAAAATGGCAAGTGATGAAACTTGGAAATAGACTGAGATATCTGTAGGCATTGATCCTTAGCTGGACCTGAAGGAGATAACAAAATAGCCAGTTGGCCAAAACACAGTGGGCAGTTTTAAAGAATAAAAAATCTCCTTCTCTCCCCATCTTGAGCCTCCATGTTTTTGCACACTGGGTTTTAGGGTCTGTTTCCAGTTTTTTGGGAACAGAAACTATATTTGGTGGTTGATTAGCTCATTCAAATTCTTCCCCAGGGTGAAGCCAGTATATAACTGACGGGCAATAGGCAGCCCATCTCTACAGCTCTGAACACCAGAAATTTGAAGTAGGGTTAAGAATAAAGACAGGGGGGCAGGGGGGGCACATGCAGTCCAAGGACTATATGTTGCCTACTTGTAACACACTAGTTGTGCTAAATAAAACCTCAAGGTACTGCAAGGGTCTTCACTGTTGTTGTTTTCTGTTGCTACAAATTAATGCAGCTACTCTGCTGGTAATGAGTCATAACCGTGGACAATTAAATAACACAACTCAGTTGATTCTTACAATAGCCTTTGAAGTGGAAAAGGCTTGTGCCATCAAATACCGCAAAATGTCAAGTAGCAGAAGGAAGTCTTGAACTGATGCCGAGAAGATGGCAGAGCCAGTGCTCTTGACCTCAGTGACGTTGTTTCATAGTCATGGAAAGATCATCTTCAGAAGGGGGGCTAGGTGTTTTAAAGAGTCATGACTGGAAGAAAAAAAACCCAGAAACAATCAAAATGGCAGGGTCCCATAGCACCTTGCTGGCTAAGAAGTTGATGGTTGCCTTGGCCTTTATCAGATGCATAAATGAGATCACAAAAGTTTTACATCATATATAATATATCCAAGCTAGTGCTGGGTATTTTGCACTTGTGTATCTGTACACATGAATGAATGAATGAATGAATGAATGAATGAATGAATGAATGAATAAATAAATAAATAAATAAATAAATAAATAGAAGAAACAAAACATGAAGGCATGATTAAAATAAGGCATTAGAAAACTAAGTGCATTTAAAGTGGTGTTAATCTTTCAGGATATGCATCAGTGTGCAGGGCTATCCCAGATTCTCTCTCTCTCTGGTGGCAGTCATTGAAAAATTGCAACCTTGCATGCTTCTTGTTTAACATGGGACATCTGTAGGGAGTGCTCTGTGCCTGCAATTAACTTCAATCGCTTTTTTTCACACCTTGAGTTTACCCTTTTCTGCCCTTTGTTTCCTTTCCTGGCTACCTTTTCTCCCTTTTCCATTTCATGCCCTCCAAAAAAGATAAGATGTGTTGAGATGTAATTCCTCAAAGGCCAAGAACTGTAAGTAAAAGTATGGGGGTGCATTTAATCAAGAAAGATCGAGATGTATCTCCCCACCCCCACCCCCGCTTCTCCAAGGGTGCAGGTATGATGAGTCAGATCTCTCCCCATGTTTCTCTGTGCTAAAAATGGAATAATTATATTCTATATCCCTCTAGCATCAATTACAGTATTTGTATTTCAGACCTCTGAGCCCCCAGACTTCCACCATTCACACCTACACCTGCAATACTCAGGTTCCTGAAATGGCAATTCTTTCCCGATCAATAGCCTTCCCTTATAGAAATGCAAGTGAGAAGACAAAAACATCCTTAGCTAGAATCTGGTATTCTAATTTTCCTGCAGCTCCAGTAAGTGTACAGTGGCTACAGTTTATATGTGTGTTTCCTTGTGGGGGAGAAGATGTTTAGAAAACAAATCATTTTAGAACATCAGCATTCATCACATGGGGAGGAGTCTTGTTCTATGAGATAACACACCATAGTAGGAGGGTGAATACTTTTCCTTGGCCTTAGCTTCCCTTTTCAAACTAACATTACATGTAGCCAAAATCCTGTGAGTGTAAGCTGATGTTATATAAGCCAGACGATGTCATCATCTGGTGACAGAAATCTTTAATTGGGGCAAATTTAAATCTTCCTATACCAGGCTCTCTAGGGATCCCTTTTTTCCTTGGGCAGCCTGTGGAATCGAAGAGGGTTGTGACTAGAGATGGGCAGGAATAGAAAAAATGGAGTTTCATTTGTCGTTTAGAGGTCCATTTCGGTTCGTTTCCGTTGTTCGCGAATTTTTTGCAAAAAAATCATTTTCATTTTGTTACTGGTTCGTTACCGTTTCATTACCATTTATTCCAATTTTAAGTGATTTTTTTAGCATTTAAAGCAGCTCACTTCATTGCTGTAACAGCAATCCCCACATTTCTGTTTGTTTCATTTCATTTTAGGGACAAATTTCGTTTGTCGTTTCATTGCGTAATGAAACAAAAAACAAAAAACAACAATGAAAAATTGTTCGTTCCGTGCCCATCTCTAGTTGTGACCATTCCTACCCTGGCTGGTCACAATGTAGACCCACCCATTATTTTCTGGGACTTTCCCTGTGTCCATTTAAATGAAACTGAGCAGTATTTTCAGGTGAAACATAAATTGTGAAGTTTATTTAAATAGCATAATGGTTTCTTTAATGTCATTAAATTTGGGGTCACGGTTTGCCCTGGAGTTGGCATTTTATGGTTCAGAAGTTCGGAACATATTCTCAGTTGCTAAGGTTACTATTCAAACATTTCGCTGGAAAGAATAAACTTTACAGTTCAGGTAGTTATAATATGTCTCCTCCGATCCTCACAGTCAATGAACTCTCCTTCTCCTTCCCCAGCCCTTTAACACTCTCTTTCTATTCTTTCTCTTCAATATGTATCTCCATCTGGCAACTTCTGAAAAGTTCTCTTCTCCATCAGCCAATCACTGGTTGGACAACTGTTGTTAGGTAGACATAGTTTCAATAGGATCCTCACAAGAAGAAACTTTAATATCAGAAAACCACAGACAAATTACCCAACAAGGTTTCAGGCATTATTTCAAAGTGTTCATTTATCTTCCTTATAATTATTCTTTTCAGCTATAGAGGAAAGGCTTGTGATAGCCGAGGCCATGGAAGAATTTGACACATTAACATGCATCAGGTTTATCAGTCATACAACAGAATACGACTACATAAATATTGTTTCTGGGGACACGTAAGTTTAATCTTTTCTGATATCTGAGAATATTATTAATGTTCAGAAATATGCCGTTGCTAAATGTAAAAATCCATAAATATTTGAGTATTTCTGATATCTGAAATCCCTATTCTTTTTCAATAAAGGACTTTCCCCTTTTATTGTAGAATTAACAGCATGCCCATAGTTTTGCTTCTGACTGTCAGCTTTAAAGCAAGCATGGGGAAGAATATGGTCTTCCTGCCATTGGTTGAAGGCAGTTTCCAGCAGTGTTCTCTGCTGGTTAAGTCTAGTGGGAGCAATCCATTCAGTAAATGATAGAAGCTTGTTAAGTCAATGCTTATGTAAGTTCCAGTGATTCAGTGCGTCTGTTTTAACTAGGGTTATTAGTCATATTTATGCCTCAATGCCAATGCACCCTAAACTCCCTATCAGTACAAATTAGGCAGGTGCTGGTTTTTTTGGGTTCTCAGAGTCTACTGAAAATGCTGTTGGTTCCAAGTACATTGGTACCTTGTATAAAGGAATCAATTCATTCTAAATGAAATTATTATGTTGAGCAAATTTTCCTTTATACAAATTTTCCATAGGAATGCGTTGAAAACTGAGTAATCCCATTTGTATGTTGTACGGATTCGTCCCATAGGTGATTATGTTAAGCAATTTCCCCCTATCTCCGGAGATTTTTATGTTGTACAGATTTTATGTTATACAAACTGTTTGTTATACAATGGTCCACTGTAATCTTTTCCAGAATGCTGGTTATTTAGTGCATTGCTCAAAACATTTAAGTCATCTGTAATTATCAATCATTCAATCAGTTTTTTTTTAAATTAAGCCCATGTTGCAAAATTAAGTCTGGCAAGTTTTGAGGCATGAATCATACACTGTATTCCGATTTATGAAACCATGTTTTGCTTATTTTTAAAAAAATACGTCAGATGTTGGTCCTACTTTGGAAAGATTGGAGGCAGACAGCGTTTGGGATTGGCAAAGCATGGCTGTATACACAAAGGAATGATTCAGCATGAACTGAATCATGCATTGGGTTTCCTACATGAACAGTCACGGAGTGACCGAGACAAGTATGTTAAAATCAACTTGGAGTATGTTGCCACAGGTATGTCAGCTGCACTTAAGAAGCCATTTTAGCTCTTAACTGTGTGAATTATATTTTTTATACAGTATTTCTATTTTGAAATATGGCAGTACGTTTTGGGCAATACATTTATATTGAAAATGGCCAGGAAGATAAATTAATTATCATAGAATCACAGAATAATGAAGTTAGAAGGGGCCCACAAGGCCATCAAGTCCAACCCTAGGCTCCATAATCCAGTGCATGTTGGCAATTTGATCTCTAGTTCCTCTGCCCCTTCGAAATCCAGCTTGCACTTCTGGGAGTTCTCTGTCCACATACTGCTTCAGCCTCCCTTGTAGAATTTTGAGCATAACCTTGTTAGTGTGTGAAATGAGTGCAATTGTACGATAGTTGGAGCATTCTTTGGCATTGCCCTTCTTTGGGACTGGGGTGTAGACCAATCTTTTCCAGTCCTCTGGCCACTGCTGAGTTTTCCAAATTTGCTGGCATATTGCGTGTAGCACTTTTACAGCATCCTCTTTTAAGATTTTAAATAGTTCAACTATGCCATCCTTTCCACTGGCCTTGTTTGCAATGCTTTCTAAGGCCCACTTGACCTCACTTTCCAGGATGTCTGGCTCAAGGACAGCAACCACACTATCTTGGTTATCAGGGACATCCAGATGTTTCTGATGATCTGAGCCGCAGTCAGCACCATGTCTGGTTTTTGCTGACTTTATAGAGCTCCTCCATCTTTGGCTGCAGAGAACATAATCAATCTGATTCCGGTATTGTCCATCTGGTGATATCCATATGTAGAGTCACCTTTTGTGTAGTTGGAAAAGAGTGTTTGCAATGACCAGCTTGATTTCTTGACAAAACCTTGATTAGCCTTTGCCCTGCTTTGTTTGGATCTGTTTGCAATGACCAGCTTGATTTCTTGACAAAACCTTGATTAGCCTTTGCCCTGCTTCGTTTGGATCTCCAAGGCCAAACTTGCCAGTTATTCCTTTTATCACTTGACTACCTACTTTTGCATTCCAATGCTCTATGATGAGAAGAACATCTTCCTTTGGTGTTCTTTCTAGAAGGAGTTGTAAGTCTTCATAGAATTGGTCAATCTCAGACTCTTTCACCTTCGTAGTCGGTGCATAAACTTGGATTACTGTGATGTTGAAAGGGCTGCCTTGGAATCATACCGAAATCATTCTATCATTTTTGAGTTTGTATCCCAGCAAAGCTTTTCCCACTCTTTTGTTGACTATGAGGGTTACTCCATTTCTTCTATGGGATTCTTGCCCACAATAGTAGATGTGATAGTTATCTGAACTGACTTCACCCATTCCCATCTATTTTATTTCGGGGATGTCAATGTTTATTCTTGCCATCTCACGTTTGATCACATCCAGCTTACCCTGGTTCGTAGATCTCACATTCCAGGTTCCTATGCAGGGTATTTCTTTGCAGCATTGGACTTCACAAAAATTCTTTTAATAATTATTAATATCAGGCAAAGCCAAAATAAAAATGAAAAAATGAAAAAGGCATCCCTATCTTCGCAACCTCTTTGTTTTCAAAACACTAACCAATTTGCCATCAGATGAGCAGTATAAAAACCTAATAAATAAATAAATAAATAAACTTATCTTTGTGTGTTGTTGTGGGTTCCTGATGTATTTGATATCATTTCTTATAGGACAGCAGGGGAATTTTGACAAAGTAAACTCAACCAATCTGGGTCTTCCATATGATTATGATTCAGTGATGCATTATGGAGCGTAAGTCTTGATTTGGGCCATATTTTCTTTTGAGACAGAGTTGCTTATTTCTTTAGATGAAAAAATTCTTAAAAATGCTTTCTCATAATATGGTTATAATAGGATCATGTTTTCTTTTTAAAAGCTGCATTCTTCCCTGCTGCTGACATATTTATTATTATTATTATTATTATTATTATTATTATTATTATTATTATT
>JAHTLZ010000016.1:39363855-39376008 GCA_023846285.1 Phrynocephalus versicolor
GGGAAATAATTTTATGCCACAAAAAGCTGGGTCTTTTATGATGTCTACAGAATTTCCTTTTTAAAAACATCACGAGGAATTGGAAACAGTACCAGTTTTCATTTCCCTGAGCGTGGAATTTCTTAGTGCTTTTATGACATGCGCAGAGTGCTACTAGAGGAATTTATAATTTGCTTGTAAGTGGGACACACATACACGCACACATAGGCACACGCATGCGTGTGTGTGTGTGTGTGTGCGCACACACACACACACACACACACCACTATTAAACACATGAAATGATGGCTTTACTGTCATCGTCTACAGTAGCTTTTAGAGTCATGTCAAAAAAGCAGTCTCCATCTCATCATCTGAATCAGTTTCTGTACAACCATGAACCGTTGTCAGTTCAGTTCACATAAGAAGTTCTAAGCAAGTTAGCCAGAGATATTTTGCTGTCTTTTGTGAAATCTGCAGGAATAAGTACAAACTACTAAAAACATATTCACATAAGCAAATATTTGTAGAACCAAGGAAATACACCACCATTCAAAATTTCCTTTCTAAGGAACAGTGAAATAAAAATTTTCCTAACCTGATAAAAATATCTTAGTATCTCAATCATGTTTTTTTCTTACCTGCTGATTGTAAATACTTGTGTTGCCTGTGATGGGCTCAATATATAGTTTTAAAATAACAGGGGGGGAAAGTACAACTTGATGGCTGAACCGCATTCGCAACATTTTTACTAGTTAGCAGTTAGAAAGTGTCAAATAAGGCAAACAATATTTATCCAGTTTTATTGTCATGTCTGCAAATTTCTTTCTCCCAGGAAAAATGTTCCTCATCAAAATACCTAAACACAGAGCTTGGCTAAATCATGCCCAGCATGTAACAGGTTCAAGATTATTTTACCTGAACAGGATTTGCTTCAGTGAAATAAAAGAACCATTCAAGAAGTAGAACAACAATAATGAGGTGCATTTTCAAGGTAGCCATTTTTCTCTTTTGCAGGTTCTTATACTGCAGGTTGAAGGAGTCTTCTCTGTCTCACAGGAGGAATAACCAGAGTCCTTACCTTTGCAAATGGCCTTCAGGCTAATTCCCTGCATGGCTTCCTTTGTCTCATTGTGAAAAATCTTCTACAAATGAACCATTTCCAGCCCCCGGGGGGGAAAAATTTCCCCCTCCTCTGGCAACCCCCTTGTGTGTGTGTGTTGTGTCGTTACAGTCATGACCGACTCTTCATGACTCCGTAACCATGGAGTTTTCTTGGCAGGAATACTGGAGTGGCTTGCCAGTTCCTACTCCAGGCGCCTACAGCACCTGGTATTCCCTGATGGTATCCCATCCAAGTACTAACCAGGTCCGACCCTGCTTAGCTTCAGAAATCAGGCGAGATTGGATGTGCTTAGGGCATCTAGGCAGCTGGCAACCCCCAGCTAAACTGGGGACAGAGAAGAGTACTGGGGGTTGAGTGGGGAGAGCACTTTTGGCTCTGACCTTCTTGAGTGCAGGTTTTAGCCTGGCCCCCTACCAGCATACTCTGTTGACAGTGTAGAATAAAGGTTTTGTGTTTTTTTAAAAAAAAAGCACAGTTGTTTGCAGTATAAGTTTGTCCCATGAATTTTATAGGCTTGTTTCCTTCCAGCCTTAGATTCAGCCACAGCAATCATTACTTCCTCCTGATGTTTGGCCAGGCCAGTCTTGGACTCTGCGGTGGTGGTGGCCATTTGTTTCATTGAGCCTTCATGGAAAGTGGTACTAGTAGGCTGCTATTCACCCTGACAGACATCAGCCTGTGAGAGAGACCTATGTGCTTCGTTGATGCTCTATTTTCTTTCGCAGAAACAACAAAGAGTCTTGTCATACACTGAATACCAACACATTTATTGTGGTGTGAGCTTTCATGAGCTAAAGTCCACTTCAGTAATTAAAGAAAATGATTACTAATTATTTTAAAATACAGTAATTATGTACCATCAAGTCTATTCAGACCATTGTCCGCTTACATGAGCCTCATGGCTCAGTGGTTAAATGCCTGTACTGCAGGTAAAACTGTGCTCATGACCTGGGGTTCAATCCCAGGTAGCAGGCTCAAGGTTCACTCAGCCTTCCATCCTTCTGAGGTCGGTAAAATGAGTACCCAGCTTGCTGGGGGGGGGGCAATGTGTAGCCTGCATGCTGTAATGAAAGTGTAAACCGCCCAGAGACTACTTAAAGTGGTATGGGGCGGCATATAAGCAGAACACTTTGCTTTATTCAGACCAGGGTGATGTGAAATCAAGGTGAACTATAAACTGGAGGCCTAGCCACTAACTTTCCTCAGACTGAGAAAGCTGCTTGGATGAGTAGGGAAATGTTTTGATCACACAAGTAAAGAAGTCCAGTCGCCATGACTTAACTTCCAGATGCCATCTGTTGTTTCTAACTTGTGATTACCTTTACTATGTTATTTCATGTATAGAGTACTAAGGCTGCAGCTTCTTCTATGCAACTTGCCCAAGACTATACAGATTGGCATTTCTCCCAGCAGCACATAGAAGAATCATCACTTACTGCCTTGGCTCAGCAGTTTGGTGTTGCAACACACTGATCATTTAACATCTATTTGGTGTTAAATGAATGCTAAGTATTTATTTATTTACTAATTTTCACCTCTTGATGACAGTATATGATAGGCAGTACATTGTTCATTAGCAGGTTTTATTAGCAAAACCCCTTTTAAGGCAAAATCCCTTCTCTTGTTTCGGGGGAAGTGCTGAACAGAGTTGGGAGATACTGTACTTGATTAGGACTGAATTGCCACCACACTGTGTAGGCTTTCCAGTTCACCAGAATTCTGGACTGAACAAGTGACATGCAAAAAGGAGACCTCGGATAATCAAGTGTAAAGGTATGTCACAGGAGACCAAGGCCGACATTTTCCGCACTGATTTTTTCCAGGTCACTGTGTCGGGAGAGTGTGAAGGCAGAACAGTGAAGAAAGCTGGGGGAGGAAAAATGACTTCATTGAAAGGTGCTGCTAGAGGAGAGCTTGGTGGCTAAAAAGGGTCTTAGGTCAAACCAAGCTTGAAATTTTTCTGGAAGAAAAATATTGAAACTGAGACAGTCCTGCTTCAGGTACATCATGAGAAGACAGGATTATCGGGAAAGGATGGCAATGCTGCGAAAGGTAGGAGGCAGCAGGAACATAAGAACATAAGAAGAGCCATGCTGGATCAGGCCTAAGGCCCATCTGGTCCAGCGTCCTGTATCTCACAGTGGACCCACCAAATGCCTCTGGGTGGGCACGAGACTAGATATCTGTCTCCTGATACCACCCCCCTGCATCTGGCCCTTGAAATACCCCGGTATTAAGCCTGGAGATTACATATCTCTATCATGGTTTGTAACCTGCAATGGACTTTTCCTCCAGGAATCTGTCCAATCCCCTTTTGAAGGCATTCAGGCTAGATGCCATCATTGTGGCAAGAAGTTCCACAGATTAACAACACACTGGGTAAAAAAATATTTTCTTTTGCCTGTTCTCACTCTCCCAGCCCTCAATTTGAGTGTATGTCCTCTAGTTCTGGTATTTTGTGAGAGGGAGAAGAGTGTCCCTCTATCCTCTTTACTCATGCCCTGCACTATTTTGTATATCTCAATCATATCTCCCCTCAGGTGCCTTTTTTCCAGACTAAAGAGCCCCAAATGTTTTAGCCTTTCCTCATTAAGGGAGGTCCCCCAGCCCAGTAATCGTTTTAGTCACTCTCTTCTGCACCTTTTCCAGTTCCACTATGTCTTTTTTGAGATGTAGTGACCAGAATTGTACACAATACGCCAGGTGCGACCTTACTATTGTTTTGTATAATGGCATTATAATGTTGGCTGTTTTATTTTCAATCCCCTTTTTGATAATCCCTAGCATGGAATTGGCCTTCTCCACTGCTGCCACACATTGGGTAGACACCTTCATGGAGCTGTCCACCAGCATACCAATATCTCTTTCTTGATCTGTCACGGATAGCTCACAGCCCATGAGTTGATAGATAACGTTTGGAGTTTTTTGCCCCAATATGCATTACTTTACATTTTGTTACATTGAAACACATTTGCATTTTGCAGCCCATTCCTCCAGTTTGGAGAGATCCTTCTGGAGCTCTTCATAATCTTCTCTGGTTTTTACACCCGGAAAAGTTTCTTGGTCACCTCACTGCTTATCCCTGTCTCCAGGTCATTTATGAACAGTCTGAAAAGCACCAGGCCCAGGACAGATCCCTGGGGCACACCGCTTTTCACCTCTCTCCATTGTGAAAATTGCCCATTGACACCTACTCTTTGTTTCCTGGATCTCAACCAGTTCTCAATCCATAAGAGGGCCTGCCCTCTTATTCCCTGACTGTGCAATTTTCTCAGCAGCCTTTGATGGGGGACTGTGTCAAAAGCCTTCTGAAAATCAAGATAGGCAATATCCACCGGTATAAGAGGAAGAGCAGATTTGAGATGGACTGTCTTCCTAAAAGAAGCTCATGAATTTTGTCTTCTCATAGTATACCCAGAGTAAGGTTTGTGTGGGGGTTTTGTTTGTTTTGTTGCTGTTGTTGTTTTGCTAATCTTACTTTCAAAAGAAGTTACTAATCTATCAAAACACAGAAATATCTCTGTAGACACTATTTTGTCATTTGGCAAACCCCTTAGGATTTGTACTGTTTCTGTTTTCAAAAATGCACATGTTCCACCTAGGGCCTGACTCCCACAGTGAGCCTTTTTTCCGGAGTGGGAAACCACTTCCTTGCAAATGCTTTTGGTCTCCATTGGTTCATGTTCTCCCTCTCAGGCAAATCCACCCCAGAAGGGGCTGCTATTCCTCCTTCACTGGTAACCCTTTTCACCGCCTGTAAATTTGACCTAGGGCAGATGAATAAGCAGGAACATCAAGGAGGAGAAGTATAGCCACAAGCATTGTGGGGTCAGTGGGCGGCATTTGCTCATTTGCTCGATGCCAACCCTGGAACCAGTCCTGTTAAACTTTCTGAAATAGTCCTGTTTCCCATTTTAGTACACACGTAGGCACCTGGAGTAGGAGCTGGCAAGCCACTCCAGTATTCCTGCCAAGAAAACTCCATGGACATGGAGTCACGAAGAGTCGGTCACGACTGTAACGACGCAACACACACACACAAAATCCTCATAAGAGTTTTAGCAGTGCCAGGGTTTCAAACTGAAATGGCACATTAGCATTTATATGGAAGACTGAGCAATGAGTAATTAGAAAGATTGTGTTCATCATCAAAGACCTGTTGGGGGCATAACATGTAATGTGTATAACCTACTGATAATAATTAAGTGGCATCAAGTTGATCCTGACTTTATGCAACCCTTCCAGGATTTTCTAGATGTAGAACTCCTCTGAACGGCTTTGCCAGTTCCTCTTCCTGTTAGTGCTCTGAGGTGGCACAGCTCATCCAAGGTCACACCATTAGCAAGGCCTTCAGTCTTGTCAGCTGCCCATGCTTCTCAGCTGCTTTCCTTGGAGGTCCAGTAGGAATTCAAGCATGGGTTTTCAGGCACTCCAATCTTCTGGGATACACCTCACATCTTATGCTGTGAGACACTTCAGACTTATCTGCAGAGGGAGAAGAAGGGCCACAGAAAAGTAGTGGTCAATTCTATAGCTTTCAGATCAATTTGTTCTCTTCTTCATCTTTCTCCTCCTGATCCCAGCCATGGATGCTTGACCCACATGCAGTGTAGGCCCACATTTCAACAGACATGTTGCACAGTCTGGAAAAGAGACAGAAATTGGACCTTAAAGAACAGAGACACAGACTCCACTAGGGCCATGTGTAGCTCAAAAACTGCACGTGTCACTTTCTGCGGTTACCTTCCTTACAGAACTACTGCCTCAGAATCTTCTCATGCTCTTCTGGTTCATTAAATTATTTTGCCTAGAGGGCAGAGTCAAAGATTTTGTCTTTGATTTTGGCCTTCTTGGCTACATGTCCGCATTCTATGCTGTCAAGTCAATAGAGAATTAAAGGGAAGTGAGACATTTCAGGAATGATGTCGCCAGCTCCTCTCCCCCAGCTGATTTCCATGGCTGAGCAGAGGTTTGAACACCGCTCTCCAGTGTCCCAGACCATCAGTCTGTCCACTACTCCACACTAGGCAATCACGCCTTGCCTATGCAACGCCTTTATTGGACAATTTAAAATTCTTTCTACATTTTCTTAAAGCTTTCAGATCTCATATACGGGAACGTAACCAGTAGGGAAAAACGCAGCATGTTTGCCTCAATCCAGGAAAGAATCCAGGAAAGCCCAGTGAGAGAAGACCAGACAGCCTCTCTGTGACAAGCTGTTCAGCTTGGTTGAACATAATCTCTGAGAGGTAAGACCTAGATTTGGCAGATATGCCACTGCAAAAGACCCATCTTGATCCCACCCCACCTGTCATTTCAAGGAAGATGGAAGAAGAGCTTTTCCTAGATTTCTTCTCCTTAACGGCATACTAAAATCTGTATACTTCTGACATCAGATGGACCCTTTGCTTTCTGTTTTAAACACTGTATTTATTTATTTCTGTTTCAAATATCAACTCCAAGAAGAAGAATAAAAAGAAGTAAATGGGGAGCTTTCGTTCTGCTCCCAAAGGACTTCTTCCTTTTCTATCTTTACTTCCCCTCCAAATGATTCCAGCAGCTGCAAGCAGACCTTAGCAGATGTACCCCCTGGCTGAACTCTGGTTGTCTTGCTTGCAATGGGACCATAAGGCACCTGGAATGCTTCTCCCTCTGTTTTTGTAGCTCACATTCCCCACTTTCAGCTCTTTTCTTTCTCCTCTGGATTTCCATTTAGCATCCCTTTCTTTCAGACTTAAGCTGATCTTGGTGTTGGAGTCCTCTGTTGCAGTTTCTCCATTTGCTTCCTCTGAAGCTGCTTCTCTTCTCTTTTCTGGAAGTTGAGTCATGGCAACTGGACTTCTTTTTCTTGAGAGATTGAAATGTTTCGCTGTTCATCCAAGCAGTTTCGCCAGTCTGATGTCAGTTGGAATGGATTTCAACAGAGGGAAATGTAGGGTGCTACATCTAGGTAGAAAGAATGAATTGCACAGATATAAGATGGGGGACACTTGGCTAGAGAATAGTACCTGTGAAAGGGATTTGGGGGTCTTGGTGGACCACAAATTAAACATGAGCCAGCAGTGTGATGCGGCGGCCAAGAAAGCCAATGCGATTCTTGGTTGCATCAACAGAACCATAGTGTCTAGATCAAGGGAGGTGATAGTGCCACTCTATTCTGCTCTGGTCAGACCCCACCTGGAGTACTGTGTCCAGTTCTGTGCGCCTCAGTTTAAAAAGGATGTTGACAACCTCGAGTGGGTGCAGAGGAGGGCAACTAGGATGGTTGAAGGCCTGGAAGAGATGTCTTATGAAGAACGGCTTAGGGAACTGGGAATGTTTAGCCTATCAAAAAGAAGACTGAGAGGGGATATGATAGCTATGTTTAAGTATCTGAAAGGATGTCATATTGAAGAGGGAACAGGTTTGTTCTCCATGGCTTCAGAGACTAGGACTCGGGGCAATGGTTTCAAACTACAGGAAAAGAGATTCCATTTGAACATTCGGAAGAACTTCATGACAGTTAGAGCTGTTCCGCAGTGGAATATGCTGCCACGGAGGGTGGTAGAGTCCCCTTCTTTGACGGTATTTAAGCAGAGGCTGGATGGCCATCTGTCGGAAATATTGTGAAGGGGTTCCTGCTTGGCAGGGGGTTGGACTCGATGGCCCATGAGGTCTCTTCCAACTCTATTATTCTATGATTCTATGATTCTATGATTCATATATCCAATACAATGTATCTATAACACAACAGCATAAAATGTGTGCTTTTTACCAGCTGTTTTATCATCTCTCAGCTCCGAGTTTGACATCACCAACTTCCATTTTGGGGCAAATTCCAGGATATCTGCCATCACGAAGGACCTACTGTCAACCCAGTCACAGTCTTTCCATTTTGAAAGGTCCTTTTTGAGGATCAGTATTTAAGTCCCTACATCCTTGATTCTTTCCAAATAAAAACAGTAGGTGGGGCCAAACATTCTCTTTTAAAATTAGCAATATTAGACTTCAATTTATTTGATCTGGAGATGTGGGGATGTTTAGGATCACTTGTTTCTACATGGGAAGGCGAAACAATTTTACTTTAACACAACAACTCAAAAGCCTGCAGTACCAAACTTCCCAAAATTTGCCACAAAGCAATAGCAGACTGTCTGCTCCATCTGTGCCAAATGTGGTGCTGATTCAATGTTGCATAATTATAACTTTTTATTTGGGCTGTTTTCATTTTTAGAATGTTCTTGTTTTTCCTCTGCTTCATAGTAACACCACTGCACTCCCCTCCAGTGGCAACATAGGATTTGTTTTAAGGAAATAGCAACATTGCATGAAAAAACTACTCCCCATGAACTGCATTTGATTGGTTATGCTGTGGGAAAAGCATAGGAAAAATGAGTTTTATAACACTGTGGCAAATGCACTGAATGGGAGAAGGTTCCATTACAAATCTCCATATTCCACATCTCCCCACTGCCATCACTGCCTGGGATGCTGGAGCCATCACTGCCTGGGATGCTGGTTTTCCCAGGCAGATGTTTTCAAAGTACTTTCCCTGTAACTACAGTGTAACTGATCAAAGCTTTTTTTAAAAAAATATTATTTTCAAGCTCTGAGCTTGGATGACAGGATTGCTGTTGGTTCAGGCTTATTTGATGCCTTTGCAAGTGCTGTTTTCTTTCATTTTACTCCTTCTGAGAACTTCATTTCAGTTCTAGGAGAGCATGGCAGAAACTGTCACTTTTGGTTTTGATTTGGGGGGAAAAAGATCAGCCACGCAATTTACCAAGTCTATTTTTAATGCTTGTACATTTTTTATATGAGTGAACCATTGAGTGCAGTGTTTGTGACTAGAACAAAAACACCAGGAAGCCTTTCAGCCACTGTTTTGAAAGCAAAAACAATTACTGATGTCACGGATAGATAGTCAAGCTATCTATCACATCCTACGTTTGTCAGACCACCCCCCACCATGCACTATCAACTAGATTGTGCACCAAGTTTTTATTTGTGTGTTTGGTTTGGTGTCAAAGAAAAAAACTTGGAGGAATTGGTGAGAATCAGGGGAAAATTAAAGAGAACACTTTCTACATTAGAATTTTGTCAGGAAACAATCCATGGGGGCTCTGACCAGGCTTTTTCTGGGAGGGGCTTCATTGTCACCCACCCGACAGAGACACGCTGGCTAGCTGCCAGGCTGGCCAATCGGGCATTGCCAGCACAGCTGGCGAGATTTGCCAGAGGCTGACCCCTGGTCAGCTGACCCCTGGCAATAGCCTCTAGGTAAGGGGAGAAGGGGGCATACTATGTAGCCCCACTTCCGGTGGCAGTAAGGGCAAGTGGTGGTTAGTCCCTTAGGGAAATAGGACAAAATACGGCTTAATACGAGGGCAGCCATTCAATTCCCACATTATGATTATAAATAGAAAGGACAGTAAATATTGATTTATGACCATTGATGTAAAGATCGGCAAAGGGCTGCCTGTAACTCTATGGCTGGGGGGTTCTGCCCCACCGGTTAATACTGGAGTTTGGTTATGGGGAAATCCCCCAGCGCCACTTGCCCCTTTCAGGTTCCCCCTTTAAAGACTAAACAGTAGGATAAATTGTACAATGGAATATTAATAAAGTGTGGCCCATGTTTAATCCCAAAATGTCTCTCGTCTCTTTATTTCGGGCTGGGTGGACAAGGGTATAACAGAGAACTCCCTCCCATGGAAAGCTACAGAGGCCTCATCTTTGCTGTCCTTCTACGGGCTCTTCCTTAAAAACTGGGGATCTGAGAGGAGTGTTTTTAATTGTTTAAATGTGTTTTAATATTGATTTTGTTTACTATTTGAATATCATATTTATTTAATTATTTTTGAGAATTGTTCTTAGTTTTTTTTAATAAGAACAAAACAACTTTTGAACTGAAGAGCTGGAAGGGACGCCGTCAATAAATTCCAGTGAGGCACAGTGGAGATTTGAACTTCACAACCCATGGCTTTGTAGCCAAATGCCTAAACCACTAAGCCAGGCATGTTCAAAGTCCAGCCCGGGGCCAAATACGGCCTGATTTAAAATTCTGAGTGGCCCTCAGCCTGTTCCCCCTTCTGGCTCAGCCCCGCCGGGCAGCTCTTCCCTGTGCTGGCTAGAGATGGCAGCTTGCAGTTTTATGGTTTGCCTGCCCTCTCTGCCTCCGTCCATCCACCCTGCCTACCTGCTCCTGGCTCCATTGCTGCAGTGTCTTCCCCACCTCCTTGCAAGGGAGGGCCGCATATGCAAGCAGTGGTGCATCTTGGGTGCACAAGGGCTGACTCCAGGGCCATGCAACAGCCGCCGGGCCCTTGGGTGCCTTGAAACCGGAGCATTTGCAGCTGTTGCAGATGCACACGGGCCACACCCCTTTCTACCCCCCCCTTTCAGTCTGAATCATCGGCCCCCACACATTTTCACCTCACCAAACCTGGCCCTTCTTGCAAAAAGTTTGGACACCCCTGCACTAAGCTATTTAGCTGTTGCTACTTTTTAATGATTTAAGTTACATTAGGTCCTTTTTAGGAGAAAGAGGGATACTTTGAATGAACGAACAAATGAATGAATGAACGAACAAACAAACAAACAAATGAACGAATGAATGAAAAATTGTGATTCTGTGATCAAATGCAACAGTCTGGTAAAAGAGAGTTATGCCTTCACCTCAGGCTGCCTGAATTCACCTGTCATCTCTCACAATGTGTCCAATGCAAGGCTGAGCTTAAGAAATCTACGTGAGTACAATTGATGTTCAAGGGTCTCCAGCAGCTCCCATGCGTCACATAATATCTTTAATCTGTGCATCTCTCTGCTCTCCTCTATCATGCCAGCATTGAATTCCAGGGCAAAGAAGAAACAGCTCCAAGTGGTTTTTGCATCCCTGCCAAGACTTTTCTGCTCACAGTGGGTTCTGCAGGGCAAGATTTCTGGAAAGATAAATTATAAGTGGCAATTCAATGTGGGTGACATTTTAATGTATTACTCGGTGTCTTGGGGTTGGTCTGCTGTCTGTACATGAAATAAATTTATTATCTACCAAAGCAAGGTGGCAGTAATGGGTATCTTGATGAATGCACATGTTTCCCCGCTGACCTCTGAGAATGTCCCCAGCACCTCTCCATTCTGCTTTTTCTGCCCATTTGGCAGAAAATGTTTTGCCTTAAGATTCTGCATTGTGAAGCAAGTTTCCATGACTCACAGTTGCATAGCCACCTAAAATAAATCTACTTTTATTAAAGAGTTTTGGAAGGGAACAATGCTCTAGGGGCGCTGAAATTCTCAAAGGTGACTCATGCCAAAAAAGTACCTCATCATTCAAGCCCTTAATCATTTGCCCGAGTAAATTATGCATCAATTCATCTCCACCCTGGGGGGGAAACAGATGTCACCCTCTTCTGCTTGGAATAATTACTTGTTTGGGTTACAGCTCCCAGAATACCCTAGACCAGTGATGGCGAACCTTTTAGAGACTGAGTGCCCAAACTACAATTCAAAACCCACTATTTTTTTTTTTGCAAAGTGCCAATACAGTAATTTAACCTGTATACAGGTGGCTATGAAGGGGCAATGTCGGGTGCCCACAGAAAGGGCTCCGAGTGCCACCTTTGGCACCCATGCCATAGGTTCACCATCACTGCCATAGACCCCTTGCTCAGTGGCTGTGCTCTCTGGGGGTTAGAAGAGTTGTGTAGTCACAAAGTGTAATGCTGGCATCCAGTCTCTGCCACGTGGTCACATCAGTAGCTATTGGAACATGTGGGAACAAATGGCAAATGTATTGGAGTCAGTTAAATAGCTCAGTGAGTTGCGTGCTTGGCTCAAGATGTTGAGTTTGGAAAATCAACTCCCCACTGTGCCTTCTGGCAGAAAAGCCAGCCTGTGTGGCCTTGGGCCAACTACACAGTCCCAGAGCACCCTCACAACAAGGGAATTGTAAACCATTTCTGAGTTCTATATATCTTGAAAATCCTGGAAAGGGTCACCATAAGTCTTTCTTTCTTTCTTTCTTTCTTTCTTTCTTTCTTTCTTTCTTTCTTTCTTTCTTTCTTTCTTTC
>JAHTLZ010000016.1:39389662-39424328 GCA_023846285.1 Phrynocephalus versicolor
ACACACACACACACACACACACACACACACACACACACACACACACATGGGCATGGGTGAGAGTCTTCAAAGGCAAACTACTTTAGTTTCTGGAATGGTGGGTTGTGTTAATCATAGGTCAGCTCTCTTTCTTAAGCCTTTCTTTCTTTCTTTAAGTAACAGAACAGTTGCTGTGATTAATCCTAGTTTAACAGAGTGACAGATATATGTTTCTTTTATTTCAGTTCAGTGTTGAGAAGACAGCAGAACCAGTACAGCCCAGGACAATCCTAAAGTTCCCCCATATCTATGGCCCCAAGCCTACAGTGACATCCTCAGAAATCGTTAACAATTCAGACTACACCTTGAAGACAACGGAAGAGCCACACAAGGGGAAAACTGCAGCTCTGGATGAGAAAAGGGTGAACATACAAGTCAATGAAGAGCTATTTATTATTCCTCAAAATGGTGGGCACTTTTCCAAGTCATACCTTCTCCCTTTCTGCTCCAATTATTGCCCACAGTTTTCTCTTCCTGAATATGGACTAAGTAGAAATCAATTGGCAAGATAGTTAAGCAAAGGTTTAAAGCATGAGAAATGCAGTGCTCCAGTTCATCAAGTCTTTTAAAAGAATTACATCTAGATTGAGTGAAGCAAATTCTATGTGCAATTGGTCACATCTGGCAATATTTCATCCTGATGGTTTAAACACCCAATTGATTTTCCCCTTTCTGTAGCTGCTCCTTTTAACAGCATAGTTCATTCTTAAGACAACACAGTTTATAGAGAGCGAAACTCACTTATTTATTTATTTGTTTGTTTGTTTGTTTCATTTTATACCGCCCATCTTCCAATATGGAACTCTGGGCGGTTTACAAGATTAAAAAAAAGTACAAAACAATACAACAAGATGGGCAAAGGGTGGTAGGCAAGAAAAAAAAGTAAACTTAATTAAATTAAATTAAATTAAATTAAATTAGGTCGCCATATGCCTCCCTGAAAAGCAAAGTGTTCAAAGCCTTTCTGAAGGCGGGCAGGGACTCTGCAAGGCGCAGCTCACTCGGAAGGTGGTTCCATAATGAAGGGCCCACAACAGAGAAGGCACAGTTGCGTGTGGCCAACCTCCGTGCCTCCCTGGGAGTGGGCACCCTGAGTGAGCGTGCCTGTGACATTCGAGTGGGTCTGGCCTCAGATGACCTCTGGGAGATACGCTCCAACAGGTATTCAGGACCCGAGCCGTGGAGGGTTTTGAAGACCAAAACCAGGACCTTGAACCTTATCCGGAGGGCCACGGGCAACCAGTGCAAGCGGGCCAGAACTGGGGTGATGTGCTCATATCGACGAGCACCTACCACCAGTCTGGCCACTGCTTTCTGTATCCGCTGGAGTCTCCGGATAAGGGTCATGAGCAACCCCACGTAAAGTGCATTACAGTAATCAATCCTTGATATAACAAGGGCCTGCACAATGAGTTTCTTCTCCATCATACTGAAGGCCAATGTCACTTCAGATTCTACTGTTGTAGTAAAGATACAAGCTAACTTGACAGCTCAGTTGCTTAGATATCTGTCTGCAGAACCAGTGGTTGGGAGTTAGATACTTGCATGCAGAGGCAGCCTATGTGCCCTTGGGAAAGCGGCAGAATCCTAGGATACCCCAGAAGAAGGGAATGGTAAACCACTTCTGAATGTTCTCTCAATGAATAACCCTGGAAAAATGTAATCTTAAATCAGAATTGACTTTCTTTCTTTCTTTTTAAGCCAGAAGCACATATACACATACAGTAATATACATTTATATATACACATACAGTAATACCTTGGTTTACAAGCACAATCTGTTCCGGAAACATGCTTGTAAACCAAAACACTCTTCTATCAAAGCAAATTTCCCCAGAAGAAATAATGGAAACTCAGATGATTCACTCAGGGGTCCCGTAGACCACATGCTGTACACACAAAATGCCAAAACTCACATCAGTACGCTGATGACACGCAGCTCTATCTCTCCTTTTCCACCTCTGCGGTGGAAGCTGTGAGGATCCTTGATGAGTGCCTGGATGCCGTACTGGCTTGGACCGGGGCGAACAGGCTTAAGCTCAACCCCGAGAAGACGGAGGTCATGTTCTTTGGGAGCTCACCATCTGGGTACGGTGGCCCTCTACCCTGTCTGGGGGGGGGGGGTTCCCTCCAGCCGGTGGAGAGGGTGCAGAATCTGGGCATGGTCCTGGATCCGGCACTGTCCATGGAGTTCCAGGTGGCGTCGGTGACCAGGGCCGCCTATTACCATCTTCACCAGATCGCCCAGATCCGCCCGTACCTGGATGCTGACTCTCTGAGAACAGTGGTCCAAGCACTGGTGATCTCGAGGCTGGACTACTGCAACGCCCTCTACATGGGGTTGCCCTTGAATCTTCTCCGGCGTCTGCAGAGGGTTCAGAATGCGGCGGCCAGGCTGGTGGTTGGTGGGTGTCGTTACGACCACATCACCCCAGTCCTGGCCCGCCTGCACTGGTTGCCCGTTGCAGACCGGATTAGATTCAAGGTCTTGGTTTTAGTTTATAAAACCCTCCATGGCTTGGGACCAGACTACCTGACAGAGCGTATCATCCAGCGATCCACCTTGGCCCGTCCTGTTCGGCAGTTGCGAGCGCACTCGCTACGGGTTGCCACTTCATGAGAGGCCCGGAAGACGGTCACCCAGAACCGGGCTTTCTCTGTGGCAGCCCCTTCCTTATGGAACTCCATCCTCAGCAATGTGCGCTCTGCAGAGTCCCTGCAGGCCTTTCGAAAAGCCTTAAAAACTTTTTTATTCCGAGAGGCCTTTGGCGAGCTTTAATTTTTTTTTTGTTGTTCTTTACCCCGCCATCGTTACTGATTTTTAATCATTGACCATTGGTGTCATTGTTTAGAACTCTCGCCTCGCCGGCGATCAGGGATGCCTTAGAATTTTTAGAATTTTACGTGTTATTTGTGTCTTTTATATTGCTGTTGTCATATTTGTATTATATTATTTTGGTTGCTTGTTAGCCGCTTAGAGTTCTGTAAGGAAGATAAGCGGGATATAAATATAACAATAAATAAATAATAAATAAATAAAAGAAGTTTGCTAGGAGCCCACATCCACGCCCTGGTTTACATACCTGGCAGTGGATTCTGCTGTGCTTGGGACTAACAACTGGATTTTACTCTGTATTTTTAATATGACAATAATAAAGTGCAATTTGTGGCCTTATACACACTTGAGTAGCTGCCCCATGACTAGAAATGGTTTGAAAAATTAAGAAAGACTGTGGGAAAACAAAACAAATAAAATAAAATAAAATAAAGAAAACTAAAACTCTAACCTGCACATTCCTGGTTGGTGCAAGTGAGACCTCTATTCCTCTCTCCTCCCTCTGCTTTGGAGGCATGCCTGAGATGGAACATTCCAGACAATCACCCACAATCCAGCATGGGGAGAGAAAGAGAGCCACCATTGGCTCACTTGTTGTCATGTGATCTGTTCAAGGGCTTGTATATCAACACATTGCTTACTGAACAAGGCAAAATTTAGAAGAAATATTTGGTTGTCTTGTAAAATACTCTTAAACCAAGGTATTACTGTAAAATACTAAGCAGAATATAAATAAGTAATAAATAAAAGGTATATAAAACAAACAAGATTTTTCAAAAAGCTAGATGACATTTGCCCAATGTTGGGCCACAGAAACACCATTTCCTCTTACCAACAGAGGATCTTCCTTTGTGCATTTTTTGTTTGTTTGTTTGTTTATACAACTTATATGCCACCCACTAACCCAAGTTCTCTGGGCAGCTTACAATTAAAATGAACAGTTAAACAGTTAAAACATTAAAATGGCAATGAACAATTTAAAACAATAAAAACATTTAAATACAAAACACTAAAATTTTCATCAGGACCCACAATCTATGTTATGCTGGTTTAAAAACTTCAGAAAAAGGAAGGCTTTTACCTGTTGCCAAAATGTCATCAGCGTTGGCACCAGGCAGATCTCAGTTGGGAGGGCATTCACTAACCTGGAGGCAGCTGCCGAAATGCCCTAGACCTAGACCTACAAGCTATTCCTTTCACCTCCCAGAGGGATGGCTCTTTCAGGAGGGTCCCCTGGCTAGGTATTAATTGCCGGGTAGGTTCATATGAAAGGAAGGGGTCCTTCAGGAATCTAGGTCCTAAGCATTTTAGGGCTTTATATGTCAAAACAACCACTCTGAATTCGGCTTGAGCAACAACTGGTAACCAATGCAGGTTACGCAGAATTGGTGTGATGTGATCCCTGGCAGCCCTACCATTCACCAGCAGGCTGCGCGATTCTGAACCAATTGCAATTGCCTAACCATCTTCAAAGGATGCCCCACGTACAGCAAATTGCAGTAATCAATACAGGTAGTTACCAATGCATGAGTAACTGTCATGCGTCTCTGCTCATACAGGTAGGGGCATAGCTGGTATATTTTCCGCAGCTGTAGAAAGGCAACCCTGGCCACTGAGTCCACCTGAGCCTCCAGAGTTAGACCAGGGTCCAAGAGCACCCCCAAGTTGCAGACCCTGTCCCTTAGGGGGAGTGCAACCCCATCCAGGACAGGGAAATGGCCCTCTAACCTGTCTGGTGAAGCACCCACTAACAGCACTTCCGTCTTGCCTGGATTGAGTTTCAGTTTATTAACCTTCATCCATTATCTGGCCCAGACACGAGTTCAGTGCAGAAACAGCCTCAACTGGATTGATGGAAAATGAGAGGTACAGCTGAGTATCATCAGCATATTGCTGACTCCTCAGCCCAAACCTCCTGATGACCTCTCCCAGTGGTTCAATGTAGATGTTGAACAGCACGGGGGACAGTATTGAGCCCTGTGGAACCCCATAACATAAATGCCACAGGGCAGAGCAACTGTCCCCCAGCATCACCTTCTGGACATGGTCAGCCAGGAGGGAGCAGAACCATCACAAATTGGTGCTTCCAGCTCCCAACCTGGCTAGCCTATCCAGAAGGACACCATGGTTAAGGGTGTTGAAAGCCACTGAGAGGTCCAGGAGTATCAACAGGGACAGACTCCCCCTGTCTCTCTCCCGGCAAAGGTCATTATACAGGGTGACCAAGACAGTCTCCGTACCAAAACCTGGCCTGAAATCTGATTGAAATGGATGAAGAAAATCCATTTCATCCAGCAGTGCCTGGAGTTGATTGGCCACCACCCTCTCCAACACCTTGCCCAAATAAGGGAGGTTCACTACTGGTCAGTAGTTAACCACCAGTCTTGGATCCAGATGTTTTTTTTTTTCCAAGGAGTGGTCTGATTACCATATCCTTCAAGGCAGCAGGGACCACTCCATCTCTTAAAGAGGCATTTACAGTCTGTGTATAGAGAGAATGCACTAAGGAGAGATCATGTCAACTGCCCGGGTCATCTCCCTAATCCATAGGGTGACCTGAGCTTCGACAGGAACGCCGACCATATCAGATGGATAATCCCCTAGAGCTTTCAGGAAACCACCCGGATCCATTGGTCTCTAAGGGCAGATCATCTTAATGGATCCCCCACCCCTGCAGAGCACTGTATGCACCGTGACATACGTGAGATGATATGTTCTTGTCCACATTCGCTCAAGTTGTCTTCTGTTGGGAAACACCATTTTCTCAGTTTATCTTTGATGGCACATGATCATTATATTAGTACTAAAAAAAATAAAGCAAATAGTATATCCTTTTTGGAATATCAAAACATTAATTGTGAGGGTGGATAGGACAACAGCCTTAAATGCACATACTGTAAGTTACTGAGAACATATCATGGAGTTAATATCTGAATAGTCCTTATTTTTCTTTTCTTTTTAAAAAAAGCCTAAATTACATTCATTAATTTAAGATACAATACGTAGCAATCAAATGTGTCCCAAAGCCCCAATTTAGGAAATTTAAAAAATTCTTACATTTAAATATTTTTGAGTTGACCTCTAGAATACTATCAGATCTATCCACCAACAGAAAAGATTCTGAAGGTTAAAGAAAACAAACTGTAGGCCATGAAAGATGTTCTATAGGGATAAGTATGATGAATATAATATTTTATACTGACTCAGCTGATAACTCCTTATGCAAAACTATGCTTCATTATCTTATCACTGGCAAGTTTTCTTATGCAATTAGATTGATAATAAAGAGATAAAAATAGTGCTGGAAAAGAATACTCTAACTGTTTAAATAGCTCAAGTCTTCAGAATCCAATCTCATGCGGAAGATAATGGAAAATTGGTGGAGGAAGATCTGAGAATTATGAGATCAATTATGGGATCACGTTAGCAGAATTCAGTTTGCATCACTAGACCTTCCTCCCTCTCTATATTCCCCTAATTGTTTCTGGAAGATCTCCTATGTATCTAGAGAGGATTTTTGGGAGGTCGGAAGGATAAGTAATTTTTTGAGGTATAGAACAGAAAGCTTGGTCCTATTAGATGGGCAAAAATGAAACACAGTGCCTTATGGGCTATTTAAGGAGCCTTGTGATACAATAGTTAAACTGTAGTACTGCGATCAAATCTCTGCTCATGACCTGAATTTGATCCCAATGCATTCAGGTAGCCAGATCAAGGTTGGCTCAACCTTCCATTCTACTGAGGTTGGTAAACTGAGTACCCAGTTCGCTGGAGGGCAATGTGTAGCTTGTGAAATTAAATTGTAAACTGCCCCAAGAGTGTTTTAAGCGCTGTGGAGCAATATAGAACCAGCACGCATTTGTAGAGATACCCTGTGTGATGGAGTGGATAGAATGACAGACTAGGTGGCCTGGGGTTGTGGAACTGGCAGAAACCTGTCCTTAAATATCTCTCTTACGTTGCAAGACCTACTGGGATGGAGGATAGTCGGTTCCCACCTGGCAGCGAATAAGAGCGGCAACAAATGTATAGAAAAGTAACTTGGTATAATGGTATCCAAGAGGAACAATGAAACTGGGTAGCCAAGTATTCCACTGGCTGGAGAGAAAGGCATTCCTTCATTGATATGTTTGTTTTCAGGTGGAATGACGGATGTCTGTGTCACTGAACGCCTAAGTCCTGAAAAGGATGGTGGCTGCAACCAGGTCCCAGAAATTCACTATTCCCTTTGCTACAACCAACAGAAAAATGCATTGTGTGTTGCATTCCTTGAAGGTAAGAAGCCAATCTCACTAACTTTTTTATATGAAAGCCACTAAATATTATGCCTTCAGAATTTGAATGGCAATTGAACTTATCAAGAATTTGCTATATCCCATTTTATTATCATACAAATCCTGCAAGAGGTGTACAGTGATGTATCAGCATAATTCACTTGCTTAACACGTTTGCATATGTACATTACAAAATATGCATTTGCGATTTTGGGGGGCAAGTGCCCCCCCTCCGGCCCTGCACCAAGCATCTTCCTTAAAACCACAGGTTTCTAGACTTCTCTGAGCTCAGAAACTGTGAATTAAGGATTTCTTACAAATAATAAGGAACTCAAATCAGATCTTGAAACCTAGGTGAAATCCTGTTGTATACTTTTGTTTCTGGCATAACCTGGATCACGCAGTGGAAACATTTAATTTGTACAAACCAAATGCTTCCTATCCCCTACTCACCCCATTTGGATTCTGAGGCTTCCTAGGGTCTAATTGTCTAAAATTGATGCCAGAATGTCGCCACTAGAATAAAGAGCACTGCCACTGATGCAGCAGGGATTTTTAACTTTCACACGTTCCCCACCTCCACCTCAAGCTCACAAAGACATCTTCAAGGCAAAAGCTAACCATAGGCGGGCTTGTAAAGGAAAACTGAGGCGGGGTGAGATAGGAAGCTGCTAATTAGTTTAAATTAGCCACCTTAGGTCCTTTCAGGGAGAAAGGTGGTATAGAAATATTTTAAATAAATGGAACAATAAAATAAATGTTTCCACCACCAATCTAGGTTACAGTGGGACAAAATTATGCAAATAGTCAATCATATTTTGATTGTTTGTTTGATTGTTTGTTCAGATACCATAGGAAATTTTGAAACTGTACAATAACCTTGGGAAATGAGGCCAATGAGCCTCAAGCTTGTCTGGTGTTTTGGTTTTATATCCTGATGTTCAAGGTTCAAGAGTAACAGTAGTTCATTGCATTGGATTGGTCCTTCTTCACTGGTGCTGAAGTTTTCAACAAACTGATAAACCATAGCAATGTGTGTGCCAGCTCTTGTTACTTACCACTATCAATATTATGGTTGTGATCACCACCACTATCACCATATTTCTGTACTGATTAAAGTGGTTTACACCACCACCCTGAAACAATCCACTGCAAATACCACAATATTTGAGAGGGAGGTCCACATAGTTTGTGGCTGGGAGAAAGTGAAGGTAGAAAGACACATATTCCATATTTTTAATAAACTTGTCACTGGTTTCAGCCTGACATTCCATAATGGAGAGATCAGTCATGATCACTTGCTGCTGTCCTACCAAGATGATTCTGGCTCCCTCTCCCAATTCCAAGAAGCCATTGGAACACAACGAGAGAGGCAGTCTTCAAAATGTCTCATTATCCTTGACTAAGGGCAGGTTTAAAACTTGCTTAGAACTTTTTAAGTAAAAGTTGAACTGGAAAACTGCACTGTCCAGAAAAGAGTATGGTATCTACTCAAATATAAGTTGAGTTTTTCAGCCCTTATTTTTGACTGAAAAAAGGCCCTCGATTTATATTTGGGTGAAGAAGAAGAGGCGGGTTTGTTTAACTTTTTTTTCTCTCCCGAAGCAAGCACCAATGTCTGCCATCTGCACTTGCTTCGCGAGAAAGAGAAAGGTTTTAAAAACCCACCACTTCTTCCTCTATGTGCCTGATAAGGGGGCGGGGGGAGAAGTTTTTAATACTTTTTTGAGCCGATGGTGGACATTGCCTCTTGCTTCGGGAGAGAAAAAAAGTTTTAAAAACCCTCTGCTTCCCCCTCTACGTGGTGTGTTTTGTTTTTTGTTTCTTTACTTTTACTTTTTTACTTTTACTTTTTACTTTTTTACTTTTTCTCCCTCTCCCAAAGCAAGCACAGATGTCTGCCATCTGCACTTGCTTTGGGAAAGAAAAAAAGTTTCAGAAACACGCAGCTTCCCCCCACCCACCCACACACACACATTGGGCGTGTAGAGGGAGAAGCGGCAAAAAAAATTAAACTTGGAAGCTCCCTCCGTGGGGGTTCATCAGTGGCTGTGGTGGTGCCGGGCACCGGGAGCCCTCCCCGTGACCATGGAAACCCCCTACACCACCTACTGAGCACTCAGCCGGGAGGTTGAGGCTGTGCAGGACCTGCTGGAGGCCGACTCAGTGGTGAGTCAGGCGAGGAATATAAGCCAACCCGAATATAACCCCTTGACTTATACTGGAGTCAATAAGTTTTATTTGTTTTTTCTTTCTCCACCGAGAAACACCCTCGACGGGCCAACTTATACGCGAGTATATACTGAACGTAGCTGCCTAGATGCCCTAAGCACATCCGATCTTGCTTGATTTCGGAAGCTAAGCAGGGTCGGCCCTGGTTAGTACTTGGATGGGAGACCACCAGGGAATACCAGGTGCTGTAGGCGCCTGGAGTAGGAACTGGCAAGCCACTCCAGTACTCCTGCCAAGAAAACTCCATGGACATGGAGTCACGAAGAGTTGGTCACGACTGTAATGACACAACACGCAGACACATATACTGAACATAAGTTCAATCTGGCTTTTTAAATTTTATTTTATTTTTTAACAGTTAGGTATGAAACCATAACAGTTGAGCAGAATAACAGTTGTGATTGCTACATCCTTGGCACTTTGGTGAGCAAGTCCGGCATTACGGAAGCCCAGACTGTCTTGAAGAAGAAGAAGCCTCATGTTGTCTGGGAAGAAACACTGCTATTTCCCATCAAAGAGGAGGAGTTACCTGAGGGGATGCTGACACTCACCCTCCGGAATTGTGACAAGTTCTCCCGACACAGCATCATTGGAGAAATTAAGCTGAGCTTAGCCAATGTGGGGGAAGAGTACGGAACAGTGCAGTCTGAGAAGATGAAAGCCCTTGACAAGGTATCTTATCATTCAGACAGAGCTTGTGGATGTTAGTTAGACTTTCTAAGTGGGTGGTCAATATGCTGTGTGTGGATTTTTTTTATTTATTTGTTTATTTTAGAGCTTATATACCGTCCGTCTTCCAGGGAGGAACTCCAGGCAGTTTACAACAAGAAACAGACAATGAGCCAAGTTAAATACAACACCATTATAAAATAATAAAATCAGTTTAAACACATAAGTAAAAAATGGCATAGAGACAAGTTGTTGGACCATGATATCAACAAAGCGCACAACAACAAAGCACACCCATACATATTAACATATACATGCCAGAACTAAAGAGTATGCACCTCTCTTCATTCCTGGCATTAAAAATACAACAACAAATTAAATTGGCAACAATCGACCCCCATCCTTTTATATTGTTTGTGTTTCCAAACTTGGGAGGGAAATCCACTTACTTCCAACATTTGAAGGGTGTCTAGGCCCACAACAAGGGTCTGTGTCACCCAGGGCAAACATGGATTTCTCACACACCCCTGGTGGGTGGAGCAAAGAATGGTACAAAGTGCAAATACTATTCGTACTGTAACAATAGGACAAGTACTATTTTATCATTTTGCCCCCCCTCCCCATAATGGCACCTGGGGAACATGCCCCAACTCCCCCCCCCATCCCTGTTGCTTCCTGTGCTTTTCTGATACCCAAAATCTGTCCTGAGGCATCTGCCTCACCACGTTAAATAGGAGGGCTGGCATTGTGTTCACCTTTGGATGATACTGAACCAAAATGGGGACATTGCTTGAAGGCTTTTGAGTCCAATGTTCACTACAGCTACTTTTGCATGATTTTCCTCAGGCTGTCTGCAAGGACAAGGTTATCAACCAATGTATCATTAACCTACACAGTGAAAAAGGGAGCTGAGAGCTTCTGCATGTAAAGTGGATTCGCAATAGAGCTCAAAGGATAGCTGGCTGCCAGGAATTATTACAAGTAGAGATGGGCACGACTTAGCGGTATTTTCGTTTTCATTTTCGTTTTTTGTTTTCGTTACGGAAACGAAAGGAAAACGAAAATCGGCACCAACCTGGACCGAAAACGGAAACGAAACGACTAATTTTGAGCCAATTTTCGTTTTTCGTTACTGGAAAAGCACTCAATTGAGCTAAATGGGGAGAAACGAAAAAATGTTCGTTTTCGTTTTCGTTTTTTCGTTTTCGTTACGTAACGAAACGAAAACGAAAAATTTTGAAATTAGCCCACGAAAACGGAAACGAAACGACTCAGACCCTAGCCGAAAACGAAAACGAAAACGAAACTTTTTTTCTGAGTCGTGCCCATCTCTAATTACAAGCCTTCCAACTTGGTTTCCAATCCACTGCTGTGAAAGGGTCCAATTAAAATGTGTAAATCACTGGCAGTAATTTATTATTTATTTATTGCACCTCGGTGTTGTTCAATTGGTAGCACTCTCTGGACAGTTCCCAAAGTCTGCCTGCCTTCTTGGGGGTGGGGGGTGGGGGAAGACAAGAAATGAAAATAGCTGTTCTTTCAAACCCACTTGTTTCACTGATTATACTACAGTGTCTACCTCCCATTCCTGGCGCACTCTGCTTCCTTGTCCATGCCTCTTCCACTCTTTCTCTGCTGCCACCATGCTGATTCTCAGTGGAGAAAGAAAGCCAAGGTAGGCACTGGCAGTATTCTGTGCCCCGTCCTGGGAAACAGGGCTACCTCACTACCAGGACTGTGGGGTGCTGCATCTCCTGCCCATATAGCAGAAGGAGACTGAGGTGCTGCTCAGACTAGAAACCTTCTAGGCAAAAGGACTAACCCTGGCATGTCCAAAGTTAGGCCTGGGGCCCAAATGTAGCCCGTTTTCAAATTTCGAGTGGCCCACAGCCTCTTCTTCTTGCCAGCTCAGCATGTCACGCATCCCCACCAGCTGGCCTCTCCCCATACTGGATGGAGACATCAGCTTACAGTTTTACAGTTTGCCTGCCCTCCCTGCCTCTGTTCGTCCCCCCAGCCAGCTGCCCAGCCTAGCCGAACCCACTTCCATTGCTTCAGCATCCTGCCCACCTCCCTGCATGTCCTTAGAGGCTTGTCCAAAGTCCGGGCCGGGGGCCAAATGCGATTGAATGATCGGTCCCCACACATTTTCACCTCACAAAATCTGTCCCTTCTTGCAAAAAGTTTGAACACCCCTGGACTAACCTGAAGAGACAAGGAGGTGGAGAAGGCCAGCCATGATATTTTGGCCTAAAATAACTCACAGGTTGTTGTCCAGATAAAATGGACAGAGATAGATCCACATAGAATTCCCAGGAAGAAAGGTAGTATATGAAAACAATATTATGAGAGACGGTGATGAATTATTATAATTACTTTTTAAAAAACTGGGGGGGGGAAACCTTTCCCCCTTTTTATAAATTGCATATTGTAAAAGCCTTTGGTCAGAAATAGTAAAGTATGTTATAACTTTTGAGGACTGGACCAAGATCATCTGGTGAGCCTCATGACTTAGGTGGTGTATCAATGCAGTGAATACAACAAACAAGAAGCTTCTGTAGATCTATTGATTGATTAAAGCAAAGTCTAGCAATGAACCGATCATTGTTCCAGGGTAGTTCTCCAGCCTGGCAAAGTATTATTGTGCTTTCCAGTCATCCTCAATCAGTTCCTCCTCTTTGTGGGAGAGGGCTAGCGGGTGGCCAATTGCACCCCTGAAACAGATGGCCTCTGTCAATTTAGCAGATGGTCTCCAGGAGCACTGTGAATGCCTGCGTGGAGCTAGTGCAAGAGATAATATCCAATTATATCTACAGGCTGATAATAATGTTTTTGTTCACTTGGCCTTCCTCATAACTATCCACACACTTCAACGAGGCAGAAGTACTCCTGGAAACACGAACAAAGCAACTTAACAGGCGCTGGGTTGTGCCCCAGTTTTTTAACTGCGGAAGATACACGTAGATGGCTGGGCGTGCGTCATTGGGGACTTTAAAGAGTCAGCCTTTACACAGCCAGCTGAAAAATAAGTCCTGAATCATTAATCAGGAGCTGGGATAGGAAAGAGCAAGAGGGAGAAGATCAGAGAAAGATTGGCCCTATTTGTCAGTGTGTTTCTGAAACTAGCTTGTTAGAATTGGTTTAAAGCTTTCCATGTCTTTCCAGCAGGATTTCTAAAAATGCCAGATCTATCTTTGTAACTGCCCTGTAGCAGAAGCTTAGCTCCGAGTGAACCAACTATTGATTGATTACAGTGGTGCTAGATCAGAACAATCCTTGCCAGCGCTGGAATAACTGCAGGCATCACAAAAATAGAAATCTCATTTTGTACACTGTCCTGCCGGCTTGTGTGTGGGTAGGCTCATTAGTGTAACTGTAATTGCATGTTACAAGGTCCATCATGGTGTTACCCGCTATCTTATTAACCAGTTTTGGTGTGTCCTTGGGACAGCAAGACAAGGAAGGCATTTCAAGCTGGCTCCAGACATTTTACTGCATGAGATGAAGGACACAACGACACACATACACACACACATATGCATAAACATTCCATGGCTGAGTCTTGGTTTATCATCACTCGTGTCAAGACAAAGGCTATCAGAATGTCTGAGGATTCTCTGGAGAATCTCTGGAGAAAATAAATCCCCCCATCTCAATGATTTCACTTATGAGCAGAAACAGACATTCTACATAAGCACAGCTAGATGGGAAACCACATAATGGGTTGAAAAGAGGTGATCTCTCAAGTCGTAACAGCAGACTTCAAAGGAATCCCATGCTTAAATCTTGAAGATCAATCACAAAACATGGCGAACCTATTTGCATGCCCTCTGAGTTGAGAAAGCTCTTGCTGTGACTCTCAGATACTTCATTAGTTAAACCTTTTCCCCCGTTCTAATCATGGGTTGGATATAATATCTATTTTTGGCCTCGCTCCCAAGGCTGAAAAACAACAGCTGGTTTTGAGATGGTCAAATAGCTGAGAGGTTCTCTCTGTTGATTTTGAAGAACATGATTTTCCAGTGCGCTTGGAAGAACCTTGTAGTCTGGAAGCACATCAACATTGTACCGTTATAGGGTTTAGATACTGTTGACTGCCATGGTTACATACATCCTGGGGTCTAGAGTTTGGTATGTTATTTAGAATGCTCAGTTAGAGGGAGGATTTCTGAATTGCTGCATAGAGCAGTGATGGTGAACCTTTTAGAGAGTGAGTGCCCAAATTGATGTGATTCAAAACCCACTAAAATTCCTCAAAGTGCCAATACGGCAATTTAACCTGAATACAGTGGTACGCCAGGTTACAAATGCTTTGGGTGCTACCCTTTGGGAATGTGAGGCGCGAGGAGCAGGGGTGCTACACTTTGGGAAAAAGCAGGCTTTAGAACTTCCCACGGCCTTCTGGGCATCCCAGAAGGAGTGTGGCTGGAGAGTAAACTGGGGCTACAAAGGAGCCCACAAACCGCTGCCTCCCCTTCACCCAGGTCTCTGCACAGAGCACAGTGGCGTGCTCAGAGTGGAGGGGGAAGTGCCGTGGCTGTGAGGGGGCAATGTCGTATTCCATAGATTTGCCAACAATGGCATACAATTTTAAGTATCTCGACAAAGTACAAACTCCAGACCAGCATCCTGGAGGGACTGAGTTATGATAGCAGCAAACCACTGCAACTGTGTTGTGCAGGTACACTCTGGTACTTCCTTTATTCAGAAATATGCTGTCAGAACTTGCATTTCAAAAAACAGCCAAATTCGCAGTATATCACTGAAGAGGGTTGGAATCGATGGCCTTATAAGCTACTTCCAACTCCACAAGTCTACGATTTTATGAACACCATTTTGTAAGCACATCCCTCCACAAAATATGGTGTCCTAGACAATCTCCAACGGGACATTATTTCAATATTTCAATATGCAATTTATACAGTCTTGAGGAAGATGGCTGTGTCAACTACATTCGGAAGTCGTGCAAAAACACAAAACCCCATTTTGAGTTTTCCCTGGAGTGGCTAGTTTTTAGTTGTTTTTTTAAGAAAATGTGTGAAGCAAAAAATTATTCCAAGCAGCAAAAGGTTGCCTAGCAGCTAAACCTTTAAAGAAAATGTATCTGGTCTCTCAGTAGAGCAAACATGACTCCCCCCCCCATCTGTACCATCCATTCAAGTAAAACAAAAATTAAATAAAATAAAAAAACCTGGCCTGAAATATTTTTAACTTTGTGAGGGTGGATAAAATATTCTCTGTTCTAAACCTTCAGTTTGGAGCTTACCATTTGAATATTGTCATGGGGGACGGCTTGAAAGAGAAGTAGACAATTGTTTGCAATTCAGTGACATGACAGAAATGCTGTGCATCTAAGTATCTATTCTAAAAACACTGCAATGGAATAGGAGGACATCACATGCGGGCGTGCTGCTGAGACCAGATACATTCACATGGCTGCCTCTATGAACTCCAAAGCACAATGTGAGGGGGCATTGTCGTGTAGTGAGTCTCCGTGCCACCATAGGGCAATGTGGGATGTCAGAAATCCTTGGAAATGTATTGCATATTATTACCCAGAGATTTAGAAATGTGTTCCATGGATCACATTTGTCTATTTCCTATTCTGATGTCCTAAGGACTCCCCAACTCTGCTTACTGAGAGAGCATTCTTATCAATAAAGAATGGAAGAGGGAATGTCCTTCAGTGGATTTTATATGTTAGTGGAGAGAGTAGAAAATGAGACTTGGGCAAACCATTTCCAACAGTAGACAATGCTTCCTTTAAGGTTTACTTTGGCTCATAAAATAAAAACATCAATTTATGACCATTTAATTTGAGAGAGGGGAGGAACTGTATGCAGGGTGCTGTCAATTAATAATAATTACTATACATGCTATCAAGTCAATTGCAACTTACAGCTCCCCTTTCCACGGTTTTTTTTAGGTATAGGCTACTCAGAAGTGGTTTGTATGTGTATTCTACAGTATCACCACAGTCTTTTTTGTTCTTGCTTCTTCTTTAAAATCAACATCCATTCATATCCTATCCTGTTTTGCTCCCTTTCTCTCCTTACAGAGTCAGAATAACTGAGAGGGAGGCAAAGACGCAGCAACCCATGCAAAAGAGGTCAGAGCAGTCTAAAAGATTAATTACTGAGGGTCAAGAGAGAAATAAAGATTAATGCATGGCACTGTGTAACTGTACATGACATGTGCCCCTATCTTAAGAAAGGTGAAGATGTAGCTTGACAGAGGCTGCCAAGAAAGATCCTCAATAGGAAAAATAAAGGTTCAATTAAAAGGAATTATGACTGCCAGCAGTATTGCTCTGCCCTCAGATTAGACTACTGAAACAACCAAAGGTGGGGTGGAGTAAGAGGAGACCAGGAATTTGTGTGTGAAAGCATTTTGTGAATTTTGGTACTAACACTGAAAATTCTTTGGTTTGGATGTACTTAAAAGTGTTTAATTTTAAGACAATCTCTGCTCATTTTTCTGAGTTACTATTTTGCACTTGTCTCCTGTCAGTAGATTTTAGGGCTCTAGGAAAAGAACAGAGCAGGTTCTGTAGATCTGAAGTTCCTCAACTCCTAGGCTATTATAATAGTGTATCCATTCAAGGATAGCATCTCAGGAATCTCAGAATAATTGGAGAGTACGAGTGTGTTCATTTTTGTTGCACAGCCATTCAAGTTCTCACTGAGGAATGGCTCACAAGCTCACTTACAAACATCATTTTAATAATAATAATAATAATAATAATAATAATAATAATAATAATAATAATAATAATAATAATACCGCCACCATTTCGCAGTTCATGTACTGCGGTCCCGCAATATTGTAGGACCGCAGTACATGCTGGGGCTCCAGCTGGTTAGCGCTGGGGTGGGGGAGAAAAACCTTTATTTCCCCACCCCAGCCCCAATGAACGGGAGCTTTTTTCCCTTCCCCAAGACTCAAGCAGCTCAGTGGTGGATCTGATCTGCTAGCATAGCTTGCTGTTCCAAGACTTCTTCGAGTATCCCAGGCGAGCGGAGGAGGCAGACCTGATCCCCCCTCCATTGCTCACCCGGGCTGCTCCAAGAAGTCATGGAGCAGCTCAGGCAAGCGTCAATGGTGGACCTGATCCCCCTCTGTCCCTCGCTGCGGCTGCTTCAAGAAGCCTTGACACAGCCTCGGCGAGTGGCGGAGATGGACCCGACCTCCCTCCGTTGCTCGCCCTGGCTACTCCAAGAAGACTTGGCACAGCTCCCGTGAGGGGCGGAAGCACACCCGATCCCCCTCCGTCGCTCACCGGGGCCGCTCCAAGAAGCCTTGGAGCAGCCGGGCGAGCAGTGGTGGCAAATCTGATCCTCCAGCATCACATGCCAGGGCTGTGCCAAGACATTTCAAAAAGTCTTCCAGCAGCCAGGCAAGCGGCAGTGGCGGGTCAATTCCACCACTGCCACTTACATGGGCTGCTTCTCCCCCAGGCCCCACCCAACCTGCATCCGCATATCACAGATTTTCAGTTATCACGGGTCAGGTGGGTCCCTAATCTCCGCGATGGTTGTCATTTTTTCAGGCTTTTCATCTTTTATACCTATCTTCTGATTTAAACTCTGATAGAACTTTCTTTGATCTGATCGAAACAACTGGTTGTCTTTATACTGAGTAAATCTAGCATCATATCTTTCATTTTTTCTAGCTGTTGCTGTTATTTACTGCTTCACTATTTCTAATGCTTCTCCAATTTTCCTTGTACTTAGCCAGTATTTTTTACTCAAATATTTCTTGATCTTACCATTCTTTAATTTGTCCTCCTGCAGGTTTTTCAAATTACTGCTTGAATCTGCTCAGAGACTTTTGATTTTAAGCTCCAGCCTGATCTTCCACCGTGGTTTCTTAATACTTTTTTTTTGAGGGGGGGGGGCTTCAATTGTGGAATCCCTAGTTCTTCGGTTACTGTTACTGCTTCCTTATAAGCAAGATGATTTATCTGTTCAATTGACATTACCTGGATTGTTGCAAGTGCAGAGTACCATCAATGGTACCAATGTTTTTTACTAGGCACAGTCTTCAAAATCAGGAGCCTTCCCCTCTCTTCATTTAATGCAGCATGTGCCAGCATTTTATTCTTCAGTTCTTGTTGCCTAATAGTGAGCTCTGCTGGTGTTCTAATCCTAATTGAACCTTCTTGTGGTTCAAATTTTCGCACAGCATCCATATTTTGCCAAAGGACTGCTATTATTTTAGCTAGTTTATAATCCTTGGTTTTGCAGCAGTACTTTGTAGCTGAGAGCCAACAAAACCTTATTCGCACCCCTGTAGATTTTGTTTCTAGTCTCAAAGCCAACCAGAATATGGCTAAAGAGACTGAAAAACTCACATCAGCTATCAGATCCCAGCTGTGAAAGCCTTCGAGAATACATCCTTATTTTGTTGCATTAAAGGCAGGACTTGTGGCGTATGGTTATCTCCAGGTCTAAAGCCAAAGACGGAAGTGGTTCCACCACTTCTATTTATGTTATTACAATCTAATTCATTTAAAGTCACTGTGGGATGATGTAAACAAGAAGATTTGTACTCTATAGTCTTTTTGGTCTTTTATTCTCAGCATTCTACAATTCCTTGTTTGGTTTTTCTACAAAGAGAAAGAGCAGGGCGAAAAGCCTTATGTATTCCTTGCTTCCTTGTCTTTCTGAATTGCAGGAGCCAGATACAGGGTATGGAGAAGTTCTACTTTCCATTAGTTACCTACCTGCTGCAAATCGTCTGCTCGTGGTGCTCATAAAAGCCAAAAATCTCCATTCCAAACAACTGAAAGACCTCATTGGGAAAGGTGAGTGAGAAATTGAGTGATGGGAACTAAATGAAACCATTCCCAGAGGCATCTGGCGGGGCCACTGTGAGATATAAGAAATTGGACTAGATGGGCTCTTGGCCTGATCCAGCATGGCTCTTCTTATGTTCTTATGTTCCTAGCATTCTCTCTCTCTCTCTCTCTCTCTCTCTGTGGGTGTGTGTTTAAAGAAGATATTATACTAATTATAACCTGACCTAAGAAAGTCTTACTAGGTTATGAGCCATAAAGTTACATCCCTTGAAAATGAATTATATGCATTTTAAGCAAGCCACTGTGGCTTCCCATTAGCCCACACCTGCAAGTTGGAGGTAAAAAAAAATATTGAACTACCATGCACAGTCACTTGAAGAATTTTCTGAGATGATGTATACAAAGTCCCCAAATTTTGTCAGAGCTTCCCCACAGAGAATCCAAGGCAACTCACAGTAATTTAAAACCATACAATAATAGCTAGTTAAAATGCAAATAATATATGCAAAACAACATATTTTAAATAAATAAAAATAAATGAATAATTAGGAGGAGCTTATTTATTCTTGTACTATTTCATATAATGCAAAAATTAACTGGAAAAGCTCAATTTATTCTTTTTTTAATTTTTAGCTTAACTATTGAAGAAGTTACAAGTTACAACCAACCATATTGAAAAAAAGTTAGTTAAAACTGGCAGAAAAATCTAACTAGTCAAAGACTATTGATTTATCTTATTTGCCTTTTAAACCAATCAATGAAACCACCCTTTATTTAGCTATACATAAATTAGATAAATAAAGATGTATTTAATCATCAAAGCAAAGTAAATGAAGAGCTTTATTCCACATTGCTAAAAGCAGACATCTCAACCATTGTTGCTGGTATATGCCAGCAAAACACTTCTGACTTGTTGCACCTCAATAAGGTTTTCAAAATAGGTGAGATATTCGAGCAGTGACTTACCAAAGTCATCCCATAAGTATTCATTATTGAGCAAGGGCTTTAACCAGGTCTTCCGAGTCTGAGGGTGCCGCTAGATGAGGAATGTGGAAGTCATGGTTAGTTCCCAACCCCCAACCTCTTCTTCAGGTCCCGAGGCTGCCTAGAGCTCCTCTGTAGGAACCTTGGACGGAGGGGGGGGGGTGTTGGTAAAATAATCGACTCCAGAATATAGTTAATGCGATAAAGACCACTGGGTGTTATTTTTTTAACCATTAAAAGGTCTCCCCTATGTCAACGTGGTGTCCTTAAACTTCCAAAGACTTCCCAGGGGGAAAAGAGAGTACTAGGAAGCTTCAGAACCTGAAAGGGGTAGGAGGGAATAGAAATTGTTGGGTAACTTTAAATCAAATGTGTTCGGCTCCCAATCCAGGCTGAGCTGGCACAAAGTTATGCCAACAGGACTTGACTTGGGATGTTTCTTAATTTAACATCATGGGAAGAATCCTCAATTTGTTTACTCAGGAAAAACTGCCACTGAGTTCAATGGGTATCATCTCTAGTTAAGAATGACTGCATTTCCCCCCAGGAGGGAAGACCAGAGAATGCTGCTGCCTGAATGCTGATGCTAACACCTCATGACACAATTTGACCCTATTTTTTTTCTTGCAGATCTATCTGTAAAAGTGACACTGAAGCACCAAGCCCTGAAACTGAAAAAGAAGCAGACCAAGCGTGCAAAGCACAAGATCAACCCCGTCTGGAATGAGATGATTATGTTTGAGGTGCCCCACGATTTGCTCTGTGCCTCCAGCGTAGAGCTGGAGATGCTAAGCCAGGATGGTGAGGGGCAAAACCACTTACTGGGCAGGTGCAGCCTTGGCCTGCATGCCACTGGCCCGGAGAGGAATCACTGGGAAGAGATGCTGAGGAACCCAAGGAAGCAGATTGCTATGTGGCACCAACTCCACATGTAACTGTGGAGGGAGCAAGGCTGATCATCAGCAAGGGTCAGTAGCTTGGTCACACTGATGGCAAAACCATGAGCATCCTGAAAAATGTGAGCCAGATCCATTCATAAGATCAAAACAACATTTGTTTCACCGCTGTTCTCAGGGCCGCAGCTAGACAGGGCGGGATGGCAGGGGCACCAAAATGACAAAATAGTATTTGTAATATTCCACAGATACCTGCTGGGGGGGGGGCAAGTGGAATCCACATTTGCCCCTAGTGACACGGACCTCCAGGAAACATCCTGGTGGTTCCTAGCTGGCTCCTAGTGATGGGATGGAGGAAAAGTTGAATGTGCCCTTGATTTAGATTATGGAATAGTTGGCATACCAATTTTCTCCAGATTCTGCTTTACACTTCTGCTCCAGGGAATTCACTAGGGCTTAGGAATAGAGATGGGCACGAAACACCAAAATGGCATTTTGTTTCATTTTTCGTTTCATTTTAAAAATTTGTTTCATTTGGAATGAAGCATTTTTTTAAAAAAAAATCATTTCATTCTTTGTTTTGTTTTGTTTTGGGTTTTTTTACAGCTGACCAGCCCTGCCCGTCAGTGCTTCCCCCCCCCCCACCTAGCACCGACCAGCTGGCCTGTGTGGAGGCCGGTCAGTGCTTCCCCCTTTTACTTATCGCCAACCAGCTGGCCCATGGGCCGTTCTGCAGTTTTTTCTTTTACCTAGCACCAACCAGCTGGCCCATGGGCCGGTCGGCACTTTTTAAAAAAACCTAGTGCTGACCAGCTGGCCCATGAAGAGGCTGGTTAATGCTTTTTAAAAAAAACCTAGCGCCAACCAGCTGGCCTACAGGCCAGTCGGCACTTGTCAAAATAAATAATAAACGGAAACAAAACTGACAAAATGAAAATTTCCATTTTGTTTTGTTTCATTTTTTAAAGGGCACTTCATTTTTCATTTCATTCTGTAACGAAAGAAAAAAAATGAAATAAAAAAACATTTTCGTGCCCATCCCTACTTAGGAACATTAAGTTTTTAGACAATAGCTCCCAGAATGAGCCTTCGTGCACTTATTTTTAATATTTCTAATTGGAGATACTAAAAATGGGGAGGTGGTAAGGAAAAGAAAGAAGAATGTATTAATATGATATGACCACATCCCCCCTTAAAATCTGATGGACTTTGCCATCTGAAAGGTACATGTAGATTTCTAGGTAAAACAATAGGGTCTTTTGACCACTGAAAAATGATTTGCGAGAACTTATCTTTCCAGCCCCAGAGTACTGAGCACAAGGAAGCATGATATTATTTGCACTCAACTGCATGGTTTGGTTTGATACAGTTGTGTAATCAGAATGGACGGATGCCAAATGTTGAAATGAATTGGGCTGATATGCATTGATTCAAATCAGGTCCAAATCAGATCAAACTTGTCCGAAGTGGAATCGAATGATTTGACTATCTGAACATTAAGCTGCAGTAAAAGCCAAACAGCATGTTTTCGAAAGGTTGCAAAACAGCATCATATGAGGAACAGAACAGGGGGAGGGGTCCTAGAATCCCCCACCTCTGCCTTTCCAGAGGACAAGAATATTACTGGCATTGTTTAATGGTGTCCCTTGGAAAACGGTATGGCGATTGTGGCAACCGGCAGAATCTTGTTCACAAAATGCAGAAGATAATAGCTCCATACCGAGATTCATGTGCATCCTGCTAGTAGTGTCAGCCTGTGTGGCCGAGGGCAAGCTGCAGAGACCCAGACCCAGCCCCCGGCCCCCAGAAGAAGGGAGTGGCTACCACATCTGAGCATTTTCTACTTGGAAAACCCTAGAAAAAGTCACCATAAGTCAAAATGGACTTAGCAGCACATGATTAATATTGTATTTGCTGTCTATTTGAATATGCCTCTGTGTTTGTCTCAATATTGTTCTTGAAGTAGTTCATCAGGCAATGGCACTTGTTGCCATATTCCTCCCCTTCCCACCTCCCACCTCTACTTTTAAAGGTTAGGTTAGACTTTTATTTCATTTTATGCTGTTTATTTTGGGTGTTTGGTTTGCCTTTACCTGTTCTCTCTTTTCTGTCTGCTTGTAGTGTGTGCATGTGTCACTGTTGCAAACACAGACAGAAAATTTTAGTGTAAAAGTAATACAGGTACATCATGAACACTACTATTACACAGAAAAGCAGCACATGTTAAGGTACCTTTTTAATAAAATAAAGTCATGCCAATCTGTGATTTAGCGATGATAATCTTTGAAGAGACTGCCATGCCTCCAAACGCTATTTATCTGGCGTGGAAGAAAAAGAGAAATATTATGGTTATTTTGTTTTTCTAATGCAAGTTGAGAGGAAACACTGAGGTTTGGATTTTCGTACTTCAGGTTTAGGTACAAAGTGGATTAGATCCAGTCCAATTAAACCTCTTTTGTTTTCCTCCCTCTCAGTAGCTTATTCAGGCATCTCAGTGGCTCTTAATTACATTGAAAAGATAAACAAATTGATTTCATTCAAATGATGAATATTATATCCTGTTTGGACCTTAGTTAAGAGGGGTATTCAGTCTAAAAGACACAGTAATTTCAAGTTATCTCCAGGCTTAAAAGGAGGGTACCTCCAAATGCCACATGTCGGGGAATGTTATCAAGAGACAAGCATTTGGTTGTCTTCTGTGGTCCAAGAGGCATATGGTGGGGCCACTGTGAGATACAGGAAGCTGGACTAGACGGGCCCATGGTGTGATCCAACAGGATTCTTCTTATGGAGAAGGAGAGTACGTGAGGTGAACTGAGATGTGCTACAATACGATACCACACAAAACTGATAGTAGAAAAGCCACAGATTCGTTTCAAGAAGATGTAAACTTTTAGTGCTGATTCCTGTTTAAAATCTTAGACAGAGCATGCCCCTTTAATCAGTTCACATGAATATTGATTTACCATTCAGCATCTGCTCCAGTGGGTATACTCAAGGTGGGATTAGCACTTTCATTTAGCTCACTAACAGCTGACTGTAGACATGAGTTGGTGTTACAATTATTTCAGACTTAGAATCCTCCTGCAGTTAACTCTGATCTGAGTTGTATTGCTCCTTCTAGAAAATTTGAGACCTGATTGGAGCTATAACTGGAGAAAGATGTTGATAAGGATCTTAGTTATTCTTTAAAACCTCCTCATGGACATATTTCACATTGCAGCACCAGAAAAAAAAGTTAGAAAGAAAGTATTTTTGTTCAAACATGAGTGCCAACATATATTTCAGGTTAAAGGGGGGGGGGTGTCATTTTTCCTCAATAGCAGGTCTCATCAAAACAAAGAACAGGCCTGACCTTGCAGAAAGGACTACTTAAAAACCCCCACCATATAAGCACCAATGGTTGGGTAGTTTTATTCTTTTAAAATTGGAAGGTGGAAAACTCATAATCTCACATCTATTTGATTTGCATTGTCACCTTTCAAGAACATGAAAGTCCTACATCAATCACAAGCAGCTAAACACATTTTTTTAAAAAAAGAATCCTGTATCTTCACTTATGGCATTCATGAGGGATAGAGAGAAATACAAGAGAGAAGAGAAACACGGGGTTAGAAAGGAGAGGAAGGATGCTCTATGTATGTACACTTTGCTAAGTGTTTTGAAATCTCTATGGTTGGTTAAATGGTGGCGTTTCTTGTCTAGCTTTTTGGTGGTGGTTTTGATTATTTATCTATATGCTGCCCTTGTCTCCAGTTCATCCCTTGGGAAGTGCAAAGATGTGGATCCCTGGGGCTACAGTGATCCAAAGCTGCTTAGCGTGAACAATGGGACGAAATCAAGGGTCCCCAAATAATATCTCTGTAGAGGGAGTGGGGGAAACAGCTCATAATGGCAATAGTGTATGCACTCAGTCCAAAGATCCAGTTCAAACTGTATTAATAAAACTAGAGCAGCATCCATCCTACACTAGAAAGGATGTAAGGTGTACTTGTTTGGATCTGGGAACAGCTTTCCACAGCACATACGAACATCACATAATAACATGCAGGGGAAAACTGATGCAGAACGCATCTAGTAAGAATGTTCTCCCTGTCTCCCCAGTTTGTAAACATTCTTCCTCCCACACAATATCCTCATCAGGGCCCTCAATTTTTCTAGGTAGACTTTTAAGAGAACTGGAAGGGTGGCTGCAGATATGAGAGTGTGGGGGAACTGCCTTTCCACCAGACCAGTGGCAAGGGCCTAAATCTAAAGACATCACACTTTCAGCAACTATAGTCATATGAATGAGACTGTTATGCTTGTGTACCTTCAAATCACTTCCGATGCATAGCAATACTTATAGTGCTGGAGATGTGAGAGATGTTCATGGAATACCTTACTGTTTTCTCCCCTGCAGTGGGCTTTCATGGTTGCACGAAAGTGTGAAACCAGATATTTCAGGTCCTAGTCCAAAACTATCCACTGCACCAGTCACTGACTCTCAGAGTGGCTGGTTAACTAAGCCAGACTACTGATTGACTGAGTCTAATTTTTCCTGTTTTGACTGCACTCATGTTTTAGGACCTCAAGAGACTGTATATTCTGACCAGGGCAGCCATTGTAGTGAAGAGCCTTTACACCGGGTTTTGTGAGGAATGGCTGAGAGAATATCATGTTTAAACCTAGAGAAAGAGATGAGAATGATATATAATTGGGAATGATGACAGTGGTCTTCAAATGTCTGAAATGCTGTTAAACAGAAATGGGGCCTAGACCTGTTCTCTTTCATTTGATGGACCAAGACAAGAACCATTGGCTGAGGTGGAACTGAAAGAACTGGATTATATAATTTATATAAAGTAAACATGAACACCAGTAGAGCAGGCTGTCCTCAGAAAATGGTGAATCATTCTTTCCTGAAGAAGCAGTTTGGCAGACATCTAGCAGGGATGCTGAATCTGTATCTTTTACTTTTACTTTATGACCTCCAAAGTATCTCATCCATCCATCCAAGCCCTCAAAGCATGAGAATTTTTTTAAAATCAAAACAATACAATTATAAAGGGACAGTAATTAAATAAATATAAACAATCCTATAAAATCTAGAAATACTTTACACACACACACACAGAGAGAGAGAGAGAGAGCCCTGGAAATTCAATTATTAAAGGCAGCTTTGAATAATTCAATGTTTGCTAGTTTTCTAAAAATACAGAGAGAAGGAGCCTGGGTTATCTCTCTTGGTATTATCATGCAGAGACTAGTGGGCACAGCCAAAACAAGCAAAGTTCCTTTTATTCACCTTTTATGCCTTTTATGCCTCCTCCTGAAGTGTGGCCAACCGTAGCAGAATGGATTGATAAGAATGGGTGGAACAGATGACTGATTTTTATGAGAGATGTTCCAATAAGTACTGAGGTCCTAAACTCTCAAGGACTTTATACGTCATAATACCCAGCACCTTGAACTGAGCATAGAAACCAACAGGGAGCTAATGAAGGTGTGCCAAGACTGGGATATACAGTATGACCAAATGTACTAGTCTCGGTGATCAGTCTGGCAGCCATATTTTTACCTGCTGAAATCTCTGCATTGTTTTCAAGAGTAGACCTACATAGGGATTAGGGAACATTCCAGTAGTCTGCTTTTCAGATTACGAATGCATGTGAAGCACTGTTGCTAGGCATTTCTTATTCAGGGAAGAGCACAATCTTCTGACTCTGCAATTTATTATTACATTCATTCACCTTCCTTAAACATTTAGGTCATCATTTTACATTTACAGTGGACCCTCGTATGACAAGGGTTTAACAGAAAATCTGCTTAAAGGAAAAAAAAATCCGGAGATAGGGGGAAATTGCTTAACAGTATTGCCTATGGGGCGAATCCATACAACAGGAAAACTGTTGTGATTAGGGATTACTCTGTTTTCAATGCATTCCTATTGGAAATTTGTACAAAGGAAAATTTGCTTAACAGAATTTCATTTGGAACGAATTAATTCCTTTATATAAGGTACCAATGTATTATTCTTAAGTTTATGAGGTGGTCTGTGGAAAAACAAGAGTGTGAAGTGATGCACAATTGTGAAAATTCCTGTATTCCCTTTCAGAAGTATGTACCTAAAAAGCAGCTAGTATTCTAAAGAAACCAGTTCTTTCTGGAACATATTGATCAAATAAGTGGGAGGGGAAACAGATACTACCTGCAGAATGATTCTTAGGATGAAAACCTATACATCTATCAAAGCCTTATATAAATATACAGTAAAAGATGAAATAGTGACTACATACCATATATGCTTGAATATAAGTTGAGTTTTTCAGCCCTTATTTTTGGCTGGAAAACCTGCCCTTGACTTATATTCAGGTGACTATGGTAGTCGGCTGGAGGAAGGTAGCGGAGGACTAGTCTTGCCTGTTCCGCTGGCTCGGAAGCCCCCTCCAGGGGTGGCTTTTTGTGGGTGATCACTTTCTATGCCAGCTAAAGGAGGATGTTGCTTATCTGTAGTGAGCACTGAGCATGCTTCAGGAGTGAAAAAATAGTTTAAGAATCCCGCCCCTTCTCTCTCTCTAGGCACCCCGTTTGGGGGGAGGGAGTAAGCAGCGGGTTTTTAAAACTTTCTCTCTCTCTCTAAGCAAGCGCCAATGCCCGCCATCAGCGCTTGCTGCTCCTTTGCAAAACTACAATGCTATTTCTCTAGGCTCACTACTACAGGTAAGTATCCTGCTGAGTCAACATCCTCCTTTAGCTTGCATAGAAACAGTTGGCACTGTTTACCTCCTGAAGCACCAGGAGCCAGTGAAGTCCAGTGGACTCTACTGTAAACCAAATGCATTGTCTCTTTAAAACCAAGCGGAACAAGAAAGCAATTACTAATGAAGGCAGCACATTCCAAGTAGAGGCAGTGATCAAAGAGCAAGAGAGATGCAAACCTTTATTTCTGGGCCTACTCAGCACCCTTTACGACGCTCTCTCACTGCAAACTTTTTGAAGACACTAACCCAAAGGCTGTGGTGCAATGGAATAGCATCTGCCAGCAAAGTGACTGGGGGAACAACTTTCACCACTGGCCCTTCATCAATGTTTGGCTTCAGCTTCAAAGGCCTCAGGCAGCATAGGCAGCGGTCAAGGATTCCGGCCGTTAACATGAATTCAAAGTTCAAAATACCTGGGGAGACAAAGGGAAGTGGCCCTGATCTTCCAGACGATTTATAACCAGCCTGAAAAGGCCAAGACAAGTCTTGGTCCTAGCTTCTCTTGCCTGCGGGGGGTCGTCAGTGGCTGCAGTGGCACCAGGCACCAGGAGATCTCCCTGCAGCCTTGGAAGCCCCTTTCACCACCTCCTGAGAGGTCAGCTGGGAGGCTCAGGCCACACTGAGCCTCCTGGAGGCCGCCTTGGTGGTGAGGTGAGTACAGCCTGCTATCCTGGCCCACCCGATGGGTCACCAACTGCACTAGCCTAGTGTCAGGCGATTTATATAAGCCAACCCAAATATAACTCCTCGGCTTATACTGGAGTCAATAAGTTTTACCAGGTTTTTTTTGGTAAAAAACCGCCCTCGACTTATATTCTGGTAGACGCATACTCGAGTATATATGGTAAGTGCTTCATTTTAATGCAGCTTCTTATCTGTATGAGCTGCTCCTGTGAGACTTTGAATACTGCATTAATTCTTCATCTAAACATTTGCATAGTAATATACTGACAGTCACTTTCCCTATTGCTTTTGCTAGGAGCATTAAAATGAGAGATTAATTGGCATCATTATGCTAATTTCAGAAGCTGATGTAAAAAAAACTGCAATGTCATTCTCTTTAAAAAAACTAGGCAAAAAAGCTTATTTTTCTTCCTTTCATTTTTTTAAAATTGTTTTAAAGTGCACATTAACAGATCCGTCTGTTATGTGGGTGTATAACTGACGTAGATGTTGTGCCTTGAAATGGAAGGATCAAGATCAATCCTCGATGCACCCACTTGCCACATTATTGTGATAGCTGGCTGTTAAGGTGTAAATTGCTCTAAATGGAGTGGAGATAAGGCAGTCAAGGAAGAAAAAGAGTCCTCAGTGCAATCAATCTGTCTCCTTCCAATTCAATACACAGTATTTGTTTTGGGTAAAGCAAGCAGTCATTGAAAGACACTCATACACAGCAGGGAGGGGCTGGATATGCCATAGAGTGCCTGAACTAGGATAGACTGACTTCATTACCTACCTCCTCATCCCTTTCCCTGGATTACATTGAACACTTCCAACACAGAACTATTATTGTCACAGTGCTTGGTTCCAGAGACAAAAAAAGCCTGCAGCTACCACTGTAGGTTCTTGCCTGGACCAAGTCATAAAAGCTCTAATAATTAATGGGTGTCTCCTTGATAACACGTTTCCTCGAACCCTCAAGGAGGCACTCTTTAGGCCCATTCACACACAAAAAAACCCTAACTTGGCAGTGGACAATATTAACAGCTACAGACCTGCTTGATTTTTAAGCAAACTAGTGGAGAGAGAGGTGTCCAGTCAGCTCCAGGCACTCCTGGAGGAAACTGACGTCCTTCACCCATTTCAGTCTGGCTTCAGATCACAACATGGGATGGAGATGGCATTGGTACCCCGTAAGATGGTCTTTTGAGGGAGAACCAGCGAGGCAAAATGTCCTTGCTGATTCTCCTTGACCTCCCAGTCACCTTTACTATCACTGACCAAAGTATCTTCCTGGGAAGGCTGTCTGACATGGGGATGAGTGGCCTGGCTTTGTCCTGGCCCTGGCCCTTCCTGGAGCACCATCCCCAGAGAGTGCAGTTTGGGGAGATGGTGTCTACTGCTTGGACTCTTAATAGTGGATTCCCATGGGGGTTCATTATCCCACCGATGCTGTTACATCTATATGAGGTCACTGGGGTAGATGAAGGAAAATAAACTGACACTGAGCCCAGACAAGATGGAAGTCCTGTGTGTAGGTGCCCCCTGCAGATTGAGGACCTTTCTTTCTTTCTTTCTTTCTTTCTTTCTTTCTTTCTTTCTTTCCTTTCCTTTCCTTTTGTTTGCTTTTTTGGGGAGGTTCCTACTGTCCCTGCCAAGGATGTCCTGGCCCTGGTCCTGGCAGTATCAGTTGGACCCCATGGATCAGTGGAGTCCCAGATAGCATATATGAACTGTTCTACCTTTTTCCTACCTAAGGTGGATTGCCCATCTGTGTCCCTATCTTGACACCAGGTCCCATACCTGACTGCTCCATGCATTGGTAGTCTCAGGATTAGACTGCTTTAATGCTCCTCTCTACATGGGGCTGCCTAGAAGGTTTTTACAGAGACTAGCAGGTCTAGAACATAACAGTCAAACTAATGTGTGGAGCGAAGAAATGCCATCATTGCTTACCTGTTCATTTCCATACCAACTTCAAGGTGATGATGATGGTGGTGCCCTAAACATTTTGGGACCTTGATACCTGGCAGAATGCCTCCTTCCACTGAGATCTGCCTATACCACACAATTGTCCAGGCTGGGCAGTTGAGAATAGTGACCCCAAGAGCGGTCCAGAAACACAAGATGAAAAACAGGGGGCCTCCTTGGCAGTCAATTCCCTACTTTGGAATGGTTTCCCACACAAAATCTGCCTGGCATCCTCAGTGGGAATTTTTAAATCGTCTCTGAAAACATGCCTCTTTATAAGGATTTCCCAGAGACTATATATAACATTTTAACACAGTAGCTAATTTAACACTATACTACCAGTTCACCATCTTGCGTTTAAATTATTATATTTAGTTAATGCCACGTTATTTAATTTATGTGTTTAATGTTGATTTGGTCTCTTGCTTTGTGTCATTTAAAAAAATAGATTGCTATCTATTGTATTCGTTGTGCACCACCCAGAGTGGCCTTGGTAGCCAGATGGGTGGTAAAAAAAAAACCCAAATCAAATCAGTAAAAAAATCAGTAAGTGTAATTTACTCTTATTTTAAAATTCCTGGCTGTCGAATGCATTGGGGAGCCCAATTTGGGGGGCCACTAAGTAAGTTATTATGAAGAGCCTCGCAGAAGCTTTTTATTTTAAAACAAGTGCAAAAGCAAATTGTTTTGAATCATTTCAGGATATGTGAATGCCTCTGCCGGAAGAAATGCTGTCTTTTGAAGCATTTCCACTTTTGAAAATGGGAGGCAGAGCAAGAAAATATGGAAGCCTGATGTATGGAAAGGCACAATAAAGAAAACATATAGCCACATATGTTTTGGGGTGGGTGGGGCATCACTTACATGTTACATCACCAATTTCCATTTATTTATTTTTAAATGCCCCCTGCTCTCTAAAATCAGCAACTCCCCTTTTTGCTGTCTCTTTCTATACAATCCTTCTCTCTTGATGCCCTTCATCCAGTACCATCGGATGTCCTCCTGTTCTTTGCATTTTTCTGACTACTCTTTCAAGTCTTCGCTCCTTCCCTGGATCAACTGTGATGCTGGTGCCCCCATTCTGTTGGTGGCCACCTGGGAAGGCAGAGGCCAGAAGAGCAACCCTGCTCCATCCACATCATGCAAAAGAGGTGCCACCTCTCTTGCTTTAAGCATCCTCTCCACCTTGCACAGCTTATCGTGCCCTTGAGGCTGGCCTTCAATCCTTCCTCTCCCCCCCCCACACACCCCCATCTACCAGCAGCCTTTCTTGTCCTCCAAGGTTCTTTCAGCACCAGGAGCTTCCACGGCTGCCCATTCACTTTTTAGGCCAACCTAAAAAATACCCCAGTGGGTTTTGTTTGCAAAAGTGAATGCACACTGTGAAACAAAACCCACATGATATGAATTTGCTTTCAGGGAAAACACCAATTATCCTGAAAGAATTCCCTGCTGGGAGACTTGAAGATCCGATCCAATAATGATAACTGCAAGCATTCATCAACTTCTTCAGCCTTCAGTACTTGATTGTTGTTATTGTTGCTGCTGCTGCTGGTGGTTTGTGTGTTTTGAGGTGATGCCCTTTGACACCTGGGTGAGAAATGGAGCTGTGCCAAATACTGATAATGCGGAACAACTCACAGCTACAGTTTATGCTCTGCTTGTATTCCAAGGATAAGCAAAGCAATCTCATTGCTTTCCTTCTGCTGTAACTTTCACTCGATGGCATTTAAAAGAATGGAATTATACCATGCGGAGGAAACAGCTAGATCAGTGGTTCTCAACCAGATGTTCCTGGACTGCAACTCCCAGAAGCCTCCACTGCTCACTGTGCTGGAAGGGATTTATGGGAGTTCCAGTTCAGGAACATCTGGGGACCCCCAGGTTGAGAACCACTGAGCTAGATGAATGCAATGGTACCCTGACTTAAGAGCAGCTTGACTTGAGAGCAATTTGACTTAACAGCATGCATTTGGAACGGATTAAATTCGTAAGTTGAGCTACCACTGGATTTGAGCATTACTGCTTGATTTCAATAGCTACGGCCCAAATGAAGCCAGTGGCCTAAATCCAAATGTTAGACCCAGGTAGAGCAGGGCCAATGAAATGACCGAAGGACTAACACTCTGGTTCTCATTGTTTCAACAGGTCTACTTTATTTGGAACTAACAGCAATGATAAGGCTGTTGCAGGTGAAACACAAATATATCCTTGGCAAGACCCAAGGACAAACCCATATCCTTTCTGCACTCCATGTCTGCCACTTTCACAGCACATATATAATATACAGAGAATGAAAAGGACTAGGGCAGTGGGTCCCCAGATGTTCCTGGACTGCTACTCCCAGAAGCCTCCACTACTTGCTGTGCTGGAAAGGATTTCTGGGAGTTGTAGTTCAGGAACATCCGGGGACCCACAGGTTGAGAACCACTGGACTAGGGGATGGAGAAGCACATGCAAAGTAGTTCTGAAGCTAAATTCAGGTGAAAGCACAAAAGTGATTGCCCCTTAATACCAAGTAGTATGAGTGCTGTAAATGATGGATGTGATCTTGATAGAATTAATTGTGAGTTGGTTTTATTTTGGTAAAGCATTTGAGACGGGTCTCTACGATTCTGAAGTCTTCACTGAGACAAACAAAGCATCTATAGAATTCTAGTATTAGCCAGCCTTCCATGTTTAATTGGTTGTTTGGATAGTTATGGTGATTACAGTGGTACCTTGGTTTAAGAATGCCTCAGATAACAAAAAATTGTTTAAGAAAAATATCATTGGAAATGGGGTTGCCTCGGTTAAAGATTTTTTTCAATAGAATGCTCCCATTTACGTTTTTTCATAAGGCATTAAAAGTTGATGTGTGTTGTTTGCATGACAAAAAGAATGGGGATGCCTCGGTTTAAGAAAAATTTAAAAGTATTGCCCCGGTTTGGCTTTTTTTAAACCTCCGGAATGGATTAATTGGTTTTCAGTGCATTCCTATGGGAAACTGTTTCGGTTAATGAATTTTTCATAATACGAAACAGCCTAGAGAACGAATCAATTACTTAAACAGAGGTACCACTGTACTAGTATAGAGGGAACATTGTGGTATGGCTTCTATTAATTTTAATTCTTCGGGTCAGCTGCACATATTAGATGTACTTGTATTTATCTGTGCATTGTGACGTAATTGCTTTTTGATTCACTGTCCTGAGTACGAAGCTCATTCATCCCATTTGTGCTAGTAATTCATGCAGGTTATGGTGCCAAAAAACAGGGGACAGCAACTGACATCACCAGACAAAGCAAGAGACAACTATGGTTACATTTATCAACATAATTCATCTATATTAAAACACTGGGGTGATATTGCTTTTCTTTGCTTGTGTGTCTTTGAAGGTTAGTCTGAGAGGTTATGTCAATCTGATTTCAGAATCCTGGGGGTACATATATCAATATGGCCAGACACACACAATCTGTTTCAAAGGCTTGTTTCAAAACATTGTGAAGAATTGATTGTAAATAGCAAATAGTCCTTAGCACTTGTATGATAAAGTCTCAAGAGATAGAAAATAACAAAACTAGAGTAACATGCAGGAGGAAAGGTTATACTGATGAATCTTTTAAAGTAACATCTTTAGTGCAAGTGGGGTGGGGGCATCAAGCATTTAATGTTTTCTTTGTATTCACTCTCAAAAGCACAAACTGAAAGCATGGGACTTGGTATCTGTTTTTACAGCAATAAAGATAAAAATAAATAAATGACACCCATGTTGGATCAATGAGTTGTTTTGTTTATTTAGGTGCCCTCCCACCTCTCCTCCCACCATACTCATTGCTCAAGCACTGGAATGACTACTACAGTAGGACCCCCGTATCCACTTATTCATTAACCACTGATTCAGTTATCCACGGTTGGCAGAGGAAAAAATTAAATAAATAATCCAGCAGCTGCAAATCAAACTACTGTCACAAACAGCAGCTGTAAACTACTGTCATAAACAGCAGTTGCAAAGCAATCTACTCTCGCAAAACAGCAGTCATAAAGCAAGCTACTGTCAAAAAACAGTAGTTTTGGTTTTTAAAAAACATTTAAAAAAAATTAAAATAGCTGAAAATCATTATGTTCAGCAATCTTTGGCATAAAGATTGGATGGAAAAACCTATTCTAAGGAAAAGGCTCTTGAAGTAGGAGTAGGAGAATTGATCCGGGAAAACTCAGTGGGGAAAATCAAAAATAAAAACAAAAAGTAAAATAAAGTACAGTAGTGAAGTCCATGGTTTTTGTACACATGTTTATGTGTTCTGTTCACATTATAAATTTATGCTTATTCCATTGTAGAAAAGTCATTGTGTGTAGTAAAAAGATAATTTTACCAGAAATTCATAAACTCTGCAGCAGCTCATTACCTTACCAATTAACCTAAGGTTTCAAGGACCAGCTTTTCTTCACATGCTTCAACTGAAAATCCTTATATAAGAAATTCCTTATGTAATGTTGTTTACATACATTATATAATGTTGGTAAGATCTATCTATCTATCTATCTATCTATCTATCTATCTATCTATCTATCTATC
>JAHTLZ010000016.1:39424338-39449477 GCA_023846285.1 Phrynocephalus versicolor
ATCTATCTATCTATCTATCTATCTATCTATCTATCTATCTATCTATCATCTGTCTGTCTGTCTGTCTGTCTGTCTGTCTGCCTGCCTGCCTGCCTGCCTGCCTGCCTATGGTATCACGCAGGAACAATGAACTAAAAAAGGTTGTTAATCAGCCATACGTCCATATTTTCAAGCATTGCCTCCTCCCACCTGTAACTGGAACTCCAAGATTATGAGCCAGGCATATAAACTGTCCATCCTCTTTGACTCCAAATGGATAGAAACATATTTTCTGTTTACTTTTCCTCCTCAGCCACAGTGCAACTGTGAAGAGGAGAGATGGATTCTTTTATTCTTAAACAGAACAAGGCCTTTCAAGCTAATTTCAGTAGCAAGCAATTTGCTAATAGTTACTGCTGGGAGATTCAGCCTTTTGAAGCCAGAAAGTAGTTTCAATAAAACTCCTAGTCTTTGTCACACTTATATGGTGAGAAGACAATATGCCTTGACAGAATAAAGGGCTATGACAGTAAGGAAGAAAGTAAATGAATAGCATTTTCCATCAGACTGATTAGACCTGAAGAAAAGAACAGATAGATTGTTAATAAGGGAAAACAAGGCCACCTCCTGGTGAGAAGCTGAATATCCTGGTATTTCAGTTTCTATAAGGGCTACCTGCAAGCCTGAAGTGTTTGCTGCTACAAAGCATTTATGTGCTTCTAAAGGGCTTTATCACATGTCCTTTAAAATGCTGATTAAATTTCAAGATAAAGCATTTCCAAAAATCTTGTCCCCACAGCCACTGGGCTTTGGGGGGGGGGACCCAGTTATGTCCCCTTTAGCGAGTTTTCCAAGATGTACTGGAGAAGTTGGGAATTTTTTGCTCCGGTAAAAAATACGAGCCAGAAGTTCATGGGAGCTCACAGGTGATCCGGTTTTTTGCTCCCCTCCCCCAGCCCCGACCAGCTCATCCTGGGGCTCATCAACGCTTTTTAATCTTTTTGGGTAATGGAGAACTGACACGTTCAATAGAAATAAAAAAAAGGAGCAAGACAGGTATGTGCTGTCTCACCTTTACTTTTCATTCTAACATTGGAGGTCATGAATAGAAAGATTAGGGAAAATAAAGATATTCAGGGAACAAAAGTTAAAGATGAGATATATAAGCTTCAAGCATATGCAGACAATTTGGTTTTTTATGGCAGGGTTTAAAATTAATAGATCTAAAAATAAATTTTTAGTGAAAAACCTAACAGAAAAACAAAAAAAAAATTAACTGACAATAAGTTCGGGGATTCAAGTAGCAAAAAAAGTGAAATATCTGGGGATACAAATAACAGCAAGGTGTTCAACCTTGAAAGATGATAATTATGCTAAACTGGTATTACAGATAAAACAAGATCTAGAGAGATGGGGGAAATGCAGATTTCGTGACTGGGAAGAATTGCCACTATCAAAATGAATATTTTGCCCAGACTTTTGTTTTTGTTTCACAATCTCCCAATAAAATTAGATAAAAAGTTTTTCCAAGGTGGGCTTCCTAATTGGCATCTTTATTATCAGGCTTGTCTATTGCTGTGGATCATGGAATGGATACTTCTGAAAAATAGAAGAATATTGTATTTGGAAGGACATGACCTGCAAGCTGGGTGGCACGCATTTTTATGGTATGACAGAGTTAAACAACACAAATACTTTTCAAGACATATGATTAGGAATGCTTTACTAAAATAAATATCAATAAGACCAAAGAGCTTATAGTGGACTATCGAAAAAGGAAATCAGACACTCAGCCCCTGATTATTGATGGAGTTTGTGTAGAGCGGGTGGTGGACAGTAGGTTCTTAGGAGTTATTCTACAGGAGGATTTGATCTGGAGTGCCAACACTGAAGCACTGGTTAAGAAGGCCCAATAGAGACTATATCTTCTGAGACTTCTCAGGAGGGAACAACTGTCTAAGAAACTGTTGGTAACCTTCTACCGGGGCTTTATAGAAAGCACCATCACTTACTGCCTCTGTGTCTGGTTTGCCAGTTGCACAGTGGCAGATAGAAGGGCGCTCCAGAAGGTTATAAACACTGCTGAGAGGATAGTGGGCTGTCCTCTTCCTCCTTTGGAAGAACTATACAACTCCAGATGCTTGAGGAAGACATCTAGAATTCTGAGAGACCCTTCGCATCCTGGCCACCAATTTTTTGAACTGCTGCCGTCTGGCAGGAGATACAGGACTCTTAGGTCAAGGACAAATAGACTAAAGAACAGTTTTTATCCCAGAGCGTTATCCAAGTTAAACGCAACAGTTTTAGCATCATCCTAATCAGTTTTTAAGTAGTTTTAAATTTTGTAAGCGATTTTAAGAGTTTTTAATATCTTGTATGGTGTTTTATGTGTTTTATGTGTTTTGTATGGTTCCTTGTTTAGAGTTTGTTGTGGAACAGCACTCTAATTTCGTTGTGCATATCTTGCATATGCATAATGACAATAAAACTCCTATTCTATTCTATTCTATTCTATTCTAAAACATGGGAAATAATTAAAGGCAAAAATTACAGGAAAACACCAACATGGGTTTCGCCTATTGAAGCCTTTATGCACCCAAATCTTATTAACTACCAGAAGATTATTACTTATGACTCACTTTTAAATGAAGGAGGAATACTTAAGTCTAAAGACCAATGAGAAAACCAAAGGTTGAGCCAGTCATGGTTCCCTCTATTACAGTTAAACTCAGTATATAAGCAGGAGCTGAAAAAAAACAAAACAAGGTTTTGAGGAACAATATTTACCACTGGACAAAATTTTGCTTGCAACTGAAGGAAAACAAATACAACAACTATATAAATACTTGCTGGAGTTGGAAATGAAGGATGAAGAAGTTAAAGTTACGATGGTACAGTGGGCAAAAAAAGTTTGGATATACAATAGAACTAGAACAATGGGGGAAACTATGGACATTCAATTACAAATTAACAGTTGCAGTAGCATATAAAGAAAACCTACTTAAAATGTTTTACAGATGGTATAGAGCTCCATCTACACTTGCTAAAATGTATCCCAACTTTTCAGGCAAATGTTGGAAATGTAAAAGCGAGGCAGGTACATTTTATCACTGTTGGTGGAGTTGTCCGAAAGCCAGGAGTTATTGGGCTAAGATACTGACCTGGTTAAGGCAGATGACAAAACAAAACTTAAAATTTAAACCTGAACTGAGGCCAATTAGGAATTTTCCCCAAAAATAATGGAATTAAAGAAAATAACTATTTGGTGTTGCATGTGCTAACAGCAGCAAGGTTGGCCTGGTGGGCACAGTTATGGAAAACAGACAAGACACCAACGGATGAAATGGTGATAGATAAAATCTTGGACTGTGCTACCATGGATATATTAACTTACAAACTTAAAGATAAGTTGGAATGTAAATTTGCTCAATCTTGGAGCTCATTCTATTCCTGGTTAGAGGATCGAAAAGGGGTAGAATGATGATTCTGTATTTGCAGGTGCATATATATGTGTATGGATATAAATAGGTTAAAGATTATCTTATTGATATGTGTCATGATGACTAAAAGAGATATTAGTTGTATATAGTATACATTTAATAAAAGGTTATTAAAAATATTTTTTAAAAAAATTTCCCTCCCCCCAGCACTGATCAGCTGGCCTTTGGGCTATCAGCAGTTTTTTATTATTATTATTATTTCTATCACCACCTGCTGGCCCTGGGGCTAGTCTGCACTTTTTTATAATAAAAAAAATCCCTGTACGTGGCAACAGAGATCCGACATCTTCAGTCATGTGATCAAGAAAGAAGAAAAGCTGGACTTTCCCAATATCCGGATCTTCCCCCAGGTGAGATAGCGGCCTAAGAAATCTACATGATTATGGACCCTTCCCCGACAGTACCAAACTGGGGAAAATACTTTTTTCTGAGATCTTTCTTTTTTCAGGCCTTCACATGTCTATTTGGACATGCATGTAGGTGTGTACATTTTGAAAATCATCTAGCCACATGCATCCATATAAAGCTGCAAACACTGCAAAATACACTCTCAAAATGACTTTATAGAATGTAGCAAATTACCAACCTCCAGGTGTTTTGGACTACAGGTTTCTTAGCCTTTGGACAAGTGTGGGGGATTCTCAGCAAATTATGGGACTGGGAGCCAAAGAAATTTAAAAGCCCTAATGCTTCTACAGAGGACAAATAGAAAAATCTTTATGCATGAGAATAAATGGACACAGATCTGACACCAGAAACAACAAAATACAAAATCCAGTTTCAGAACACTTCTCTCTTCCAGAACACATCACAGATCCACCCCTTCCCCCCCAAAAACCCTGTTGTGTATAAAGAAAATTCAAGAAGATATACGTCTTCACAAATTCCAGGGTACTTCAAAAAGTCTTAATGGACCAAGGCATCTTAACTGACTGTATATGTTGATACTGTTGATTGATTCAGTCTTCTGGAAAATCCTTGACATAACTCTAACCACAACACACTCCCTGAAACTGTTTAATTGCTGGTAAAGGGTTAGCTAATAATCAGCCCTTTCACTGATTCCTTACTGGTTTTAACAAATGTACTGGCATTTTAAAGGTCATTACCTGTGCCACTGTCACCCTCTTTGTCAGTATGCTTACAAAATACATCTACTGTGTATTCTATGCATATAAACATGTGGCCTCATCATGATGCTCTGTGTTTAAGGAAGTGGAAATCAAAACTTACACTGAAAACCTAAAGGCAAGAACAGGTGATACCTTTATTTCAAACTACTGAAAATGTATACACAGGGGACAGCTTTCAACCTATACAGGTCTTCATCAAACTTGGCCTGATGGTGTGTATGTACGACACTGAAAAAGTTCCAAAAATAATGGCCACATGTGTTGGCCAGGCTTCTCCACACAAAAACATGTCAAAATGGGGGGGGGGGGGGGCGGCAGTCTCAAGGCAGACATGTTTCAGATCCATCTTTGATGGTGTGAATTGGAATGTCTCTCCCACTCTTCTTAAATGAAAGACCTGCCAGCCATTCAGCAACATACACACCTCAAATGCTATAATATTAAAACACACTGGAGGAGGAACTTCTTATTGACCTCCTATGTGAATTGCCTACAGTAACTGCATCAGGTTATCATTCCTTTTTATATGCAGCTTGGCCCTTCAAAGAAAGGGGGAGCAGGTCATAAGTACTTAGAGTGAATAAATGCGTACCATAAGAGACAAAATGTGTTGAGTGCTCGACTGCAGAATCTCACTTGAAGAATAGAAGATAATATAAGACAGAAAGGGAACAACACAAAGAAACTGTTTTCCATGAGGCAGATGAGTTATTTCATAAGCACTATGGGGCATTTATACCACAGAAGGGGAAAAGTTATTTTTTTGGGGGGACCACAACTCCCAGTATACCACAACCATTGTTGCCAATGGACCTGCATGTTCGGGTGCTCTGAGACTCACTGTTAGAACACTGGTCACAAATGTGCTAAATTCTATCATTTACAAGACTGGCAGAAAACAGTAGCAGGAAGTAAGGATTATCTAGCCAATTAATTTGCTTACCCGACCTAACCTGAATCTATAAACATAGCATCTTCACTGGATGAGTGGACAAGAGAAACAAAATGGCCTAACCCACTGATTCTTCTGATTTGCCAAAGATGTTACATCGTTGTCTGATTGCTATCATAAAGGTGTTCTGAGGTCTTGGATGTTACCCTAGTTTTGAAAGCTTCCAAGTCTTTTCAGGGCGTCTACCCAGAGAAGGCTTTGGCATCCTGTTTGGGGTCTTTCTGCAATACGAGGGACCCTAAGCAAGGAAGAAATTAAGTGCAATGAAGCATCAATAGGATCATTAGGCAGATCCTCTAAAGATTTGGAAAGCAAGGAGCCTCAAAAAATCAGACATCGGTCCAGGAGAAGAATCTTGTCATCCCCCCCACCCCCAATTTTAAAAAATCTCTTTATCAGAAATTTCTACTAGACCGTAGTCAGACCATTGATTTCTTCATTATTCTGTCAGCTCAGAATTTGTTTATAAACTGACCACCAGCAACTCTCCGGGAATTCTTTCATCTTTTCCCCCCCCCCCCCAAAAAAAAAAGAAAGAAAAAGAAAAAAAGGAAAAGGAAAGGAAAAGGAAAAGGAAAAGGAAAAAGAAAGAAATAAAAAGAAAAAAGAAATAAAAGAAAAAAAGAAAAAAAGAAAGAAAAGAAAAGAAGAAAGAGCAAAGAAGGGGAAAAGGGGTTCAGCTTTTCACAAAATGGCCAGGAACTGACTCCATGATCTTTCCTCAAAGTAGGTAAACACCAGCCACAGGTCTTCCCACATAAGCTTCTAGGAGGCACTATGGAGCAGAGTAAAGCAGAGGCTTTCAAGCATGGTTCCTTGCTCAGGATCCTTCCTACACTGTTCAGCAGCCGCAGTTTGATGCCACTTTCTCAAACACCCCAGAGCACCATCTTGTGGAATCCCTGGTTTTAAGTTCTACACCTGTCTTCTGAACAACATAACAAGAACCCCTTTGCTACCACTGGCATTACTGATGAAAGAAGTACAATTTGCCTGTTTTACTGTTGTGAACCATTATGCAGATGCCCCTGGCTGTTTCTGCTTATTGCCTTGAGGCTGTGGCTTTCATTACACTTGGCAATCTACGCAAATATGAGAATACATTCTGCAAGTACACGTTTGTTTATTTATTTACTTAGAATATTTTAACCCACCTTTCTCCTTGGAAAAAGACCCAAGGTGGCTTACAATAATGAAGACAATATACAGGCCAGAACATTTAAGACATAATTCTCTAGGATATTAGGCAGTATTAGAAGCTGGGCAGCCTTGCTTCCATTCAGTGTGATAAGTCTATCAAAAGCTATGAAGGGAGGCTAAAAACACTTCCACACAGTCTGCCACACAGTCAGATAATCAGATGGCAACAGAATCAGAAAAATATTGCCAAAAAAAAAGGGGGGGGAGGCTATAGTGCCAAAGAAAAAGAGACACATGGGAAGAGATGAGAAGAAATTGAGGTATCAAGCTGGTAAGGTGCTTGTCAGTTGTCACATGCAAGCACAATCCTTGAAATTTATTCACAGTGAAATAGGCAAGAGTACCTGATGTGTCACAAGGTGTGGTTATCCATCCTTCACATATGCCAGTTCTGCATGTGGGACTGTTCAGAAACCACTGACGAGAATTAGGGATGTTCACAGAGGGCAGATTTGGAATGATTTCTGTTCAAAAAACATTATCTCCCCAGGAACTCCCATCTTGAATTCTAAGAAATCAGGTAATATAGACACACCCTGATCCACATTGGTAAACTGATTTTTTTTATTAATAATCATTTTACATTACAAGTATATTGTATGACAAAAGGAAAGTTCTCGTGTACATACTGATATATCAACATAGCTCTATTCGTATCCAGTGTCCTAGCCCCTCACACAGGTACTATAAAGCATAGTCCGTAAATAACATTTTTTAAACATTGTCAGAAAAAAGTGTGATATTAACATTTTTAATACATATGTAATAATAGATTTCTAGATTGTTTCTTACCCTCTCCCCTCATTTACATGTGTGCATGGTCAAACTAAAAGTTTGGGAGTGGGCTTGTGAGGGGAAGGGAGGGAAGGCAAAATACGAGGGACCACTTTTAGCCCCCTTTGATTTTTGCAAATTGAGCTATGTGGGGATGCCTGAATTGGAGAAATCCAGCAGCCCTCCTTGTTGCCTTTCTACAGTTACAGCTTGTGTGTGTGACATGCCTCCCCAGCCTTGGCTGAGGAGATTTCTATACATGAGGTGCAGTGCTTGAGGGATTTCAGTACAGAGTGAGGGTGCTTTGTTGGCAGCATGCGGGCCGGAGGAGAGTCCAGTAGCCATGAGAAGGTAATTATCTATGAGGTTCAGTCCTGAGGAAAATGTTTTCTAGGTAGCCATTCTTGTATGACTTGCTATATTACTGTCCTGAAGCGTGTAGGGTTTCAGGTAGGCCAGGTTTGTCACTGAGGTGGGTTTCCAGAGTTGTGTGGCAAGAAAAGCCCTGACATATTACAAGGTGATATAAACAAAACTGCATTGTCAGAAGTGTGCAACGCAAGGTTACTCAACTGAAAGCTGTGGAACACCAGTGCAAGTAGTCATGTGGCTGCGGAAACACGATTCCCACATTCTCCACGGCAGGCTCCCAACAGCCATAATAAAACTTGCATAAGGCATTACATCGTGCTTGTGGAAATGGAAGTCCAAAATTTTATATTGTCCCTCTTCCTAGCAGTGAATTAGCATACTCTAGCAATGCTCGTGTTGGCAGCCTGAACAACAGTACAAAAACAATTCGGCTGCAGAATCCAAATGGCTTTGTCCAAAATAGAGAGCGAAGAAAGGGGTGGCACAGTTCAAAGACCTCTCAGCGTGGATTTCACATAGGACGAGCGGCAAAAAATGGCTTGGATCTGCATCAGATGCCATTCATATTTCAAAAAAGGATAAAATTAGTTTTAACAGTGTTGTGCTGGAGTGGTTCAATGAAGAATGCCTCATGCCAATGCAACTGAAATCAACCCAGCATTCAGGATATTATTTGTGTGATGACCATAAATCCATTGTCCATTCTGAAAATCAATTAGATGGTGAACCAGTTTGCTCTGTTAGCAATGAAAAAGTAGCTGCTCTTTGATGTGTAGCCAAAAAGGATGACAGTAAGCAAGGAAATAGCAAAACAGCATATACAGGGAATGCCTGTCACATGCTTCCCCAGCTCAATACATTCAACTATTTAGCATTGCACTCTTTGAGTTTTTTCCTTATATCATGAACTCTTTCCAGATACCACCCTCTCTTAAAGTTAAGTCCCATTTTCATTCTATGAATAAATAACTTTACCCTTACTCCTACCTGCATGAGTAAGTGTCACCAAAGTCAATGAGAACTGATGCACATATGACCTATGCCTAAACTGTATTTCAAATTCAGGCTACCATTTTGTATTGCTGCTCACTAAGCAGTGTCAGTGGAGGTGGGAGAGCACAAATCTATCTTTCAACCATTATGCATTATATCAATGCAAGCAGAGAGGAGAAGTGCACATGTGAGTCAGATACATATTTGACAAAGTGAGAACGCAGCATCCACAGTCTACATAATACCAACAGGGATGTGTTAAGCTTTATTTATCACAAGATGGCCCCAGTCTTGTTACATGGGTTTTATTTAGCCCATTGCAAACCATCCCAGTAAAATAATTCCCTTTCCTAGCCATAGCAAAAAATATCCCCCCCCCCAATTAGATTGCTCTCTTTCTCTACAGGCAAAAGATCAAAGAAAAACTTTTTAAAAATCCATCACATTTAGCTTAAATAAAGCCTTGTGGTTTTTAGTCTCCCATATGCCTCTCATAAACACAGTATCTGCCTTCAAATCACAGCAATCTGTGCTCTCCGTAAGTTTCGTTTTTATATCTTTTGAAAACATAGAAATATATAAATATATAATATTTTATTTATACAATGATATATAGGCATCTGGATTCATTTCTGGCATGGCATAGTCAACATGGGTTGTTATATGTGGACATGCCATTTACAAGCCAGGAAACAGACCAGCCACAGTTTTAAGTCCTTTGCCCCACTGATTTCCATGGAAGAAACTGAGCATGCACATAGCCTTCTTGCACTGAAATCCGCAGGACTTGGAAGTGCTTGACTTCAGCTAGACTGTGCCCAATGTGTGCAATCCAAACAAAGGTGGTTGTGCAGAATCCTGCAGAAAGCGATGCAATTTTTAAGGGTTGAGTTCCACTAATTTCTTTAGATTGCACCTTACATGGGTAGGTACTGTATACAAAAATCAGGTTTCATGTAGACATGACTTATTTGATTCTAAAGGGAAAGAAGAATTGCATAGCTATTACTGGAGTGAGATAACAAAGGCCGAGGAAACAAGTACCATGATTCTGTTTAAGAGACTATTTTTTTGTTGCTCAGTAGAGAAATTTTGACTTGGAATTCTAAGCCCACGGGGAAAAGCGAACATCAGCTCTTGCTATATCAGCCAACCCAATGTACTGGGAGAAACATTTTAAGCAGGAACAAAACATCAAATGTCTCTTAGTTGCAGCACCAAAATGCCAGACAAGTCCTTGAGAACCTATCCCAGCAAAGGGAGGGGCACATGCAATACAAATATAATTTCAATGAAAATTTTTTAAAAAGTGCTAGAACCACATTATAGCAAGAGTACACATTTGTATTGTCCTCACTGTGCTTTCACTAATGCAGGAAGAACTTTGGTTTCTTGTTTCACTAGGCTAGTTGCTGTTAGGGTTGGCTTTATGGCCATAGAAACCTGATTCTGTGCACTACTGGCAGGCTGCATGCAAGGTTATATTAAGTGTTTGGTTAGGACGAACCTGAGTTTAAAGACAGTTGTGAAGTCTGCAATCAGATCCCGTTAGGAATTATATGCCTCGGCAGGCATTCAAGGTCCCGAGGTTGATATAAACAGATCTGACACAGACAGATGCAGAATACAGTGGAAACGCCCAATAATAAACAGTATCATTTATAATTTAGAAATGGTGACATATACATAATGATAATCCCTTCTCTGAATATAATAGGATGCCTGATTCATTTCGTTTCCAGAATTGAATGTTTCAGTTTGACTCTTCTTACCCTCAATGCAGAAGGCCTTTGGACTAAACACCAGGCATGAAAAAACAAGCAAGCAAACAAGTAAACCTCCACAAACATTTTGACACCTTGGTGCCCTCTGGTGTCCTTCAATTGTTACTACATTTTTAAGCCTCTTATTTGGTCTGATTAAGAATGGGCGTTGCTCAGTTTAAGCTTCAGCTATCAACTGCATAGCTAGTGCATAACAAGTGAGTACAGACAAATACTCTATCCAGAGCAAGCACGGAAAGACCCACCTGTTCCAGAAATGGCAAGCAATGGCAGTATAATGCTTTTCCACCCAGGAATGCAACAGTAATTTCATTCCAATTGTCACCTACCACTCTTAAACACCTAGGTTTAAAGCACCAGTGCTCCTCGAAATTGTGCGATAGATTGCTGCCGATAATGCAACCCACAGTTTAATCAGACACTTAGTAATTCTGCATGGTATCTTTCTCCCTCAAAATGCTTACCAAATAATATTTCTTTCTCAGTGAGAACATGGAACAAACGAATGGTATTTTGCATAGTATTATGGGTTAGCTACTTGGACAAGGATCACAAATAGTGTTAGCGTAACTGTGCTAATGGAAGGAGATTTTTCTTTCTTTCTGCTTCCCCAGCCCTCTGTGCTGCACAGGTATCAGTGCATTTTGAGGGTGCCTGGAGGTGTATTTGCAGAGGGGGGGGAAGAGGAGTCTCGCTCTCTCCCACCCTCACCCCACTTCCACGGACAGAAGAACCTCCATCAACAGAGTATCGCCTGGATCCTGTTGTTGGCAATTAGCCAATGTACTAATTCTGCTAGTAAATGGTGGCCTTATTGAAGCAGAGCCAGGACTTTATTCCAGAAATCTCTTTTATCTTTTTTACGTCAGTAAAACAAGCAGCACTTGTAACTCCAAGGTAAGGCGCTTCCAGAAGTTTAATAGTTCTGGCATATAAATAGATATATATTTTGGAAACAATATAATTTCAGAGATGGAACATTATTTTTCCATCCAGTGCTAAAACACGGATTCTTAATGGTAGACTTTATTGGAGAAGGAAATTACAATTTTGGAGTCCTCTTGTAGAAACTCATTGTGTGTCCAAAGTCCATTCCTGAAAGGTCACTAATTTAAGACCATAAATGAAAACCCGCTCCTAGAAAACCTCAGTCTAGTTTTGACTAATCTAGATTAACTATTTACACAGGAATAGATAACAGTATTTTGGTGGTTGCGTTTTTTTTAACTGTCCCAGAAAACACAAGAGTTGGATCAGGCCAAGGTTAAGTACCACAGGTTTTTAACCGAATAAATGGAGCGCATGAATTCCTCTACTGAAACTAAGATGACATAAATTTGCTTAATTTTTTTTCTAGGTTGTGCCCTGGTTTAGTTATAACACAACCAGATTTATGAACATGAAGACTGCTCTGAAAATCTGAAGGCAGGGAGACGAGCAAGCACTCAGAGAAGTACTTTTCTGTTCATAGCAAAGAGTGAATTTCCATTACCCATTTCTGCACAGAACATTTCACGTGCATTCAACAAATTATCTGACTTGCCTCCTGCAACCCATTAAGCTTAAAGCAAAGTACATTGGTATCCTGACTTTCTTTACTAACTAGCAAATAAAACTATAAAAAGGGAATTATCAAGATGGGTTCATTAATGTTAACTTGATAGCTTCCCGTAGATGGTAAGGACAACATGCATTCTAGCAAAATCCTTTTTTGCTTTTTTGAGTCTAATAATAAAGATGTAAAGTGAAATGTGGATTACCTGGCCCATGATGGTGAGATAGGCATGTTTCAAAAACTGCATGTGAGCATTCATGGATAACTATTTGTTTCATAATATATCTTGACTTTAGCTAGTTTATTCATTTTGCTAAAACACAAGTATACACATAAAAGAAAGGCTATCTTCTAAATGCCATAAATTATATTTTCCGCCTCTTTTTAATAATTATTTTTGGCCAGAAACTCTATTATTTATGTTCACCATTCAAATATCAGCAAGTTAAAGCAATTATTTTATCTTGACATTATCTACGGAAGGTATCTGGGCCACAGATGATTCAAAGGATCCAAACAACAACCAAATGGCATTGTCAGGAAACAGAAGCAGGCTACTGATTAGAGGGGAAAGGAAGGAAGGAAGGAAGGAAGGAAGGAAGGAAGGAAGGAAGGAAGGAAGGAAGGAAGGAAGGAAGGAGGCACAACTAGCAGTCATGTCTTGTTTCAGTGAGTAATAACAGCTAAAACCCTACCTCAACATACAGTAACTGGTGAACAAATATCAAAGTGAATGGAGGCCTTTTAGTGATGTAAACTATTACAGGACAAGGCTGCTCTCTTACTGCCTATATTATACAGTTGCCTGTGGCCATATCAGTTCCAATCAACTGTGTGCTATACTCACAAAAGTGCTGTGATACAGTCGTGTAAAACAAACATCCTGAATTGGTTTATGGGGCTCTGATACCCATGGTGCTACAACTGCAACAAAAATGTTTTAAATGAGGTACTCTTGAAATATTCTAAATAAAGCATCCTTCTCCTTGTCCTTCCCTCTGTCTCCTTCTCCATCACCACCACCAAGTGGGTGACGCTCAGCAGTTGAATTCTGCGGCCCAAAAACTCAAAATGGCCACTTCACAAATGATGAGAGAGAGAGAGAGAGAGAAGTTTGGGAAGCAAAGAAGACACAACATTTCGTGCTTTTCTCCCACCCACCCACCATAGTGATGCAGGGGGAGGGAGGTGGAGTGAGAAGGTAATGAATGAATCCTATACAGTGGAATCGACTTAAAAGCAACTCAGTCACAGAGGTCTGCACACCTCGTACTCTTCGTTTCCTTTTCCTGCTTGTTTTAGCTGATTCTCCACTTCCATTCCTTTCTCAATGATGGCAGGCAAGTGAAAAGTGTGTTACAGACATTAATATAATCGGTGCAATGAAGTTGTACAAATATATGCCCTGCCTTCCAGGTCCTGCCCCCTTCCTCTCGACCACTCCTCCTCCTTCACTTCATAACATTTTTCCCTTTAAGAAATAATTCTTACAGCATCTTGTGCGTTTATTAGAGACACCTCCTTAAACTCTTTAGCGTCTTTCCTTCCTTCTTTTTGTCAGGGCTGGCTGAGATAAGTCATCTTGACAACTGAAACCATTTCAGAATCTCACAGAGATAGTTATCAAGGCCCTGCACGTTTTTGCTTTGTTCTTTTGCACATCACATTAACAGATTTTTTTTTTAAAAAAAAACTGTAAAGTCCTGAAAAGAGTAAGAAGAATCACATATGTAGGAGAACAATGCTAAGGTTATTACTGGGACAATGAAGGACATACTGATTTTTTTTTAAAAAGGAACAAAAGACACAGGTGTACATGCATTGTAAGAGATAAGGCTTTAACAACTTGCTACGTTATTGTTGAAAACATACTGTTGAAAAATAAAATTATATATTTATATAAATGAAAAGCTATGTTGTAGCAGCAATGGTTCCAGAGATATTTTAGCACCAAGACTGATGGGAAAGGATGGGAGAAAATGGGGAGCACAGGGAGGTAAAGGGGAAAAGTTCAGTGTAACTGACATAATTGCGGTATTATCTAAAACAATGCAGACTGGCATGAGGTTAGTCCCTTGGGAAACATACCACCCTAGTAGTTCTTCTCTGCAAGGGGGGGTGTATTTTACTCCGGTGATCACCTAATATGACTATGGTGCTACCCTACAGCATTAGCAGACCATGGCATAGTCAGCTGTGGAGAGTTTGTGCTCATTAGGGCTTCCTTAACTTGAAACACTGGAGTCCAAAAAAAAAAAGGGGGGGGGGAGATTATCTCTACAAATGAATTTATCATCTCAGTTGGCAAGTCCATTTTCACATTACTTCAAAACTCTGCCACACCACCCTCCAAAAGAAATTCCTGACAGGAATACACAGCCATGTTCCATTTCCTTTTGCCATAGGATAGATTTTGATATAACTTTTAAACCGTAGTCAAAGGGTGATACGTGAACCTCTAAAAAAAATGCTGTCATGTAAAAAACAAATAACCAGAGACAAATTTTGCATTGATATTCCCTGCCACAGAAATAGAGCAGGCATATTTTTACACTTACAAAAAGAAAAGAAAAAGAAAGAAAACAGACAAAAGACACAACCAATTTATGATTATAAAGACCAAGTATAAATAACATAAAATTAGCATACATGTATTTTAAGCCAGTGAGTCTCTACTCAATTACAGGATTCAACTCACTGGCCAACTAGCTTCCACAGCAGCCCATGTTTTCAGAAAGAGTTTTAATTAATTTTCTTATGTCTTACTATATAAAAATATAAGTGTAAAAAGTCCTCCCCCCCAACCCAATCTGTTACATTATGCTATTTTCATCTCAACATGCTATCAATATTGTAAGATATATGCTTTTTGTTAGTAGAGTTTTCACAGGAGATTTGCCTTAAACTGAAAATGCCCACTGGTGTGTTAACTCAGAAAAAAAAAGGGCACCATGGGTGAACTGACAGAAACAAAAGAGCAGGGGAACATTAACCAAATCACCTGAAGAATGTGAACCTGGATGAAATCTGAAAACTGGTAAAGAATCCCCAGATGTATGCACAGGCCTCAGAAATCCCAGTAATTATAAGGAAGGGGCTGAAATGACTCAACAGCTGACTATTAAGGACACAAGCCCACACAAAAAAAGCATAGTATTAGTGAAAAGTAGGGTGGCATTGGCTTGCCACATCTAGCTTATAAATCTTTTCAGCTTGAAATGGTGACTGTGGCCCCAGCACGTTTCTGAAGAATCAAATGTTGCCACCTACATTGCAGCTGCCACGGTTGAAGATGTCAGTAAATGTTAAATGCTGTGTCATTCTTAAAATTGCCTCTTAGCTTCCATCAGATAAGTTTAAACTTTCAGTGTGGGGTTTACATACATACATACATATATATATATAATATATATTTCATATAGCATATCAAAGCTTAGAGTATTGATTTTTTTTTTTAAAAAAGAGAAAAATTCAACAGCCTTCTAAACGAGAAGTATTCTTGCTAAATATCAGGATAAAATTCTGATCCATGGTCCATGCTCTGTAGCATTGGCTTCTGATCCAGGGAGGACATCCTGCTGAGCATCTCTGCAGACAGTGCGTAACTATTGCTAGATTTCTCTTCAAACCAACTATCTAGTGCCCTCTTGGCTTCGAAGTTGGCAATAGGCGGTCCATTAACAGCAATGGTCAAAAGGTCACTCAGCTGTTCCAAAGTAAGCCGAGAGCGATTGTTTTTGCGCACTCTGTGAAGGGCGTTGCGTCCCTTTTCACAACAAGTCGTGGAAGTGGGAAGAACTTTGAGGATCTGAATTATCTTATTTAAAAGAGGAAACCTCTGCCTATACTTACAAATGTGGCCAATTAAATCTTTGAACCCATTTTTGGTATAATAATCCACCTTGAGTTCTCGCCATTCCATCAGCAAACTGCCTCGGGTGTCCATGCCCTCTCTGATGACGTCCGTGGCAAAGGTTGGCACCGCTTCCAGGTGCTCCACGATCTGCACCATGTCTTCCCTGCCGTAGCTCATCAGCTCTTCTGCATTCCTTGGCCAAGTGGCAAGGTCAAACACCTGGCATGCTTTCACAAACGCCCGACTGCGGGGCTCAAATCTTTGAGCAAGGATCACCTGGGTCTTCTGGCATATCTTCTCTCGGATTGATTGGAATTTGGCTTCAGCCACCCGTAGGTTTTTCACAGCAACTCCATTAAAGCTTTCTCGGAAGTTCTCCTCAAATTCCTGAAGGTATTCACCGGGAGAATCTGCTAGCCGGCTGATCTCTTGTACGGCCTCTTCTATTTTGTCATCCACTTGTGACACGAGAAGGTATTCCCCTTGGAAGACAAAGGCAAGGCGTGAAAGCACGGCAATGACATCCAGCAAGAAGTAGATCAGCTTAATGGACTGGTAGTCCATCAGGAACTGCAGGAGGGCCAAGGCAATGGCAGAGGCATCCGCTCTTTGTGTTTGCCCACTGACTTCTTTGAGATGGGCCACTACTTCCAGGTAATCCTTGATCAGAGCATTAAGGACGTTTTGCTCTCCAATGATCCACTTGACTGCTCTAATGTCTCCCAAGAACTCCGTCTCTTCACAGAGAGTAGCAGCTGTCACCCTCAGCTCACACATCAGTCTTGGAGAGTAACGGTAGAAGCTGAGTAACTGCTTCAGGTTGTTCTCTAGCTCCTCCAGGCATGGAAGTTCTTTCCCACTGATGGCATCCAAAACCTCCAAGTGAGGTTTGTGCACCATAAGAGGTAAACAAAGCAACCAAGGCAGAGTCTTTCTGATTGTCATGTACATATTAGCTCTAATGCTGGCAGTAATGTTAGCACCGTCGACTCCCAAACCAACGCTTGGCATTTCATCCTGCAACCTTATTCCCACCGAGGTGAAAGCCCTATCTAATGCCTGAACATAACTATCTGTTGCGGAAAAGCCCAGCTCCTGAAGAGAAAGGAACTCCGTGGCTGGAGGCCCATCACTACTAATGTACTGTACATAAACGGCAACTGTGTCAGCAAGCAAGTCATCACTCTGCCCATCCAAGATGATGCTCAGGAACGGAGACTGCCTGACCCGCTCAACGAGATCCTCTCTCAGAGCTCGAGCGATATGATGGATTAAGATTTGACAGTCCCCCTCGTTCATGTACTGATCCACCACTTTGAGTTCACACTTTCTCAAGAGTTCTGCCAGAGGCCGAAAGTCACAGTACGGACGGCCTTCCATAGCTAAATGGTAGGCCGTGTTGAAGAGCAAGGTCATATTACGGCACATCTCTTCCGTCTTCTCTGGATGCATTCTGAGCCTGTAGAGCTGCAGACACTTCTTGTGGAGGTTGCTCTGGCTATGAAGCTTTATAGTGTGTATCTTAAATTGCTTAGAGCCAATGATGAAGGCTGAAGTCCGAGAAGACTGCACGGTGTATTGCCGGCAAACATGGCACCACATTTCATTCAACGTAGGGGAGTACCTCAAAAACCAAAACTTCTTGAGCCATTCTTGCTTGAAGCGCCGGATCCTCCTGGTGACAGCGGACATCTTGGAGGGCTCATCTGTGGCGGTGATCATGTCATTGGAGACGGACTCGTCTGCAGAATCCACCTCTTGATCATCATCCTCCATGATGGTGGGAACAGACATGTCCGAAACTGCAAAATAAACAAACATATATTTAAAATGGAGAAAATTTGAAGTAGAAATAGGACTGGAGGGTAAGAGAACTTCCATCCTGCGAACAGCCTCTGACTACATATATACTTTTGTTTTTTGACAAAACCAGCACACAAGGGTGAATGTTGGTTTTCAAGCACCTCTACGTCCAATAGTCTTAACTATTTTCAAATTCAGAAAAGATACTGAGACAGGTTTTTGAAAAAAAAATTCAGAAACAAACATACATTTGAATTAAATCAGCCAAGTAAAGAGCGAGTTCCTGTAGAATACAAGAAAGGGGAAAATACCCATTATTTAATTCACACTCACCACAAGCCTTTTTTTTTTCACATTCAACATAGAAAACCAATCATACCTCCTGGAGAGCAGCATGCTATTCTTTCCCCTGAAAGAGAATGTGTCAAGAATACAGCAAACAAATTCACTGCAATTGATTTTTTTTATTATTATTATAGAAAGTGCATGGATTACAGTAAAATGAAATGTGTTTCATCAATACATACACAATCCCAGAACTGTTTGCACACAGAATTAATTTTTTTGTTTCAAAAAAACAAAAAAACAAAACACCCAACCAAATGGCTTCAGTGGTTAACATGCTTCCCAGAACACACAATGCAGAAACATATTTAGACATGAATGTCAAAGGGACTGTCCAAGTACAGTGCGTGAGTAATACTTCTATTGTGAATGACTTACCTGTGGGATATGAAAATGCTTGGTATTCGGGTACCTGAGGAGGTAGTAGAGATGGTTCAACTAACTTGCCAGATCTCAACATATTGAGCTCAGCCTGCAACTCACGAATCTTCTTCTTCAACCGAATGCAGTTGGGACACAGTGATGTGGTTGGGATCTCAAGGGCATCATCCTGAGTTGATGCCAGAGACAGGTCAGTGGGGCTGTTCAGTTTAAAGGACAAGGGTTCTTCGCCTTCCTCTTCCAGCAGGGCAATATCTTTGGATACAGTGAAAGAGGAGCCGCGGGGGACCTTCCACTCACCCTCTTTTCTGCTCCTACTGTGATTTGGAGAGCTGTGTTGAATACCAGTCCCACTGCTCTCTGAGGCATCTTGAGCTTGGAATCTGGAGGACTTCCTAGTGGCAGGAGTACAATTTCTGGTGACTCTATGCTCTTCTGTCTTTGTTGTCTCTAGAGAAGCTTCCAGGACATCTTTGAAGATTAGATCAATTTTCTTTTTCTTTGTTTGGGGCTGAGATACACCTTCTTCAAGGCTGCGTTTGTAAGGACTCTTTCCTTGCTTGGAGGTGGTGAGCTCGAGGGGGTAGATCATATCTTCCCGATTTTCTGTATTTCTCTCTGATCTCTCCCTTAGTAATCTTTTGTCTCCTGCAATGAACAAATCAGGAGTTGGGATGATCAGGGAGGTTTTTGCAACCTTTCTCATCCCAAAGCTATAGCAAAAGAAAGAAGACAAGACTTTCTTCATTTTCACATGTTGCACTACCAAACTAGAATAATGTCTCCGGCATCCTAATATTTGGAGACTGGGTTTTTTGCTTTTAGAGTCAAGCAGAATCTACGTAGCTGTATAGAAAGTGGCCTCAAACACTTCCAGAGAGAAGACAAACTGCAATAGGCAACTACCTTAAATATATCAGGTAGCCAAACTGTGCTCAAATGAGACTATCAAGTTGACTCTGTTGCCTTGTGGAAAATGTAGTGATAGCTTTGACTTGGTAAAAGGTTAGCAGATAAAAAGATCCCCATATGAAACCAATAAACCTCAAAGACTTTTGCATCCTGTTCCAGAATGACACTAGACATGAGAACCGGAGGTGGTTACCATCTCATTACCCATATCACTTATTAATCAAATTCAATTACAAGCTGATGAATGCTAAGAATTCTAAGATGGGGCCTTACAGCTAGCTCTGATAGATTGCAAAATATCTGACCCCTACCTCTTATTCATCAAGAGGCAGAAACGTATGCACATTATGAATAACTTAGAACAAAAGGAATAGCCAGATATCCTTACCTGGAAATTCGAAAGCTGATGGATTTGGGTCAATTTTCATCTTTCTTCTGTCTTGTAAGTAACTTCAAGCAAATGGATGCTTCCCAAACAAGGTGAATTTCATTTGGTTTTAAACCAGATCTGTGCTTTGTAACAGCTGCATGGTAAGGCTGAAATTCCAAATACTAATACCATAGCCTTGATCAACTGCATACTAAGGAGATCCTAGTTGTGTGCATCTTGGGGTGATTATACAATGGATTGATTGGACTGCAGAAGTCCCTAACCAGGAGAGAGGAAACTGGAACATTCATTTCTCCAGAGGACTTCTTCGGACCTTTGTGTGGGCTGGAGGCACAGTAGAGAAAACAATACACTAGGCATAAATGTTGCTTCCCTCTGAAGGACTCCTCAAACTGTTCAACAAAGAGAAGGGTGGGGTGGGGTGGGGAAATGAGCAGAAAGAAGGAATGGGGTGGCGGCGGGGGGGGGGAAGGTTCAACGGAGGGGAAGGGAGAAAAACAGAGAAGGATCCCTGGGCGATGAGAGATCACCTTGAAAGGAGTACCTGGATGGATAAGGAAAGAGAAGAACATGGGGGAGGGGGAAGGACACTTTGCTCCATGGGATGGAAAGTGCACCAGGGATGGTGAGATGAAGGGAGAGGACGATGGTCTAGACTCTATGGGAGCAGAAGGGAAAGAGCACTGAGATAGAGAACAGACAAAGGGAGCTCTATGCCATATGAAAGATAGCAGCAAAACTGCAGTACTGCAGCCAAAACTCATTCCAAGTAACTGACTCAAGGTTTACTTAGCTTTCTATCTGTGAACTTACACAAATGGGATCTTCTTTGCCCATGCAGTATTTCCTCAGAGCCTCTCAGAATTGGGCTGCAAAGCCTCGGTGGGAGTTCTGCCCCTCTCCATTACACACAAGTATTATTTTCCCTCATTTTCTTCAAGAAATTGCTACAAAGGTGCAGACGATCCCATTGATGGAAGTCAGAGACCACAAAGAAGCAGCTAAGTATTTCTGTTCATGCTAGGAGGAATCTGCTAGGGCTGTAGCGTAATTCCAAGTTCAATGAAATTGCACTGGTACAACAATGCAATCTCATTTTAAGCACTTGCCCGTGGGCACTGCGAATCCCGAAAGGGGAATGTTGAAAATATGTAAAACTTGAGACAGAACCATACTCGATGACATGCTGTATAGAATTAAATTACTAAAGACGATTACTTATTTTAAGATGTCTTTACTCAAGTTGACAGCAATACCAACTGAGGTCATTGGCACATTTTCACTTAATCCAATGTCATGCTAATAGATGTTAGCTAGCATGTCATGACTGTCTTCCTCTCCTCACAGCTTTCCATTCTTCCCCAAACACTATATACTGGAGGGTTTCTTAGCCTTCCACCAAAGTTTTTGAGAATGCTTGGAGACGCACGAAGAGAATGAATCAAGGAAAAATATAAACCTTACTGTATTTTCAAAGCAATATACTGTAACAATGTATGGTAATTTCCCCCGCAACCAGGCACTTTCCAGATACAGTACACTGGAGTATAACTTCCACTTGGCATGGCCCTGCTTGGCTGAAGATCACAGGCATTTTAGTTTAGCACATTGGGAGAGTGATGGACAGCTACATAAGTTGTTTTAAAAGTGGTGGTGAAAATAATTCCATTGAGGATTATTGGTTTTTTAATACCTATCTCATTACACTCCAGGGCTTCGTGCTTTGTATTCCAGTTCTTAAACTAAATATAACACAGAACCTTCTACTATGAAATGTTCCATTGGTGTCCACATATATTTCTCAATGGATAAGCCAAGTATCCCTCTAATATTAATGGAGGCCCACCAAAGATAATGGAAAACTGTTGCACAAACAATCACAACTCTGGGGTTATGGTCATTATATAAGATGATACTTAATCAACCGAATATACTGGGGTAATCAACCATCTATAGAAACTACATCAATAGGAATTTATGCAAGACCAGAAACTATAGACAGGATTTGTGCCAATAGGTCTTAAGACTAAGAACAACCTTATCGTGCAAAAGGGCATCTTTTATAAAGCTGTATCTTTTACCAAGTCAAAGCTTCAAGATAACTGCTGTACATTTGATACCCAAAATTGAACTCACTGCCTGTTGCAGACCAAACTGAAGAGTCTTTGATAAATGAAAAGTCATACATTGAACAACTGAACAAATACGATTTTCATATACCGGTAATTCTTTTTTTAAACTATGCAGCCAAAACTCTGCCAGCAGATCCATTCCAATGAACTTTTTTGTTCACCCAAAGAAGACACTTTATGTCATGCCATCATTTCTCATTTGAATAATCCCCCCTGATAGTCTGTCTTTTATTCATTCATTCATATTGCCCAAATTAATCAATAGTCCAAACTGTTTCAGACCCTTTTGCTTCACCCCGTGAGTCTGGACAACTTTGATTCAATCTGGATTCAAACAAATTGGCCTGAATTGGATCAGTTGAATTGGTCGTCATGGAGTTCTGCTGAACAATCCTAAATGTGAACCTATTCTTTAAAAAGCCAAAGTTATTTGAAATTATATGTTTACATGAGAGTATCAGTTCTGTACATTCCATGTGACGTTCCTCCATTAGACCATGAAACACCATTCAATGGTCCCCCTCCAGCACACACTTCCTATGAGCTACAGTAAAAGAATTTTAGGAGAGACAATTCCACTATATTTGATATTCTGTTCACTAGTATAGAGATGAAAAACTATAGCCCAAAACACACTAATCACTGCAATGTGTGTTTTATGTCGTTACAGTTGTGACTGACTCTTTGTGACTCCATGTCCATGGAGTTTTTTTTTTGGGCAGGAATACTGGAGCACCTTGCCAGTTTCTACTCCAGGTGCCTACAGCACCTGGTATTCCCTGGTCTCCCATCCAAGTATTAACCAGGGCCGACCCTGCTTAGCTTCCGAAATCAGGCGAGATCAGATGTGCTTAGGGCATACTTCATATTAAATAATACAAAAACTTGTCCTGCTGAGGTCATTAAAGAACTGAAACCCCATTTTAATTTTAGTCTAGTTTCTAAATATTGTTTCATTCCTCTAAGACACAGAGGGCTAAGATATACTTGTGAGTAGAGATGAACAGACCTGCACGTCTGGACTACACTGCTCAGAATCCTGCAGGCAGCTGTTATCCTTAGGGAATTCTAGGAGTTGTAGTCTAAAACACAAAGTTGGACAAATCCCCTAGCTAAGACATAACTAAATTAGGGAGAAGATAGGAACAAAAGAGGGAAGGCCAGTTCCCTCACATGGGGAGGAAAAGGTCTGATAGAGGGAAAATAGCTAATAAAGGAACCCACCTACCCCTTTTAGAGCTTTACTGTGTATGTGGTGGTGTACATTGGGTTGGAACACTGAGAACATTTTCAGGCAGAGAATGGTTAGAATTCAGCTGATGAAACTATCCAGCATAAATTACCATATATACTTGAGTATAAGTTGACCCTAGTATAAGTCAAGGCCCCTAATAGTGGGGAAATTGATTGACTTGAGTATACCTCGAGTCAATATTTCCCTCTGTTAGAGAGGAAGGATGGGGCTGAGGAGGGCAATCCCGGAGCCACTCCTGCCCCACTGGCACTGGTGGTACTGGTGGCGGCGGCTGATGCTGAAGTTCCCTTTCCCTTTCTCCTCCTCTTCCTCCTCTTGCTCTTCTTCCGATGGGGGTGGGGGAAGCGGTGGGTTTTTAAAACTTTTATCTCTTTCCTGAAGCAGGCGCTGATGCCTGCCATCAGCGCTTGCTTTTGGAGAGAAAAATAGTTTTAAAAACCCTCCACTTCTAACACCCCCAAACACACAATTGGGCATGTAGAGGGAGAAGCGGAGGGTTTTAAAAACTTTTTCTCTCTCCTGAATGAAGCACCATGCAAGCATTCATGGAACGCTTTATTTCCATCCTTTCTGCTAATGTGAGTTTCCAAATGCATTTCTTAATTGGTAGCATTAGAGACTAAACTCAGGATCTTAAAGGTACAACATGTACTTTCCTAGTGTGTGTGTGTGTGTGTGTGTGTGTGTGTGTGTGTGTGGTGTCATTACAGTTGTGACCAACTCTTCGTGACTCCATGTCCATGGAGTTTTCTTGGCAGGAATACTGGAGTGGTTTGCCAGCTCCTGCTCCAGACGCCTACAGCACCTGGTATTCCCTGGTGGTCTCCCATCCAAGTACTAACCAGGGCCGACCCTGCTTAGCTCTGAAATCAGGCGAGATTGGATGTGCTTAGGGCATCTAGGCAGCAATGAGTTATAAAAAATACTTATTACCCCAAATACTGTAGAAGATTCCATTAACTTGAACTTTGCAACTCTTTAGAGTATCGTTGTCCCTCCTACTTTGCCATCTTACTTCCTGCATCACAGAACAAGCTACAGCTAAATACCTTTGAATGCTCAGGCCAAAAGTCTGGAAGCAAGAACTTCGATTGGTGTATGGAAGCAGGTCCAGTGAAAATGGAACCCACTGGCTTAACTTGGTTTCTCCAGATTTCACTCTCCCAACAAATTTCATTGGATCTGCTGAAGTATGAAATGTCTCTTGCAAGGTGGTCCTTCCATGAGCACAGCAGGAAGAAGCCAACATTCCCCAGTTCTGATGAACAAGGTCAAGTATGTATACATGTAGTTGGGGGGCTTGGCTTTCCCCACTCTTTTTTTGAGATGCTGGAGGTCCCCATTGTTGATATGACTTGGCATGCATGTAAGGCACCCCTACCTTCTCAAAACCTGAGCTGCAATCATTTGTGCACCTTATGGGAATGTTCACTTAAAACCTACATGAGGCTTCTCAAATCTGCCCAATGACCATTAGTGTCTTTTTGACATACGTAAAGAAATTGAGTTCATCAGCAGTGTACGACATGTATCAGTTCTCGGAGGTATGGTGCAACTGGAAGACAGCATCACATAATAGGTGGGAAACTAAAAAACCCAGACAAGCAAAGAATGTATTTTTAAATTGATGCTCTTGACTCCTATGCCTATACTGAATGGAACAAAACAACACACACAAACATACATAAACTACTATTTGAGGGATTATTAAAAATCTCATCATCTACTCATTTCCACATCTCATTTTGCATTTTTAAAAAAATCCTTAATTTCATTATCTATCTATCTATCTATCTATCTATCTATCTATCTATCTATCTAT
>JAHTLZ010000016.1:39449487-39495887 GCA_023846285.1 Phrynocephalus versicolor
ATCTATCTATCTATCTATCTATCTATCTATCTATCTATCTATCTATCAACAGCTATGTGTAGTTTCTTCTGATAGGCATGCCCAAAATGTTTTAATAAATCAGTGAGAGTGAAGAAAGGAAAATAAAATGCCCACCTCTTGTGAGGTTTCTGTTGATAGTCTCCTGAGACATGCTGTGCAATCGCTTCATGTAATCGTCACTGTACCAGACCCTCAGCCTCTCCCCTGGCCGGACATCCCGACAGGTCCGGAAGTAAATCCTTTCGCTGTGTTGAAAGGCCATCAGGTTCTGTTCCTTCTCCTCTCGAGATATGGCCACGTACCTGAGAACAAGGAGGAGGGAGGCGTTGAGTCACAGGCAGAGCAAGGCTTAAAAGATATTAAGCAAACCGTTGCCACTGTTGCAGGAAGGGTGACCTTCAGAGCGAGCCAAAGAAAGAAGAAACAGGAGTATTGGATGGCATGAATAATGATATGTAAACCGACAAGAGCTCTAAGGAAATAACCTGCACTACTCTGGAATATTAAACCATTTCAGGAGAAGAGTTTGGGCCTGTTGCTTCCACTTGGCAAGAAAACCATCAACTATTAACAAAGTCAATACGGTCCTGGGGTGCCACTATAATGCCACTAATGACCCCAACTTCATTCTTTTCTCTTTCAGTTTTATCCTTGCACTGATTTTGCACCAAAAAGGGGAAAAGTAGATGTGATCTCATGTGAAGCTGAGCCCCCCTTTTTAGTATCTGGTGGCAGACCAAGAGCTACACCCTAAAGGAGTCAAGAGCTGATCTGCATTTAAAAAAACCTTAAAAACAGTAGTCATAAACTATCAAGTTTGTTACAACAGCCTTGGTTAATTAGAAAATGGATTTTGCAAAACAAACAAAACCTTTAAAGCTCATTTAAGATCTGGAGGGGGAAAACTCATGCTGGGGGAGGGCAGAAAACAGCAACATTGCCCTCATATTACATAAGAGGCCACAAAACTATTCTCTGAATAATTGTAAAAGAAATAAAGAATGAAGAACATTTGGTGGCAAGCAAACTGGTAAACCAAAGACCTATGAGACAGGTGTGAGAAACATGTTGCCCACATCTTCCCTGCAGTCCCAATGTTCCAAATATAGCCTTCCAGCGTCACTCTTGATTTAGTAGAGAAGTAACACTCATGCTCCCTAGGAAGTGATTTTGTTAGGTTTTGAGGGGCCCCACACTCCTATTTTAACATCTCCGTTTTGAAAGGAACAACAAAATCTGGGGCAGGAATCAGAAAAGTGAATGCAGGTCTACCAAGTCCATGGATGACCTCTGAACAGATTACCGGTACTTCTAGTGACTGTTCTCCTTTGTTCTCAGACACCTAAGCCATCTGTTGTTTTGAAGCTCATCAACAACATTTTGAGCTGTGTCCGGGAAGAAACTGGGAATAAATGCAGCCCTTGCATGGGAGAGGAAAGGGGATCTTGGCATCTCTTGTGGCAAATCTGTGAGACCGTTGAGGCTTATTTTGCCATATTGTCTTCATTATGCTTATGTTCTCCTATGGCCCCAGGTGCTGAACCAGAGATGCTTGGCTCCCCTCTGCATTTTGTATTTTATTCCCAAAATCCTTATACACAGTAAGCAAATGAAAGCATCTGGTGCTGTGTCAGTCAGAGATGCTCACGTTTGACTGAGAAGTTTAATTTTGAGTCTCCCCAGATACAGCTTCACTACACAGCTGCTACCCCAGACCAGTTCTGCAGTCAGAAGTGCTAAGACGTCAAGTCAATATGGGAGAAGGCAATCTTGTGACTTCATGGAAAAAGCAAGTTTCAACTTAGGGACATATTTGTTGTGACAATTAAGAACCCTATTACACTTGTCTTTTCTGCCTCACAGAATTTGGGGGTTGGAGCAAGCTCTCAATCTCATTTTGGTAAGGGGATTGATTGCCTGCATTCCAGCAGTGGATGGAACAAAGGGCATCAGATTTGGGGTTAAAGTTACGTGTCTTGCCCCCCAATACAACTGCTTTCCAAAAAGCAAAACTTGGCCAGTCTGCAGGACTGCAGAGTTCCTGTTATATGCAAACGGTTGCAGACTTGATTCAAGTCACAGCAAATCTCCTCCCCAGGCTTTAAACACCTCTTCATCTCAAACCTAGGTAATAACTACAATGGTTTGATGGGGACTTTTAGGGGAATGTTAGACCTGTACTTGATGCATGTATGTTGGTAACTTGCAATAGGGCAATATTTAATATGGTGAAAATACAAGCAACACTTTGGTATTCTCCATTTTAAGCATCAGGGGCTATTTAGTTCTTACTCAGAATACATCACATCTTACAGTGGCTGTTTATCTAACTGGCAACTATCATCCTAAAATGTGCACAGAGATCAAGCTTTATATCTTTAACTACATGGAGTATATTTCTTAGGTGAGAAATTCTTCAAGTGGTGGAACAGATGCATAATAAATATACAATGCAGATCCTACATCATTGATTAAATGAGAGTGCTAGCACAATTTAGAATCTGAGATACTGTATTTAAATCTTTTATAGACCCTTCAGGACATTTACTATACACATGTGTGGACCCTGTCCACTGTCACAAAGAAAATCTTGTAATCTCTTGTGCAAGGGAAAAACTGTTTCATTATATACACACAACATTTCTAGAAGTAATTCTTTACATGTTCTTCTAATGAGGCCTGCTTCTCTCCATTTGTGAGTGACTGGTAAGGAAAGGAAGAATACTATTGGAAATACTGCTTACTACTTCCCACACTGGGAGCTTCACAAACATTGGAAGAGGTCCATCAACATTGGCAGAAAAAGCCACAAAGTATGTAGCTGCTCCTGTTTTGGCAATGAAGCCACCCATTCAGAATCAATGTGAAGCATTGCAAAGCCAGGGTGAAGAGACTAGGACAAAGATACTTTCCAGTTGTGTCAAAAATGTCAAGACCTACTCCCTCTTCTGGGGCATGGTGGATCATCAGGCTAGAGTGCTGAAACTGCTGAAAACTGGCAGCTCGGTGGTTCGAATCCCAGGTGCCACACAGCAAAATGAGCTCCTGCTGTCAACCCCAGCTCCTGCCAACCTAGCAGTTTGAAAGCATGTAAGTGCAAGTAGATAAATAGGTACTGCTGTAAAAATTGGAAACATAAACAGTGTTCCATACAGCCGTGCCGGCCACATGGCCACCGACTTGAACAACACTGCCTCTTTGGCTTGAAAACAGAGATGAGCACTGCCCCTAGACTCGGACACGACTAGCACACATGTGCGAAGAGAACCTTTAACTTTTACTCCCTCTTCCAGATGGACTAAACTACCATGTAACTGTCATAACGGGATACATTTCTTAGACAGCAACTCTGGACCACCCCCCTGAATGTTTTGGACTTCAACTTCCAGAAGCTATAGCCTGTATGGCTAATTTTAAGATACTGTTGTGGCTATAGTCCAAAATATTTGGATAGCCAATATTCCCCATCTATATCGTACATATTTAGAGACAGGCATTGCCTTCTTTCCTTGCAGCTGCATGTTAAGAGGGAAGGATTGAAGGCAGGCAGACAGGGAAGAAGGAAAATTTAATAATTCTGAACAGCTCCATATATTGTATATTCATTCATTTAAATAAATATCCATTCATCTTCTCAGAAAAAGAAAACAGTAAGCCAACAAGCTGTACCAATGTCGTAGTGTTGAAAAATGGTGACAATGTATTTTTAAGGCATTTTTATTTTATATTTTTGTATATGTGCATTTATAGCAATGGATAGTTTAAGAGAAATTCAGAACAGGTCTCGAGATCTTTGAGAAAACTTAGTGCACATCTACACTGTCCTTTTGTTGTTCAAGCTTGCCTGATGTACGATGGTCTCAAAGATTAACGATTACTAAAAGATCCTGTCATTATCAACCCTATTCTGGTTTTGCAATATAAGAGCCATGGCTTCCTTTACTAAGTCAATTCCCCTTAATATGAAACCTTCCTATTTGCCTTCTGCTTTCCAGTTTGCAATGTTTATATGGACTCTGAAAACAGGCAAGTTTCTTGTGTAGAATGTTTATCTGTTGGTCCTCTGAAGCTATAGAGCATGTAGTGTATATTACAAGCTGTAATGTCAAATGTTTTTGTGTGTGTTCATAGTGGGGGGAGGCATGTTTATGTGTTATCTGTGTTACAGCATACATTTTAGGAATATAAATGAACAAATAAGGAACGTAAATGTTGCAAAGAATATATCACACCAAGTATCTCCCTCTGGTTCACTGTCAACATTCAAAAGCTTATACAGTAATACCTTCATTTACAAGCATAATTTGTTCCGGAAACATGCTAGTGAACTCAAACACTGTTATATCAAACCAAATTTCCCCATAAGAAATCATGGAAAGTCAAATGATTCGTTCTGGGGTTCCATAGACCACATACAGAACACACAAAATGCCAAAACTCAAAAGAAGTTGGCTAGAAGTCCACATCCACACCATGGTTTAAGTACCTAGCTGCAGAATCTGCTCTGCCTGGGACTGACAACTAGATTTTATTCTATATTTGTATGTGACAATAATAAAGTGCAATTGTGTAGCCCTACACACACACTTGACTAGCTGTCCCATTACTAGAAATGGTTTGAAAAAATAAGAAAGGATGTCAAAAACAATTAAAATAAAATATAAGTATAAAGAAAAATTAAAACCCTAACCTGCACTCTCCTTTGAAACCCTTCTTGGCTGGTACAAGGGAGCCCTCCCTTCCTTTCTCCTCCCTCTGCTTTGGAGGGTGCCTGAGACAGAACATTCCAGACAATCCCCCCAGTTGGGTGGGGAAGCCCTCATTGGTTCATTTGTGATCATATGACCTGCTCCAATTACTTGTATTGCAACACACTGTTTGTTGATCAAGGCAAAATATAGAAGGAATGTTTGCTTGTCTTGCAAAACACTCTTAAACTAAGGTATTACTGTATTCCATAAATGCCTGACAACTGTATCTGGCCAGATAAAAACAAAAGGTCTTGTGGCACCTTGAAGACTAATGTATTTCATTGACTAATTGCTTTTGTGAACTGTATACCACTTTTTCAAATGAGCAGAATAAGAACTCATTAGACAGATACATGTGACAATCATCATAATTCAGACACATAATGTACCGCTTTTATAATGAAAAAAATGAGATGAACGTTGAAAATGATGTGCTTGATAACAGACATGACTTCAGATCTGCATTCAGAGAGAAGAACAAATAGCCAACAGGCAGTTTGAGTTGTAAGTATTATATATTTATTGCTAACAAAAATAGTCATAAATATTAATTTCCATCACATATGTCAGGATAAGCACAGCAATATATTACTTTAAGGGGAAGTTATAACATGCCAGGTTTTCAAACCAATACGAACAAGGAAGCATCCCTAGCTGGCAGATACAGTAACAAAGAATCTATCCTTTGTCTCCAATTCCTCATCAGACAATATAGTTTTATTTGCACAGATAAATTTATATCACATTTTTTTCTATATATTAATACAGTGGACCCTTGTATAACAAACACTTTGTATAACATAAAATTTGTACAACATAAAAATTCCAGAGATGGGGGAAATTTGCTTAACAGAATCGCCTATGGGGCAAATCTGTACAACATAAAAATGGGATCACTCCGTTTTCAATGCGTTCTTATGGGAAATTTGTATAAAGGAAAATTTGCTTAACAGAATTTCATTTGGAATGAATTAATTCCTTTATACAAGGTGCCACTGTACTTAACTATTCTCGTCTAGTCCGGAAATGACAACTCCCAGAATTTATCACCGCTGAAACTGCACAACTTGTATGGTCATTAGTAAATCATCATCATCATCATCATCATCTCTGCGTGAAGAAGGCAGATGTGCTAGTACCCCTTAAACATGGCAAAATTGTCAGCCATATTTCTTGGGAGACTTCCTGAGCAAACTACGTTGAAAAAAATATTTTTTTGCATGCCTGGGAGTGCTGGGGAACTTCCAAGTTCTAGGTGCACATTTGGGGCCTAGAGGAATGTAGTGGCACCCAAGCCAGGCTTTGCCCTTTAGGTGTTGATTCAACAGTGGAAAGGACAGCAATCCATGCTACAGAAACTGAGTAGCCTCCCATGATTTAGCTATCTCAAAAAAAAGTGTGTGCTCTGGATATGGCTGAGTTCCCAGCGGCAGTTCACCCAAGAAAAAAAATCCTGAAATTTGTTTCTGCAGTTGCATCAACACTAGCTAGTTATTTATGTGACATCAAATCATAACTAACTTACAGCAGCCTTAACAGAGCTTTTAAGATAAGTGAGATGATTAAGGAATAGTTTTACGAGTGCCAATCCCCCAAGGCATTTTCCACAGCCATGTGGGCATTTGAACCCTGGTCTCCAGAAATCTAGTCCATCATACCAGTTACCTGTTTCAACACTACTTCACAAAAACTTGAACTAGGAAAGCAAATGAAATTTGCTCCCCTATATGTCCTCAGGAGAAAGACATTAGGAACAAGCAACATATGTCACTCTTCCTTGTTCAGTCTATGTAGCATCATCAACATATCAAGTACTTTACAGAATTAATGAGAAGATAACATGCCCTGCTGCAACAAACTTACAGTCTAAATTGTTTTGCCATCAGCAAAGCCCATTTACTTTGGAGGCGGAATGCTTTTAGGATTAGATTTCCAGATTTGATGCACTACTTCCATAACATTTATTTACAATTAACTAGTACTTGTTATAGATGCAAAAGTGCATAAATGTTAAAACTGACTAAATCATGCAATAGTGATCCAGACTTTGTCAAACAGATATTACTTCTTAATAATCAATACAGTGGAACCTTGACTTACATACCGCTTGACTTGCAGCATATTTGACTTGCAACAAGAAGGGGCCTGTTTGACTTGAGTCGCAGGCCTTGACTTACATCTCGGAGCCCCGGCACAAAGCACCGGAATCGGGCAGCAGCCACGAACCAGCATCGCGGCTGCCACCTCCAAACTGCTCCTGCCGTCTTCCTCTCCTACGGCAGTGGCGGCTTCAGCGAGGCCAGCTCAGAGCACCTAGAGCTGGTCCTCGGCTTCACCGAAGCCCCCGCTGCTGCCGGAGGAGAAGAAGGGCCGGGAGCTCGGGGCTGGCCTCGCTGGTTAGACAGTCAGCTCAGTCTTGTAAAAAATCTGGCTGCAGAAGTCTGGTCCACAATGGAAGCGTTTTAGTTGGGGAGCTGTAAAGTTGTGGGACTCTAATGGTAAGCATAGAGTTGTTCAGAACTTGGAACATCAGGTTAAAAATCAGTAAAACTTAAATGTTAGACATTGTTGCTATGAACATTAAAAAGTGGAGGTGTATAACTTGTGGACTATAATTCCACTGCCTCCCCCTCTCTTTGAAGAGACATTTCATTTACATCCCCAGAAGGAATCTCCTGTCCCAGTCAAATTTGTGTTAAATTGCTGTTTTTGAGGGTCTTTTTCATCATCTGGAATGGATTAATCCACTTTCCCATTACTTTCTATGGGAAAACTTCGTTTGACTTGTCATGTTTGACTTAAGTCTAGACTACTGGAATGGATTAATGACGTAAGTCAAGGTACCACTGTACTAGTATATTCAGCCCTCTGACATAGGGCTTTAAATCAGCTGGAACACAGCGTCATCAAGTGTATCTTAGCATGCTTGCTACCCAAAGAGCGTTTTGCTTCAGCTGAGGACTTACATCTGGCCAGGAGTTTTAAGCAGAACTAGAAACTTGGCAGAAGAGCAGGTTCTCTGTGTGTGATTTGTGTGTGCACTACTACTCACATTAACACAGAGCAAGAACCATAACAGATCAAGATCATATAGCAAAAGAACTGGGTTTCTTGAGGAAAGCATTTCAGATGAATGGGTATAATTGTTGCAAGGAGGGGGTGGAAGGGAGAAACTGAGAGACAAGAGGGATTTGCTAAGAGGTGTTACAATTTTGTTTTACTGCAGCATGGTAGCTAATTGCCTTGAAATATTATTAAGTAGGAATTAAAAATGTTTTCAGACCCTTTAAAAAGATTAATTAGTGCATGCAGCCTGTGAAGAATTGTTTGGGTTTAAACGTACCAGGTGTTTACGAGATCCCATGTTTCTGTGGTTTAAGTTATAGTGGACAGGTTGGAAGAAGCAATGAAATTCAATACAAGGAACATCAGTGCTACCTTAGACTTGGCCAAGAAGATAAATCTCCACTACCTAAACTTGGCTGGGAAACTGGGAATAATAGTACTGTATATGTTTAATGAAATAAAAAAAATCTCTTCCAATCTTGCTCTTAGACTTTGATAAGGGAATCTTTAGAGATCCATTTTGAAGGAGGATGTGGTGAACTGGGAGGATGGGCAAAAACTTAAGTGATTCATGTAGTTAATCTCATGAGGTCAGAACTAAGCTGACTGAACAAACTGGCACACCTGAATGTCCTATTATGTTTAAACTGCAGTGTAGTAAGCATTTGCCCTTTTCATAATCTTGAAGATGGGATGATAAGTACACATGCCAAAAGTGTGATCTTTTAAAATGTATTAAAGGTTTTTAAAGTGTTTTACTTGGGAACTAATCCCATGAATTTTTTGTAAGTCTTTTTACTTTTGACTGGCACTGGTTTACCTCTCCTTCCTGCATTGTTGTACATCCCTCTTTATGTCTCTATGTATCTAGTTTTAACTGCTGAATCTCAGCAGTCTAGACTAAGGCCAGGAGTGTAGGAACATATGAAGAAAAGCTTTGCTGAATGAGAAAACAAAAAGCCTTTTGCACCTAACTTTTCTAGCTCACAGAATGCTTCGGTTCCTCTAGATCTACACATCACCATTTCCAGAAGTAAAATGGAGATCAAGAGGAAAAAAATAAATATTTTGTGGACTGATATATTATTTAAAGGGCAACTGTCTAACAATAAATCCTAGTTAACACTTCCTGAGTATGAAGGGTCAAGAAAAGAAATCTACACTTTGGCTCTGCAGAAAAGGAAGATTTTTGCAGCCTATATATTCTCATCATTTCTTATCTAAAGTGTTTCACTGGTTCCCTTCCCTGTTCTACAGGCCGGGTGCCATGTTTCTAAGTGCACAGAATAAAGCTGACTGTCGAGCAGCCATTATGTATATACTGTATGTATATGACAAGGGAATTCATAGTGAATTTTTCCTTCAATTAATCATGCTGAAGAGTACTTGATTTTTTTAAAAAATCAACTGCATCTTTCTCATAAGAAGGGAACTAAATGTGGTGTTTTCTCTTCTGTGACCTAGTAGTCCGAGCAAGAGGAGCCTGCTTGGGACGACTTTTACTAATCTCTGCCTTAGGTTGAGAGGAGCTTTCTGATGTGGCTGCCTGGGAGTCAATCTCTTGGCTAGCCTTAGAAATCTGACCCTTATTTGAAGTGTGGAGCTCATCCTTGATTTTGGTTAAGGTTTGGCACATCTGGCTCACCTGCCCAGTCAGGTCAGACATCCTTTGGCTGATTGTGTGCAAGTTATCTGCCATGTCTTTGTGAACTGCCACAAGCTCTTGACAAAACCGGCTGAACAGGTCAGGCTGCTGGCTGCAGGAGTTAAAGACCTGACGGTCAAAGCCAGAGCCAGGTGGGCTTTGCACGTACGGCTGAGAGGGCCTACTGGAGGACTGGGAACATGAGCTCGGCTGTGTCTGTTTCTTCTTTTGGTTCACAATATTCAAGGGATCTGGTAAAGGCAACGAACGAAGGAAAGGCGGCATGGAGAGAAAATCAACTTCGTCTGCTTCCCTCTGCAGTGACGCGAAGCGATGTTGCCGTGAAGGGCCAGATACCTCCTCACCTTCGTCAGCTTGAAACAGAAAAAGAAATACACAATTATTTGCAGGAAGACTCCTACAACTCTATAGTTCTACATCTCAAAAACCATTTAACCTGGGATCTGTGTAAAATCCAGGAGCATTTCTATACTGCTACATTGTCTTCAACGTAAGGTCTTTATACTAAAGTCACTGTTGTTGTTTTTTTAAGAAAAAGAAGATGCCAACTAGCTGTGAAGCAGAAATATGTCTAACTGGGTGACATAAATTAGGGTCAAACAGAACACAGAATTTAACTGGACCTGATTACCAAAAGAAAAACCAACCAACCAACCAACCAACCAACCGAAAAGGAGCTCCAACAAGCAATGGGTCATTGTGAGCAGCCTGTGACACTGGTGGTTTATCCATTCTTGAACACCGTTATGGCACAGGAACTACAGTTTAAGCCTGCACAGTGTACTTTGCTTTACACCTCTGAAATCCATTATTGTACATTACTGCTGTATGTATTTTGGGCAAGTTGCAAACCAAATAGAGATTATTGCTAGCAGGAACACAAAAATATCAACAAAATCTGAAAGGTGGTGTTTCCTGCACTGAAAGTCTAAGAACACTTCTCAAATTTAGATAAAAATGCAACGGCTGTTACTTCATAATCAAAGTTCAATGGGGAGCTTATTATCAGTTGAGTTGAAGTGACTTCTTATATATGCCCTTCCAAATGAGAAAACCTGCGACTTCTGCAATATTGACTGCTATTTCTATGGGACTAGGGATCCTAAAGTAAGCCATAGCTCAATGGAAAGGCTGATACTTTGCTTGGGGAAATGTCTTCAGCATCACCAAATAAATGAGCTCATTAGCAAGGAAGGATATTTCCAAGCAAGACTTTTAAAGCATTAATAACAGCTGGAGTGAGCAGAAGAGGATACACGGGCCAGTGTGAAAGTGGTTCCACAAAAATGCATATAGCACTGTAAATGTGAAAGAAAGGAGCAGCTATGGCTGCAAGGCTACTTCATAGATATCACAGTTCCTCTTTCCCCTAGTCAAGATTCTTTATCAGTGTGAACTGGGTCAGTGTGGTAATCTGTACTTTCGCTTGCTCCAATATCAATCAGAGGATCACATAAAGTACAGCATAACATAACCAGTCAGGAAGAGCTTGGTCATTTTCTCTCTCTTTTGATTGACTGACTGAGTGACCTTTTATACCTCTCATCTAGCAAATAGCTACTCTGGATGGGTTACATAAATGTAATAATTTATGTGGGTGAATGGTCTGGAATATAGAATTACTAGTGAACCAACCTTGTGCTAAGCACAAGATAGTGGATTGAAACCTCTCCTTGCCCCATTTTTGTTGTGTATCTCTGCCTATACTTCTTTGAGGCTTAAAACCCTAGCCCAGGACAGAAGAACCTGTGAGCCCCATGTATTACTGAACTCCAACATGCATGGTATGTAGCCAATAATCAGTAAGGACAGCCACATCTGCAGGGCACCAGGTTCTCCACCTCAGCCCTGAAGCACTTCTCGTGAAGAGGGAGAAGTTTAGATTGCAGAGAAATGTATGGATAGTGCATAAGTTTGTGTGTTGTTGGACTTTTCCACCGAGTTAGCCCACTGTATCAACTGTTGTTCCTAAACCAAAAGAAGCATTGATCTGATTGCTCGTGTTCATAAAAGAATTAGAACACTCTGTACTTACATATCTCTGATGATTGCCTTAAATATCATTGAACTGGATATCAGTTTCAATTCCTTATTTGAGCTCAATGTGATTCAAAGACAGTTATGACTAACTGTTCCATTGATTTCACACAAATACACTTGTCAGTGTCAAACTGAACCTGATTCTAATCCATAAACACCTTATGAAATGCTATGGATAGCAAACTACAAACACTACCTTGAGTGTGTGAAAACTGGGGTTTCACACATTCATAAAAATGAAAACTTCTGACAGAAAGTAAACAGTAGGGAGTGAATTGGGTGCTTGCATCTGCACGCTATGTATTTATTCAAAACCTTGAAGGACCATAGACATTTTAGGGTGGCACCCATATCGATTACATGTGTTCAGACAACCCCCACAGCACCGGTAGCACACAGCCCTGTGCAGACAATGTCTAAACTTCAACATTTGAGAACCAACTCCTAACAAAAATTAGATACTAAATTTTATAACCAAGATGACTCAAGTAAAAAGCTTTTGGTATCCTTCTCCCCTTCTCTTGGTGAAAAAAAACTTTCTCAATGTCTTTACTCCTTTCACTCATCAGAACAGTGACATCACGTTGGGCTAACCTGACAAGGTCCAGCTCCACACAGTCTCTTCAGAAAACTGGAAGGAGGGAAAGCGATGGGATGGAAAGACCCATGTAGAACAGAAAATGCTAACCAGAATAGCTTGACTAGAAAGAAGCCTGGCCTTCTGTTTAATATGCTTTTTCATCAGAACTGATACGTGCAGCAGGGGATGAAGGAGGAGAAGCGATACTTACAGCTGGTTGATGGGCTGTCAACCACGTCCAGATCCGCTCTCCGGAAGCCGTGCATCTGGTGTGACGAATGCAGCGTCGACTTGATGGCTCTCTCGTGGGCGGTCAGGACAATGGCCGAGGGCCTCCCCGGGCTGCTGGGACTGGAGAGGGACCTCTGCATGAAGGCCAATTTGTCTTTGGTCTTTCTCTTCATGTCATCCCATCTGTGCTTAATATCTTTCACAGACCTGGGGACCTGGCTGACCGAGGTGATTTTTCTTGCTATACCTTCCCAGATCTTGTCCCTGTCTGCATGGGACAGACGTATTGTCTCCCTTCCAAACAGCCGAGTTTCGTTCCAGGTCACTTCAGTGACTAGGATGTCCAGCTCTTCCCTGGAGAATTTAGGCTTCCTCTTTCGATCAGACATGTTCCTTGCGTTCAAAGTCCCGCAAAGCATAAACAGTAAAGGGAAATCAATGTGAAGTTTCCTCACGGCTAAAAGTAAGCAGCACATTCACTCCCAGGTTGGAGAGGTTCCTTGCTAAATTCAATTCAAAACATTTCAAGTTTTTCACTCAATACAGAAAGAAGTACATATTTTGCTTGTCAAGTAGCAGTTATGAAAATGAGCTGGTGGTGGGGATTTATAAGCACCATATACACACATTCCAATTTTAGCAACTAATATTTGCAACACACAAAAAAAAAACAAAATTTGGCACATTTTCCATATTCATTCTTCAGCCAGAACAAAAATGCAGGGTCCCAATTCTTGGAAAAAGATAGCATATAATTGAAATGAAACGAAACAAACATATAAACAGAACAAAAACAATAAGACAACATACATTTTGATATAATTCTGGAGATATACAGGGACGAGTTTATTTTTAAATGGATCATCCAAGATATTAACATCTATGTCTAAATTTACTCTTTTGGTTTATATTTCACGATTCAAGAATGAAAGAATTATGCTAGTGTCAAATAAAACTCATTAGTCTTCAAAGTACCCCTAGATTCCTTCCTCTTGTTTTTAGATGACTAATAGCGATTGCTCACTTTTTTAATCGCAAAGGATCCAGAATACTCTACTTTTCAAATAGTTTAAATAAAACCCACTTGATACTGCCAGAGGCCTTTAATAGATAAAAGGGCATTAAGAAAAACAACAAGATACTGAGACGAACTGTAGATTATTTAGAAATGAACAAATTAGCTCAGGAGAAGGGAAGAAGAAAGAGGCTGGCAATCTGGGGAAATAATCTGCAAAATTACTATCAGATACACACAAACATGTTGCTCTGTAAAATATACATACAGTAATGTGTTTTTTACCTTTCGCAGACTTCACCAAAACCTTCCTATCACAGGTACACAGCAAGCAGTCAGCAGCACTTTCACTCATTACAATTAACATGTCGTTGAATCTACTAGGCTGCAGTTCTAAAGCCCAACAATGTGTTCCAATAAAATATTAGACCACATATAAGAATTTCTGCCGCATAAGCAAACAAACAAGACTAAGGATAACGTTATTAAAATGACAAATGCCATGCAAATTAAATCATAGCCTACTTTCCCTCTGGATGTCACGGGTTATCCGCTGTACTCCATTTGAGCTACAGATTTGGGCTACCTTGTCTACAGACATCTCTCATCTGCTGGATCTACCGAAAGGCTCTGAGTGATGATGGCAATAAATTATACCAACTATCATGAGCAGCAGTATGTCTCTACATACCACCTGTTTCAGAGCTCCAGTGTGAGAGTGCTGATGCATTTGTATCCTGCCTGTGAGATTCCCACATTTTGTGGGGACATGATGCTGGACAAGATAAGCCTTGGCCTGATCCAATGTGGTTATTCTTATGCTTTTAATGTCAGCTATAACACCAATTCACATGCCTAGATGCCCTAAGCACATTTAATCTCGCCTGATTTCGGAAGCTAAGCGGGATCGGCCCTGGTTAGTACTTGGATGGGAGATCACCAGGGAATACCAGGTGCTATAGGTGCCTGGAGTAGGAAGTGACAAACCACTCCAGTATTCCTGCCAAGAAAAGTCCATGGACATGGTGTCACAAAGAGTTGGTCACAACTGTAACAACACAACACAAACACACACACAACACCAATCCACTCACAAGGCTATCCTATACAACCTGAATAACACCACAAAACATCCTAAATTGTAAGTTTAAAAAATATGTCTAAAGCCACAGTGAGCCTTAAGATAGCTGATTCAGCTCAACATTTCACCAAAGACTTAAATATTTAGAGTGTTCTTCTATTATTTCACCACTGCTCTGAGAATCCAGCATTTTAAACAGACTGCAAAGAAAAACCTGTCTTGTTGACATCATGCTTTGAAAAGTATGATCATTCTTACATAGCATGAGTTGCAAAATATATGATTTTGGCATCACAATCTTAAATTCAGACAATTCCTAAAAAGAGAACACCCAAAGTGTCACTCATGTGATATTAAGGTAGTATTTCAATGGCGGATGGTGATCCTGTTGTTCACTACTGCTCATTTGAAACATCACTTCCCCCCCGGGGGGTGTCATATTGACTTGCCCCCCCTTAAGCGGACTGAGTGTGAAAAAACGCAACTCAAGCTACCCAACTTCAAAATATGCAAGCACGTTCTCTCTACCCACTTAGTATACTGATCGGTTTTAATTTCTCACATCCCCTGTCTCTTACTTCACAGCTAAATGGCAGAAGCTTCCCTAGATGAAAGACGACACTCTTGAGGGAAGCTGATGGGCAAATCACCCTTGTTGGTTCTCCTCGATGTCTCAGCGGCCTTTGATACCATTTCATATTTATAATGCATGATTTAAACACAGAATCATTTTTCCACAGAGCACTGTTCAAGGAGAAGAATCTAGCAAAATTCTCAAGTCTTTTCAAAGTATTTTCAGTTCAGTTGCTAGGAAACCATATTGTATCTTGAGAGGCACACACACAATTCTCACTCACAAATATTTAAGGTATGCTGTAAAAGAATGGGCAAGCAACAGGACTACACTGCTAGGACATTTTCTTGACTGCAGCAACATAGACATGGGCATGCAACAGGGAAGCCAAGGGATGTCTTGCAACAATCAGTGGAGGCACTCCATTGAAGGTGAACTTTCCTCCTGTTTCTCACTTCACAGAAGCAACATATATGCTAATAGTTCCTATCCTTCCAATTATATCATTATTACCAATAAAGCCGCCAACGGAACTGAACAAAAAGTCAAAAAAGGAGTGTCACTTACTAGGATTTCCCCATTTGGTAAGACATAGAAAATGCAAAGTTTTTCCTGATTATTGACTGCTGTGAGGGGGGGGGGGGATGTGGAAACTTTCTAGTGGGCAGGGGATGGCAGAACACTTAGGGAAAAGGAGGGAATTAAAAATTGAAAGGGGAAAATGAGAAACAAAAAATATCACCTCTGAAGGGAATGCATTATGTGAAGATCTGAGGGTGTTTCTTCCTTCAATCAAAAGAAACCTCATTCTCAATCAGAAATAAAAAAGAAAATAGAAGACAGTTTCTTTCAAGAATGTTTCAATGATAAATTTGGAAGTCACATGCAGACAAAAGCCATTTCTAAAGAATTAACCAGAAGAGAGAAATAATATTTACTCTTCCTTTTCTAGGTCACAAAGACCAACCAAGAGTGGAATGGGAATTGGTCTTACCTCATCCAATTTGATGTCGTCTCATCTGTCCCATCTATGGATTTATAGTGGTTGTTCTTATCAACAATCTGGAGGGAGAAAGTGTAACAGGCTGGTAGGTATCATCAGAAAAAAATGCAGCAATTAAGGTTTAGCTTCTCAGTTGTCAAGAATGGCATAATTACTCAACTAAGAAGGGAGTCGGTGAACAGCCTGCAGAACCGCTTACAAGTGATTCAAATCTGAGCCAGTAGCACAAAAAGTTTGCTCCAGACTACCAAGCTTTCCCCTCCAGTCTACACTTCGAAACTTTCCTTTGCTCTATACCAGGGCTGTCCTACTTTGAACAGCTCGCATCCTACCTGATGGTCCCCAATGTCCCCTGTGGTCGACCCTCGGGGCGGCAGCAGCACAGGTGGCTCGAGGACCCCCAGGGGGGTGCCAAGTGGTTGCTGCCGCTGCCACCTCTGCCTGGGCTCCCAGAGAGGGTGTGGAGGGGTGCCCAGGGACAAACTCAGATTTTACGTTTCCTCTCTTTTACATGTGCGCGCGTGCGCACACACACATCTCCCTTGCTCGGGGGCGCCCTCAGCTCCCTCTGGTGAACAGAGCTGCACAGACGCAAGGCCAGCAGGAAGTCCATGGGAAGGGCCGCCGTGCTTCCTTCCTGGCCAGGGTGCCTTGCAGCTGCGGCAGCAGCAGCGGAGGCGCGTGGGCAGAGCCCCGTTCCCCCGCCGCCCACCCAGGCTGCTCTGCCGGCTCAGCCAGGAGCCCATCTCAGACCGCCCTGCTCCTCCTTCGAGCTCCGGCACTGCAGTGCAGATGGGGTGGGGGTGGGCGCATTCCCTCCCTCCAAGCGGGTGGTGGGGGCTAAGCCATGCGGCGGACGGCCTGCACAGGTCACTCTCTGGCTGGTGCTGCCCAGACCGAGCCTCTGGGGCCCGGAGCGCTCTTGCCAGCTGCAGTGCACAGCGCACAGCACCTGGGTGCCTCCTCTCCAGACTGCAGCCCCTTCCCAGCCAGACCCCTTCAGAGCTCCAGTGCGCCCGCTCCCTTCCCCGGCTTGCGATATTTCAGGGGGACCCCACAGAGGCTGAGTGGGGCACTGGCGCCCTAAGATGCTGTGCCCGGTGGAGCCGGGTAGTGGCGGTCCCCCTCCTCCTTCACCGCCTCCCCCTTCTGGATGGTGTTCACCGCCACCGGTGGCCGCCCCTCCCAGTTCAGCAGCTAGCTCCCCGAGTCCACTGCTGGAGAGGCCGAGGGTGCAGAGGGCGGTCGGGAGAGCCAAATCCAGCACCACGGTCCCAAAACGACAGCTGCTGGGAGGGAAGACAGGAGGTCCACAGGGGGAGCGGGGAACTCCGTGCCTGCCATACGTGGGTAGCAACAGGGGAGGCCAAAGGCAAGGAACCGAGGCGAGCAGCAGGCGGCTACCACCATGCAGGCTCAGGGCCGGCGCTAGGAAATGATACATGGAAGGGAGCGCACATGCACAACGAAGGCTCCACCACCTACATCTCGGCCAAGCCCATTGTCGGCCACCAGCGCGTCGACAAGGCCGGGGTCCTTGAAGCACTTGAGCTGTGTCTCCCACACCAGCTCTGTGTCTCCCCGCCCCCGCATGCCTTGTCAGGGAAAATACCCCACTACCACCAAAGGTGGCATGCCGGGAAACCAGCACGGGCGGGCGACCTCCAATGGTGCTGTGGTTGACTGGTTGCCCGCTCTATACCGAAGACCTCCTCCTCTAATCCAAACTATGGGGGTTTGTTTCTTCAGCAGAAGTTTGAAAGCATTTAACTTGACTGATTCCTACAATATGCACAAGGTCAAGAACATGGTCAGCATCTACTTACTAGCCAAGAGAAGAATCCAGCTGACTTGTCTTGACTGGAGAGCTTCCCTTCGTATGGTCCAAAGATACGGCCTCTGGGGATAGCTTCCCCCACGCAGCGCACATCCCGTTCTCCATTAGGCTCTTTCACCACTTCAATTCCAGGAGGGGCGGTCAGTGCAGCTCGGTCAGGGATGCCAATGGGTACTGGGGCATCTGATACAAACATGGGTGGGCCGTGATTTGGACATTCATCCACAAAATACTCCTGGCAGGACTCACAGACTGGCGGAGGAGAAGAAGGAAATACGAATTATCCTAGACAACTGAATCTGATTTACATACCCTTACAGCATTTCATAGTATTATAGACTCATAGAATCATAGAGTTGGAAGAGACCTCAAGGGCCATCTAGTCCAACCCCCTGCCATGCAGAAACCCCATCACAATATTTTTGACAGATGGCCATCCAGCCTCTGCTTAAAAACCTCCCAACAAGGGAGACTCCACCACCCTTTGTGGCAGCATATTCCACTGCCGAACAGCTCTAACTGTCATGAAGTTCTTTCTAATGTTCAAATGGAATCTCTTTTCCTGTAGTTTGAAACCATTGCCTCGAGTCCTAGTCTCTGAAGCCATGGAAAACAAACCTGTTCCCTCTTCAATATGACATCCTTTCAAATATTTAAACATAGCTATCATATCCCCCCCCCCCAGCCTTCTTTTAGAGAGGCTAAACATTCCCAGTTCGCAAAGCCATTCCTCATAAGACATTTCCTCCAGACCCTCAACCATCCTGGTCGCCCTCCTCTGCACCCGCTCGAGGTTGTCAACATCCTTTTTAAACTGAGGTGCACAGAACTGGACACAGTACTCCAGGTGGGGTCTGACCAGAGCAGAATAGAGTGGTACTATCACTTCCCTCGATCTAGACACTATGGTTCTGTTGATGCAACCAAGAATCGCATTGGCTTTCCTGGCTGCCGCATCACACTGCTGACTCATGTTCAATTTGTGGTCAACCAAGACTCCCAGATCCCTTTCACAGGTACTGTTCTCCAGCCAAGTGTCACCCATCCTATATCTGTGCAATTCATTCTTTTTACCTAGATGTAGCCCCCTACATTTCCCTCTGCTGAAATCCATTCCATTAGCTTTGGCCCAGCATTCTAATCTGTCAAGGTCCTTTTGCATTTTCATCCTATCCTCTACGGAATTAGCAACCCCTCCCAATTTGGTATCATCTGCAAATTTAATTAGCATACTCTCTATTCCTTCCTCCGAGTCATTAATAAAGATATTAAACAGCACTGGACCCAGAACAGAACCCTGGGGCACCCCACTGGTCACATCTCTCCAAGCTGAAGAGAGGCCATTTATGATCACCCTTTGGGTGCAATCAGTCAACCAATTACAAATCCACCTAACAGTTGCACTATTTTAAAGACCACACACACACACACACACACACACACACACACACACACACACACACAAAAGTCCAAAAAGAATCAACAATAGCAAATCATTGCACCAGTTTTGGGTATAGCTTGCCAGCAAACACAACAGAGATGGGAGAACCTATGACTCTCCATATATTACTGACTACCTCTTTGATTGTGTCTGGCTCTGGTTAATGCTGACTAGGACGAAAGGGAGCTGAAGTCCAGTGACATTTGCACAGCTGCAGGTTCACCACTTCTGATACATACAGTCACAGAGATTAACAACCACATCATCTCTATGTTTTTCATTTATGCTTTCTTTGTGGGGATACAGATTGACACGTCTGCTTGAGCCTTCTGAATTAACTGTAGGACATGTCCACAGGGATTCTTGTATAGCAAATCACAGTTTTGGATTCTGGCTTTGTCCTTTTGTGATTTGATTAATATAAACCAGAGTGTTAGTCTGCAAATGCACAAAACATTATTGCCAAGAGATCACCATGATTCCCAAAGAAGCAATTATTTGGGGAAAATATTAGAGCATATTTCTCTTTATGTCATTTAGTAGGACATGTAGCAGAGGACAGGAAGTTCATCATCACAATGAGGGTTAAAAGGCAACTACATCAGGTAACCAGGACACACAACAGGCAAGACTTGTGACTCTGGAATCAAAATCTACACTAGTCACAGACTGTTCTAATTCACCTTCACTCTGCAACTTCTGCCTTCTAACTTTACACCCCAGCTTGATATAACGGATCAGTGTCTGACTGAAAGAACACGCTTGTCACAAAAGAACTTTATCTCTGAATTCTACTTTTCTCTATGCACAATGGCTGTGATGTGATTCCAAATGACTACATATTCTTCTCAAAAGTTCAAGAAGGACAGGAATAATATTTCAGCCAATGGGATACTTACACCAGAAATCCACTTGCTGAAAACTCTTGGACATGATCAAATCCTGCTTTCCTTTCAGTTTTTTAAGTTCTACATCCACAGACTGGGAGTCACGCTTTCCAGAGCTGATGAGAAAAATTAATAAAGAGGAAACATAAGAATTTTATATTCTAGATGGAGGAAAAAACAAATTACACAGAGGGAGAAAAGTATGTTTTAAAACAATGAGGCAAAAAAAACATAGAATTCACTTTTTCCTACCATAAAACCTTCTAGTGTATGCATGTACTTTCTAAAATGCTTTAGCGTGTAATGAAAATACACAGCACTCATCATGTTCCCATGATCCCGAGTACAGCTAGGAGAATACTGGTCTTCAGACAAGAGCAACGGCCAAGTGCCTGCTGATCACATAGTCCTTAATCTAAATGTGGCCTTCTATGGTGACACTAACTTCTTCCAAGCTTATCCTCCGAATGCATCATGAAATGCTGACTGCAGTACTTTTTAAAACCAGGTTCTTTGGGGCTATGAAGTTTGTTACAAGCTGATCAGGGGTTCCTTGATGAGAAAAGTGTGCCAATGATCAGTTTGCCACTATCAGCATTCTTAACAAATGTACTTTGCCTTGGTAAGTTCACAGATGAAGGCCCTGAGCCTCCAGGGCCAGATGGCACAGAGGAACAGGCAGCCTCCAATGACCAGAGGCCATGAAAGACTCTTATAGAATCCCCCCTTGTAAAGGCAGCAAGCCCAAGAAACAGAAAGGCCTCCTCTTGGTCCAAGGAAGCAGTGCCAGACAAAGGCACAAACCAGATGGGAAACAACCCAGCAGAGTTTACAAGGGAGGCCTCCTTAGTCATAGAGGCTTCCTCTTTTAAGAGGTGGCAAGTGCTCCAGCACTGGAGGCAATCAAGAGAAATGTGGACAGCCATCTGGCAGATATCCTTTGATTTGCATTCCTGCATCGAGCAGGGGAGCTAGCCTTGGTGGCCTTGTAGGTTCATTCCAAATTCACTATTCTATAATTCTATGATTCAGTCAGGGGTCCTGTTAGAATGTGAGCCCTCGTACTTTGGAGACTTGATGCTAGAAAGCCAGCATTTGATTTCAGAATAGCACAATGGATAACCTATTCTTTTTCTCTAGTTTTCTTTAGAGGGCCTTCTTTTTCGGATTCTTGCTTGCTTGACCTCCTGGCAAGCTCAGTTGCTTCAATTACTCTCCTGGCTACTCTATGCCTGAACTGACGTATTAACAGGACTGCGATTTATGACATGACCCTGCTGCACTTTGACCACTCCTTTGCCTGCAGTGCTGTAATCCTTGCTTCTGTTTCCACTGTATACTGACCCAGCCTGGTGTTTGTGGACTTCTCCTGCTGGTCACCCTTGAGACACTGCACCTCTGTCTGGCATGCTCCCCAGACAGTTGGAAACTGGCAGCTAGAGAACAGGACACACAGAGACTCAGAGAACAGTTGTATGTTTCTGTGTATATTCACACTGCAGCAGATTATACCTAGGCCCCACAGATTCCCTCTATAAATTGAAAATGCAACCTAAAACTTGTCTGAAGAATACTTTGCAATATGGAGACATTTCATGGAAGTTGTGCAGGCAACCCATTTCGCACAAATCAATGTGGAACGTTTTCTTAGGAGTAACATTTGTCATGTATAGACTCAGCATTTTCTCTTACCAAAGCTGACCATACTCCTCTTCCCGGCACGGAGAGCAAGGTTCCGTCTTGATAGTCACCATCTCCCCCAAGCAATCATTTCGTTTTTCACTCATGTTCTGTAATGCATTCAAGATTGGCAGAAAGCTAAATAATTCTGGACACGGTAGTACTTCATTTCAAAGAAGTTTCATTTGCAGCTCTTAAGGGGAAAAATCATCTTGATCCTCCAGCTGATAAGACGGTCTACTGCAATCATAAAAGCAGCTACCAAAAATGAATAATCAACTTTGTGTGTGTGTGTGTGTGAAGCAGCAGTATCAATGCTACTGCCTCAAAAATCTAGTTCAAAAAGAAAGCTGGAAGAAGGCTGGCTGGGATCCCAGTAATTTGCCTGCATGTTTAGAAACTGATTAAAAATAGAACTGATAAAACTTTTGCTGCAACTTGCTATGATACCGCAGGATCTCCCCCACAACACTAATCAGTTGATCATGAAGACCGATTCCCCCCAATGTGCTGAAATGAACCATAAAACAAGGCCATTTTTCTCTTGCATGCTGAAGAGAGGGTTTATTTATTTTATTTATTTATTTATTGGATTTTTATACTGTCCCTCTGGCAGCAAGGTCACTCTGGGCAGTTTACCGCAATTAATGCATTCAAACAATTCATACAATAAAACCATAAATAGTAACACAATAAAACAAAAATAAAATAAAAATAATATTAAAGTGACATAAAACAATATATTATTATTGGCAGGCTAATCAGTTAAAATCAAGATTTAATGGGTGAACACTGAGTTGGAATTATATTTGGGGGAATGCCTGCTCAAATAACCAAGTTTTTAATACTTTTTTAAAGGCAGCCAAAGAGGGGGCCAAGCAGATGTCTGGTGGAAGGTTATTCCACAGGTGAGGGGCAACGGCAGAAAAGGGGCTATTTCTTGTTTTTTCCTTTCGGCCCTCTCGTGGTGTTAGTTGCTTCAGACACCTAGCCTGGGAGGATTGGGTATTATGGGCGGTTTTCAAAGGGAGAAGGCGCTCTGACAAGTAGCGAGGTCCTAAACCGTTTAGGGCTTTGTATGTCATGGTTAAAACCTTGAAGTCGATGCGGAACCGAACTGGAAGCCAGTGCAGGGCGGCCAGCACTGGGGATATATGATCGTATTTTCTAGTCCCAGTCAGCTATCTGGCCGCCGTGTTCTGGGTCAGCTGGAGTCTCCGCATCAGCCTCAAGGGCAGCCTCACGTAGAGAGCATTGCAATAGTCCAGTCTTGAGACTACCAATGCATGGACCAGCGTGGTGAGAGCCCCCATGTCCAGATAGGGACGCAGTTGAGCAATCTGCCGTAGAATGTGAGATCTATGAACCAGGGTAAGCTGGATGCAGTCAAACGTGAGATGGCAAGAATAAACATTGACATCTTGGGCATCAGTGAACTTAAATGGACAGGAATGGGTGAATTCAGTTCAGATGACTATCACATCTACTACTGTGGGCAAGAATCCCATAGAAGAAATGGAGTAGCCCTCACAGTCAACAATAGAGTGAGAAAAGCAGTGCTAGGATACAACCTAAAAAATGATAGAATGATTTTGGTACAATTCCAAGGCAGTCCTTTCAACATCACAGTAATCCAAGTTTATGCACCAACTACTGGTGCTGAAGAGTCTGAGACTGACCGATTTTATGAAGACTTACAAGAACTTCTAGAACTGTGTGAGGGAAACTTCTGAGATGGGAAGAGAGGGACCCCTGCACGTCTAGCTGAGAGGATGGAGAAGCCAGGGGAGAAAGGGGAATCGGAGAAACAACTGACAGTGACACCTGTGGAAAGGTTTATGATACTGAAGGGATACTATGATGCCCTTAAATTAATTGAGCAGCATAAGGAAAGAGAGAAGGAAGAGGACCCAGGGCAGACCGAAAGTAAAAAGGAGGACTTGGCGGGAAAAGCGGACCAATCCGCTCCAGTGGAGGTGGGGTTCAGGACTTGTAAAAAGGGAGCAAAACAGGAGCTTCCAGAAGGATGGGAGTGGGTATGGATGGAGAACCCATGGACGGGAGACTGGGAACAAATGATGATGCCCCACAAAGAGGCTGAGAGCTACAGACGTAGGGCACACAGACAGAAGTGCTCTTATTGGGGAGAGAGGGAGTACAGAGTGTACAACCGGAAACGCAAAGAGATTCGCAAGGAGACTGAGCTAGAAGAATGCCTGGCAAAGATCTGGATGGAAGTCAAGGCCGGGACGTTGGACCCTCGGGAGGACTTGACCAGGAGACCCGACTATCCTTTGCATGCACCCCAGCGGAGACCCCCTGGTCCCAGGTGCACTTCGGAATTTGGGATACAAGTGGGAAGACCCCAACCCGCCGTGAAGGAGACTGGGATACAGGTGGAGGGGCTGAGGCTTTCGGAGAGGGAGTAAGAGAGCTGTGGTGGAGCAGAATACCCACAAGTGGTGGTGGGGAACTTGATCACATTCTAGAAACCCCAACGTATGGAGGAAAGAACCCGTTCTTGTCTGATGTTAAAGATGTTGAAACTGCAGTTAGAAGAAAAACCTCATTTATTGTTGATGAACCCAATAAAAGTTATGTTTATTCGTTGCGAGAGATGCCTTCTTTGAAGTTCGGAGGGCAGGACGCCTGGGCTAAAGCTGAACCCTCACAAACTGACACCAAAGAAAGATGTTCTTCTCATAATAGGGGATTAGAATGCTAAAGTAGGGAGTCAAGTGATAAAAGGAATAACTGGCAAGTTTGGCCTTGGAGTTCCAAATGAAGCAGGGCAAAGGCTAACTGAGTTTTGTCAAGAGAACAAGCTGGTCATTGCAAACACTCTTTTCCAACAACACAAAAGGCGACTCTACACATGGACATCACCAGATGGACAATACCGGAATCAGATTGATTATGTTCTCTGCAGCCAAAGATGGAGGAGCTCTATACAGTAAGCAAAAACAAGACCTGGTGCTGACTGTGGCTCAGATCATCAGCTTCTTATTTCAAAATTCAAACTTAAACTGAAGAAAGTAGGGAAGACCACTGAGCCAGTCAGGTATAATCTAAGTCAAATCCTGTATGAATACACAGTGGAAGTGAAGAATAGATTCAAGGAACTAGATTTGGTGGACAGAACACCTGAAGAACTATGGATGGAGACTTGTAACATTGTACAGGAGGCTGCAATGAAAAGTATTCCAAAGAAAAGAAAATGCAAGAAAGCAAAGTGGTTGCCCAATGAGGTCCTACAAATAGCGGAGGAGAGAAGGGACGCAAAATGCAAGGGAGAAAAGGAAAGATACAGAAAATTGAATGCAGACTTCCAAAGAATAGCAAGGAGAGACAGGGTGGCCTTCTTGAATGAACAGTGCAAAGAAATAGAGGGAAACAACAGAAAAGGAAAAACCAGAGATCTATTCAAGAAAATTGGAGATATTAAAGGGGCATTTTGTGCAATGATGGATATGATAAAGGACAAAAATGGTAGGGACCTAACTGAAGCAGAAGAGATCAAGAAGAGATGGCAAGAATATACAGAAGAATTATATCAGAAAGATCTGGATGTCCCTGATAACCAAGATAGCGTAGTTGCTGACCTGGAGCCAGACATCCTGGAAAGTGAAGTCAAGTGGGCCTTAGAAAGCATTGCAAACAACAAGGCCAGTGGAGGGGACAGCATTCCAATTGAACTCTTTAAAATCTTAAAAGAGGATGCTGTAAAGGTGCTGCATACGATATGCCAGCAAATTTGGAAAACCCAGCAGTGGCCAGAGGACTGGAAAAGATTGGTCTACATCCCAATCCCAAAGGAAACGCTAAAGAATGCTCCAACTATCGCACAATTGCACTCGTTTCACACGCTAGCAAGGTTATGCTCAAAATTCTATAAGGCAGGCTTCAGAAGTATGTGGAAAGAGAACTTCCAGAAGTACAAGCTGGATTTCGAAGGGGCAGAGGAACTAGAGATCAAATCGCCAACATGCGCTGGATTATGGAGAAAGCCAGAGAGTTCCAGAAAAACATCTACTTCTGCTTCATTGACTATGCCAAAGCCTTTGACTGTGTAGACCACAACAAACTATGGCAAGTCCTTAAAGGAATGGGAGTGCCTGACCACCTTATCTGTCTCCTAAGAAATCTATATGTGGGACAAGCAGCAACTGTCAGAACTGGATATGAAACAACTGACTGGTTTAGAATTGGGAAAGGAGTGTGACAAGGCTGTATACTGTCACCGTGCTTATTTAACTTATATGCAGAGAACATCATGAGAAAGGCAGGTCTGGATGAATCACAAGCCGGAATTAAGATTGCCGGAAGAAATATCAACAACCTCAGATACGCAGATGATACTACTCTAATAGCAGAGAGTGAGGAGGAATTAAAGAATCTCTTAATGAGGGTGAAAGAGGAGAGTGAAAAAAATGGGCTGAAGCTCAACATCAAAAAAACTAAGATCATGGCCACCGGTCCCATCACCTCCTGGCGAACAGAAGGGGAAGAAATGGAGGCAATGACAGAGTTTATTTTCTTGGGCTCCTTGATCACTGCAGATGGCAACTGCAGCAACGAAATAAAAAGATGCCTGCTTCTTGGGAGGAAAGCAATGGCAAAGCTAGGCAGCATCTTAAAGAGCAGAGACATCACTTTGCCAACTAAGGTCCGGATAGTCAAAGCTATGGTTTTTCCAGTAGTGATGTATGGAAGTGAAAGCTGGACTATAAAGAAGGCTGATTGCCGCAGAATTGATGCTTTTGAGCTGTGGTGCTGGAGGAGAGTCTTGAGAGTCCCCTGGACTGCAAGGAGATCAAACCTATCAATTCTGAAAGAAATCAACCCCGAATGTTCACTGGAAGGACAGATTTTGAAGCTGAGGCTCCAGTACTCCAGGCCACCTCATGAGAAGAGAGGACTCCTTGGAAAAGTCCCTGATGTTGGGAAAGATTGAAGGCAAAAAGAAAAGAGGACGGCAGAGAATGAGACGGCTGGATGGTGTCATCGATGCAACCAATATGAATTTGACAAAACTCCGGTAGGCAGTGGAGGATAGGAAGACCTAGCAAGCTCTGGTCCATGAGGTCACGAAGAGTCGGGCACGACTGAACGACTGAACAACAACAACAAATTGGGTGTCTAGGAATCCATGCAGAATGACAGTTTTCTATATCAGTGACTCTCTACCAGCTGCAGCCTAGTCAGTGCCACTAGGACACAGCACAAGTCTAGGTGGAATGCCGGCTGTCTATGACTAAGAAGTTACTTTCCTCACCCACTCATGTCCTCCTATAAGTTACATGCCATCTCCTACTCACCTAACTTGTCACAGATCCACCTGTGCTCTTCCAACATACTAGCTTTAACTCCTGGCACTTGGTGTTTCTCTTAATCTCCTATATTATATGATCATCAGACTTTTTTTACTGTTGTGCCAACTCCATCCAATGATAAAATATAACAACATCCCCTATAAACCTATACACATCCATCTGGGGAAATAAAATATCTATCTATCTATCTATCTATCTATCTATCTATCTATCTATCTATCTATCTATCTATCTATCTATCTATCTATCTATCTATCTATCTATAATCCAGGTTCTTCCATATAGTGTTTTATGAGACATAGAAAATAAAAAATAATTGATTTAAATCAACAGTTAAGTTAGTTGATTAAATCTAGAAATGACATAGTATACCTCCAAGAGCCTCAAGTAGACCAATGACTAATTTTCAATACGAGGCAAAATCAAATTGAAACAAAACAAGACAATACTTGTTTTGTTTTTCTTTGATTTTGCCTGGAATTCTTGAAAAGACTAACACAGCTACCTTCTGCAAAACATCTAATTTTTAATAGTGGTTTGTCATGGGCATTTGATGGGCTTTTCTACAATATTTTTAAGATATACCTCAACTACAAGATGCTTTCCCCATGGCAAACTAAGTAGGGATAAATATTCTGAAATATTAAAAATTACTTTTGCTTATGCCAAAAGATGTCTGAAACTGATAGAAAGACATGAACTTCCACTTATTAATTTTTCAGCTTAAATCCTTGGACTAGTAATTACATTTGGAAACTTGTTCCTCCAAAGCCCTAACTTTGTCCACTGATAACTAGCTTTTAAACACTCTTCTCATAAACATTTGGATCGCTCTCTAGCTGGGTGTGTCATGTAACCTGAACTATGAGAACTCCCCCTGCCCCGGCTATAAACAAAGTAGTTTATCTGCTGTCCAGCTGTGTACATTTCATTTTACCATACAATAATGGTTGCCACAATCTGCCCTTTTGGAGAGAAAGGTGTGGTATAAATATTTTTAAATAAATAAATGTTTCTTAAAAAACATTTTGCTGATATAAGAAAAAAAGTCTTACATAGCTAACAACCCATACTTTATGGGTTTCTGCACTTTTTAGGCCATTGTTCACCTTAAGGCTATTGAGACTGCTGTCTACTTAAGGAGCCTATTCAGGTCACTGTTCATCTTATGAGCCTATTTCAGACCAGAAATAGTGACCAGAGTGACAAGAGGTAAAAATGAACTACAAAATGGAGGACTCGTAACTAGCTTTCTTCAGACTGACGAAGCTGTTTGGATGAGAAGCGAAACATTTCAATCTCTCAAGAAAAACAAGTCCAGTTACCATGACTCAACTTCCAGATAAACTCACCTGGATGACTGAAAATCTTCACAGACATGTTACAAAGAATATATAGTTGTAATCAAAATTATCCAACCCTATTGCACAGATTTATTACCAAAATTTACAGACTTATAGTCAGCATATATAGGACGTATGTGAAATGGGCTCTTTGGGACAGAAAAAATGTTTCTACAATTTTGAGTATGGATGACTTTACCCCCATTAAAATGCCTTATTATGCAAAGGTTGTGTGCTTACTATTTATTTATTTATTTATTTATTTATTTATTTATTTATTTATTTATTTATTTACAAGATTTTTTAGCCACCCCACTGCCAGGTGGTCTCAGTTGTGGGCTACCTGGTTATTTAAAAAAGGAGTCACCACTTGGAAAGGGTTGGGAACCAGTGTCCCTGTTCAAAATGGAAGCCCTTGGTCTGACAAGGGCAAGAGGAAAATCTAGGCTTCTCTGGGCAGTGCATTCCAAAGCCTGGGAGTACCTATTGCAAAGAATCTCCCCACCTCAGCTGCCTTGCCTTTGATGGGTGGGTGTAGTTCTTCACAACACTTCACACATGTCTTCCTGATAAAACTACAGGCTACTGCATGACACAACTGCCAGATTAAAATATTCTGCACTCAACTATGCAAGAAGATAAATTTAAATCTTACCCTTCTGTAGAAAATGGGAGCAGCCTTGTGTAACAAAGACAGAATACTGATGGCTCCACTAAAAACATTTAATGAGGTAATAACTTTCACCATGAATAGCCCAAAGTGGAGCACTTGGGGTTGAGTGGTGAAAGAAACGACAATTTCAATATGCTCAAGAAATATCATGTGGAAAACAGCCAATGAAAGCAAGCACTTTCCATACAATAATTTTATTCAGCAGTGTTTATCAGGAACATTATTTACTAATCTATGTGGATCTGGAAATAAATCTTGTCCTCAGATAAAATGTTACATCTATTTGAAAAAGAGCTTAAATTGACAAATTCTGACAGTTATCAGCACTGTTAAGTGCATTCCCCACAAATTAGAAAAATGATTTAGACCAGGGCTGTTCAGCTTTGAAGAGGCCGAGGTCTACTTTTTCTGGCCCAGACTGTCTGAGGGCTACTACACTAAAACCTCTACTTATGAATTTTATCTGTTCCGGGCACATGCTCATAAGTAAAAACTTTTGAGCAGCGGTTTCCAACAGGAATGCATTGAAAACCAATTAATCCGTTCTGGAGGGAACAGATTTCAATGTACAATGGCGCTTGAACTTCCCCGCTCGGCTGAGACAGTGGGCTGGCAGGCCCAGAATTTCCTGGGGCAGTGGTGGTCGTTGGGATGGGGGAGGCAGGGGTGGAGAACATACCCCCTCACTTTTTTTATTGATGGCCGGTGGGCTACTTTTGAACCCTTCGCAGGCTACTGGTAGCCCGCGGTCTACCTGTTGTGCAGGCCTGATTTAGACAAATATAAAACCCAAGACATTCTGCTTCAAATATCTCAAAATACAATTGTTTGTAAATCCCATGGTTAAACCAGGGATATGAATAGGCCCTAGTGCTGAACTGCAATGTATGTATTTCCAGGAAAGCTATACATTTGTTTATTTAGTATGATAAAAATTGGTATACAGCCATTCCAGGACTTTCCAAATAAGGAGGACACTTTCAAAACACAGGGGCAAGATAAATTTTAACTTCCAAGAGGCAGAATACAAAGATTACTACAAAATAGAAATCACCAGTGATTCTCTACCTTGAGGAACCCCGGTGTTCTTGAGACTGTAAATCCCATAAGCCCTCACTACTAGCTGTGCTGGGTAGGATTTCTTGGAGATGCAGTTTATGAACAGCAGGATTACCCCACTGCTCTAGACCAATCATCCAGACAGAAAACATCAACAGCACTGTTACAGGGAGAGGAAGAACTCATAGAATCATAGAGTTGGAAGAGACCTCAAGGACCGTCCAGTCCAACCCCCTGCCTTGCAGGAACCCCATCACAATATTTCCGACATATGGCCATCCAGCCTCTGCTTAAAAACCTCCAAAGGAGACTCCACCACCCTTTACGGCAGCATATTCCACTGCCGAACAGCTCTAACTGTCATGAAGTTCTTCCTAATGTTCAAATGGAATCTCTCTTCCTGTAGTTTGAAACCATTGCCCCAAGTCCCAGTCTCTGAAGCCATAGAAAACAAACCTGTTCACTCTTCAATATATCCTTTCAAATATTTAAACATAACTAAGCACACTAAGGCTCTGAAAACTGTTGGCTGCAAAGTCGGCAGCTTGGCGGTTCAAATCCCGGGTGCCATGCAGCTAGAGTTGGACACGACTAGCAGGCTAGTGCAGGGTGGACATTTACCTTTTTACAGACTTCTTCAAATCCCACCATAGATTTGCCTTCTTCAAATCCCACCAGAGAGTTTCTATGGGGTTCAAGTCAGGTGATGGATGACGAGGTGACCAGGACTTTTTCTTCAACCAAGCCTTGGTGGCATCTGAGGTATGCTCAGGATCATTGTCCTTTTGGAAGGCCCAATGACGCCCAATCTTCAGCTTCCTCAGATGGCAGGATGTTTTTTCCTAGGATTTCTGATATCGTACTCTCCGGCCACTTCACGCTTCATATATTGCGGGCCCTATAGCAGATTTACTGGGACCACAGGCACAGGAACAGGTGGGTGGCAGGGCAGTGAGTGGGTAGCGCTAGGCCCAGGGCAAGCTCCAGAGGCCCAGCACAGGCCCACTGCTTGGCCTAGAAGTCACTTCCGGTTCGCCAGAAGCCACTTATGGTCCCTGTACAGGCTCCAGAAGCCTAGCGCAGGTCCTGGAAGTCACTTCTGGTCTGCCAGAAGTCATTTCCAGTTTGCTGGAAACCACTTCTGGCCCTTGTACAAGCCCAACAAGCCCACTGGAAGCCTATTTGGGAGCAGCACCAGGCCTGAGGTGAGTTCAGGAGGCCCCACACAGGCCTGCCGGTCCCGGCCCGGCCCACAGATAAAGGCTCCGCATATCGCAGATTGTGGGTGGGTCGAAAGCCTAACCCCTGTGATAAATGGGGAACTACTGTTCAGGGGATCCATCTTGCCTTCCACAAGTTACAGGTTTCCAGTGTGAAATGATAAAAAGCAGCCCCAGGGCATCATAGGGCCACCATCATGCTTTACTGCTGGCAGTGTTCTTTTCAGAAAACGGATCATTCTTCTTCCTCCAGACACATCACTGATCTACCAGGATAAGTTCCAGTTTGGGTTCATAACTCCCCAGAACAGACTTCTGAAACTTTTATGGCTTAATTTATATGGTTTTGACTATAATGGAGCCCAATTTTCTTATGCTTTTGGATCAGTAGTAGTGTATGAACTGGAGTCTGGAAGCCTGCATTTAGCACCTTATTGTGCAAAAATGAAACCTTGATTCCTGTTGCCACCAAGTCTGGCTGCAGTTCTTTTTCAGTCACTCAAGGGTTTTTCTCAACCTGCCTTCTCAAAAATCTGGTTGCAGTTGTTGACTGCTTTCATTTTTTTTGGCCTGACCAGATAATGTATCTGCTGTTCCTTTAAATTTGAACTTGCAAACTATGTATCCAGTAGCATCTCTAGCAACATCCTGTGCCTTCACTATCTTTTACCATCCTCTTCCCTGTTTGTGAAGCTTGATGACCTCTTAACTTTTTGGACCCTTCTTTTGATTAACAGTAATACAGTAATCCTCCATTTTCACAGGGGTTAGGGACCCCTCCTGACATGCAATAATGGAAAATCCTCCATATGCGGATTCTGGGTGGGATTGGGACTGGGGGGCCTATCTGGGGCCCCCTACACTTACGTGAGGCCTGGTGCTGCCCCAAACCGGCCTCCAACAGCTTCCTGGGCCTGTCAGAGGCTGAAGAATTGGTTACAGCAATCTGGAAGTCACTTCTGGTTCACCAGAAATCACTTCTGGGGCCTCCGACAGGCCAAGGAAGCCTGTTGGAGGCCCGTTCGGAGTAGCACCAGGCCTGGGGTAAGTGCAGGAGGCTTCAAATGGACCCATGCAGCTTGTCCCAGAATCCCTTTGTTTCATATACTGCAGCCCCATGATATACTGGGACTGTAGTATATGAAATGCAAAATGGCGGGGGACAACTGTACCTTGGTTTAAGAGTGTTTTGCAAGACAAGCAAATAGTCATTCTAAATTTTGCCTTGATCAACAAGCAATGTCTTGCAATACCAGTAACTGGAGCAGGTCATATTATCACAAATGATCCAATGGTTGCTCTCCCCCCCCCTGCTGGAATGTGGGGGATTGCCTGGAGCATTCCATCTCAGGCATCCTCCAAAGCAGAGGGAGGAGAGAAGAAGGAATGTCTCCCTTGCCCCAGACACGAAGGGTTTCAAAGGAGAGTGCAGGTTAGGGTTTTATTTTTCTTTATATTTATACTTTTGTTTAAATTGTTTTCAACATAGTTTCTTATTTTTCAAACCATGGGACAGCTAGTCAAGTGTGTATAGGGCTACAAATTGTACCTTATTATTGTCACATAAACAAACCACATAGTAAAATCCAGTTGTTAGATCCTACAGCCAGGTACCTAAACCATGGTGTGGAAGTGGACTTCTAGCCAACTTCTTTTGTGAGCTTCTGACCTTTTGTGTGCACAGTATGTGGTCTATGGCATCCTAGAACGAATCGTCCAAGTTGCCATTATTTCTTAAGGGGAAATTTGATTTGATATAAGTGTTTTGGTTTACAAGCATGTTTCTGGAACGAATTATGCTCATAAACCAATGCATTACTGTAGTTATATTTCTAACCACTTGAAACATTCTTTGTATGTTACATATACATTTTTCTCCATATACCTAAACTTCCTAAGTAAATTTAATATACCAAGCTTCCTGGTAATTTTGAGGTTCTGATATGGAAATAATCATGACAAGTTACACTACTGGAATTAGGAGAGGGACAGCCTTGTGAAAACAAGTCTAACTAGCCAGCATGTTTTTGCCAAGCACACTCAAAACTCTTTCCCTGTGCATAGCAAACACAATCTCAATGACAATGAAAACCATGTCTGAAACATGACTATATGGTATCATAATTAATGGAAGTATGAGGTTAGTAACTTGGTGAACTGAACTACAGTGCTTATTTTACTTATTTGGTTAACTACATACTTCTACCTTAAGACCTTTGAAATGAAAAAGTGAACTATTAAAAGGTTGCTTTAATATATGCTTCCTTAGAAAACTCTGCCAGTGCTTTTAAACTCAGCATAGAAGCATCTCTGTGCCTGATACACAGTACACTTGACCCAGGTAGTCAGATTTTACAGTTACAGGTGTTAATCCAGTTGTAAATTCCCATCTAAGCTTCTTGCTTGCTTACTTTCTCTGGGCATCCTGCCTAAAGCTGTGCCACATACTAAACAGGCAATCAGTTCTGATCATAAATTGTCTTCACCGAAGCTTCCAGTTTTGCTAAAAGAAGTTCTTTGCTTGGGGTCTTGGATATCTAAAAAGGCAAGCTGCTTCAGGCTGTTTTCATTACATGAAGCACTACAGAGATGAAAAAACAAAGAACGTTATGCTAATACTGCAGGGTTTTTTTTCAGGAGAGAGGTTTACTATTAGTGTGCTGCTATAGCAAGAACAGTGTTCCATGTACCTAACCAACCTAGCTATCTGGGAAGATGGAAGACACCATAGGTCCTTAGGTGAGAACCCTCAAATCGAGAGACATACCTTATTTTTCCATCTGTAAGACACTGCTGCACATTAGATGCCCCCCAATTTAGGATCCCTCAAATTAAGAAAACTAATAAATCTTCTTTCAGCCTTCATCCACCCCCCAAGGTGTTTTCTTTACTTTCTGTGTTCTGAAGACTCCTCTCTGCTTTGTTTTTACAATAGAAAAAATAATTGTTTTGCTTCTATTGTTTTGAAATAGAAAAAACACTGCATAATTTTTATTCCAGTGCAAATAAAAACAAGGTCTTAATTCTAGACTTGAGCTTGATCAGTCTCAAAAAGATAGGAAGCTTCTTTGCTATTAGGATGCCCTCTATTTGTGTGTGTATTGTGTCGTTACAGTCATGACTGACTCTCTGTGACCCCATTTCAAGGAGTTTTCTTGGCAGGAATACTAGAGTAGCTTGCCAGTTCCGACTCCAGGCGCCTACAGCACCTGGTATTCCCTGGTGGTCGCCCATCCAAGTACTAGCCAGGCTTGACCCTGCTTAGCTTCTGAAACCAGGCGAGATCAGATGTGCTTAGGGCATTACTGTATCAAAAATGCAGGTTTCGGTATGACTTAACAATCAATCTGTCAAGATAGATTTGATTTAAATCAAATTGATTTAAATTACTATTTAAATTATGGTTTAAATTTAATACAACTTTACAAAAATCATTTTTGAACAAATTAAATTGAGATTTAAATCTTTTTTTTTAAACGCATTGATTTTAGTCCCTCTGCAACCAGTTACAGGAAAAGGTGGTTGCCAAACAGATTTTCTTTACAAATATGTATCACATTTACCTGATCAGTCTGAAGATCATGAATACACAAGCAAATAATTAATCTTAACAATCAATTATGAGTCTTACTGGTTTTATCATTACAGTTCAGTGAAAGAACATCCTCTCTTTCTGTCCAAGTAACTAATGCAGCAATGATGATATTTCAATTCTTCACACACTTATTCAGAAACAGCTTTTACTGCACTAACTGAGGTCTGTCATCATGGCACTAGCCTGCAAGTGAACTTAGCATTCACTTGGGCCAACAGTGCAGTATTAATTTCATTTTTATCTTTACATTTCTTACATTCCCTGTAAAAGACAGGGGGCGTGCAATGTGTGCACACAGAACTCCCTAACCTAATCACAAACATTACTAACTTGGTGAAAACAATCAAAGAACATGGTTCATTATAGGTCTAAATACATTAAGAAAGGGACATTAGACAACAATCATTATTTTGTAAGAAGCCCAGTTTCACTCCAGTGGTCAAAGAGTCCAGTCCTGAAGCAGAACTAACAATAGTTACTGCTCTTTCCTCCCTTGCTTCTAAGGGAAAGAAAATAATATAGTTAATGCTCACCCCTAAACTTCCCACTATGGCTGGATGGTGTTTGGGTGCCATTATGCCCACCACTTTGAAACCCCACATAGACCTTTCAAGAGATCTAAGGCAGAGCTCACCCTCCAAGGGAACAATCCAGTCTTTCTCATGATGACTATGGGCCACCAGGGCCTAAGGGCCACCGGTCTTTTGCATTACTGGAAAAGGTCACTAGTTGATAATGAGTAGAAGTGTTGTAAAAGTCCACTTTGGGCCTCCTAAAAATATGTTCTGAATCTTAGAGCACAGCCTTATCACATCAATAAACAGGTTATAGGGTTATGACAGCACAGAGATACCTATATAGCAACCAGAGATGGCTATCTATCTCCAATTATGCTCAGATAAATGCCTGCAAGAGTAAACCTGCCACCAGTAGTTTTATTTATTTATTTATTTATTTAACTTACATGCCGCCCACTACCCAACAGGACTTCACAACCACCACCACCACCCCACCCCTGAACCAGGGTGTCTTGGAACCTGAAGCTTCTCTCTCCCCTTTCCCCAACACACTTTTAAGGCTAATACTATATATTCTAGTTTGGAATATGCACACAGTGACACTACAGTGTATTGCACATTTATTTGCTTATTAAGGAAGGGCTGATTATTGTGTATGTGAATAAAGACTGTTAATTTTCACTCATTTCTTTCCAAGTTTCTTTGTAGTCAGGAGATAGAGTGCTGGATGTTCTCAACACTTTTGCATGATATGCAGGATACACAACCTGCAGCCCCAAGATGTTTTGTGAACACCCAAGAACCTTCTGTCTTCAGCGCATGTTCTCTTCAGAGTTACCGTGCTTTTAAACATTGCAGGAATTACAACTATTAAATAACTCTAGTCTTCCCAGAAGTGGATTCTCTAAAACAGGTACTGTATCCTGCTTGAGACGCTAAACACTACTCAACAGCACTTGTATGTCATGAAATGGGAACAATTATACTGACCTCAGTCAAGGTTAGGACTGCTTTATTTATTATTTATTTATTACTATAATTTATATACCAACCCAGTCATGCCGAAACAATATTATGGGTGGTTTGCAAGCAGTAAACAAAACACTAATATAATAATAAAACAAAGTTTAAAAACTGAAAAACCCAGTGGTGCAATAGATTCTCAGCCAATCAATTCCTGCTTTAAAAATATTTATCAAACTCTACATGGAACTACTGTGTGTGTGTTGTGTCATTACAGTTGTGACCGACTCTTTGTGACCCCATGTCCGTAGTGATATTATAAGAGCAATGGCAGAATTAAATAACCCACTCCAGTACACCTGCTGATTAAGACAGTAATCATCTTCTCTTTAAAATGATGGTTCTAAGGACCAGTCATCTCTGATTATATGCAAAGAAGTTCCCAGCTCTGATACATATTTAACTTATCTTTTTAGATAATAGTGCAGTCCTACTCTTATTAGAGATGGGTGTTTCATTTCGGAAGGGGACTGGTTCTGAAACGAAACATGCCAGCACAGCTGGTGCTCAGAACCCCATCCCACCCTCTGGAACAAAATCAGCCACTGTCTTACCTTGCTGTAACTGGCGTTGGATGAAATTCCAACCAGGCAGCAGCCTCCAATGCGTCATCTTTTCGTCTCCCTGGCATTGGCCAATCAGGAGCTGTGCAAGGACATGTATCAATCCTGACTCCCTGTCTGATTGGCCAGTGCCAGGGAGATGGAAAGATGTCGCATCGGAGGCTGCTTCCAGGTTGGAATTTCACCCAGCACGAACTACAGTAAGGTAAGACAGTGGTTGATTTTGCTCCAGAGGGTGGGACTGGGTTCCGAGCACCAGCTGTACTGGCATGTTTTTTGTTGTTTTGTTTTTGGGAACCAGTGCCTTTCTGAAATGAACCGTCCATCTCTAATTCTTATCTATTAAGTACCAGTGATTTCAGTGTGGTTTGCTATAGGATAAATGGATGCAGCATGAGTTACAGCCTGAAAGAGGCCTTCTCATGAACCTTCAGTCTTCATTTATCTCACATACACCCACAGCCCACAGAGGCAAAATATAGTTATAAATGGCTGTCACCTTGGTTATTTCATGGCAATGCCATGCAGTGTTGTTGCACACTGTACCTGTGCCATGGAATGTAGACATCAGTGGACCACTCCACCTTTTAATCTCTAAGGCCCCAAATGTGCTATTAATCACAACTATGACTTCATTCACAAGCTAAATGTCCTTCTGTCAGTGGCATGTTCTGGTATTTTGAAAGACTGAGGCAGAATACCATATACATGTTTTGCCTTATATTTCAGTATCCACAAAATTATGACCTACTTATTTTTAATAAGCTAGATCAGTTTATGATATAATGCAACACCAAAAGGCAGGGCTAGATTTAAATAAAACACATTCCACAAGCCAATCTGTCAACACCACCATCCACTTCATTTCTTTTTCAACATTGTCTTTCTGCTACTCAGATTTCTCCCATTTTCTGCAGGACCCAGTTGGAAGTCTAGATGACATAAGCTTTGTCATTCATGACCTTTATACAGAAGAAGGAACTGTGTTGGTCTACTGTGCTGCTAATTGCTGTTGTTAACTAATCTGGTGCACCACAACCACACCTCACAACCAAAATCAGAGGGCATCATCTGGGGCAAACGTCAAGGTTTCCTCAACGCTTTTGCTTCCCAGGTAGTTATTCCTATACGAGGCGACTCCAATCTGGCAGTACAGCTTACACACGTATGTTCTTTTATTAAAACGGATGGACCAGTCTTGAAAATAACAAAACCCCGGGGATGCCCTTGGTATAATGTGTCAAGGTTTCCCAGGCGGTGTTATTACAGGAGTCTCAAAGGGTAAGGGGGGAGAACCAGTTTACACGTTCAAGTTATAAAACTCCTCTATGCCGCTCGCTGCTTGTCGTTCCTTAAAAACCAAAAGCACTAAGATACTCGGCAGGCTAATTTTACAATTTCAGTGTAACCGTTCTTCTTTCCCTAAAAAGGCACCAAGGCGACCATGGAGGGCAAACCTCCACGCAACGACGCTCTCCGCCTTTCCCAAGGGTCTCATTTCGGTACGTATTTCACGGTCTGTTTTCTTGGCGACCTTCCTCCGCCCTAAACTTAGTCCGGGCAAAACCTCTCCCGCCCGAAGCCCCTTCCTCCAAGAAGCTTAGCCACCGCCTACAAGCACCCGTGGCTGCCGTTCCTTTTCCTCCACGCCTCCCTCCCGCCCGGGAGCCACGATTTCAAGCGGCCCGGCTGCCTCGCGGACCTGCCTCCCACGAAGCCCAAGCGCTCTCAAGGAGCCACCTCGCCCGAGATGCCTTCTCGGGCCCTTTCCCTGTGCACAGCCCAGCCTCTGGCCCCGCTCTGCGCCCCTCTCTCTCTCCTTCCTCCTTTCCGCGGCCCCTCCAAAGTCACTGGGTTTCTTTCCCGTCCCCGCCCCCCGACGTTCCATTCCCGAACGCTGGCGCGCCTCCACGGGCCGCTCATTGGCCCGCTCCCGCGTCACTCGCCCAAGGTAAAGCCTAAGAACGCGCGAAGGAGGGCGGGGAAGAGGCCGCCGGGCAACGGGCCTGGAGGATGGGAGGGAGGGAGTGGAAGGGGCCGGCCTAGGCTGAGCTCTGCGCTCGCCCCAGCAGGGGAGGAGGAAAGGGGAGGGGGGAAAGAGAGGGAGAGGGAGAGACAGGCAAGCAAGGCGGCTACTTACCTGCCTGCTTGGCCGCGCCCTCCGCAACTGCGGGGCTACATTTGCAGAAACTGGCCCCCCTCCCGCCATCCCAGTCGCCCCCCCCTTCCTTGCTCGGGCTCCCTTTAGAGGTGAAACTCCCCCCACCCCCAGGGGAACCCCCTAAAAGCGCCCGCCGAGAGCCAAGGCGGGCGGACAGGCGGACGTGGTGCTGGCCGTCCTGCGCCGCGCGGCCATTTTCGTGGCCACCTTGGCTACCGAAGGACTTGGAAGAAGAAGACTCACCTCGGCGCGGCGGCGGGGCCCTGGCGCGACGGCTGGGGGCCGCCCCGTTCTTCCCGCTGCCGCCCGCTCGGCCGCCCCCGTGGTCGTCGCTGGCCGCCGCCTCCTCCTCCTCCGCCGGCCCGGCGGCCAGCCCAGCCTGGCTTGCTAGTCCCAGGCGAGGACGGGTCCCCAGGCCGGGCCGGGCTCGGTGGCAGAGGAGGAGGAGGAGGAGGAGGCGGCTCCCTCCCTCCCGGCCGTGACCACCATCTTATTAGCACAGGAAATGACATGGCGAACGGAAGAGAGGGGCGTTCGGGGGCCGAGCCCGGGGACCCCCCGAACCGGGAGGAGGAGGGAGGAAAGAAAGAAGAAGAAGAAGAAGAGCGGGCGGGCTGCCTGGCGAGCTTTTGGCGCGCGGGCGAGCGTGGAAGAGTGTGTGTGTGTGGGGGGGGTTGCTTGAGGATCTCCACCCCCATAAATACCTTGCTTCGAGAGCCCCCTCCCGCCTGCCCGCCCCGCTTTTCCTCGCCGTGACTCGCCCGCCCGCCCGCCTGGCAGCCAAGCGCCCTCCCGCCCTCGCCCTCGGAGTCCCTGCCGCCTGCAGCAGCAAGCAGGCGGGCTGTCCCAGAAAAAGGAGCGAGCCTCCGCTCCGAAGGGACGCCGGTGCGCTCGGGGTTAGCTTTGGTCCGGGTCTTCCTTCATTCGGCGCCTCTTCTTCCTCCGCCCCCCCACCCACGTCTTGCACCACGGAGTGGAGGAGGAAGAATCGGTGCCCACCTGAGAAGAGACTCGGGCAACCCACGGCTGCTCCTGCGCGGCTCGATCTGGGCGTCTCTGCGGGGAAATCGTCCAGTCGAGGCTGTGTAGGATCGCGGCATTCTGTTCTGTTTTCCTTTCTTCCCCCCCCCCCCCCCCCCCTCTGCCGGATCGGCTGGTTTGTTGGGTTTGCGCACATCTTCGCGCCCCCTACCCAATTTATTTTGATCCTATGATGACACACACACACCCCGAAGAAATACGTTGGAAGTTCAGCCAAAGTACCTAAGAATGCAGTATTCCATGTGAAGTGATTAAAAAAATATTGGTACAGTAGTTTGATTTCTACTCGGAAGTAGTTTCTGTTTTTCTCAAATTGGATTTTGTTTAATGCGTCAGGGTGGCACATCCAGGGAATTAATGGGGAGTAAGGGTGAGCGAGGGACTGGACAGAGGTTTAGCACGCAAAATTTCCTTAGTTGTGGTCCAAAACATCTGGAGGGCTGAAGTTTGGACATGCCTGCCTTAAGGTGTCCATATGATTATTACCACTATCCATTGTTAACAAGTGCTTATATGGTCAGCATATGGGCTATTTTGACGTTTGTGGCCAATTGGTATGAAGTAGATGTTTTCAAAAGGTGTGATGTTCTGCATACTCCTGAACCCCATGTGTCAGCTAGTGGGGTGTGGCGCCCAGACTCTGGAACTCCCTTCCCATTAAAGTTCAGGACAACCCCATCTCTGCTGTCTTTCTGGAAATAGGCAAAGACGTTTCTCTTCAGGCAAGCTTTCGCTGAATGAGGGACTATCATGAGTCTGTTACATGAATCTACCATACATGATCAAATAGACTTTGTGTTTATAACCACTTATAACTTTGTGTGATTACACTGACACTATGTTTTCAATGTTAGTTTCCATCACTCATAACTTTACATGGAATTTTACTCTCCTTCTTACTGCATACATTCTCTTGTAGTTTTAATGTAATGTCTTTTAATGCTGCTAGGATGTTCCTCAATTCCCTGTTCTCAGTACTTGAACATGTCTTAATTGTACTGGACTGTATAGTATCCCTCATTACTATAAGCCACTTTGGGTCCTTTTCCAAGGAGAATGGTGGGGTAAAAATACTCTAAAATAGAAAATAAAATAAATAATATATGTTTATACCAGAACAGCCCTCTTGTTGCAAATGTGATCACATTAATTAATGTAATAGGAAAAACCATAATCCATGAATCTGGCTTGATTTCCACTGCACCATGCTTCTGACACCAACTTTCTATTAAGCGAGTTGCTAACTTTAATTTTTCTGAATCATTTATATTATAGTTATATAAATATATGCAGATGTATGAAATTATTTCAGTGCGCATCACAACACATCAATTTCCTTAATTGTTCATCCAGATTAGAAAGACATTGCTGCAGTTTACATTCTGTCAGAATTTTATATGATGAAAAATGTGTGTGTTCAAAGACTAATTCTGGCACCCTCGGATTCTTATTTTTTGAGATTTTAATCTGGGTAGGACATTGAAGTGGCATTCATTTGCCCCCAATTTACTAATGAAAGATTGATAGGCACTGGTGTGCCCTGTTGATCTTAGCTGTCTTTCTCTCTGTGGCCTTTGATAGTGTTTCTGATGTAATATTGATTTTATGGCAACAGGACCATGTATTTACAGCCGTTGTGATTTAATACAGTTGTGTCAAAAATCCCAGAGAGATTTCTGTTCGCTCTTGCGCTTTTCATCTGGTCATTTAGTGGTTGTGGGAAAGGTGAGGGGGAAAATGGAGAGCACCCACTCATCTGGCCCTTAAACCGCCCTTCCTTGTTCACAGCCTGAGGTAAGAGGTGAACAAAGCTGAGTGCACTCAGCATACATATTTGAAATTGCCTTAGGTCTTTGGCATAAGAATGTTGCTAGCTTTTTTTTATATGCTTGATTGACAGCGTTGCTGTCTGCATACAGGTCTGAGAAGCATGAGGGGATTCAGCTGTCCCCCTCAACAGCTTTTAGGTTCCTCTTGAGAGGTTGCTTGTACTGTAGTTTTGAAGAAAGGGGCTGTTTGATCTGGGCTGGAGGTTCCCCTCCAATAGTGCATATGGAGCTGCTTGGGAAAGACATTCATTCAGAAACTGAATTTATTACTCCCCATGGGTGACACATTATGATTTATTTTTCATTTTCACCAGTATCCTTGACTGACATTCAGAATGAGACAATAGAGTTTAGAGATTATACACTTGTATCATCTCTTTCCAGTGTGGTGAAGTATAGTGATTGACTAGGATTCTGGATAACAGGATTCAAATCCCCACTTGGCCATAGAAACTCACTGGAGGTGTGGAACAGGTAAAACCACTCCTTAAATATCTCACTGAAAGCCCTATTAGGGTTGCTATAAGTCCATTCTAACTTGACGGTATAGAAAGACATCTCACCTTAGAAACTCACCTCAATATGCGAACTTTATTGTTATTACTATTTTATTTTCTTTATTTTTTCCTCTATTTTTCTGGACTACCAGGGAATACCAGGTGCTGTAGGTGCCTAGAGTAGGAACCGGCAAACCACTCCAGTATTCCTGCCAAGAAAACTCAATGGACATGGATTCACGAAGAGTCGGTCATGATGCAATGACACAACACACACATACACACACACACACACGTCAGTTAAGTTCACTTAAAAGTTTGTCTAAAAAGTGAGTTGGAGGGTCTGTGTTTGCTGCTTGAAAAACAAGGCCAATGTGGCTTTCCAAGAGAGTGTTATTCCCCAACCTGGGTGTGCCCGCTGAAAAGGTCCTCTCTCACGTCCTTGTCAAATGAGAGAAGGGGTTACCTTGAATATTTTGAAGCCTAGATCGGCTTATTGCGAGATACGGTCTTGTATATTCTCTGGACCCAGGTCATCATCAACCTGAGAATGACATGCCAACCAGTAAAGCTGTTGAAATGGGCATTCTCTGCTCTTTGGGGCCAGTCACAGTCGGCAACATGGCTATTGCCTTTTGAACTAGCTGCACTCTCCATTTTTTTTTAAAGATAGCCCCATGTAGAACATGTTGCAATAATTTTCAAGGCATGCACAGCACACTTCAAAACTCTAGATAACCTTTCTGAGTGGCTTCATGTTTATGTTGAATGACATAGAAGATAGAAATGGATGAATCCTGAGAAGTCTCACAGACCAGCAGCCAGGCTGTCAAACAAGATTACCCAACACTTTCTCCAGGAAGGACTGGTGCTACTGTACATTTTTAAAAAGTGGCTCCTGGTCTCATCCTATAGAGCAAGAGTCCAGAATGAAAGCACAGTTGATGGCATTGAAAGCCACTGAGACATTCAGCAAAACCAACAAGGATACAACCCCTCTGTCTGGTCCATTCTGTAGGGGATCTAGCAAGGTAACTGAATACACTTCTGTCCCATAGCCAAACCCGGAGCTAGACTGAAATTGATCTGGTAATCCATCTTACCCAGGGACTCCTGAGAAACCACCTCATTTTACCTTACAATCTATATAATAGGAGACTTGTCCATAGGTACCAAGGATGGACTGGATGCATTCTGGCCTTCAAAGCAAGATCCTGAAACTAATGGTTAAACAGGGTATAGATAGGGGCAAGAACTCCCCCAGGCTGCGGAGTTAGCGTCTCGATCGCGGAAAGACAGACATCTGTTCTCACAGTGACTGATACACAGCAAGAAAGCAAGCAAATAGAGCTACATGATTCTTGAACAAATTTCAAATTTTTTAAAAAATGAGTGGGGAATATGTTTATTGAACTGTTGAAATTTTGTTTGTTTGTTTACAAAGCAAGATTTCAAGTCCAGCAGGAATCAGCTGTTTGGGCAGCACAGTAAGGTACAAAGTTTGAAGGGATTAGGAGAGACTCCTGATAGTTCAACATTCATTCTCACAAGATGGTGAAGTTTAATTATTTGAACTAGCGTCCCAAGATGGAGATGCCAGTGTAGGATCAGTTGCCTTAAGTGAAATCAGATGCCTCATGCTGATTGAATTGTCATTAAATCAGACCATTGCAGATAATTAAAATTTTAAACTTCTAAGTGAAGCCTCTCTTCTGCCTAATAAATAGCGAACTTTTGGAGAAAAGTTTGAAAACTTCCCATTGTTAATTTAAAAACCGCCTTTGTGTATTATTAACTAGTGCCCCGTATTATTGTGCAATGTGTTGCTTTTTAGTATTGTAATTTATTAGCCTGACTCTTATTACTTATATGTGACAGTGTTAATTGCAGCTAGGTAAGGAATTGACACTGTCAAACAAGGGACACATGCTGAGGGATACAAATGTCAACTAGCAGTAATTTGCCACTATGATTTAGGGTGCAATTATGCAGTGAGGGAAATGCAGATTTATTGTTGCTTCCAAGTTGGTATAGCTATGAGGAGGAAGAACCTCGAACAAATGTAACAACTATTTAATACAATATTTAGAAACAACGATTGTCTATAACAGATCTTGCAGCTATCTATAGCAAAACCGTTTTTCTATCATTCTTATGCTTAACCATCATTCCTTTCTTAAACAGAAAAATATAAAGATCGGGTAAAAAATCTTGAATTATTTGAATTTTGGATGGAATGTATTAAGACACAGAGAAAGCATAACTGAGATCTCTTTTTTTCTGACTGAGCCAATTGTCACGGAATGGCATTCAAAAGCCAAAACTTGAAACTAAATTCACACAGGTCACTTACAGTGTGTTTCAATAGAAATTCTAGCTTGCATACCGTTACCACTTCTAATTCTCTTCTTGCAACTGCGCAACTCAGTTCAGTGTCTCAAATAAACTATGTATTTCAAGGAGGCAAATGGGGAGCTTCAGGCAATAGTTATTTTGATGTTATAGGTTGCCTGTGAACGTATACACGATTTAAAGTGAAGTGTGTGCTTCATTTCTATTTACTTTTTTTTAAACCATTCTTAGTGTAGCATTCATTTGATCCTTTTTAGTACCTATAAATTTGTTTTATGGCTCAACTATTGTCTTTTAATGATGTAAACCACCTTGGGTCCTTTTAAGGAGTAAGGTGGAGTAAAATTATTTTAAATGAATGAATGAATGAATGAATATTGTTACATGCTTTGGAACAGTTCCATCCAACATATTGGAAATATATGAGAACAGCATTGACAGCATGCTAGGTTGCAAACTTTGTGCCTTAGATGAAGAGTGTAGATCTGCTGGTATTTGTGGATGAAATACCCATTGTCCACCACAGTTAGCTGTGTTAGATGGGAGTTGTAGTCCACCACCATCTGGAAGAACACATTTCCACCACTTCTGTTTTAAGATGAGATGCTTTTCCTTGGAATGTAACCCATTGGCAACTTAACTGATTTAAGCCTGATGTAGATAAATATTTAGACACATGAGATCTGTAGTGCATTCTTAGTTATTGCTTCCTAATTATCTGCCAGATTCTCTAGGTTCTGTGTAAAAAATGTAGGCCCTGTTGCTTTCTTTGCTGTCACCCAAATCTGCTTTTAGAAGTACCGGTAATTTGATTTTTTTGAAAATACTCTTTAGCCATTGTGTTCTTTTCTGCATGCTTAGAGGAACCCAGGTCCTTCTTGATTACTCTCCTAATGGCATTTCAAAAATAAATAATGATCTATTGCTTGCTGAAAATCTTATTTTAAAAAAATGCTGCACAGCAATTTTTTTACTAAATTCCCTTTGCATGGTTGTGTGCTATCACTTCAAGCCGTTAGCAAATCTGTGACAGCAAAACCAAAGCAAAGTCAAATTTAATTTGCTATGTGCTTCCTGAAAGAGAGATCTAAATGAAAGAGACAAACATATTAGCAAAACAAGACTAATTTGGTAAGGAGAAAATTATATTTAAAATGCTTTCTCCAGCAATAGCTTGGGCGCTGTTGCTATCTAATGAGCTCCTTATATCATGTTAACCCATATAGAAATTTGGCACAGTGGTTTCTTAATAAACACACAATCCTCATCTAACAAAGAAAGAAAGAAAGAAAGAAAGAAAGAAAGAAAGAAAGAAAGAAA
>JAHTLZ010000016.1:39498957-39519931 GCA_023846285.1 Phrynocephalus versicolor
ATAATAATAATAATAATAATAATAATAATAATAATAATAATAATAATGCAGTCACCCCCCCGCCATTTCGCGGTTCAGGTACTGCAGCCCCACTATATCGTGGGATTGCAGAGCCGCGGGGGGGGCAGGGAGCGATCACACCGCTCCCCGCCACCCCCACCCCCTCCGGGAGGCCTCTGATCACCCCCCGCACCCACCCGACCAGCTTCCGCATATCACAGATTTTCAAGTATCGCGGGTCGGGTGGATCCCTAACCCCCACGATAGGTGGGGGGGTATTGTAATAATAATAGTAATAATGCCCCCACAAGGGTGTTACCTTGTTGTGGTATTGGGGGGGGGTATTATTACGGCATCAAGCCAGACATAAGATAAAATAAAATATGAAAAACATTAGCTAGAAAGTTTAAAAACTGGCAAACATTAGAGTGATCAATATATAAAACAAAAAACTTATTTTTTAAAAAGCCTATAAGACAGCTGTAGAAATGCATCAAATAAGTGCTAATCTAAAAAAAAAATAACAACAATAACACCAAGAGTTAGGACAATTAATCAAAAGAATTGGTCTGAAAGACAGCACAGTACAGTGGACCCTTGTATAACAAACAGCTTGTATAACATAAAATTTGTACAACATAAAAAATTCCAGAGATAGAGGAAATTTGCTTAACATAATCTCCTATGGGGAGAATCCATACAACATAAAAATGGGATCACTCCATTTTCAATGCATTCCTATGGGAATTTTTATAAAGGAAAATTTGCTTAACATAATTTCATTTGGAACGAATTAATTCCTTTATACGAGGTACCACTGTATAACAATATAAAACCAATATTTATAAAAACAATATAAAACTATCTGTTGCTGTGACATGCCGCCCAGAGTTTTACCACCAGTTCAGTAGTAGTCCAACTTTGATCAATTAGCAATTTATTACAATAGTCCGAGTCCGATTGGCCTGCCATATCTTTTAAGAGTGGTGTGATGTATTTTGCCCGGGTCTTTTTATGCCTACTGCATCTGAGCATCATATACTCAATGGATTCTATCTCATTAGAGCCACAAGGGCAGAGTCTCTGTTCCTTCTGGATCTTCTTAAATTTGCCTTCCAGCACCGCAGAAGATAGGTATAAAAGATGAAAAGCCTGGAAAAAATGGCAACCATTCAGTTTTGGAACGACATATGGGGGACTGAGAAAGACTATAATAGAAATGCAGGCTGGCTCCAAGATGTTGAGAACAAATTTTCCAAGTGCAAAATGGACCAACTAGAAATAACAGCTTATATGATCACCAAAAGTGTACAAAGAGTCAAAAACTGGACATCACCTGGCAATGATCAACTACATAGGTTTTGGCTTAAACACCTGACCAGTCTGCATGGGAAAATGGCCAAACAATAATGAAATGTTGAGGACAGGTTATATTAATGAGTGTTTAACAACTGGCAAAACTTATTTGATTCAGAAGGATCCAACAAAAAGAGCAATACCTGAAAATTACAGGCCAATCATGTGATTACCAACTATGTATAAATTGCTGACAGGCGTCATAGCTGATAGAGTCCAGGATTATTTGGAAATAAATAACATCATGCCAGTAGAGCAGAAAAGGAACAAACGGGGAAGTAGAGGTAGAAAAGATCAGTTACTCATTGATAAAATGGTCCTAGAGAATTGTAAAGCCCAGAAAACTAATTTATTTATGACTTGGATTGACTATAAAAAGCAGTTGGATTATTAAGTGCCTGGATGCCATTGGAATATGTAAAAGTATTAGTGCCCTAATTGAAAATGCAATGAAGAACTGGAAAACAGAATTGTTTGTCAGGGACAAAAGCTATGGATTGGTTAGCATTAAATGAGGGATTTTTCAAGGTGACTCTTTGTCACCTCTGCTATTTACTGTTGCCCTGATTCCCCTCTCAATAATTTTGCAGAACACAAATTTAGGGTACCAAAATTCAGGGAAAATTTCTCATCTATTGTATATGGATGACTTAAAGTTGTATGGAAAATCAGAAACTGAAATACACTCACTGACCAACACAGCCCAAATTTTCAGTACCAATATTAGCATTGAGTTTGGACTAAAATGTGCCACAATGGCATTGAGAAAAGGAAAAATCACTGAGAGTGAAGGAATTGAAATGCCAAATGGACAAGCCATTAAGTATCATCAGTCTGAAGCCTATAAATATCTGGGCATAATGCAGTTAGATAATATCAACCATGGGCAAGTGAAAAATAGGGTCAGTAAAGAATATATCCAAAGGGTCAGAAAAGTATTAAAAAGTAAGCTGAATGGTGGTAACACCATCAAGGCCATTAATAGCTGAGCCATACTGGTCATCGGGTATACCGCTGGCATTATAAACTGGACTCAGATGGAGCTAGATAGTCTGAATAGGAAGACAAGAAAACTTATGACCGTTCACTATGCATTACATCCACACAGTAATTTTTTTTAATTTATTTATTAAGGAAAGAAGAAAAGAGAAAAGAAAATAGGATCGTTTTACATTGATAACAATCACAGAGCGCAAACATCGTTTATAAGGTTTTTAACGCAAATAATAACTCTTGCCATCTTCTTGACGAAACATCTTCATGTTCTCCTTTCAAATGGCCAGAGATTCTGTCCATCTCAATAGCCGAGTATAATTTCCCTTTCAAAGCATCTTTTGAGGGTGTCTCAGATTTCTTCCAAAATTGAGCATACAGAATTCTAGCTGTTACAATAATATAATTAATTACGTATTTTTGATCATATGTTGCCTCATTTTCTATAATATTTAACAATAATAGTTCTGGTGTGTGTTTTAACTTGACCTTCCACAGATTGTCTAGTAAATTCTTTACCATATTCCAAAATAATTTAGCTTTTTCACAAGTCCACCACATATGATAGAAAGAGCCGATTTCTTGCTCACACTTCCAACATTTAGGTGAACAATTATACATCTTGGATAGTCTATGAGGGCTAAGATGCCATCTGTAAAACATTTTATAACAATTTTATTTATAAGAGGTGGATTTGAACATCTTAATCGTTTGCCATAGCATATTCCATTTTTCTAAGTGGATGGAGTGCCCACAGTTTCCCGCCCATCTTATCATACATTCTTTAACCTGTGAGTCCCTTGTTCTTTCAAGTAACAGCATAGTATAAAGTTTACTCAACAGTTTTTTTCTCACCTGCAGACAGTATTTTATCAAAGACATTATCATTTACCATGAAACCACTTTCCTTCTGCACAGACTTATAATGCGAGTAAATTTGTTGATAAGACCACCAGTCTATGTTTACCCCTTCGAGAGATAACTGATGTGGTGGTTTTAGAGACTGGTCCTCATATAGAAGTTGTTTGTATGATAAAATATTACTAAATGACTTTGAACCTGGTCCTGTGATTGCTTCCATTGGAGATAACCATTTGGGAGCCTTGGGGTAGAATAAGTCTTTAACAAACAGCCAATTTTTAATTAGGGCATTCCGTATCCAATGTCTTTTGAACAGGGATGGAATATTTCCTCTATACCATAAGTAATGATGCCACCCTTTGTCTAGGTCATGACCTTCTAAGCCTAGAACTCTTTCGTTTGTCATAGAGATCCAATCACGTATCCATGTCAGTGCTGCTGCTCTATAATACAAGAACAAATTAGGTAATGCAAAACCTCCGGAGATAGTCCTGTCTTGCAGATAAGCATTTTTAATTCTAGCTTTTTTCTTTTGCCAAATGAATATACGATTATGCTTCTCTAAGTCTGACAAGATCTTAAAATTGGATAACACAGGTAAGCATTGGAATAGAAAGAGCAGCTTTGGTAAAACAACCATCTTGATGACCGCTATCCTACCCATTAGTGACAACTGCAGTTTAGCCCAGGTAATTAAGTCTGCCTTTACAGATTTAATCAAAGGAATATAATTGTTATCAATAAGGGTGGAACATTTATTTGATACCATTATGCTTAAATATTTTGCCTTGTTCACATGCTTAAATCCTGATATGTCCACTAATCCTTGAATATTAGTCACAGAAATATTTTTGGTCAACATTACAGTTTTGGTTTTATTAATCAAAAAGCCAGATATTTCTGAATATTCCTTTAGGATTCTTAGAAGTTCTGGCATAGACCATATGGGGTCTTCCAAAATTAATAGTAAATCATCAGCAAAAGCTTGTATTTTATAGATTTCCCCCAATTGTTCAAACCTTGTATCACCATTGAATTTCTAATCACATGCAGTAAAATCTCTAAAGATAAAATAAAGAGCAACGGCGAAAGGGGGTATCCTTGCCTTGTGCCCTTCTGTATAATAATCTTGTCGGAAGAGAGCCCATTCACAATAATTTTAGTATTTTGAGTAGAATATATCTGTTCTACCGCTCTAAGCATTCTATGACCTCATTGCAAGTAAACCAATTGAGATTTCAGTAACGACCAAGAAACGTTGTCGAAGGCTTTCTCAGCATCCAAAAAGATAAAGGCTGCCTGCTTTTGGGAGTGTATTTCATAGTATTCTAAGGAGTTAAGTAAAGTTCTAATGTTTGACTGGAGATATCGATTTGGCAAGAATCCTCTCTGATCTGAGTGAATTAACATAGTAAGACTTTTTCGCCATCTGTTAGCCAATATAGTTGCAAAGATTTTATAATCCCCATTTAAAAGGGCTATAGGCCTATAGTTCTCTATAACCTCTTTTGGTTTTCCGTCCTTGGGGATCAAAACTATGTTGGCGGATTTCCATTTGTTTGGGATATCTTCTCCTTCCAAAATTGAATTGAAAAGGTGAAGCAATCTCCGGGCTAAAATGTCTGAAAATTTCTGGTAGTATTGTGCTGGCAAGGCATCCGGGCCAGGTGTTTTGTTGGGTTTTTGTCTTTGAATTGCTTCAACCACCTCTGCTAAGGAAATTGTGGCAGTAGTTAAATTCCTTTGGTCTTCATTAAGTTGTGGAAAGTTATGTTTCTCTAAGTAGTTATATATTAAGTTTGGGTCTATCTGTTTTCCTTTAAATAAGGTTTGGTAATATGCTTCAACTATTTTCATAATTGAAGCTTGGTCAGTTTGATTAAATCCCTGACTATATTTTAAGTTTATTATTGTTCTTTGGGTTTGTTGTTTCTTAAGTCTATAAGTAATGTTTACAGGCTGTATTTACCTAGAAAATTAGGTGGTCAAGGTCTTTTGCAAGTGAAGCCAACAGTTGAAGAAGAGAAAAATGTGTTGGCAGATTATGTAAAAAATAGTACAGAGCCAGCATTATTGGAGGCTAAGAAGAGGGAGGTGTTTAAGGTAAAGCAACCAAAGGGTCAATACAGGAAAACAACAATGCAAATATGAGCTGATAGCTGTCATAATAAAGCGCTGCATGGGCAGTTCCTCGAAAAAAATCAAAGGAAAAGAAGATGAGGAAACGACCTGGTTATGGCTCACCAATGGAACAATGAAAAAAGAAACAGGAGCCTTGATTTTTGCAGCTCAAGAACAAGGTATCAGAACAAATGCAGTTAAGGCTAGAATAGAAAATCAGCTGAGTCCCCCACATGTAGACTCTGCAAGGAGGCAGATGAAACTATCGATCATGTATTGAGTTGTCACAAGAAAATTGCTCAGACTGATTACAAATAGCGTCATAATGTAGTTGCTCAAATGGTCCACTGGAATTTGAGTCAGAACTATCATCTGCCCATATCAAAGAACTGGTGGGATCATAAGCCTGAAAAAGTGATTGAAAATGAGCATGCAAAATTACTTTGGGACTTCCGAATACAGACAGACAGGGTTTTGGAGCATAATACCCTGGATATTGTGATTTTGGAGAAGAAAAAAGTGTGGATCATTGATGTTGCTATACCAGGTGATAGTAGAGTCAACGAGAAACAACTTGAAAGAATTACCTGATATCAGGATCTGAAAATTGAACTTCAGAGACTGGCATAAACCGGTACAGGTGGTCCCAATGGTAATCGGCACACTGGGTGCAGTGCCTAAAGAACTAAGCAAGTATTTAGAAGAAATTGGAGTCAGCAAAGTTGCCATCAGTCAGATGCAGAAAGCCACCTTACTGGGATCTGCTCGCATAATTTGCCAATATATCACATAGTCCTAAACACTTGGGAAGCGTTCGACTAGTGATTGCTAATACAAAATCTAGCGTAATCTGCTGTGTGGTGATGATGACGACAACAACAACAAGAACAACAAGAACAACAACAACTTTGTTTTTATGCCACCTTCCTCCCCAAAGGGACCCAAGGCGGCTTACAACAGTAATTCAATACAATACTATAAAAGTGATACTATATGGTACAATAGAAATATAATACTTTAAAAAGAAATATGTTGATTCAGGACACATTTGCTCCGTTGGCAATTTGTAATGTTGCAATGAAAGTTGAAGATCAGGTGGCAGAAGATATGGAGCTACAGAGAGGTGGTGTAGCTAGGATGCCTATTCTTGCTACTATTTTTCATTTTATATTCCAAGCACAATTTTGGAGATATATTTGTTAATCCGAACAACAGCATTGTCATCAATGCAGAGGTTATCAGCAACATCTGAAATATAGTATAGTATTACTAGCTGGCACTTTAGGTGGTCTGCAAATGGTACTCGGTAAAGAGAATAAAGTAATTTTAATGAAAAAGTCTAGAAACAAACGTTAAGAATCAGTCTTAAAACATACAGTTAAAGATCCAGAATGAATACTTGTGTGCATTTTAAAGAGCCTTGGGATGTGAATGAATAAACTGCTAAAACTTAATCATCCTAATCCCTTCAGTTAACTCCACCCACGGTTCCATTTGATTCACCCAACATGACAGCTCTTAAAAGGGATTGATCTGAGTGGAAACACCTGTTGATGCCATCGTGTGGCTCTGTCCCAACCATACAGAAAGGAATCCATATACACTCAGTATCAATATACAGGTATATGTCAGTGTGGACAGCCTCTGATAGGATAACAAGGAAGGGAATCTAAGACAAATGGATGAAAACAACAACAAAAAAGCAACAAACTCATAATATAAAAACATTATTTATTTATTTATTTATTTATTTATTTATTTATTTATTTATTTATTTAATAAATATATCACTCCATCTGGCCCGGAGGCCACTGTATGCAGCTTACAAAATTTTCTTTTATAACAATTGCATCCGAATCACAAAGAATCATGATGATATCCAGCTTCTAGTGGGAGGGGCATGAGAAGAAGAAGTAGAAGCCACTGATCAGGAATAAAAATTATTCAGAATAACTTTTAGGGAGACAGTTCTTTACACTGATTCAAGAACACAGCAAGGGTATAGCAAATGTTTTATGTTTCCTAGACACGTGCTATGCGAGTAGACAGAGTTTAGGCTTCTGGGATCTACTTCTCTATTATTAAAACAGGGGGGGGGGGAGAGCCGTATGGCCATTACAAAATACAAATGCAAGACTAGTCTACTGGTGATACCTTTATAGGCCACTTATATATGTGTGACTTAAGGCTGGCAGAACGGAAAAATAGGCTTGCGTGTTGTGTTGCATCCAGCTTACAAGGACCCTTTTAGAGTTTTCAAGATACACAAGTGGTTTAAGAGGTAGTGTTGCCACTGGCACTTCATAGTGAGTTTTCATGACTGAATAGACATTTGAGGCTATCTCTTCTAAGCGCTAGCCATGGAAATATGCTTTGTTTAAGCTTCCATGTGACTTGGTGCCCCTTGACTCATGGCAAATACAGACCCAGTAGAAACAGAGAAAACAACATTTATATACTTGTGCATCTTCTTCCCCCCCACCACCACCTAAATATACAACATTATACCACCTAGCACTTTTTATCATGGCTACTTGTATATCGTGTCAAAAGCCTCACTGAAATTGAGTTGTACTATATCCACAGCATTCCCTTCATCTACTAAGCTTCTGACTATCTGAGAAAGAAAAATAAGTCTAAACTAGCATGACTTGTTTTTGAGAAACTGTGTCTTGGAAATCACAATCTTCATTTCTAGGTGCTCACAGACTGGCCACTAGAGATAGGTACGAAATGAATTTTTAATTTGTTTTGTTATTCGTGATTTGCTTCATTTCCTAACGAAACGAATAACAAACCCCACTCTGGAAGAGAAAGGAAACAAAATGAAACAGAAATTTCTCTTTTGTTCCGTTTCATTTCTCCATAGGAATGCATTAACCCATTCCTATGGAAACAGGAAAACCTGTTCCTCCCATGCCCCACCAATCAGCTGTAGCGTGGGCTGGGGGGTGCCCTACAGCTGATTGGGGCTTTTTTAAAAAAAGCCCCGATCAGCTGTAGTGCGGGCCCCCTGCTGGGCACTTGCAGGGAATATATATATATATATTTAAAAGTGCCAAGCACGTGGCCATGCTAGAGCTGGTTGGGGCTTTTTTTAAAAAAAAAGCTGGGCGTGCAGAAAATAATAATATATTTTTTTTAAAAAGCGCTGAGCACCTTCCTATAGTTCGCTTGAATTTGTTTAATAAGACAGCTGTTTCTTCCCTTCCTTCTCGATTCATCCTGGACCATGGTGAGCACTGTTTTTAATCTGGGAGAAGTCAGAAGCAAATGGGCTGTTGATTATTCTGCCTTTTCTCCATTCCCCCTTGAGTTTTTCTTTCTCCCTCCACAAAGAACCTCTTACAGTGGATCTTCGTATAACAAGCAGTTTGTTTAACAGGAAATCCGCTTAAAGGAAAAAATTCTGGAGATGGGGGAAATCTCTTAACAGAATCGCCTATGGGGTGAATCCGTACAATAGGATAACGGTCGCAATTAGGGATTAATCCGTTTCCAATGCATTCCTATGGGAAATTTGTACAAAGGGAAATATGCTTAACAGAATTTCATTCGGAGTGAATTAATTCCTTCATACAAGGTACCACTGTACATATTTCCTTTTCCCCCTCTTGCGGCAAAGCACTTTTTTCTGGCTATTTTGATAATCTACCACCAGGGGGCAGAGGAGATCTTTCAGTAGAATTTGGAAGCTCTCTTGATGGTTCCTAAACTCAAAGCTTAGCAAGAGCCTTCTCTTTACGGTGTCAGGCGGAGTAGACAGCCACAGTAGACGGGAGGGGGCAAAGCCGAATGTCAGAACAAATGTATCTCATGTAGAAGGTGCTAGATCAGTGGTTCCCAACTTTTGGGGGGTTGTGACTCTGTTTTATCCCAGCCATGCAGCCTGTAGCCCCCACCTCCCTCATTTCCATAAAAGGCATTTTAATGAGGTAAATCCATCCTTTCTCAGAAAGTAGAGGCTTTTCTCTCTCCCAAAGGTCCTGTTTCTCATACATGCACATGCACACTAATTTTAATATCTGACTCTGACAGGTCAGCGAAGAAATTATTTAACAAGGGCTACATTGAACCACTCCAGTATTCCTCCCAAGAAAACTCCATTGACATGGGGTCACGAAGAGTCGGTCATGACTGTAACGACACAACAACAGCATGATGTATAAGGTGACCTATGATCACCCCCTACAGCCAGAAAATGACCCTCATGTTGGGAAACACCATGCTAGATTCAGTCATGAACTTCTTGGAATGAAGCACTCCTCCTGAACCCACTGTGTGTCTGTGTTAATAGCGGACGGAATAGTTCGACTTTGTAGAAGGCATTCTCTTGCCTTCTCACAACAGTGATGGTAAGAGCAGGTAGAAAACAGTAGCTTGCGTTTGTCATCAGATGAAGCTGGATTAGATAAAAGCCTCAAATAATTTAAAATGCTGCTCCAGCCACCTATCTGTGGACAAGCACAAGGATGGTAGCATCACATTGGTTCAGGCATGTCCAAACTTCGGCCCTCCTGATGTTTTGGACCACAACTCCCAGAATTCTAAGCTTAGCCTGCCAATGGCAATGGACTGTGGGAGTTGCGGTCCAAAACATCTGGAGGGCCGAAGTTTGGACATGCCTGCATTAGTTAGTCCTATTTATATACTCCACCTTTTCTACAGCAACAACACTCCCGGGAGGTAGGTAAAGCTAGTGAGAAAGTGACTGGCCTACGAGCATCCATTGAGTTTCATGCCTCCCTCGGGACTTGAACCTGGATCTCCCATGTACCAACTCAACCTTCCGTCCTAGTGGTGGGAAGCATTGGCAGGGTGTGGGAGAGCAAATTAAACACACTAGTTTGGCAGGTGGCTGCCCTTCACTTATTATACACCCAAGGCACTTAAGGGTTTGAAAGTGATTGCCTCAACTTTTAATGGTGCCCAGAAGCAAAATAATCAGAGAAAATATTTTAGCTTATTGAAATGTTTTACTTGGTTTATCTAACCAATTTACTTTGCTGCTTTAGCTTTACTATTTTAAAGTTCAGCTAGCCCGGCTATGGTGAGTCAGACAGCTTCAGCAAGACTCTTCTAGAATCCAGAATTGGCTATCTTCTTTGATGATTTCACTTTTATTGTGCTTAAGTCATGCAAGAATGAAAGAACTACAGAAGCCAATGCCTTACATTGGTCAAGGGGGGGGGTGACCTCCTTTGAAAACACCATATCATGTAAATGCTTAGCATTTGTTATCTGTGTCTCTTTCTGGGTGAAATCTAGATCTGCAGTCCTTTGCATTGTGGGATGTGATGTTCAGGGGGGAAACAGTCGAGACCGTTTGTTGTTGTTTTGTTTTTTAAATTACAGAAATTACATGAATTTTTTTAAAAAAACAACACTCGTTTGAAGGCATATTCAATGCACTGATATGCCCAGAATACTAATCATTTCAAGGGCAATTCAAGACAGCATGTCTTTTTTTTTTTTTTTTGTCCTTGATTTTTGGTGGTTTGGCATCCTGGGATGGAAACCAGTATAGAGGCGCCTAGTCATGTTCCTGGTTGGTATATAGAGACCAGGCCTGTTGCTCAATGTTTCCTCATCTCAACAACATACAGTTCATTCTACATAGAACTCATGAGCTTTCTCCCAAGAAGGGTTGGGTTGGTTTTCCATGCTGGAAAAAAACCCCTGCTGAAATCTTCAGTTTTCCACTGAGTATCAGTCAGTGAAATTTGTGGGGCAGGGTGAATGACTTTTATTTTGTCACCAGTCACCACAGCAATAGATGGGCCCATTGTCTGCCAATCAGATTTCTCCCTTAGCTTCTGCAGTTCCTTTTGGAGCCTCTCTGCAGCCAACAGCTCAGTGGTTGAAAACCAAAGGGTGGGAATTCAATTTCCCTCTGGGCCTCCTATGACTATAGCCAGCCTGGGGTGAACCTGGGCAGGCTGCACAGTCCTAGAAGTAAGAAATGGTAAACTACTACTTCTGGGAATTCTCTACCTGAAAAATTCCTGAAAAGGGTTGCCATAAGTGAGAACTGTGTTGACAGCACCGGACTATTGTTATTGCAGCTGGTAGGGAAACCGAGTGAGAAGAATGGCTGATTAATTTGGCCTGAAATGCAAGACAGTAGAACATGAACCATGATGATAAGAAAAAAGGCCTTCATGAAATTCCATGGAATACAGCTGGAGAGGAGCTGGGCAGAGATTCTTTTGTTGACTTTGCAAGACTGAAGCGATTTGGGTTTGAAGCTTAGCCACATTTTCCATACCTTTCAATGTTTACATCCCTATTCCTGTGCTTAATAAGATGAACTGTTTAACAAGGGCACAAAAATTGCATTGCTCATCATTTTCTCTAAGTCCGGAATGTTTATTCTAGATCTGACCCAGCTGGGTATAACTGACTTTTAGGCCTTTGGGGAACCAACCCAATCCAGAGCCTATACTAGAGCACGTAGTTCACATACCCACAGCTTGGGAACAAAGACAGCAAAGCTTGGGAAAGCTCCTTGACCTGACCAGCAATAGCTGAAGCGCAGCTTTCTTTAACTTCTCTCTCGATAGGCCCTTCTCATTCTCGAGGGACAGAGAATTTGCAGTGTATAGCTGCTCCTGGATGTTAATATTCTGTTATTGTGACATTCTTGCCTTCTCTAGTTTAAATGTGCTTTGATTTCATTGTTTGTTTATATCAAACTGAGGCTATGGATGAGAATAGGATCTAGCAAGCAAATCATAAATGACCTTCTACTGGATAAGCATGTTTATTCTAAAACTGGCCAATCACAAATGGCCAGAGGAAGGCTGTGAAGCTAAATACAGTGGTACCTCAACTTACGAATTTAATCCATTCCCAATGCATGCTCTTAAGTCGAACTACTATTAAGTCGGGGTACCTATCTAAAAAACTGAAAAAAAATAAGTTAAAAAATAAAAAAATGAAAAAAAATATTTGTAAGTCGAGCAGACCATATCTAAAATTTGTAAGGGGGGGCAGTTAAAATGCAAACAGTTTTTCTCTCTTAAGTCGAATTGCTGTTATGTCAAGCTGTCTTAAGTTGGGGTACCACTGTATAACTGGTGTCTCTCACACCAATGACTCAGAAAAATTCCTGAGGGTACTGTATGTTCTCCACAGAATTCTCAGTAGCTATCTAAAAACTGAAAAAAATAAGTTAAAAATCCCCCCCCCAAAAAAGAATTTTTTTTTTGTAAGTCAAGCAGACCATATCTAAAATTTGTAAGGGGGCAGTTAAAATGCCAACAGTTTTCCACTCTTAAGTCGAATTGTTCTTAAGTCCATCTGCTCTTAAGTCGGGTACCACTATACAAGTTTTGCTGGAAAGGAAGTGTTTTAGTGCATCCTGTTCCTTGCTTACATTTTTGGGAAAAATCAAAGTTATGTCACCGGCATATCTCCAGAAGAATCCACGTCCACATGGGTCAAGTGAGAAACTGAAACTCACACACAGCAGTTCAGTGGGGTCAAAATTGTGTGCAGGACTGAGGAGAACAGAGAAAGAGGAGGACCTCTTTAAATGGACAAGGGACCAGCCCCTGACCACACTGTGCTTCTCGGGAGCAAAGGGAGTGTGGTTTTTAATCCTCAGATCCCTATACCTAGATCAAATATCTGTACTCTCCTATCTTATATTAAGATAATACAGAAGAATACAATTAGCATTTAATTAGAAGCAGGAATCCCTTGTGTACTGAAAGAGTCCTAGTAGTATGAGCTTTCCTCATTCTCTGTATCTTGGAAATTAGCTAAATCCTGTCCCCCATGATCACTGGTTTTTCCCATTCCATCATAGCCTCTGAAGTAGAGATGGTGTTTCCTTCTAGGGAGGGGTTTGACTATCTGCACATTGAGGTCCTCACCCTCATCCCTTCCTCCTTACACTAGTCATCTTTAAATTTTGCTCCTTCAAATAACCATGCAGAACTCACATGTCATGTACAGTCAAATAAGTGCTCAAACTTGTCCTTTCATGCTGTTTTTGTCTTCTCATTGTTCCATTTGCATTGGCAGTAGCATCCCAGAACTCTTAGAGCTGTAGAAATGCATCAAATAAGTGCTAATCTAAAAAAAAAAAATAACAACAATAACACCAAGAGTTAGGACAATTAGTCAAAAGAATTGGTCTGAAAGACAGCACAGTACTTGGTTGACCATGGACAGGCAGGCAGCACCACCTGGCAGAAGTGAGCAGGCAGACACAGGCAATTTAATCAAATCAATATTTTTATTTATTTATTTTTATTTATTTATTTTTGCAACTTATATGCCGCCCACTACCCAAAGGTCTCTGGGCGGCTTACAATCAAAAGAATTAAACAGTTTAAAAAATAGAATACAGATTATCAATAAATAATCAAAACAATAATAAAAACTTTACACTAAAATCATTACACTAAAATTGTCATCAGAGGACCCACAGTCTATATTGTATCAATTAAAAAAACTTCTGGAACAGGATGGTTTTTACCTGGCGCTGAAATGTCATCAATGTTGGCGCCAGGTGGATCTCAATCGGGAGGGCATTCCATAGCTTGGGGGCAGCTGCCGAGAAGGCCCTATGTCTACAAGCCATCCTCCTTGAGGGGTGGCTCTTTCGGGGCCTGGCTCGATCATAATTGCCAGGTAGGTTCGTATGGAAGGAGGCGGTCCTTCAGGTATCTAGGTCCTAAGCCATTTAGGGCTTTATATGTCAAAACAAGCACTTTGAATTGGGCTCAGGCAGCAACTGGTAACCAATGCAGGTTACGCAGAATTGGCGTGATGTGATCCCTGGCGGCCCTACTGCTTACCAGCCGCGCCGCACGATTCTGAGGAATGAGTCCCCTTGCTGGCAGAGCACCATACTAAAGTCCTTAAAGGTGATTCTTGGTGATTCAGAATTCAGAGTTAATCTAATGATGCACTGAACAAAGACCAAAGGTGATGTTCATGGTGTTTCACCGAAAAGATGCCTGGTGAGCACAGAAGAGGCAGGATCAGTTGGCAAAAGGAAGCAAACAGGCAAAAGGTGAGTTTGGGCACAGAAGCAGTCTGATCCCTATCTCTAGTCAGACATTTGGGGGTCCATACCATGTTTGGAGACAGAGGTGCTCTAAAAAGTATCCTATTACCTCATTGTAGTTCCCAGCTTTGGTTCCCCAGAAGTTCTTGGACTGTATCTTCTAGATATCCTGGCTATCAAAGTGAGTGGTGAGGGCTTCTGGAAGTTGTTGTCCACTTGGGCAACCAAGGTTGGCAGCCAGCAGGAACACAGAGACACACGCTTGCCTGGCTGGCCTAAAGTGAAAATAATGAGTTGCAGAGACAGCAATCCCACCTAACTCTCACCACAGACTGCAAGGAGGACGGGGGCTGCCAGAGCTTTTTATGCCCTCTATGGCTGCCAGACCTGCCCAGTCTGTAACCTGGGCATGCTATTGGTTGAAGTTGTCCAAGAATTTACATGATCCCATCACATGGCTTGCATCCATTTTGTGGCTGCCATTCATTTTGTGTCATCCTTAAAGGGAAAAGAAAAATACATTGCAATGGGAGAAAGGCAAAAACAAATGTTTTAAGACCCCAGCCCCCCTGGTAGGTATTATCAGGCAGAATAAATAATTATCGCTGCATTTATACAGATTTTCAGGGCATTTTAATACCCAAGAAATCAATATTAGGCATCTGGCTGCCATTTTGGGTCGATGTCCCCTAACTCCCCTTAAAGGAAAAAAATACAGCGATCTGAGAAAACACATAAAGGCAAGTTTTAAGGACCCCAAACCCCCCTGGTAGGTATTATCAGGCAGAATAAATAATTATCGCTGGGTTTTTAAGGATATTCAGGACTTTTTTTACATTTAAAACAGCTCTTTTCATCGCACGTCGCCATTAATGAAAACAAAATGTAACAAACCTAATTTTCTTGGTTCGGTTCGGTTCGTTCCAATTTCATTGCCAGGTTCGTTATTCGTTTCGTTATGTAATGAAAGTAATAATGAATAATGGAACGAAAAAAAAAATGTTTCATTCCCATCTCTACTGTCTATGCTAGGGTAGGTAATGTGTGGCCATCTGGTTATTGTTGCAACTTAGCTGATGATAATTATGGGCTAGTGGGAGTAGCACTTTAGGAAAATCTCCCATGGCATGGATTTGTCACTGTTTCAACTATAGTTCCCAATAGTTCCTCTTAATTATTTATTTACAAATAATAATTCATTGGGTTGGCCTGAAAACTTCTGTTGAGTCAGAACAATTTCCCATATTTATACAGAGCATGCAACAAGTTAGAATCTTCCATGATATTGGGAAAGGAAGAGTATGATGTCTTTTTAAAATATATATATATACATTTTTATGAAAATCAATGGAGGAAGAGAATCAAATTCATGCCAGCTCCTTAAGTGCCTGAGATTTCTCAAAACGTTTCAGCAGACGTCTTTCTTTGAGCCTTCAGCAAATGGATCATTATCATCGTCAGCTCTTTATTTTTCAGACAGGATATCTGCAAGATGAAACATCACATAGCATGGCCCCCTGCCGAGTGTTGGTTCAGTGTAGACCGAAAAGGTTAGGTTTAGACTCACTAATACTTTCCCCCCTGCTGCACTTAATTGCTGAGGAGCCACGTGTTCAAGTCCAGATTCCAGGCCAGCCCTCCTCAGTGTCTAAGAAATGGAATGCACCACCAATGCTACAGCCATATAACTGTTTGACATTATTTACCATTATTATTATTATTTTAACCAGGGAAAAATACTGTCTGAGGCCTGACAGCTGAGAGCAAAAAAAAAATCACATAGAGATGGAAATGGCAGTATCAGTGTCTTTTGTTAGCAAGACAGCTGGTGACACATCCCAGCAATTGTCTGAGACATGTTTCAGAATGGAGTGGCAGGTCGAGGAAGCTTGTTCCCGTTAAAATGGAAATGAATCCAGATGGGAGCCATTGGGATGCACTTGCTTTCCATGTTAATCGGATTGTCCAAGTGCGTGTCTGGGGTGCTAATCAACAAATGAGGCTGTGGAAGGATGCACAGAGGAGAGTGGGTCCTGGATGATGCATTTGCCCTTTAGCCATTCTTGGGTTCCCCATGGCTGCTTGACAGCTGTAAATATTTTTCTAGTTGGTTGATTTTGGGATAGGCACGAAATAGAAAAATAGAGTTTTGTTTCGTTTCTAATAGTGATTCGTTGCATTTTGTTTTTAAATGAATTTTTGTAAAAAAAAATTGTAATGAAATGAAACAATAACAAAACAATTTGTTACTCTATAAAATGGCTCCCCTGGGTCCTAGAGGCACCAAATTTGGTGGGTAGCTTTTTACAAGAGAGCCATTTTGCAGAGTAACATTTCCATGTTCATTTTTAAAGGGGAAAAGAAGTGTTTCATTTTGTTTCGTAACGAAACACTGTTTCTTGTTTTATTTCGTTTCATAACATTTTGAAAGCTTGCAAGAGAATGAAACAGTATGTTTTTTGTAAGGTGCCCGTCTCTAGTTGACAGGTTTGTTGGAGCATCCAGTAAGCTTTTGTGCAGACAGGTGCATCCAAGACATGGACCTGTTTGAGGACAAATGCATTATACCATGGCTTATTACAGGGCTGATTTAACTATGTTTGCATAAACCCACAATGTGCCATATGTGTGTGTGTTGAGAGAAAGTTGGATGGCTTTATCAATTATCAGCTCACAATCTTCTCAGGATAGCTCCAGTCTTTTATTCAACTCTTTCTGTCCAACCGTGCTACGATTTTTGCTTGCTCCATTTTTGCTTGATTTGCTTTTTGTCTTTCTCGATGACACAGAGTCTCAAGATGCTTTTCAGAACAATAGAAAACATGCTCAATATTTAAAGGCAATGAGACAACTCAACTGAGACAGTCATACTCGGAACACTTCATGAGAAGACAAGACTCACTGGAAAGCACAACAATGAATGTTAGGAAAAGTTGAAGGAGGCCAGAAAAAGGGAATCCATAAAGGAGGCCATGGTTTGCAACTACTGACCGGGGCTATTGACAAAAGGACTGTAGTGTCGCCATGCTTTGCCCCGACCCTTTCACAGGCTGTTGACAAGCACCGCTTCCAATCTTTGCCTTTTGCTGCCACCAACTAGCTTCACTAGTAAATCAATGCTTTCAGACTTATTTTAAATTGAATAAAGATACAAGAAGTTTATTTATTACAAAGTACAATCAAACTCATAAAGGGTAACGTGTCTAGGTACAAATAAAAGGAAGAATATATTGTAGCTCAAACCCACTACAGTTATGTTAGAGACAAAGTTGATCACACATACATCTTGCTGGTAAGTTTACAGACACTCATCACTTAGGCTGCTTTCACACGACCCCTAAAATTCACTGCAAAGTGTTTGCAGATGTAGAGCATTAAATTGTTTTCCCAGCAGCAGCGGAGTTTTTTTAAAAAAGTACACCCACGCCTACGCCCACTTAAGCGCAACCCAGCGCATTTTAGAAGTACCTGATCTCAAGGAGGTAAAACCGTTGTTGCTGTTCCTGTGCAGATTTTAGAGCAGTGCATGCCTGGCCCTCCTCACCTTCTGTTTGTTTGTTGTTGTTTTTCCCCCTTTTAACAGACAGGAATCCCTAATGGGCTTCCTGTACTGCGTCAATTAACTGATGGCAGGCAGAGGTGAGCCTGCATTTTTTCTCCCTCCCCTCACAGCAGACAGAAGCAATAGAATCAGAGTGCAGGAGGTTGGGCACACTGCAACAAGGACAAAAACCACAAGATCTCTTGTTGGGGGATCCACATTTAAGTTGACAGAGGATTTTAGGGGTTGTGTGAAAGCAACTTTAGTTTTCCTCACAGAATTCTACAATCCTCTTTTTTCTCTAGACCTTAACTGTCTCTCAGTCAGACCCTATCTGACTCTCTTTCAGACTGTTTCTCAGATAGTGTAAGTTCCTTATCATTCTTTTTCTTAGTAGGTCCCTACTGACCCTATCTGACCAATTCAGGCTAAGCCTTAAATTCCCTCATGCTCCTCCTCCAAACTCTCTAATTGGTCACAAACCACTAACCATTGAGTCCTGTGGTTCAAGGGTTAAATGCCTGTACTGCAGGTAAAACTGTGCTTACAACCTGGGGTTCAATCCCAGATAGCAGGCTCATGGTTGACTTCTGAGGTTGGTAAAATGAGTACCCAGTAGAGATGGGCACGACTAGGGAAAATGACATTTTCGAGTTGTCGTGTGTCGGAGGCGGCCCGTGTCAGCTCGTTTCCGTTTTTCGCGAAACTTTGCAAAAAATTGTCGTTTCATTTTTCGTTTTTTCATCTGTCGTTATACTGGTTTGGGGGGGTAGCGGGCTCCTGGAGGCACCTCTGTGGAGTGGGTGCCTCCTCTGGCCCGCTATGAAGGGAAGCGGGCTCCTGGAGGCACCTCTTTTTTGGGGGGGGGTGCCTCCTATCCTCACCCGCTAGGAAGGGAAAGCAGGCTCCTGGAAAACCCCCAATGGCACGGGGGCCTCCTCTCCTCACCTGCTGCAAAAGGGCATGCATAGCCATATGGATATGCATACCAAGTTGCAGACACAGCAGACTGGCAGAGGCACCCCTCTTTTTGGGGTGCCTTCCCTGCATCAGTCAGGCCTCGACGGGCATGGTTTGCATGGCACACATGCTGCCGAGCCGAGCCTGCAGGAGTCAGCCAGAGCCACAAGTGACGAACTGGCAGACTCTCTGCATCCGCTGTGTCTCACTAAGAAAGGAAGCGTACTTGCGTAGTAGTGCAATGCAAGTACAGATCTGGCTTAGGGGACAGGACTAGCACAAGGGCTAGGGTTAGGCTAGTTACTGGTGAGGTTAGGGTGGGGTAGTGGGGTGCACCTCTGGGTGCCTCTCTGACCCACTAAGAGGACAGTGTACTGTGGCGTATGGGTAAGGGACTAAGGGTTAGGGTTAGGGTTAGGGCTAGGGCAGGGTTTAGTGGGCTTTTTGGCACATCCCAGAAGTCTCAGTGGCCAAGTGGCCATGCGATTGGTGGAATGGCTCCAAAAATTTGCATGGTCCACTCCCATGGCCAGCCCATCATTGCGCAGGTGTAAAAAAATAAAATAAAATAAAATAAAATAAAATAAAATAAAATAAAATAAATGGAAAGAGGACAGAGTAGACATTTTGTTGCAAGAAAAACCCACTGCTACTGTAAAAATTCTGGCAGTTTTAAAAATAGCAATTTTCGCATGTTTCTGTGTGGTGCTTGTGTGTTTTTGGACCACGATTTCAAAAAAAATATTGCGGTCACCGCCCCATTTTGGATCCCCCGCCCGCACCGCATGGCATGGCGAGTCCGGCTTGTTGCTTGAGGCGAGTCCCCAGCAGTCCGGGACAGGAGAGGGGGGGAGGCTGGGGACCCCCCTCCTCAGAAACCACCCCTCGGGTAGGTGCCCTCTCAGGCAGGCATATTTTCGCCTGCTTTTTGGGCCGGGAATCGGGGTTTTTAAAACTTTTTTTCTGTACCGCTTGAATGGCAGCGAGCCGGCGAGGCGGCGACTTTGGCAGGACGACAAGGATGCCAGCCCCCAGCGCATCCCAGGAGGGACAGGAGGAGAGGGGGGGAGGCCGGGGACCCCCCCCCCAGAAACCACCCCTCTGGTAGGTGCACTCTCAGGCAGGCATATTTTTGCCTGCTTTTTGGGCCGGGAATCGGTTTTTTTTTTTTTTGTAACTTTTAAAAACTTTTTTTCTGTGCCGCTTGGCATCGCGGGATCGCCGCGATGCCAGGAACGACAACAACAAATCAGACCCAATTATTCTTTAGTCGGTTCGAGTTCGAGTTCTGGCGGAGTAATTCTCGTTACCGTTACCGTTACGTAACGGAAACGAGGAACGGAAACGGAAATGGGAATTCCGCTAAGTCGTGCCCATGTCTAGTACCCAGCTTGCTGGGGGGGGGGGCAATGTATAGCCTGCATAATGTATATAAGCAGAACACTTTGCTTTTTGCTTTAATCTACATAGCCAAATCTAATAAATCATTCAACACAAAGGGGTAAATGAAACAAGGACCTTCTGGAGGCCACTAATTCATGTATGTTATGTGCTGTCAAATTGATTACAACATATGGAGACATTAATAACATTTATGAAGCCTGTGAAATATTTAACAAAAGTTTTATGAGTACCATTAGTTCGCCCTCCCCATGAGTTTCCATGGCTGAATGGGCATCTGAACCCAGGTCTGCTGAATCCATAGCCTGACAACTCCATCTGTTGCACTTTACATCTGCTCTAATTCATAGGGCCACGATAACTCAGAAGTGATTTAGTGGTACTTGATTACTATTAAAGCAGAAGACAACAGAAGATGACCAAAAACCATTTTGAAAACTCTGATTAAATTCATTAAAATGAACAATAGAAAAATGATGCACATCTCTAAAAGCCTCTGTCTGTAGCATTAGCTGCCAGAGGCCTGCCCAAGGCAGAAGGCGTTAGGGAAGAATGTTATGGTTTTCCTTAGCTTTTCTAGGATAAATCATCATTATTTACCTAAGGTGATAATATCCATTATTGTATCATTACAGAAGAAATCATCAAGCATAGACTTTACTATAGGAAGGGATAATAATAATAATAATAATAATAATAATAATAATAATAATAATAAT
>JAHTLZ010000016.1:39521187-39541785 GCA_023846285.1 Phrynocephalus versicolor
TGAATCCTATCTTACTCTTCTTCTAGAATTTCTTAAGACTGCCAGTAAGTTTGTGGGCAGAGAATAATGTAGCAGATATTGTATATTTAGCTTCTTTATAAAAAACAGAAACTTGTGATGAAGTCCATCACCAAGCTACCCTACTAGAGGTGTGGTTAGAGACAGGTCTTATAGATCACTAACAGGGAGAACAGAAAGCAGGGAGAATCTATGGAGAATTCTGACTGTGGATAAGCAAACAATTGCGTCAAATACATGGATTTGTACTGAGAGAAGTGCTTTTTAATTTACCAATTTGGAGTTATTGGTTAGCAGTGAGGTAGCAGAGTTTATTGATGGCAGGAGATTGTTCAGTCTGCTGAAGACAAAGTGGAAAACCAAACTGAGCCAATCAACTGGGCAATAAAAGTGGAAAATGTGGTTCGGAGCATGTAAATCTCAACTTATGTATATTGGACCCAAATTGTAACATATATCACCAAGGTCGATTGACAAGGAAGTGATCGACAAGGAGAGGGATCTTGATCGTGAGGTGGATAGCCCAGTGGAAACAATGACTCAATGCATGACAGCTGGGATTTAAAAACAACAAGAAGAAGACAGACTATATTGCAACAGTGATGTATATCTAGTGTCCAAACATTGTTTGAGTGCAATATAGAATTCAGGTTGGTGCACACCCAAACTATAGACAAGAGAAGGGTGCAGGAAAGAGTAAGCAAAATGTTCAAGGGGTGGAGCAACCTCTGCAAGAAAAGGGTTTTATGTCTGGGGTGAAAAAATTTAAGGGAAATACGAGGGTGTGGAGACAGTAGGTGAAGGAGTTCTAATAGTAGAATGGTTGGGCAACCCAAGGAATGTAAAAGGTGGAAGATTTCAAACAGAAGCAAACAAATGGATAGAAGTACTTCATCATACAGTACCAACAAGTTCAACTGCAGAATGACTATGCAGTCCACTGAATATAGCAATAGCCATTCCTTTTGATAGCTTAAATTGCCTCTATATGATTTGCTGGAGAATGCTGTCTATTCATTAAGATGGGTATCCGAGATCAGAAAATAATACAGCCATGAATACCAGTAGCTAAGGAAAAGGACCACGAGGTGCCATTAACCTCATTGTCCTGCCTGGGAGCTTCCTATAGCCATCTGTCTGACCACTGTGGAGAAACAGAACACTGCTCTAGCTAGGCCATTGGTCAGACCCAGCAGGGCTCTTCTTATGTTCTCCTGTTTTGGTTATGTTCCTCCACCAGTTGTCTGCTTTCCAGACCAAGATACATTTCATGTTGCATGAGCTGCATTAACCTCATGGCATTTATTGGCGGAAGGTTTGTGTTCCAGAATGTTGATCAGGCTCTTGAATACACACAGCTGCAGGGCTTGTCTGAGTAATTAACAGAAGTAATTAATGCGAGACACCCCACAAAGATTACCATAATGCACATCCTCTTAACGCAGCAAGAAAGCAGCTTACCTTCAAGGCATTTTTTCTGTTTGGTCCAAAACTTCAGGAATAGCTACATGATATAAATATGGTTTTGTGCGATTGTCAGCATGTTGTAGGATTACCCTTGATTTTCTATAATCTTCTATAATGATCTTCTGTTCTGCTATATTGTTATGAAATTTTCTGTTCTGATATTTTGTTGTGAACTTTTAATATGAGTTAAATATTATGCCAGCAATATGCCAGCAAATTTGGAAAACTCAGCAGTGGCCAGAGGACTGAAAAAGATCGGTCGACATACCAATCCCAAAGAAGGACAATGCCAAGGAATGCTCCAGCTATTTGTACAACTACACTCACTTCACATGCTAGCAAGGTTATGCTCAAAATTCTACAAAGGAGGCTTCAGCAGTATGTGGACAGAGAACTCCCGGAAGTGCAAGCTGGATTTTGAAGGGGCAGAGGAACTAGAGATCAAATTGCTAACATGTGCTGGATTATGGAGAAAGCTAGAGAGTTCCAGAAAAACATCTACTTCTGCTTCATTGACTATGTCAAAGCCTTTGACTGTGTGGACCACAACAAACTATGACAAGTTCTTAAAGGAATGGGAGTGCCTGACCACCTTATCTGTCTCCTAAGAAATCTGTATGTGGGACAAGCAGCAACTGTCAGAACTGGATATGGAACAACTGACTGGTTTAAAATTGGGAAAGGAGTACGACAAGGCTGTATACTGTCACCTTGCCTTTTTAACTTATATGCAGAGTACATCATGTGAAAGGAAGGACTGGATGAATCGCAAGCCGGAATTAAGATTGCCGAAGAAATATCAACAACCTCAGATACGCAGATGATACTACTCTGATAGCAGAAAGTGAGGAGGAATTAAAAAACCTCTTAATGATGGTGAAAGAGGAGAGTGAAAAAATGGGCTGAAGCTCATCATAAAAAAAACTAAGATCATGGCCACCGGTCCCATCACCTCATGGCAAATAGAAGGGGCAGAAATGGAGGCAATGGCAGAGTTTATTTTCTTGGGCTCCTTGATCACTACAGATGGCAGCTGCAGCAATGAAATTAAAAGACCCCTGCTTCTTGGGAGGAAAGCAATGGCAAAGCTAGGCAGCATCTTAAAGAGCAGAGACATCACTTTGCCAACTAAGGTCCGGATAGTCAAAGCTATGGTTTTTCCAGTAGTGATGTATGGAAGTGAGAGCTGGACCATAAAGAAAGCTGATCACTGTGGCATTGACGCTTTTGAGCTGTGGTGCTGGAGGAGAGTCTTGAGAGTCCCCTGGACTGCAAGGAGATCAGACCAGTCCTGAAAGAAATCAAGCCTGAATGTTCACTGGAAGGGCAGATTTTGAAGCTGAGGCTCCAGTACTTTGGCCACCTCATGAGGAGAGAAGAGTCCTTGGAAACGTCCTTGATGTTGGGAAAGATTGAAGGCAAAAGGAAAAGGGGACGGCAGAGAATGAGATGGTATGGAAATAAACAACCTCATGCCTGGAACTCTGAGGGATCCTGATACCACTGATTCTTTGAGGGACCAATGATAAGCCTCATTATGAGGGACATATATATGAAATTACAAGCAGTGCAATCAGTAAGTGCAGGGTTTCCCATTGGATCTTGGATCCCTAGATGGTGCTGTACTAAAACTCCAAGTACCCCATGATCATTGACCATGCCGGCTGTGGCTTCTGGGACTTGAACGTCAACAGTTGGTGCATTTTTGCAATCAGTGTGACAGGGTTTGAGCCAATGCAGCTGAGCGTAAGTCCCTTCTTAACTGCTTTCATCTATAATAATGATTATTACCTGTATTATACTCATGGATAATTTTCATTTGTAAAATAGCCCTTGTAATAGAATTCCGCCTCCCTCTCAACATTTAAAGCAGTGCAGGAACATCTTTTCAGGATTTCTAAAGTTTTTTGGCTTCCCTGTCCATGATTGATTGCTTCACATGTGTGAAGTTATAGCACTGGAATTATTTGATCAGCCCTTTCATGGCTATGGAATAGAGATGGGCACTAATAAAAAAGATGATTTTTTGGTTTTTCATTTTTCGTTGCGGGTCCATTTTGGTTTGTGTCATTTTTGGGTGAATTTTTTGAAAAAATTTGTTTAGTTTTTTGTTTTTCCTTTTTTGTTTTTACCTGCGTTTTGCGCTATTTTTAAAGCATTTCTGTGCGGGAGCGTCCCACAATGCCCCAGACCAGAGGGAAAACACTAAAAAAAATGATGCTGGCAGAGACACAGTATAGACTAGGTATGCAGGGAGGCTGCAAAGGCAGCGGTGGGCGTTGCTCAGGGCATAAGGCAGCCGCAGAGTGACTGCACTGCGGGGCAGGAGAGGGTACTCACTGAGAGGTACACACACACGCACACAGGGAGGCTGCAAGAGAAATCTCTTCTTTCTTTCCCCTAAGAGCCAGGCTGCAGCCAGCAGGAACATAGAGACACACACCTGCCTGGCTGGCCTAAAGTAATGAGTTGCAGAGACAGCAATCCCACCCTAACACCCACCGCAGGATGCAAGGAGGATGGGGGCTGCCAAAGCTTTTTATGACCTCTGTGGCTGCCACACCTACCCAGTCTGCAACCTGGGCATGCTATTGGTTGAAATTGTCCAAGAATTTACATGATCCCATCACATGGTTTGCATCCATATTGTGGCTGGAATCCATTTTGTGTCATCCTTAAAGGGAAAAGAAAAAATACATTGCGATGTGAAAAAGACAAAAACAAACGTTTTAAGGACCGCAACCCCCGGTAGGTAATAATTTCAAATAATTATCACTGTGTTTATGGATGTCCAGGGCATTTTAATGCCCAAGAAATCAATACAGTAACCCCCTGCCGATTGAGGGGGTTAGGGACCCACCCCACTCGCGATCCATGAAAATCCGTGATATGTGGAAGCGGGTGGGGGGCTGGAGGCGATCACAGAAGTCTTGGGGCGGTGCGTGCCAGCCATGGCAGGGGGATCTGGCCTCCCGCTGCTGCCCGCCTGCGCTGCCTGAGACTTCTTGTCCAAGGCCGTCTCCATTCAAATGCATTGCCAATGCATTTCAATGGAGAAAATTTTCCCTATTGGAAAACATTGGCTCAATGCTTTCCAATGGGGAAAATTTCTCCATTCAAAATCCATTGACAATGCATTTCAATGGAGATTGCACCCCCCTGCCGCCCCCCGCATGGCCCCGAGACTTCTCGGAGGGGTCCCGGGGCGGCGCGGAGTGGCCCAATCACCCCCCGCCATCCCCTGCCCCTCCAGAAGCCTCAGAGCTGTGCAGGGGGGCGGTGGGGGGTGATCACATCGCTCCCCGCCACCCCACCCCTCGCGCAGCTCCAAGCCTTTTTGGAGGGGCCCATGGTGGCTGCAGGGAGCGATCCGATCGCTCCCCGCTGCCCCCCTGCGTGGCTCCGAGGCTTCTGGAGGGGCAGGGGGTGGCGCAGAGCGATCCAATTGGCCCCTGCCGCCCTCCCACACACACCCAAGGCTTCTTGGAGGGGCCAGGGGGCAGTGTGGAGTGACCCGATGGCCCCCCGCTGCCCCCTGTGCGGCTCCGAGGCTTTTCAGAGGGGTTGGGGGCAGCGTGGAGCGACCCAATCGCCCCCCGTCCCCCAGCGGTGCAGGTACTGCGATCCCACGATGTAGTGGGACCGCGGTACCTGAACCGTGAAATGGTGGGGGGGTGACTGTATTAGGCATCTGGGAGCCATTTTGGGTCGATGTCCCCTAACTCCCCTTAAAGGAAAAAAAAATACAGCAATCTGAGAAAAGACATAAATGCACATGTTAAGGACCCCAACTCCCCTGGTAGGTATTATCAGGCAGAATAAATAATTATCGCTGGGTTTTACAGATATTCAGGATGTTTTTTAACATTTAAAAACAGCTCATTTCATTGCGTGTAGCCATTAACGAAAACGAAATGTAACGAACCTAATTTTTGTGGTTCTGTTCGGTTCATTCCAATTTCATCACAATTTTCGTTATTTGTTTTGTTACGCAATGAAACGAACAACGAATAACGGAACAATTTTTTTTTTGTTTCGTGCCCATCTCTACTACGGAATGATGGAACAAGCCACTGTTTCTAAGGCAGAATGACTGTCAGTCTAGTAAGGCTATCACTTTTCTGCCACTGAGCTCCAAAAGTTACAGTATCTGAAGAAATCACACACCACATTTCATACTGACTTCCTCCCCACCCCAAAATAGAGGACTATCACCAATATGTTCCTTGTCAGGGAGGCAGTAGCTAAAATCCTGCTGCATGGAGATTTCTTAACTTACATCAATTTGCATCTACACGTGAAGCTGTTTGACTAAATGTGCAAGAGAGGATTTCAGCCTGTGCATTTTTAAAATAATAGAATGGATGGTTATCTGTATCAAGCTCACACAATCCAGTATAAATGTATACTTTCACCTATTCAACAGCCCCTGTCAGATCTTGATGGATTGAGGGGAAGAGGATTTGTCTTTCACACATGAAAACATGTCCACAATCTTGCAGTACATGTAACGACTGTCTTAACAGGAATAAAGAAATATCTCTTCTATATGCTTAGTTTCCGTTTCATGCTGGTCTATGTGGAGATATGAATGTTTCTAGTTTGGGGAAAAGGCCAGCTAAATTCAGATTGGGTTGGTTTGTCAATCATCCCTCAGCTATGTCATCATCATACCCCAGCTTTCCATAATACTGTGCAAAGTGGCTTAGATATAATGGGTTTTAGAGATGGGTATGAACCACCAGGTCAGTGGTTGGTGCTGGTTTGTTTATTGACCGAGCAGGTGTTTGCTGTTTCACAGTCCTGCTTCCTCTGGCAGAGGCCCCTTCAGAGGCAGTGGCTTGGCTTCCTTGCTCTGTTTCCTCCAGGCATGTCCCCACAGGGTTGTCATCTGCCGAGTGGGACTTGGGAAGTGGGAAGTGCCACACACCTGTATGGCTGATAAGCAAACTGGTGCAAACCACCAAACCAGGAGTTTGTGCCTATCTGTAGATCAGACCTGAACTAAGCGAATGAGCAAACGTCTGACCTGAAGGAGACCAATTATAAAATGAAACCAGCTAACCTGCAAACTACAGGGTGGGAGAAAAGCTCCTACTATGACAAGCACACCCCAACCAGCATTTAAGGAGTCCCCTCTTCCAGCATCTAGGCTTATCTATGACACATAGTTGGGCCATCAGAAATCAATAAGAAGGACAAAGCCAGGATTTAACACCCAAACAAGATCCTGACTTGGAAACAAGTCATGATTATTAATTTGTTGCTTTAAGATTTCAGTAGGAGTAAAAGCATGACTAACATTGTCTGGATCTATTCCAGTATAACATCACATCTGTGTTAATCAACAATATAAAAACAATCCCCCAAATAGAAAAGAGTCATTAAAATAATTAAAGCAATTAAAACAGACAGGAACAAGAATGGTCTTTATGAAGCAGATATAACTGCAGGAGATACACGACTCTGATATAACTGTGGTAGATGTAAATCCTAAAAGCAGCCTCAAAATATGTCTTTGCTGATACCCTGAAAATTGACTTCAAGGGGTGCTCACTGCCAAGAACCTCCTCTGTTCTGGTGCCACCACTTTAGTGTCCTGTCTCTTATCATCTCTCTTATTTCATGGTAGATTAGATAAGGACACGGGGCTTGGCAGGGTACCTTATAGACTCTTTTCGAGTAGTCAATTTCTGTGGAACACATTTAAAGGCATTTAGGCCTTTAGACGGCAAGAAAAATTAACATTTTAAACTGGCTGGGGAACCAAGAGGCAGTCACAAATATGGAATACAGCCAGAGCAATATGTCCAAATTGTCTAGTACCATATAGCTGCCTGGCTACAGCATTTGTTACGTGGCCATTTTTAATATCAGCTGTACATAGAATACACTACAGTTGTTTGTTTTTGTTGTTATTGTGTCCTCACAGTCATGACTGACTCTTCGTGACCCCATGTCCATGGAGTTTTCTTGGCAAGAATACTTGAATGGCTTGCCAGTTCCTACTCCAGGTGACTACAGCACCGGGTGGTCGCCCATCCAAGTACTAGCCAGGCCTGACCCTGCTTAGCTTCCGAAATCAGGCGAGATCGGATGTGCTCAGGGCATCGAGGCAACTATAGACTGCAATAAACTATCCTAAATTCAGTGAAATATAACCAAGGAAGAAAATAGTGGAATGCCACATCAAAACAAGATCTATATCCTCACCAACACAGCTGATAAATTTAAATGGCCAAAGTTCTTTCCTGTACAAACCCACGGAATCTCAGCTTCCATTACATATAGAGAGGGTGATGATTATGCGTTGACAGGGTGCTGGGTTAGATGATCCTTAGTAAACCTCAAGCTCTAAATTTCTGGGATTTGAAGCATGAAGGAAAAGTGTGCAGTCTTGCCTGAATCTTCAATATGAGGGAGCTTCAAATCAAAGGAACTTTAAACGGCCCTTCTCAAATCCTAGTGAAATGTACTGTAATAATTCATCAACAGCATTCTGGGCCTCAACATGTTTCATAAGGCTGGCCAGGGTGGGGGGAATACCAGATATTATCATCTATTTTCCTTCAAGATAGGTGATTTGTAATATTTCCCCTTGCTGAGGGCATAGTGAGAAACACTGGAGCTTCCAAGGGTTCATAGGGCCTTCCTCTCCCAGAACCCACTGTGGTGTCTGGTGGGAGCTGCAGGTCAGTATCCAGAGGGCCACAAATCATCCATTCTTACATGGAAAGGAACCCAAATGTTTCTTCCTGAAAAGTAGGTTTGCGGAAAATAAAGGCCTGAGGTGCAAATCTACAAATGACATGGGAAACTGGTATTGAACCCGGCATGATGTCAAATGTTCAAGTCATTCAGCTTTGTCTGTGTGTATTTAAGAGAACGAGGGTGCTGGAAAGGAATAAAAAGATGATAGGATTGTCTGCTTGTTCAAAAAAAAAAAGTCTTGACTAGTAATTTGGATTAGAACAATCCAAGATGGCAGGTAATCAAAGAAAATGGATCACCCCCAGCCCTGTGATTATGTATCTGATTTTTGTAGGGTGTGATGGATGCCTCAGCCCTTCATGAGTCTTGGCTCATTGAGACAGTGTTTGTGACATTATATGATGAGCATGAGGAATCACACTATTCAATAAACAACATATTGACTGAGACCTCAGTGAGGCTTAAACCAATGCAACATATTGGAATGCAATAAGATCCATGGAGCAGGGACTTCCAACTGTAACATTAAAAACCTGCTCTTCCCTGCTCTCTAAACCCTTCAGCATTCTACAAATGAAATCTTTCCCCAACTCACAGGTAAGAAGATCAAGAACAAATAAGCATTCATTCCAAGTGAAATTGTTCAGATGATGATGATGATGATGATGATGTAGTAGTAGTAGTAGTAGTAGTAGTAGTAGTAGTAGTAGTAGTAGTAGTAGTAGTAGTAGTAGTAGTAGTAGTAATCTGGCCAAGATGGCTGGATAGAGATTTAGGTGTTTGTGCTGCACATTCAGAGACTGAGAGTTCTGTTCCCTGCTATGCATCTCAGAAGAGCTATTCTGCATGGCCTTGGCCACACTGCCCATTTCCAGGATGTTCTCCAAGTGAGAAAAGGGTACCTCACAAGAGAGCAGTATACCCAGAAGTCATTTCCCTCCCTCCCTTATGTTTCTTTTTTAATCTTATTATGAAGCTAGAAAAAGCCTTAGTAGTATGAGACATTGCAGAGAACTCCTTTGTATTACCTAATGTGCTGCAGCCACCAGAGGCCAATGAAATAATAGTAGATGTGGATAATAATCAGTTTTTTAAACCAAAAACCATAATCAAAATACAATATCTCTTCAGCTTTTTACAATTTAAGGATTATATGCTTCCCTTGAATGTAAACATCTGTTCCTTTATTACATTCAGATTCCAAAACCTAAAACTACAGATGAGGAAGGAACAATGTTTCTTTTCAAATTGTAGGTATTAGAATTTTTGACAACTATCCATCAGTTGCAAAAATCCCATTATCTGATTATGCAAACAGGGTAACCTTTGACAATGAATTGTGACAAGCTAAGAAATCTCTATAGATGTTATTTGTTGCATACTGAATCACATGGCTCAGTATACAATAGATAATTCCAAATGGGGGTTCTTAAATTATGGCAATTTGTGTCTAAAAGTTAGATGATTGGTATAACTATACAACAGCATTTGGGCCAATGACTTGCTGTATCTGTTTGTCTCAGCTACACATCCATTTAAATGTATAGGAGATGTCTTAGAACAGCACTGTTAGTCTAGAACAGTGGTTCTCAACCTGTGGGTCCCCAGATATTCCTGGACTGCAACTCCCAGAAGCCTCCACCACTTGCTGTGATGGAAGGGGTTTCTGGGAGTTGCAGTCCAGGAACATCTGAGGACACACAGGTTGAGAACCACTGGTCTAGAAGTCCCATCATCCCAGGCAACACATTTAGAGAGTATCAGGCTGTGAAGGCTCTCTTAGAGGGTCTTCTGAAAGTAGCATTATCAAGTCTTGGAGAACAGATGAGGTCCTGGGAGAAGGAAGTGGCCAAATATTTTCTCGTTGTCATAAGAGGTGGTGGAGGACAGGATTGGGGCAACTAGTGACAGGTCAGATTTATATCAATTCCAAGAAAGTTACTAAAATAGCATATGAACATCTAGAAAAGGATATTAGGGTGACTACTAGGAGCTAGGATAGTTTTCTCTATGATGAATCATCCCAGACTAATATTACTACACTAATTTTAATGTTGTAGTTATATGTTATCAAGTCACCGTTCAATGTATGTGATTAAAAAGGTAGTTCCTGTGCAATATGATGAAGTCGTGGGGGCGGGACCAAAATATTTGCTCATTGGTTGACTCAAATGAGAGAAGTATAAAATATATCCTTCCTAGGGCCACCAAACACAAGGTAGCAAGAGCAGCAATAAATCAAAGCCAGGTAATGCTGCAAGAGTCAATTACCGCATGTGTTTGGTAGGATAATAGAAGCCAGCCCTGCAACCACAACTCTTGAGGGATTTGCAGACTCTCCTGTGAAAATTATGAGAGAAGGAGACAAAACAAGAAGCAGATTTGGGCTTGGGAGAAACAAGCAACGGGCACCAAAAGCATTACAGTTCTTTCCAGCCTCTCTTTCCCCCCATGTTGTTGTACTTACAGTTGGGCCAATGGTTGGGGATGATGGGGTCTGTTTTTAACTCCATTTGAGGATCCAAGGATGGAAACTGCACATTGAGAGGCTTGATTCAGTTGACACGAGAATGATTCTCATGGTGTCCTCTTCCACCACCAGTTGCCTAGCAGCGGAACCTGGGAAGAAAGCGAAGATGGCATATGAGGAGCAAATGGCTACCTTCATAGGAGGACTATAAAGGAGAACCTGTGCTCTTCAAAGGGTCCCTCCCATGATTCCACAATGTGGCTCAACTTTCCACAATTGCTAGATGGACTTGGTAACAGGCTTAGGCCCTGAGACAATGAAATAATGTGTGACTTTCTGAACAAAATATATTTACTGCAACAGGAGATTTTTTTTTATCAGAGCAGAGAAACTCAACTAATGAAATGACTGCTTAGGGATGGTGGCAGCTCCAGAACTCTGCAAACCGGGAATGCATACATGGTATTTCAGAACATTGTTCAATTAAATATAAACCCCAAAGAAGACTTATTCATAAACTAAGTGGCCTATGAATCAGCCACCCAAGGGAGCACAGTGCGTTTGCTCTGCACAGCGTGTTTATACCTGATATTTTCCTACTCTCTCTTCCACATAGCCATAGAAACACCCTCCGTCACAATATCTGCTGCTTGTTTCCCATTTGGAAGGAATGTGGTATACTGTCACCCAGGGAGTAGAATGTGTCCCTTAAGCAGATGCATTCAGTTTTTCACACAGCTGCAAAGACCGAAGACTGGCCAGAAGCTGGTTTTTCGTGCCAAAGACCCAAATGACATCTCTTAGAAATGCTAGCATTTTCATCTGCATGTTAAATCTTCTAGAAAAGGAACTATAGATGTTCCCTCTAGGCAAGGAATCCAATTGTGCACAGTTGAACTCCTATTATGCAAATGCATCGTACTGTACTTACCAAGATAACTTTTGTATTCATGCACTGCAGGAAGATCAATATATACCAGCGATTGGTTTTTTTAAACTAACCCCAGCTGGAGAAAGAGCTATAGTGAACTCCTTATTAAGCAGAGTAGAAAAAACAATTCATTTTGTGATTAAATTATGGCTTTGTATTAAAACATCTGTCATATCAACAAACCTGTCAGTAACGATTATGCACAGAATGTTGTGAAGACTACAATTTGCTTCAAAGTATTTTGCATTCAGGAAAAAGTTCATTTTTCAAACTGCTGCATATATCTTATAGTACCAGGTACAAAACATCAGGTATGGAGTGTCCAATTTGACAGGAATACTTATCTCAGACTATCATTTATTCACAATTGTTGGCTTGTTTTGTCACTCTTACTGGGTAACATATTGCATACCAAATGTTGATTGTAAACCTGTTTGTACAGATAGAATCAGCATGACAATTTACAATAGTGCTTCTGCATTTGGCTGGAAAAATACTACTTTTCCTCTTCCATCTGTAATTTAACGTGCCCACTCCTTCATAAACATCAAACTGTATTGCAAGAATAAGAATAATCTTATCTATTTTATCTCATCCAGTATTTTGTATCATCCAATCATTTCTGTCTTTTATTGTAAGTCCTCAAGTGAAACTATGACTGGCTTGAGTCATTTTTGATCCTTCCCATTTCAGAACTGCTTAGTAGTTCTTCAAGCAACTATCAAAGGGGGGGGGGAATGAGAACTAGGTATCAAGTTTTATCATACTTTTCATCATATGACAAAAGAGTACGCAGTAATTTTTTTCAGATACCTTCAGAGCATGTGCTTCAGAAAAAAAAACTTTGATCCTTTCCTCCCTTATAGCAACAGCTGGGATCCTGTTGGTGTTCACATATATTTTGAACAGCTTGCCATGGCTGACTTGATGAAGGGTCAGGGTGAATCTCAGTTGTGCAATTGGATGGATGACCAGGCATGTACCAAGATGTGTGCTGCATCTCATCAATTAGCAGCAATTGACTGTGGCAAGTTGCAAATGCCCTACACTAATATGGATAGGATTCTGGCCAAAATGTTGTTATTCATCTACCTTGATGAATACAGAGAGGGGTACATTATGTAAATTGTTAATTACCTAATGGGAGTGGTTGTAATATGGTTGGTCCTCCTATTTGGTCAACATAAATAGAACTAGATGTCCACCTTTCCTTGGGGTGGGAATAGAGAGGGTAGTTTAAGCAGTCTTAATATGGTTTTCAATCAGGGAACTAATGCTGATCAACAGCAAAGTAGTCTAGATATTTCTGTCCCTCTCTGGTTTTATCTTTCACATAATTATGGCTTGCCATCAGAGAGAAGCACAAGAGCTTTACAGGCTATATTGTTTTCTGTCTGGATGGGAGCCATTCTTTGGCTAGAATGTCCTTTCAAAACTCCAACCCCCATCTCTCCATGTCAGCACTTCCTTTCCTGCCATCTGTGAGGAAATCTTAATCTCTGCCTCCTTCTCTTTGCCCTCTGAAAAGCAACATGGGATATCCAAGACTTCTTATTACTAGCAAATTCATAAGCCGATATGTTAGATCTTTTGGCTCAAGGTTTACCTTCAGTATTTAAATTAAAGCTTGTTTTTAATCAGCACCGAGAAGCCTTGCAGTTCCAAGCATTGGCCTCAGTGTAGTTATCAATGTACAACACAGAAAATGCAAAGAATGGCTGGAGAAGAGGTGAGCAACGATGCGAAGGTGATTGACCTCTGATTAAGCAGTCAAACTGGGAAACAACACAACAGTGTTAGGTACAGTGTTCAGAAGGGGTGAGATAAGCTTGATCATTTGTCAGTTTTGGAAGTAGCAGTATTTGAGCAACTGAGAGTCTGCTGATGCAGGTGCTTTCAACAGAGGTGTTCTTTTTAAACCGATGTACAGTACTTATAACACAGTTTGTTATTCATTGGTGGTTTTAATATGATAATCTGCTTAATTCTAATTTTATATTATAACTCAGTGGCTGAAACCCAGTAGTACCTGGCTACTAGAATAGGGTTGTTGGAAGAGTTTACCAAATCCTCACTGATTCAATGGGCCTAATCCTGATTGCAGCTTATTACTGGGTGTCAGCCAATATACTTTCATTCTTGTCTGCTTCCCCACCCCCTTATCTCATGGGTGTGACCCTCTTTGAGTCCCAGCCTTAGAAGAAAAGTGGGATATAAAATAAATACTTGCATAAATAAATAGCATTCCTTAGACGTAAAAGATGACATGGTGATCATGGCATTAAAGTAATGATGGAGCTGTCCATTCAGCACCACTGACTTTATCATGCATGTATAACTACTTCTGCTTAGAAGAATAACATTATGTCTCTGGTGTTGGAGGTTGTGTTTTCATGGTACTGAAGTTACAACACTGTAGCAAATTATCTAATTCTATATAATGCTACATATACCCTCTATGGTGTAAAAGATAAACAGGCAGACTAGGATTCAGGAGGCATAGGGTTAAATCTCCATTCAGCCACAGAATCTCAATGGTAGTCTGGAATGGGTAAAACCAATCCTTAAGGTGAAATCAAATTCTCATGTGAAATTGTCTCAATGCACTATAGCAGTGGTGGTGAACCTTCGGCACTCCAGATGTTTTGGACCACAACTCCCAGAATTCTGAGCCTAGATTGCCAGTTACAAAGGATTGTGGAAGTTGTGGTCCAAAATATCTGGAGTGCCAAAGGTTTGCCAGCACTGCACTATAGTCTTCTGCTCACATGAAAACCATTCAAACCTTGCACTAGAATAAAAACTGCTGCAACCAGTAAAAAGCACACGGGGGGTTCTTGTGAGGAAACCTTTAAGGACAGTGGCAATAACTTTCCCTTCTATTTCATAATTTTCTGAACTGAACCCAACACTGCCATTCTGGGCAGTTATAATACCAAATGAGAGATATACTTTGCATTCTTCCTTTCTGCAGTCTAAGAAAAAATACATCAGGGACTCTGATAAAAATGTGTAAAGAACAGAACACTATATGCCACACTTACCATCCTGCATGGAGTACCTGGGCAACATTTTTTTACAAGATTAAATGCCTAGAGTGCAAGGATATTCTCAAATATTTTAAATATTTATCAGACATATGCCAAAGGCTGCTGGAATGCATTAGCTTTTTCTTTTTAAACGCTTCAAAGCAGAAAGGACAAGATCATGTTTGTGAAGGCTTCCATTACGGGATGAGGAGCAGGTTATGAAGAAAAGGATAATTGGAAGGTGGCAGTGCACACATCCCTGAAATGAATTGGATGCTAATTATATGCAAGAGAACAGCCAGGGCAGAGAGCCCTTTGCAGCCATGACTGCAGTATGCAAGTTGTCAGAACCCTTGATTTGATGTCAGTTTAAATGAGAACAAAAAAAGCAACATGCGAAAGAGTCCATTTCTTTGATTCAAATGATTATAATTTGAACCCCTTAAATATTCAGATATATTTTCTTTCTGTGCCTGAACAGTTTCAATTTTGGAAGAAATCAACAGTACATAAGATCTGGTGCCATGACTGCTAAGGCAGAGGAGTGTTGGTTAAGTCACTGGTATAATATACAGGGGTACCTTGTATAAAGGAATCAATTCATTCCAAATGAAATTATGTTAAGCAAATTTTCATTTACACAAATTCCCGTAGGCATGCATTGAAAATGGAGTAATCCCATTTTTATGTTGTACGGATTTTCCCAATAGGTGATTATGTTAAGCAAATTTCTCCTATCTCCGGAATATTTTATGTTGCACAAATTTATGTTATACAAGCTGTTTGTTATACAAGGGTCCACTGTATATATACCAGCAAAATTCCTCTGGTACAGCAAAGGATCTGTTCTGCTGGCAAAGATGTTCCGACAGAGCAGCCAAAACCAAGCAGAGAAACTGACATCACGGGGCAGAGCAGCAAAAGGACCATATTTATACCATGTCCTATGTTTCTTGGATTTATAGAAGTGAGATTGGTGTGCAACTTGATGGAAAATTGAAGACAGTGAGATGAAAGTGAAGTACTAAGTGATAATCTTTATCTAATTCTCTCCGGAAAGGGTAAACAGGGCATCCCTAATAAAACAACAAACAACTAAGACTGCATAACAAAACATAACAAATACAGTAAAAAAGCAGGTAGGGTGAGAACAGTTTAGGCAACCCCTATAAACTCAGGCAAGTGCTCACAGACTCTGCCTCCTTCTGTCAGTCAGCACCAGTGAAGTGCAAGTCAGAGAGAGAGAGCAGACAAAGACAATTAACCTTTTTTGTAGAGCCCTGCTTGGAAAAAGAGACAGAACTCATTGGCTCTTAGTTCCAGGTAAGGTTCACATCACATTAACCCTATAATGACTGGAATGTAGATCTTGCGATACCCCAACTCGTGATGGGCACAAAATGGAAAAATAGTGTTTTGTTTCATTTCATTTCTTTAGTAGTTTGATTTTGTTTCATTTGTAATGAATGTTTAAAGTAGTTTTGTTATGGAACACAACAAAATGAAATGAAACACTATGTGCCCCTGGGTCCTAATGGACCAAAATGGCCGAGGAGCTTCCTCAAGCTCTTCCCTGTAAGTCTCCGAAATTTGAAAGTTTGGGGGTAAGGGGGCTGACTTATTATGCTCCTAAGGGGGTGCCCCTAGGGCAGGGCTGTCCAACTTTGAAGATCCCACAGACTCCTTTTGCCCACGGCATGCCCCCGTGGACTCCTTTCCCAAGGGCACTTACACACAGTCCTCACACCTTCCGCCTGCCCCCAAATTCTGCAGTGCTGGTGGAGGAGGAGGAGGAGTGCCTGCTCACCCCCCTCACCCCCAAGCTCCATGGCACACTGCAGTGGCGGAGCGCCCACCCACCAAGCCACCAAGCTCTGCAGCAATGGCGGTGGCAGAGGAGGAGCGCCCGATCACCCAACTACCCACCCACCAAGCTCCACAGTGCTGGTGGCGGCAGTGGTGAGGGAGTGCCTGCTTACCCCCCACACCCATCAAGGTCCATGGTGCTCATGGCAACGGCAGAGGAGCATCTTCTTGCCGGCTCACCCACAAAGCTCCGTGGTGCTTGTGGAGGAGCAGGAGCTCCTGCTCACCTTCCAACCCACCAAGCTCTGCAACGCTGGCAGAGGAGGAGGAAGAGGAGTGCCCGCTCACCCTTCCCCACCCACCCACCAAGTTCCATGGTGCTGGCAGCAGTGGAGGAGGATTGCCCCCAGGTTGGAGGCAGGCGGGGCCATGGCAGGTGACTTCTTAGTACCCCGCGGGCTACTCGTTGCCTGTGGTTGATGCGTTGTGCAGGCCTGCCCTAGGAAAAATGTTTCTAATTAGATTCAGAACTTTGGAAGCCAAGCCGTGGGTGAGCATTTAATGCGCCGTGGCTTGGCTTCTGATTCCAATTAGAAAGATTTTTTCCTAGGGGCAATATTTTTTTCCCTGAACCCCAAACCTCTCCAAATTTTGGAAGCTTACCTAAAATTGCTTGAGGAAGCTAAACCTGCCATTTCCATGCCAAAACACGGCTGCAATTTGTACTCAAAAATACAGATTGCAGCCATGTTTCAACATAGAAATGGCAGGGTTAGCATCCTCAAGCGATTCTAGGTAAGTGGCTGAAATGTGGAGAGGTTTGGGGTTCAGGGGGATGAGTTATGAAGCTCCAAAGGGGGTGCCCCTAGGCAAAAATCTTTCTAATTAGAATTGTTAGCCAAGCCACCACGGTACCAATTGCTCACCCATAACTTGGCTTCTGAACTTCCAAATCCAGTTATAAAGATTTTTTCCTAGGGGCATCCCCTTTGGAGCTTAAAAACTCAGACCCCTGACCCCCAAACCTTTACAAATATCAGGAGTTTACAGGGACGAGTACAAACTTGCTTTGCAGTGATTTTGGTGCTGACACATGGCTGTTGTGATAACAATTTGTGAGTATATTTTATGTACTCCAAAATAGGTATTGCAGGCATGCTTTGGCACCAAAATAACTGGGGAGCAAGTTTGGACATTTTGAGAGGTTTGGGGGTCAGGGGTCTGAGTTATTAAGCTCAAAAGGGGGTCCCCATAGCTGATTGCCAGAGTGTGTATACCATGTGCCAGCAATTTAAGGGTTAATTGGGGTTAAGCTGGTGGTTAAATTGTGCTGGGGAGCTATTATCAGCTTCTCTCTCAATTAGAAATTGTTTTTCTAACCACCATCCAAACTAAACTTTGGAAATTGAGATCCTGGAAGACTTTTCCACCTGGTTATCTAGCTTTTTGGATATGAAGCTGCCTTCGGTAATTGCTAGGGTCTTTAATATCTATCGAGCATCCAGACTGGGGGAGGACCTCTTTTCTGTATTACATATGGATAATTTGACTGTATTGTCATCTCCCTCCACTCATGTTGCTGATAGTCACATGGATTTGCTTAGTTACAAACTAGAGTTAGGATTTTCTGCAACTGCTGTTTTAGATCGTAACCTTCTGATAATTTTTTCTTGCATAGTTGTTGTACATTTCCTCTCCACCCCATGCCTGTTCAGGGACTTTCCTGGACATGTCACATTACTCCTGAATCAGGAGACCTTACAGCAATTTCAGCATGGGTCCAGGCCACAATGTTTGCAGGTTAATAATAGTTTCTGGGACAACTCAGTGGATGAATGGCCTGCTGCATTTTAAACGGCAACTGGTGCTGCTCTGAAGTGATCTTTCTGGTTGTTAGGAGAGAGTTGTTCACCCTGCTCACTCTTGAAAGCTTTAAAATGACCAGTCTTTTCTCTATTGTTTAGAATGACAATAGAAGTGTACTCTTACAGAGGTCTCCCAACCCATTTCAAAATTTGGATGGGGAAGGTATTTGTTAAAATTAAGATCAAGCTAAGCAGGCTTTGTATCAGTCTATGATAATGTTGACAAACCTATGGCATGGGTGCCAAAGGTGGCACTCGGAGCCCTTTCTGTGGGCACCTGACATCGCCCCCTCCCAGCCACCTGTATTCAGGTTAAATTGCTGTATTGGCACTCTGCGAAAAAATTAGTGGGTTTTGAATCACAGTCTCTAAAAGGTTTGCCATCACTGGTCTATGGCTTTGGTTGAGGCACACAATACAAAGCACTTATTTAACACTTTTAAGAGCTTGCTGGTCCCAGGGTTTTAAGGCACAACTCTAAGTGCTTCTTTATCTTTGTTCATTTATGGCCTTAAATGATTACTTTTCCCCAAATAACTCAGAAAATTTGCTTTCCTTTTTTAGCAGATGTGAGTCTTCTTTGTTTCTTTCCTTTACAATCCCTAGAAAAACAGGTTTCTGCAGTTCTGTCTGCCTCCCCTCTAACTGCTCCTCCCACTTGTCCATCTCCTTTGTTTTCTTGATCCTACTATTGATTCTTCTCTTTTGACTTTTTTGACAAATCTGCCAGCCAATAATAGTTCATGTATTACTGGCAAATTCCCAAGTTCCTATAAGCATGCTTTCATCCATCCTTCATTGAAAATACCTTCCCATGATCCTTCAGTTTATGCTAATTATTGACTGTTTCTCTCCTTCCCTTTGTATCTAAAGTTTTGGAGAGAGTAGCCCATTGATTTTTATTTTATTTTATTATTGTCATTTTTGTTTGATTTCATTGTCAGTGAACCACCCAGAATAGTGCCTTCACCTTGCACTAAAGGGGCAGTTACCACATTACTCCCATATCTTCCATCATTGTAGGTCATTTGCACTGGCTTCCTATCAGGTCAAGGACATATTTTAGAATCCTCATCCTGACATTTAAAGCCCTACATAGTTCCTGTTCTAATTATCTTGCAGGGTTGGTCCTTGGAAAAGGACCCAAGGTGGCTTCCAGTAACGAGGGACAATATACAGGTAGCTTGGCCCCAGGCCATTTTGGGCTTTGAAGGTTAAGGTTGGCACCTTGAATTGTGCCTGATAGATAGCTGATTGGCAGCCAGTGGAGTTGCTTTAGTAGGGGTGTAATGTGATCTCTGTAACCTGCCCTAGTCAGCAATCTGGATGCTGCGTTCTGGACCCACTGAAGTTTCCTAAGACTTTCCATTGGTAGCCCCATATACAGTGCATTACAGTAGTCCAGCCAGGCTGTCACTAGGGCATGTGTCACAGTGGCCAGAGCAGATTTCTCAAGAAGTGAGCATAACTGGCGTACTAGTTTTAATTGTGTAAATGCACTCCTGGCCACAGCTGTAACCTGGGCATCTAGGATCAAGGATGAGTCCAGGATAACCCCCCAAGCTACACACCTCTTTTTTTTCAATTGGGGGGGGGGAGATCTCATCCAGTAGAGGTTGCATCCCTATCCTTTGATCTGCTTTTTGACTGACCTGAAGCAACTGTGTCTTGTCTGGGTTTGGTTTCAGTTTGTTCTTCCTCATACAGTTCTTTACCAAAGCTAAATACTGATCTAAAGTCGAAATAGCTTCCTTGGAATCCGGAGGTGATGAGAGGTAGAGTTGCATGTCATTTATTGGTGACACTTCACCCCAAAACTCTGAATAATTTCCCCCAGTGGTTCCTTATAAATGTTAAATAACGTAGGAGATAGAACAGAACCTTGGGGGATTCTGCAGGTCAGTGGCTGTGGTGTTGAACATGAGACCCCTATCACCGCTTTCTGCATTCTCTCCTCCTGGAAAGACTGAAGCTACTGTAAGACAGTGTCCCCAAGTCCCATTTCAGAGAGACAAATCAGGAGGATGCTGTGGTCAACAGTGTCAAAAGCAGCTGAGAGGTCTAGTAAAACTGAAAGGGATGCAGATTCCCTATCTATTTCCCTGCATAGGTCATCTACCAATGCAACCAGTGCCATCTCAGTCCCACAACCAGGCCTGAAGCCAGATTGAACTGGATCCAGATAAATTATCTCATCAAGAAACCTCTGAAGCTGCGAGGCCACAACCTGCTCTAGGGATGTTAGATACCAATCAATAGTTGTTCAGTATTCTTGGATGTAAAGAGGGCTTTTAAAACAGC
>JAHTLZ010000016.1:39541795-39556687 GCA_023846285.1 Phrynocephalus versicolor
TACATGATCCCATCACATGGCTTGCCTCCATTTTGTGGCTGGAGTGGCGACATCCATTTTGTCATCTTTAAAGGGAAAAGAAAAATACATCACGATGGGAGAAGACAAAAACAAACATTTTAAGGACCCCAAACTCCTGGTAGGTAATAATTTCAAATAATTATCGCATTATCGCTGCATTTTTATGGATGTCCAGGGTGTTTTAATACCCAAGAAATCAATATTAGGCATCTGGGAGCCATTTTGGGTCAATGTCCCCTAACGCCCCTTAAAGGAAAAAATTACAGCGATCTGAGAAAAGACATAAATGCACATTTTAAGGATCCCCCCCCGGTAGGTATTATCAGACAGTATAAATAATTACCGCTGCATTTTTATGGATGTCCAGGGCATTTTTTAACATTTAAAACAGCTCATTTCATTGCACGCCGCCAGTAACGAAAACAAAACGTAACAAACACGATTTTTGTGGTTCTGTTCGTTTCGTTTCATTTTCATCACAATTTTCGTTAGTCGTTTCATTACGTAACGGAACGAATAACAAATAACGGAAATGAAAAAATGTTCGTTTCATGCCCATCTCTAGTTCTGACCATATCCTCAGGCTGTAGGAGCTGAAACTCATCCATTAATACAGGGCCAGCAAGGACTTTTAAGAGGACTTAGTCCACAGATTCTGTACTTACGTTGGCCCTTGGATTGAGATGGCAAACTCCAGGCTTTGAGAATTTTCCTGCTTGGCCTTGAAACTGTAGAATCCTCTCCCCAAGCACCTTTGTATAGAATTAGAGTTCGACCGGTTTAGAGAAGGTTTGAAAACCTATCTGTTCAATTTGGAGCCATAGGTGTCAAATGTAGGGAGAGATTATTGACCAAGGTAATTTGTTTCAACTTCTTCCATGTTGCTTTTTAGCATTTGGCAAATTCTTCTTGATCATTGCTTATTCTAAAGAATTTTGTGTTGGTGTACAGGTGTACACACATGCACACATATGCACACAATATTAATATTGCAGTTAAATGTTGTGTGTTGCATATCACTGATGTTACTGAAATGCACTCTGGTGTAGAGCACAATATAAATAAACATCAACAGTGCAACCCCAGAACTGCTGTAAGACATTCCCCAATGAGCTGCTGATTTTTTTTCACTTTAAACTCTGTTCCAATTAAAGGTTGGCTTTGTATCCAAGGTCATTGTCCCATGTGGACTGAAAATATGCTACAGGATGAGGAAAGGCAATTTTGACAGAATGCATGGTTAAATGCTGTTAATTCCTCAGTGGCCATTGCTGGCTGGCCAATTTGTTCTTTAGCCATGTCAAATAATTTGTTCTCAAGGAGAGGCACAGCCCACTTTGCAAATTTGGATGCATACTTAATGGAGGCCAAGAGGTGTTGTCCATTTGCCCCCCCCCCCCAATACATTATAATATTTCAGTCTCACACCACTGACCTGGTGCCTTTCAGGGGAGGAGTATATTCCCAAATGGCAAAAATGGACACAATCCAAGAGAAGTCAGGCATGTAGAAAAGTCACATAGTTTAATCTATTTCTAATAGATTCTGAATGTCAAAAAGCTTGAGGTTAGCTAAAATAATTGCACATAAGCTCACAGCAGTGGTACAACAAATTGTAGTACAGTGGGTACATTTTCCTCCCTCTTTTCCATTTGGGAATTATCCAGGAACAGATTTTTCAGCACATGTCCAATGTTTAGGGAATACTTGATTGTTTGTTTATGTGAGCATATTGCAGACTGTTCAGTGCTCCTTCAGAGCTTGCTTCGCTTTTGCTTGAGATATTGGCTGTTCCCCTTTTGGTTATCATCATCTGGATACATCACAGCTTTTTGATCAGTCCTAAACTCATGAGTGGTTTCCTGGAGCACAGGTGAGGGCTGATGAAAGCAGAATAGAGTGGCATTCTTACTTCCTTTGATCTAATACACTTCTGTTTACACCACCTGGAATTGCATTAGCTTTGCCACCCCATGTCATACTTTTGACTGACCTGTAACTTGGGTTTTGGATACATTGGAGAGCTGAATAAGAAGGATTCGTCTTTGCTGTGATCTGAAAAACGGCTTGTGGTATACTTGAAATTGCTAAGAGTGCCCTCCCAGAAACTGGGATTGATTGGGAGTTTACCGTTCATGCTGGATGTGATGCAAGTCCTATTCCAGTCCACAGCATGCACACACACATGTTCCTTGCTTGCTGGTCTCGCCTCTGCTGATCCTTTAATTGTTTGTCCCATGTCCCCGAGCAGGAAGAGGTCCAGCTTAGACCCAAGGAAGATGTTACATTCATGGAGATGCCCATGCAGTGCAATGAGAGGATGCCTAAAGGTCGGGGGAAGCAGCTGAACCCCCACCTGAACTGTCTCAGATATCCCTCAGACGGGGTTGGATTTTTGTATATGCAGCTGGGAAAAAACTGTTGGAGAAGTCAATAGTGGGTGTGTTGGTGGGATGACAAGATGATGTGAGGTGGGTGGAGTGGAATAATAGAATCATAGAGTTGGAAGAGACCTCAAGGGCCATCCAGTCCAACCACCTGCCATGCAAGAACCGCCATCACAGTACTCCCGGCATATGGCCATCCAGCCTCTGCTTAAAAACCTCCAAAGAAGGAGACTCCACCACCCTCCATGGCAGCATATTCCACTGCCGAACAGCTCTAACCATCATGAAGTTCTTCCTAATGTACAAATTGAATCTCTTTTCCTATAGTTTGAAACCATTGCCCTGAGTCCTTGTCTCTGAAGCCATGGAAAACAAACCCGTTCTGTCTTAATATGAGTGGGGGAAAGAATAATTACACGTGTCCCATGATATTGTTCAAGAGTGGGCGCATGCCAGGACACATGTGCAAGGCACTGCAGAGAAAGCCAGGTAGAACTTCCCTGCCTGTCAGCCAAATATCCTCTATATGGGGATACTCCTCACTCAGACTTCACATTTCTACAGTCCTTATAACCTTTTCTATAGAAATACAAAAATAAGATGAAGGTACATCATAGTCTCAGAATACAGAATGTCAAATGTCTGAGCAGTGATTTTGCAAAGCACATCATGATTCACAATTCAGAATGATTCCAATCACAATCATCTCCTTCCCACCACTCATCATTTATTATCTTCCCTTAGCATCAAGTACTGTATGTAGCAATTACTAATCTCTGATGACATAAACTACTTTAAGATAATTTAAAGCCGAGGTCAGTAATTCCTGCATGAGTGACTTCAAAGGAAAGGACGGTTGTAACTGATAATCGAGGAGGTGATAGTGAATGGAATTTTTCGGAGCTGTGAATCTTTATGACTTCTTCCTAGTGTTTTCCTGCAGATGCAGAATCCACTCTTCAGTTCCTAAAATGCCACTTTGCCCGATCAAATGCATCTTCAGGATACAGGCTAATGATTTGCATGCCCCTACTGACGGCGCTGTTGGCCATCAATTTTCAGGCAGTAAGCAGTTTTGGTAATGGTGGAAAGTGCCATTCTCATATTTTCTGCAATTGATATCGCACCTAGTTGCTGTTGTGACATGGTAGAGTAAAGAGATGCCCAATATCTAAGGGAGCATACACATTTCCATGGCAGGGATATGGTTCTCTCTACCCTTTATTGCTGCCCCAGGACTCTGTGCCATACAGTCCAACATGGCAGACAATCGTCTAGTAAATAGTAGATTTGAGACAGACTGTGTGACACACTGGTGAGTTCTTGCCAATGCAACCAGGCCGCATTCACCCTTGTGAATCATTATGTATTTTGCAACATTACTGTTCCGACTTCTAATGTTCTATATTCTGAGACTATGAAGTAGCTTTCCCATCATATGTTCAACTGAATTTTGTTAAAGTTTCAAATGGGAAAGCAGCTTCATGGCAAACTTACTCACTGTGTTTAGTTTTTGGCATGTCTCCCTGCCTCTTCACATCATGCCCCCCCCAAGTGAGAAGTTGTTTTTACAAAAAGGCTTCTGAAAGGAATGGCTGGCACTGCGGACAAAGTTGTTTTTGCGCCCCTCTGGCTCTCCCCAACCCCATCATATCCACCACGCAAAGGGGGGCAATCCTGTGGGCATGGGGCAGATATGGGGCATGTGGGTACATAGGTGGGCATGTGTGTGCGCACATGCCTACATGGGTGGCACACACGTGCCTTACCTCTCCCGCGGTGGCAGTGGCGACAAAGAGTTGGAGGAGGAGGAGGAGGAGGGCACCACAGCCACTGTGCTCGCACGCCTGCCTGCGTGTTTGCTTCGTTTGCTTGCCCACTTACCTGGCGCACGGTGGCGGGAGGGCACAGGGCTTTCTCCTCCTCCCCCCCTCCAGGTGCCCCCAGATTTCTGCACCTGGAGCAGATGTACCCTTCTGGCCCCTCCCAGATACGCCCCGGCCTGCCCTGCATCCTTCAGGTGCTGCCTCTGAATGGGCACCTTCTGGAGGAGGTGGACCTGGGATGCTCTGAAGGATGAACCAGCCATTTGTGCCTATCTGTAGTCATCCATCCTATAGACATGCCTCTGATTTTCCCTGTCTAATCTAACCCTATCTAAATGTCAAATTTCATTTTATTTTTCTTGTTGACATTTTGGTTGGTCTCATCAAATCCTTGAGTCCCTTAAATTCATCCCCAAATCATTTTGCCACAGAGTCCAGTTTTCCATTTTGATGAGCTTTTCTTTATGAGCTATTTTCCCCCTCTTCACTAATATATGCCTTTAGGACATGAGATGCTTTCATGCAGACCTCCTCTTAATGAACATTAATCATAGGCATATAGTGATTCAAAGCATTTGGGGGAATGGAATACACTGCCTTTTTATGTGCTCCATCAGAGACGGAAACAGTGGGAAATTGGCACCACAGGGCCAAAGGCCATTCAGAGACTGAAAATAATTCAAAGCATAAACATTACTTTCCCAGATCTAAGAAAGGACTTCAAAAACATGTAGTTTATCGAGCCATCTGAAATTTGGGGGATGGATCCATCTGCCTGACAGTGATCAAGCCTACTGTCAATATTTTAGCCACAAAGCAGCCCAGCCTTGGAGACAGAAAGATGAATGCTTGTGAGAAAGGAATTTTTACACTGAATTAGAAATTCAGTGCAAAATTCAAAGTCCATATTGAATGCTGTAACACTGGCTAACAATTTGACCAGTCTTTCTTATTTAAGGCATAGTGTTCTTAATTTCAAAGTGGCTGTGTGAAAACCCCAACTTCACTTTCTTTGTGTTCTTCCTGACCAATAGTATTTCCAGACAAAGCAAATGACATCACTGTGCACCCTGCTATCCCCTCCTATGGCACTAGTGGGCGTGGGGTCCCCCAGGAATAAATTAATGCAGGCATGTCCAAACTTCGGCTCCCCAGATGTTTTGGGCCACAACTCCCACAGTCCTTTGCCATTGGAAATACAGGCTTGGAATTCTGGGAGTTGTGGTCTAAAACATCAGGAGGGCCAAAGTTTGGACATACCTGGACTTAATGGCTCCAACTCAGCTTTTTGACTTAGAGTGCCACTTCCCCTGCCTCCCCCTGCCACAGTCTCACAGGGTTGAGTTGTAGTTTCTAGTCCCCAGGTGCCGCTTTCCAACTCAGGGCCCTAGTTAACTTTTATGGAGTACCCTGGAGTCCAGTTTCTGGAAAGTAGTGTGGAGAGGAAGCTTCACTTGAGGACAGACCCCTTTTGGGGGAGGGTTTGGAGAGATGGAGAAATGAAACTGGGCTCTGTGATTTGTCCCTTTGTATCTCTACCCCAGCATGCCTGTCATTACTTGCTGTTCCAGAGCCATGGCAGTGTTCAGGTAATATTGCCAAATCCAAGCACGTAGCTGGAGTCTCTGGAGCCTGCCTCCTTTCATAAACTGACAAAGAGAGTGAGAGGAAACAGCTTTGCAGGTTCTCATCCCTAGTCTCTGTGGTCCCTCCCCAGATTACCCTTCTTCAGAAGTAAATGACGATCCCATACCTCCCCACTCCTCCCCGTTTGCTCTTGTTGACCTCCCCTCCTGCTGCTGTTCCTCATCAGGTAGTTCTCTCTCCATGCTCTGCATGCGGTCCGTTTCGCCTGCTTAATACTGAAAAAAAATCTGCCCTCATCCCAGCTGCTTTACTTTTATGCCGGGGCCAGAAGGCTTACTGTGCCTACTCACAATCACTTCATCACATTTCCCTTTTCCAGATCCCTGTACCATGAATGTCCTTGTGGAAGGTTGTATCAGCTGGTCAATGGCATCTATTAGAAGTACAGTACTCCCCCGTATATTGCGGGAGCTAGGTTCCAGACCAAACTGCAATAAAAGAAAATCCACAGAATGCAGAAGCCTCAGCAAACTGACCTTGGGCTGCTTCTCCTGGTGTGTACTTCCAAAGAGAGGATTTTAACCCCCTCCTGACAGCTCAGCAAACTGACCTAGGGCTGCCCCTGCTGGCGAGCACTTCAAAATAGAGGATTTTAACTCCCTCCTGACACTTCAGCAAACAGACCTGGGGCTGCTACTGCTGACAAGCGCTTCCAGGAGGAGCCCAAAGTCAGTTTGCTGAGACATCAGGAGGGAGTTAAAAACTATTCTTTGGAAGCACGCTTCTCTCTAGAAAAAATCAGCGCTATACTATGACTGTAATATATGAACTGTGATGTGATGGAGGACTACTGTATATTCTATTTTTTGGGGGGGGAACTAGTAATTGTAAAAGACAATGAAGCCTATATATTGCTTTATTTTTAAACAAATTATAAGATGGAACTGTTGTTTATTTTTCTTTTCTTAAACCTACACCAATATTTCCCATCATGTCAAAAGCCTACAAACACAGCCAGATAATGATCTATGTGCATCCCATTACAGAGAAAGTATCATAAAACAAGCTATCAGAGGAAGAAAATTAGAAAAACATGCTGAAGCATATTCGTATAAATGCCTTTCTGAAAAGCTGTATTTAACAAAATGATAAAAGGAACATGAATAATTATACAAGGAAACAATGAGAACCAATTTTAAAAAAAAACACTATTAGCAATACAGAAATGTAATTTTAAAATCCTGGGAGCGAAGGAGGATTGGTAAAATAATATTGAATCTGAAGGAGAAGAGGACTTGGTCACAACTTCCAAACACATATAGAGATGTTCCATTAAACAAGTGATGTAAAAAACATCACTGTCTGAGGCTGTGCTCAGATTATAGATGTATAGAGGTGTTAAGTTTCCTTTCTTTCGGACAGACTCCTTAGCAACCTTGTTTAGAAGTGTGTGTAGGTCATGTTGCTGAAATTGGAGTACCTGTGAACTTAATTAAGGCTTCTGCTTTCAACCACACCACGGAGAAGTGATCTGGATATTCTTCCATACTGCTGAGCTCAAAATTCCAGAAAATACCTTGGAGGAGATTAAACAGCATCATCATGGTACGCCTCGGTCCATAAGATCCTGGCCTGCTATGGAGAAACATGCTGCTTACAGTAGGAATAGATAAGCAAACAATGGACTTTTTTTCCAATGGCCTGTTTGTTATGACCAGCAAACCCTGTAGGAACTTGGTTCTCTAGCTCGTTTTCCTGCCAGCCCCACAGCTAGGGTCTGTGTCACCTGCAGCAAACATGGATTCTGTATTCCCTCCCTCTAGCAATAGTACAAGTGTGGTACTCGGGTGCATGCCCCCTGCCCCTGCCCCTGCCCGCCACCCCACCCCATTGCAACCCTGTTTCCTACATAAAAAGAATTAATCCTCAGACAATCCTGGCTTATTCCTTTGGCTCCCTAGTTCACATACAGCCAGTTGGAATTCTCTTACTACATTCTGGGCAGTTGAACCAGGTGTCAGGTACCTTCTTGGGACCTGACACCTGGTTCCCAGTGAGTCAGCCAGTGCAGGTCCAGTACTTTTTTTTGTCTAAAACCAACTTTTTTGTGTACCTGGAAGCACCACCGTTTCTTCTTTGGCTAGGCATATGGCTACAGCAGCCCCCATTGCATAGCCAACAGGGTATGTTAGCACAATTCTTTATGCGTTGATGCTTGGTTTTCACACTTTCTGGCCACAGTTCTAATTTTACAAGGAACATTGGCTGGTTAATTAAACTGGTGCCTGCAGATTATTGGCTTTTCTACTGATGCATAACTGCTTTACCTTATTGTTTGCTGCTATGGGGCTGAACATAAAGGTCAGGACTTTAGGCAAATATGCTATTTGTTCTGATGTATTTGACTAGGTTGAAAGGCGACTTTTTAAGTAAGCTGGGCAAATCTCAAGACTATTCTTCTTTTCATTCATCACTCAGTACTTGGCTTTCTTCCTCAAGTTAAGGATTTTGGCCATGAGCTTTTTCATTGACTGGTGAACTAGGAAACATCCGAATAAAAAGGGGAACAACTGATACCGTTAGGCTTCTAGAAATTTAACAAAAACGTTGTTAATATTTCAAGGGCGAAACCCTCTTCCTTAGAGCTGTACCTATAGACGCATATGGCAAAAGATGGAGTTGCCAGGAGTTATTTCTTAGATGTCCTTGACAAGATGGGGAAAAAAACGCCAGGCAGTTTCTTAGTTGAGGCTCAGAGATTGGATGTTCTTAGGCTGCATCTGAAAAGAAGAGAGGAGGGTGTTTTATTGTCCCAGTCCTTCCAAAGACATGACAGGGCATTTCCAACACAACAGTGGTGGTGCCACTAGTGGAAGCAGTTTTCCCTCATTTGAGAACTTCCCTTGCACACAGAATCTGTTAGTACCTCAACCTCTCTCTGGACATTTGGACACTGCCCCAGCCTCACCACCCTTCTCCTAAGAAAATATATTAGATCAACATTAGCATTTTTTTTGGAGGGGCTAAGAAATACCTTCACCATGAAAAGTCTGTCTCTAACAGCCACTTTCTCTGACAGTCACTAACCATCCACTGTCTCTGAGGGGAATTCCACAGAAGGGCAGTGTTTCCACATGAAAAAGGAGCACATGGAAGTCCACTGCAGCCCTTTGGAGCAAACCACTTTAATTGCATCCTATCTACTGCATAATTGCCCTGTAAACAGAAGCACACACAGAATTACAAGAGGATTGGGATGCATAATTATGTACAACAAGCTATATTCAGTGTTCGCTGCTCTACTTTTTTCTGATGAACACCCACTTGCAAATTGCAGCCTTCACAATGGGGTAGGGCAAATAAAGTGAGGAGGCTGATGCCATTTGCCACAGGGACAAAAAGAACATCTAAGCCCAATACTGGGTCCTTTGGTGTTCAATTGTGGTAGGGTGAGACACCAGACGAGTGTTGGAGTGGTATCAGATAAGTGCAGTTCTACTGACATTGTTCAAGGGGCACCCAAAAGGACCATCTCAAATTGTTTTGCACCCTTTCATACTGGCTTGCTTAGTATTCCTTCTCTCATCCACCACCTATGTTCTAGTATTCTAGAAGCTGGCCAAGGCTAGAAAGGTGGTGCAGAGTTTTGACTGAAGACAGCTTAATGTCCACCAGATCCAGATCAAAATCTTAACCAAATGACAGCCAAGCAAAGCAGTAGGAAAGGGTGTGTTGCAATGGCAGATGATACACACTGATGTCGATGAGGTAAAAGACACAGTAATCAGTGACAAGGAGAGTGATACATGTCACTAAGCCACACAAAACAATGTTTTCCCTCCCCCCTTTTTTGCTAAAATATGAATGGCACCCTGAACAGGTGTTTAGGGCATCATCTACAATCAAGCATGGACCTTTAACATTGCTCAACGAGGAATACAAACTGTAGTTGGAATCTCCAACTACTAGGTAATACAGTTAATTTGGCTGATGTGGCTTCCCTAGTGTGTAGATAAAATTAAATATTTATTATTCTGGTAAGGGATTTGTCACATGTCTGTGTAAGCCCCATCCCTAGCTAAGTAGGAATCCTGTCTATGTTTCAACACAGAGCAACCGTGGTGGATAGCTGAGGGATGACAAGCACATTTTACTGGAGAAACTGAGGGCGTTTATACACGACCCCTAAGCTCCGCGGCAAAGGGCTGCAAGCTCCGGACCTTAAAAATGTTTCCCCACCAGGTCCGGAGTTTGCAGACAATTAAGTGCGACCCCGCCCACCTAAGCGCGACCCAGCTGCACTTTTCTTGTACCTGCTCTTTGATGGTGAAAAATATTTAATGCGGATGTGCTGGGCTCTCCTCGCTTCTTTTTGTTTTTGTTCTTTGCCTCCCGCCCCTTTAAGAGCAACCAGGAAGTCACCGGCGGCTCACCCGGCAGCTCCCACCTGCACCGGGGAGGTAAGGCTTTCTTCTTTTGTCCTTTTTTCCCCTCCCTCCCTCACGCAGCCAGCAGCCAGGGTGGAGACGCACGAAGAGCGACAAACCCCTAAGATCGCTGGTCCGAATTTAAGGGACCAGCAGATCTTAGGGGTCGTGTAAAAGCGCCCTAAGAAAAGCAGTCAGATTCACATAGCCAGCAGTGGACTTTGTGACCCATACATCTTCAGACTGCAGACCGCATTGTGAAATCTGCTTTAAGGAATATTTATATTTTTCTGCACCATCCACACAGATCCCCTATACTCAACCTGGTGAAGATCTGTATGGATTCAAAGCTAGTTTCTGTGCATGCATTTTCAGTGATCGAAAAAAGGCATCACTTACCCTAACCTTTAGAATATTTATGAGGGCTATATTGCTTTGTTTCTCTCCACCCCCCTCACACCACCTTTAAAAAAAAGAAATGCACAAAAATGAATGTTCGTGACGTGCACACATGGACTTTCACACAGGAACGGGAGAGATCACACATATGCAGACAGGCAAGTAAGATTACACACATGCACACTGGAAGAAAGCAGGCTGTCAGGGATGGCCCCGAATCTACTGGTGTCTGGGCTTAAAGATGCATGCCTAAGGACTGAGGAAGCAAGACTCTGCTACTGTTGTCTGTCTCCTGTCAGTCCTCTGATGGAGTTAAGATAATGTATCTGCAGAGAGCACAAAATGGGGTTGATGGGAGACATTATACAATTTGGTATATCTGAAGGTTGCAGTGATCTTTAGACACATGGAAGTATACCTGGAAAACCAGGAACAAATGACAACAGAACACAGATTACTGGGGACAACTATAATGTCAACAGACAGGTCTTAAGAATGACTCAGCCCAGTGCTACTGCCACGTTTAAATTGAGGTGCCTCTCACTTCCTCCTTTGCTCTCCTGGTAACAATCCTTGATCTGACATAAGTGCAAATGCTTTTGTCAGAGAAGTACACAGCTCAAAATTAAAACAACAAAAAAACAAAGCACCTCTATTGCCATACGGGTATCTACCCAAATGTGAGACACTATTTGCCAAAAGTGAGGAGATACTTGAGAGTCTGAAATGAATGCCTTCAGGGGTCATGTAACAGTGGAAATATGCCTTAATTTGAAGAGCTAGTGGGTGTCCATGGTGCATGAATATACATGTGCAGCTGTTCAAATGAAGCATAATTATGAGTAGAAAGCAAGATGGAAGGACCAGAGGCATTTTGACATTCTTAGCATTATTGGAAGGATTTTATTTTCCGCAATATTGCACATACAAGGCTACTCAGAAGTGACTGTCACTTATCTGCCTAAGTATGTGGTCATATGATTAAGGACATAGAAACGTTAGCACTGAAAGCGTGTTGAATAACAGAGTAGGTGCAAAGCAGTCAGAACTGCTGCCGCCAACACTGAAATTCATCGTCTGATTAATGCTCACAAGCCATGTTAACTTCCACATTTCAGATGACGACATGTTAAAGGTATTGGGGAGCGGAAATGACTTACACCAAAAACATTATCACAGAAGAGCATGGACCATTCTTCAAATGTTATTCTGTCCAGTAAAAAAAATAGTAAAAATAAAATAATAATTGCCAGTCATGGAATAAAGGGACAGGATTTATCCTGGGTCAGCAACTGGCTAAGGGACAGGAAACAGAGGGTAGCACTAAATGGACACTTCTCCAAGTGGAGGAAAATAAAGAGTGGGGTCCCCCAAGGTTCAGTACTGGGACCCCTGCTTTTCAACCTCTTCATAGATGATCTAAAAGTAGGAGTAAATAACAAGGTAGCCAATGACAATAAATTATGCAGGATAGTAAAAACTGAGAGAGACTGTGAGGAGTGCCAGAGGGATCTCTTGACACTGCAGGAGCGGGCAAACTAGTGGCAAATGAACTTCAACATTAGCAAGTGCAGAGTGATGCATACTGGGGCAAAAAAACTCAATTACATGTATAAACTGATGGGGTCTGAACTCTCTGCAACAAACCAGGAAAGGGACCTTGGTGTCCTAGTGGACAGCTCAATAAAGGTATCAACCCAGTGTGCCACAGCAGTGAAAAAAGCAAACTCAGTGCTAGGGATCATTAGGAAGGGTATAGAAAATGAGTCAGCAAGTGTCATTTTCCTCTTTATAAATCTATGGTGAGGCTCCATCTGGAATATTGTGTACAGTACTGGTTACCATACCTCTAGAAGGATATTATGGAAATAGAAAAAGTGCAGAGGAGGGAAACCAGAATGATTAGGAGATTGGAGCACATTCTTACCATCTGAAGCTGCAATGGCTGGGCCTCTTCACTCTTGAATGATGGTGCCTAAGAGGTGACCTGATTGAAGTTTATAAAATCATACACAGAGTGGACAAAGTACTGTATATACTCGAGTATAAGCCTAGTTTTTCAGCCCTAATTTTGGGCTGAAAAAAGGGGTCCTCGGCTTATATGCGGGTCAATACTTTTAGCCACTGAGGCAAGTTTGGGCCAGTGGCTAAAAGTCATTTTAAACATTGTGCACCTCTTCTCCTGACCCCCCATGTTTAAAAAGACTTTTTAAAAGGTCATTTTAAAATAATGTTTAAAATTACTTTTAGCCACCAACTCAAGCACTTGCCTCAGTGGCTAAAAGTCATTTTAAACATCACAAACGAGGAGTTGCCAGGCCCTGCTGTATTTCCCACCCTAGGCTTATACTTGAGTCAATAAATTTTCCCAGTTTTGGGGGTTTAAATTAGGGCCCCCGGCTTATACTCTGGTCGACTTATACTCAAGTATATACAGTAGATAAGCAAAAACTGTTTTCCCTATCGCACAACACTAGAAATAGAGGGGAACTCCATGAAACTTTTGGGTGCTAGATCTAAAGCAAATAAGAGAAAGTACTTTTTCACCTTGAGAATCACTGGTCTGTGGAACTCCCTGCCAGAAGAAGTGGTGACAGCTGTCAGCCTTGACAGCTTTAAGAAAGGAGTGAACAAGTTCAGGGAGAACAAGGATATCAATGGCTATCATTATGGATGCCTAAGGACAACTTCCGGGTTCAAGAGATAGACATGATATCTCCCAATGCCATTTGCAGGGAATCGTAAGCAGGTGAAGACATCTGCTTGGGAGTACCCTGAAGCACCTGGTGAGCCACTGTGTGAGACAGAATGCTAGACTGGATGGGCTGTGGCCTGTTCCAGCAAGGCTGTTTTTATATATGTTCTTATAAGATGAAAAAGAAGGGGTAAATGGAATACTTCTCATTGCCTACAATATGGCCACCATGTGACAGCAGCTTACGGTCACTGTTCACAGCTGTCTTCTCACTGTGAGGCCTTCATGTGAGCTGACTCCCCTTGCAAATTGTGAAAATGCCATTATCTCACCAGAGAGATGCATTCATTAAACTTAAACAACATTTATTTCCCATTCGGATGGTATTTACTGTTCATCTTCTTTAATGTCATACAAATTTTGCATGCACTCTTCTGATGGTTTTCCGCATTATTTCTCAGATGTAAGAAATCCCACGAGATTTTGCTTTTGCTAGCTCCTTCTGTTGTGGCAAAATACCCAGTGAGGTCATTGTGAGGCACCACAAACAGAAAGTTCTGTTCTTACAAGCTCTCTGCTTGCTAAGGAAAAGTTGATGTCATACATAGGGTTTTAGACAAGCTATTGCACAATCTTCAACCAGGAATTATGCAAAGGTTTGCCTCTTTCTTCATTTTTTCTGCTTCAGCCATGAAGCAGGAATGATCCTACAGGGACCCATTGAGAAAAAGGCTGAGGAAGAACAAAAGAGTAGTCTAGGAACCATCCAGGGGCATCTGTTTTCCTTTATTGATACTCATAAGTGCTGCACATGCATTATTTAATCGGATTCCCCCCAGGGATGAAGCCCTGAGATCATGCCTTTGTTATTATATTTTTTAAAATGGTGTTGCACCCCTTAATAGCCAGAATTCTGCTCATTTACATAAGTGTAAGAGGAACCACATGCATCTTGGTGGGAAATTGCTGTTCATTACCGAGGTGTTGGTTATGTTTGTGATGATTCCTAGTCATCCAGGTGAGCGCACTTGCTTGCATGAGTAGCAAAATGTTTCAGTCTCCCAAGAAAAGAAGTCCAGTTGCCATAACTCAACTTATGATAGAATCACCCATGTGCCACCGGAACTCAACTAGCACACCATTCATGAGCAAAGGGAATGCGGCTGAATGTCTAGCACAGTCTTTGACAGAAGTTCAGATGGAAAGATCATACAAAAATTCAAGGTGCTCAGCCTGCAAAAAGGGAGAAGGATGGTTAGCAGCAGCAGCTGCGTTGTGTGCATATGTTTTGTGTGCATTGCAAAGCCTCATCTGTTTTTTTTTCCTTAGTGAGTCATTTTCTAACATTCTTGGACTGATATTAATAAGATTGCTAAGGGGGTCTTTTTTTTACATATTCAAGACATACCTGGTGCTCATGTGTGTGTGTGTGTGTGTGTGTGTGTGTGTGTGTGTGTGTGTGTGTGTGTGTGTGTGTGTGTGTGTGTGTGTGTGTGTGTGTGTGTGTGTGTGTGTGTGTGTGTGTGTGTGTGTGTGTGTGTGTGTGTGAG
>JAHTLZ010000016.1:39556697-39573237 GCA_023846285.1 Phrynocephalus versicolor
GTGTGTGTGTGTGTGTGTGTGTGTGTGTGTGTGTGTGTGTGTGTGAGGTGTTAGTTTTTTAAAGTGGAGCATAAGCGTGGGAGAGAAAAGAACACAAGGGGTGGTGCATGTTCCTCCTGGCCTGAACATCATGCTTGCAGACTGCCTATGCCATTGAAACACCACCTACACATAGGCGCTTCTGCCCCCAGTTTTTATAACAACACTACATATTAGTTAAACAGAGTTTTTTTAAATCATTGCAGTTAGAAAAAAAGTAGAATGCCTCCATTGCCAGAAGGAAGAAGGGGGCCAGAGGTGGGGGAACCACTTTGGGAGCATAAAGGACTCAACCAATTTGATCCTTTTTTGAGCACTATATTAAATACTGTACAGTGGTACCTTGTATAAAGGAATTAATTCATTCCAAATGAAATTATGTTAAGCACATTTTCCTTTATACAAATTTCCCATAGGAATGCATTGAAAACAGAGTGATCCTATTTTTATGTTGTACAGATTTGCCCCATAGGTGATTCTGTTAAGCAAATTTCCCCTATCTCTGGAATTGTTTATGTTGTACAAATTTTATGTTATACAAACCATTTGTTATACAAGGGCCCACTGTACATGGTTTAAATGTGTTCAAATATTATGCCCCCCTAAATCACCTTTGCATCTAATCACTGAAGTAAAGAATTTCCCTACAAATATGAAAGTTCATTTAGGACTATTTAAGGCAAGAAAAGTGGCTAGACTAAAAGAATGGATGAATAAAATGAAATCGAAAGCAGAAATTAAACAAACAAATTTATCATGGCTAAACTATGCCGAATTATAAAGATGGACTAAAGAATGGCTAAATAGAGAATGTAGAGATTATACAAACTATGAACAATTTTTATTATCCCATGAGAATATGGAGAAGAATGATACGTTGAAAGGAGCAATAAGCAAGATTTATAAATTTATTGGTCATTGTGAAGACAGAGAGAAAGAACAAGATTCCCAAATCTTGTTTGGGAACAAGATTTTAAAAGGGAGATAAAAGAAGAAGATTGGAAAAAGATGTGGAAAATGAGAGTGTTACTATCTATGTCTGTGAGAATAAAAGAATTATGTTAAATTGTTTTTAAGGTGTCACATGACACTGGTTAAACTAATAGAATAAATGCTAACTAGAGGTGGGCACGAAACAGAAAACCGATGGTTCAGTTTGTTCTGTTTCAGGCCCACCCTTGGTTCAGTTTGGTTCGGTTCAAACGAATTTTTAAAACAAAAATTCGTATGAACCCGAACTGAGTTGAACTGTCTTGGCTTAACTGGATGGCGGCGGCCGTGATCCCGGCAGCCTGGAAGGCCCTGGCAGCAGCCACGCCAGATGGCGGGAGCACTCGCCCCGGGCAGCAGGAGGCCTCACTGCTTCCTCCGGAGCCCCACTGCAGCCACACCGGGCAGCAGTAGACCGCCCCGCCACTGCCTCCGGAGGCCCAGCAGTGGCTGCGCTGGGCAGTGGGAGGCCTCACTGCCCATTGCCCAGCAATGGCTGCGCTGGGCAGTGGGAGGCCTCACTGCCACCTCCGGAGCCCTGGCTGTGGCCGTGCATGGCAGTGGTGGATTGCCCCGCTGCCAATTCCGGAGCCCCAGTGCTTTAAAATTTTATTTTATTCTATTTTTTATTTTTTAAAGTCCCCAACACCAGGGACTTTTTGAGGTGCTGGCTCCCCCCGCCCCGGGCTGGATTTTATTATTTTATCTTGTTTTTTATTTTTCCAGCGCTAACCCGGCACTTTTAATTTATTTTATTTTATTTTTTAAAGTCCCCAACGCCAGGGACTTTTTGAGGTGCTGGATTCCCCACCCCTTCTGGTCGCTGGCTCACGGGCTGAACCCACAGGCCAGAGGGATTTAAAAAATGTTTTTAAATTATTTTTATTCATTTATTTTTATTTCATTTTTATTTCATTGATGGTGGGGATGTGAAAAGGTTCAAAAAATTGGCAGTTAATTTATAAAGAATTAAGTGATGTATTGGAAAGGAATATAATGTAGATTGTAACCCAGAAAGTGCATTAGTATCAGTATATGTTAAAGACATTTGTGATAATAAGACTAAAGAATTAATCTGTAATTTACTGACAGCAGCAAGACTAATAATAGCAAGAAATTGGAAATTGCAACAAGAATTTAAGATGGAGGAATGGTATAATGAAATATGTAATATTGCTATAAATGATAAACTGTCTTGTAATTTAAAGGTTAAGAGAGGGGAATTTAAGAAAGATTTTTTGTGATATATGGGAGAAATATATTGAATATGTTTTAATAAAAGGGAAAGGGAAAGAACCCAATAATGACTTTATACACTTCTAGAAAAGAAGACTATAAAGATTTGTAGATGATGATGATGGTGAAGAAGAAGAAGAAGAAGAAGAAGAAGAAGAAGAAGAGGAGGAGGAGGAGGAGGAGGAGGAGGAGGAGGAGGTCACAAGATTTCCAGATGGTCCCAGGGGGTGGGGAGCACTAGTATATGTATGTATTTTTATTATTGTTTTTTCTGTGTTGTTTTTTTTTAAAAGCAATATGTTCAGCTGTTATCCTCATTCCTATTTAGCTCTGCCAAGCTTCATCTTGCACCTGAGTTTGAACATGGCTATTCAAGCTCTTTGTTGAGTTTCAACAAGCACACCTAATTAACACCTTTGAAATCAATAGTTTGTGAATGCATGGGGCACTGCAGAATTCTTGCCAACATGCTCTCACTTGTCATATTTCAGTCACTGAGATAATTCCAAAGAAGTGCTATTGTGGGTCACTCTGTATGTGTACATATGTCTGCTCACCCACAGAACACTGCTATTTGCTTGCCCCCTCCCTGGCTTTTAAAAGACATATACATTTATTCACTGATTCATAAAATAATTAATCTCTAATTTACTGACAGCAGCAAGACTAATAATACCAAGAAATTGGAAATCGAAACAAGAATTTAAGATAGAGGAATGGTATACTGTAGTTTTCAACGCTGTTGCTACATTCGTCTGTACAACTATCTCAGTAAGAATTGCAAAACAAAGCAAAAGTGGAACCTTACAGAAAAAAAATCTTTTTTTAAAAAATATTTGTTTTCATGGAACATGTGCACATCGTTACACATATGGAAGTTGAGTCATGGCAACTGGACTTCTTTTCTTGAGATACTGGAGCATTTCACTACTCATCCAAGCAGCTCTGTCAGTCTGAGGAAAATTAGTGGTGAGTCCTCCATTTTATAGTTCACCTTGATTTCACACAGCCCTGGTCTGAGTAGGCTCATAAGTTGGACAAAGGACATAGGTTCATGTTTCAGTCTCTCAAGAAAAGATGTCCAGTTGCCATCACTCCACTTCCAGATAAACTTACCTGGATGTCTGAGAATATTCACAGAATCCTCATTAGACATAAGAGCTAGAATACAGAGACAACACAGTAAAACATTTAGGTAGGGCTCTAAAATAAAATACCCATCCAATGTGGTTAAAGAACGAATCAACCGAGTAGGAGAAATACAAAGAAGCCACTTACTGCAAGATAGATCCAGAAGAAAAAATGACAAACCAAACACCACTAGTCATTTCCATGTATCATAAATGATCTCCAACCCAACCTTGACCAGAATATTTCACTCTCCCAAGCAGTTGGTGGCAGGCCTATGCTTACTTACAGACAACCCCATGCAACTATTGACATAAGTTAACAAGTTACACAACGTTGATACAATGACAGTGACTATATCCTGTTTCAAATACCTGCTCTGCCCCTACATTTACCCTGGTAACAAGATCACAGGACTCAACAATTTGCTGCTGGCAGATTTTTGCTGTGAATGGCTTCACATAGCTTCACATCAGGGTAGATTAGAGAGCCCGAATTTCCTCATTGTTAACTTATGAAAGAGTGCCAACTGGGAATATCTTTGGGACAATCTAGATCAGTTGCAGGAGACCTGTGATTTTTAAAAGCTGCACAGGAATTACATCTGGAAATAGTGTCAGCTGCTGCCAGGGATCACCTTGTTTGCCAACAGGGATCCCTGACGAAATGGTAAATCCGTCATCTCTGCAGTAAAGCCTGATGCAAAGGCATACCACTATATAGCTCATTATTGCTATATGTGGTCAGGTTTCTTGCAATTTATGTTGACATGAATGAGTGATCTCCAAAATGCCCGGCCTTCAAAAGACCTACTCAGCTCAACCCTATGGCTTCCTTTAGGTGTAAATCTGTCTCACATTGGCTCTTCCTCGTTTCCTGCTATTTTCAACTTTTCCCAGCCTTATTGGTATTTGGTGGAGGAAGAATCCTAGGTTGCGAGGTTGGTTTCCCACTGTGCTTCCTACAGCTTCTGTAGCCTTGGTCAAGCTGAACAGTACCAAGGTGTCCCCAGGAGAAGGGAATGGGTACTTCTGGATATTACCTTGAAAATCCTGGTAATAAGTGACTACACAGCATATGAACAACTGGGGGGGGGGGAGAGAGAAGAAGCAAAAAGAAGATTAGAGTTGCAATGGCCTGCTAATGAACCCTGCTAACTTGCCATTATTATGTATCTGTAATATTATGCAAATTTACTATGGATATAAAGAAAATAAGAGCACTGGTTTGCATAAAACTACATACAGTATTCTAATTTATACCAGCAAAATTAGATAGTTATTAGGTATCTGGTTAGTTAAAATTACAGCGCATCTCACTGAAGGGGTGGGAGGAATGGTGCCCAGTTAACCTATATGCCTGTGGAGTTTTCTTCACAACTGCCAATTGCAAAAAGGGAAATGCAGGGCACATCTAGTCTCCAGTGGAAGGCTGTTCTAAAGTCAGGGAGCAGCAACAGAGAAGGCCCTCTCCTATGGTTTTCATCAGATGTACCTATGAAGGTGGCAGGACCAAGAGAAAGGCCTCTCCTGATCGAAATGGAACACTGTCTTCCCTGAAATATCATGTGTGGCTGGCCATACCTGCCAAGATTCTGGCAGTGGAAAACGTCCTACAAGTGTATTTATCGATGCTGCATGGCCCTTGAGAAATATTATTTCTGCATTTCTTTATAATATTTCTATCCCACCAATCTGGCCGAAAAGGCCATTCTGGAAATGATGGAGGCATCCAGCTGCAACCGAACATCTGAGAAACGTTCAAAAGTGGGCTTGGCACTCTCTCTGTCTCTTTGCCAGGGAGAGGCTGCCTTGGCTCCTGGTGGGGTGGGTCTACAGCCGGGAGAATGGGGAACAGCTCTTTCAGGGAAAGTCTGGATCCTTTCCATTAGGATCAAAATGTTGCATGAAACCGCTCATGCAGATGAGGGTTGAATGAAAGTAATGCAGTTGGATCCTGGAATCCATATTCTCCAGTAAAGATTAAGGTTGCGCTGCCAGAAGAATTAGCATTCACAAGATGTCAGCCTTTCTTGAAGCTTGTGCAGGCGGACGAGGGAACATAATTTTTCCATTTGGCCGTCAAATAAAAAAGAAGTAAATAAAAATATATAGTCTGTTTTTAAATTATTATACTTCACATTCAGCTGCAGCATCATGCATAAATAAAACTGGCATTCTAAAGCTCGTTTGAGCAGAGAGAAATGATTAATGGGCTAGAACAACTGGCTTATTGAAAAACTAAATAAGTATAATCAAGTTATTACACAGAACAAATGGAGGGCATTAGTATGTGGATGACAAGTGCAGACAATAAGGACAAGGAAACAGGATCAGACCATAGCTATGATGGTGAGACTGATGGGAGCATCAGTCTACAGTACAGTCTCTGAATGTTATCGGTCTGGGAACAGATCCTGGGTTAGTAGTGGCAGCCTCCAAACCTTCATACACCCCCATTCTCCTCTCTTGGAGGAAAGAGCTATGCCTGCTACACAGCCTGCTAGCTATAGACTCTCTGGAGCAGCAGAGTCTATAGCTAGCACTGAAGAAAGCATCCTTTGTCAAGCCACTCAACCTCTTTCTACAGAGAAAGAGGGAGGGTGTGCCTCAATTTGTTCTGTGCCACAGGAAGCAAAATACGTTGGACCAGCCCTGGTTTTGGCTGCATTATTCTATATGCCATGTTTGTCACAGCTCTGGACCCCCACTTCGAATGACATTTTAGGACAATTACCATGATGATCAATCATGGACTAGGTAAAAGTGAAGTGTCAAACTCAACCAGTAAATACACCCTGTCTCTGTGCCCCAGGTTTTTACGAATTTGTTCAAGAACATATAGACGTTAAAAGATCTTCGGTGGAGGCCTGTCAAATTGAGCATTTTTCATGGGATTTAACTAAGCTGCGATAGATGGTACTCCAGAGATATGTGCATCAGAGCTGCCTGAGGAATATGGAAAGAAGCCCAAACATGGGCCAATGCCCACACTGAGCAAGAGGGGCTGCAGAAGATTTCTAGATAAAATGATCAGAGGAGGAAAAAAATCTGGAAATTAAAGTCAGAGCTGAATGCAAGGTTAGAGAGAGCTGCTCTTTATAAGCAAGCAATTCTTGAAAGCTTATAAGTCATGCAGTCAAAACCTTCAAAGCTTTTCTTCTGCCCTGTAGTTTGCAAATTGGCTTCATTTGATAATTAATTATGAATTAAACAAAATCTGACCCTCCTGAAAAACAAACAAATGAAACAAACACCCAGCCAGGAATGGATTGTAGCACTGATCATCTACTATTAATATCCAACAAAAGAGTAAAGCTGAAAGAGAACACCAAAAGATCTGCAGTGCCAAAATGTAATGTAAAAAACATTCCTCTTGAACTTAAAGTCCACATGATGAAGAGTTTTGTGTTAATAAACTCAATTGCCCATGAACCCGAAGAATTGTGGATTGAAACTAGAGGTATTATTGGGGAAGAATGCAAAAAGACAACACCTGTAGTCAAAAGAAAAGAAAAAAACCCTAGGTGAATGACAGAAGAAACAATGAAAATGGTTAAGGTTAGGAGAGAAACAATAGTAAAAGGTGCTGGAAATAGGCTTAGAACCCAGTTTTGCAATTACTGTCATAAAGTGAACTACTGTATTATATTACAATAGCCAATGCAAAGTAACAGAGGAGAGCAAGGAAAGGAGAAAACAAGTGATCTCCTAGGAAATTCAAGAAATCAAAGCAAAATGTAAGCCTAGATTAGGAATATTGAATGGCCAACAGGAGAGAATATTTCTCAATATTTTTATATAGTAAAAGTCTCTACCACAGCACCTTGAGCATCGTTTTGTTTCCCTGCATGGAGCAGGGGGCTGGACTTGATGACCTTATAGGCCCCTTCCAACTTCACTATTCTATTATTATTTGATTCTATGATTCTATTATTTTGATTGCATGGGAAATTAGAGCAACAGTGCTATAGTTACTGCATCTTTCCTGGGGATTGAAATGTATATTGAATGTTTTCAGTCTGTGGGTCATTGTTTTGTGTTCTACATTTGTTGCCATATTCTTGTTAGGACTTTGAAGGATTCAGCTTCCATAGCTTGAAATAATTATATGCATATTCAATATATCCCTAGTGATTTATTTTTTCCTAGAGCTTTCAGAGAAGCTTTCACTTCACTTTCAAGAACTGCAAGTTCTTCATCATAGGATTCTTATTCAAAGGATTCTGTCAATTTTTATCTCTTCTGTACAGGTCTTCAGTATGATCCTGGTCACATCATAAATCCACAAGCAGCCAGATATCAGAAGGAGACTGGGAACAGAAAGGGCAGCAATGAAGGAATCAAAAAAGATAATCCAGTGTAAGGATATGTTACTGGAGAGCAAGGCTAAGGTCTTCCACTCTCTTGTATTTCCAGTCACTATGTATAGGTGTGAAAGCTAGACAAGAAAGCTGAGAGGAAAACTATAGATGTGTTTGAAATATGACACTGGGCTTTGAGATACCCTGGACAGCCAGGAAGATTAACAGGGAGGTTCTAAAGCAAATCAAACCTGAGCTATCTTTGTAGGCAAAAAATGATGACATTTAACCTGTCCATGGGCACATCAGGAAAAACCAAGATATTCTGGAAAAGACAGTAATGCTGGGAAATGTGGAAGATGGCAGGAAAAGAGGAAGACCAAATACGAGGTGGACTGACTACCTTAACAAAGCCACATGCTTAAGTTTGCAAGAACTGACCGGGGCAGTTGAGGAGAGGACATCTTGGAGAAGTCCCATTCATAGGGTCACCATAAGTTGGAGGTGACCACCAGGTAACAACACAAAAGCTTAGTTTGCATATCAAAAGGAAATAATTGTGTCAGAAACTTCTGGAGTACTCACTAGAATGCCTACTTTGGCTTTCTGATTCATGGGCAGGATCTCTGTGGGCAACTTCCCCAACCAGGGAAGGGGCCTTAGATTTTCCTAAGGCTGGTTGAGTAAGGAGATTTGTGACTACATGGGTATTTAGCCCATGCTTTGGTCTGTTGCATGGACCCGCTCTCTTGCTCTTTTTGCCAGTAATTAGATGATGTATTTACTAGAGTTCCTACTTGTACCGATCACTACACTTTGGTTTGTTTTCAGTGTGTGGGATATTGCTGGGATCAGACCAAAGCAGGCATCTGCTTTAATTTCCTTAGAGGCTTCAGTGTCCCCATATCATTAGTGGCTTAAACAGGCAACCTAAGCACCTAATTATATGGGTAAGTGGTGCATGGAGCATAGCAGGAAAGTAAATCCACCTCCTCCTTCTCCTCTTCTAAAAAATTTTAAATGTTGAAATCTTCCTCCCAGATGTAGACACAGACAGGAAGATTCCTTTCCTTTCCTTTCTTATGAAGGTGGAGAGTATGCCATATGGATGCAAAGATTATACCATGTGGCATACTGCACCCCTACTTTAAGCACCCCAGCCTATTCCAAACAGACCCCGTAGCCAAGATCAGAGTGGGGGTGGGGGAAGAGGCAGGCAGGAGGTATGGCTGCAGGCAAAAGAACGTTTTTAAAAAGATTTCATGGTAGGGAAAGAGAACATGTGGAGGCGAAAGCAGGGCCCTGGCTCTTTCTTTCCAAAAAGTCAGGATTTAGGATTTCCTCCTACAAAGATGGCTGGCACCCTTTGAAGGTTTCTTCTTGTTTGCTTGTAGTTCCATGAACCTTGGGGTTTCTTCAAGTCTACCGGCACCTCTCTCTTGTGCATGAATGCTGTTTTGGCTATATAAAGGCCGATATTTAGAGAAATGAATTTACGATAAAAGTATTTTGTTTCCTCCAGAAGGCTATGCAAGCTCACTGTTGATATGAAAACCCTCAGTTTCTGTGGTGTCCTCAGCAGCATCTTCCTTACCCACTGATTAATCTATACTAGTGCCCTTTACCCACCAGATGCCACAAGGACAAAGGGATGGCTGACCTAGATGATGGAAATGTCACAGAGGCTTTAAAACTGCCAGAGTTAGATGGTGAAGCTTCCACCCATCCAAAGGTTAAGCTGCACCCGCTGAACACAGGGCTGTATTACCAGCATGACACCATGATCTTGATAATATTAGTCACCAAAGAGGATGATAAAACAGTGTGTAATAAAGCCTTAAGGGAAGCTGTACAGCTTCCACAGTTTAATGCCTTGGATCCCTCATTGCTTTCCCAGGATGCCACTGACCTGGATTATTGATGGTGCCCTTACAGAATGTTCAGCTGGTCCAAAGTGGCACCATCTGATTGCCGATCTGTGCAAGTTACAGGGAACATTCAACTCCCTTGTCACAATACTTTGTTTCTGGATACAATTCCCAAGTATCATGTATGAGATCCTTGGCTTGGGCTTCAGGTTATTTCAAACTATTCTTCCTCCTGATCGTTGAGGTCAGTAGGGGAGACCCTTCTCATAGACCTGTCTGGTGTGGAGAGATATCTCAGGCAATGGCGACACCTCTCCAATGGAAACTAGCCTGGTCCTTTCCTAACTACCCTTCTGGCCAGCGGCAGAGGCCATTTTTTTGCGTGGGTTATCAAGGATGCTGATTTGTATCTACAAGTATTTTAACTGATATGCTCTTATACTGTTTATAATGCAATCATTCAACTGTTATAATTGTTCAGTAGCATTTCAGTATTATACCATATTGCGTCTTTATCTGGTCATCTTTTTCTTATGGGAAACTTCCCTGAAAAGTATAGTTTTTGTGCACTGTCTTGGCATTAGGAGGGAAGGGGCTTGCCACAGCTCCGCAGGTGGAGCATTCCATAAAGAGGAATTTGCCTACAGCAGGTAAAATATAAGCAGCCACCTCATGGCCTTTTTCTTCTTGTTTTCACACAGATGTATTTCAGTAGCCACATGTTCCTGTGACTTCCTTCCATCTCATGGGGTGAGATGCCTCTGAATGAGGCAGCCGTATGAATCTTTACTTCTTCTATAGCGAAACTCTATAATTGTTCAAGAAGAGAAATTTGTACATCCAATTGGCAGATATCCTTTGATTTGTATTCCTGCCTGGAGCGGGGGGGGGGGGTTGTACCTGTAGGCCCCTTCCAACTTCATGATTCTCTGATTCTCTGATTACTCATGAAACAATACTTGGACAACATCGTAATTGCTTCCCATATGAAAATTTCCAGAAAGAACATTTGCATTTTCTTATGTGCATTGTCCTAATCCTAAAAACCACTTCCAAAGTATTTATTTACTATGAGTTTTTTTTAAAAATAAACTAATGTAAAGAGAGATGGGAGGGCTAGAGGTGTTGGGTTCTTCATAATGAGCAAATTGTCCGAAACGATTGGGGGGGGGAGCAGAGAAGGACTCCTGGAGGCTCCTTGGTGCTCGTTAGGCTTTTAATATTTTGAGTGGTAGTGGTGGTAGTTTATTATAGGTGCCATTGAGGAAACTTGGGCCAAAACCAGCCTTATCCTGAAGGTCAACATATCCTGACCAAGGAGATGACCCAAACAGCACTGGATGAACTGAACAATGCCTTGGTGTCATGGAGATGAAGATGTTGTGGTAGACCTCTGGCGTCACACAAAAGGATCATGTGTGCAGTGATGACATCAGAACAAAATATGACATTGCACCTATCGCCAAGAAGATGTGCAAAGCTAGACTGCACTGGTTTGGATGAGGAAACTCTGGCCAAAAAGGGTCTCATCCTGCAGGTCAGCAGTTCCTCACTGAGGGGTTGTCCAGAATACCACTGGATGAACACCCTCAAGAATGACATGAATTTGCTCCAGGTACACCCGGAACTAGCCCATGACCACACCAAGTGGAGAGCCAAGACAAGAATAGTGGACACCACCACCAAGTGGGACAAGTGCTATGAAAAAGAAAAAGAAGATGTTGAAGAAAAGAGTAAAGGAAGAGCTGAAATGTGCCAGATCTAAATCTTCCCTAGTCCATAGGTATACATATACCAACAGAGGATCAAGCCAAGGAGAATGGTCCTGAGCAATCTCCAATATTATCTAGCTGGGAGAGGTTCAGATTCAACACAATTTCATCTATCTTTCCATCATCCTGGCTAGTCCCCCCAAAGTAACATTTCCAGTTACTGAATTCAGCTAATGTTATATTTTCGCTACTACTTCTTGCACCAGAACAAATATTTGGGCATGCAAGATTGGTATCTAGAAAGGATTACATTGAATACTTTTTCCATGTAATGGTTAGACAAAGAAAACAAAGTCACAGGATAATGGAAAATTCAATAAGGCATTAAATAAAAGTAAATGGGAAATTTCCTTGGCTAAGGCTCTGAATTACATTCCCATTTGACTTTTGCCTGGACACACAAAGAGCTACTTAGTGCAAAACTGTATGTGGTAAGTTCCTTTGGGTTTTTCCAATTATGTTTTATAAATTCATTGGCAGAAAAACATAACTAGAGAAAGCATCGCAAATCTGTTTAAACTGGGTAAATTCTAAACCATATGTTTAGAGCCAAACTGAAACATTGCACTTAAAAAGGGACAGCTCCCAACCCATTGGAATTAGAATCATAGGGGAGGGATCCCTGTTAGGGTCAGTGCAGTTGTAAAAGGAAATTTGGAAATTAATTTAAACAGACTTTTTGTTCCTCTGGCAAAGTCCTATGAAAAGATAAGCATGAGGGAACCAAAACTGAAAAATAATTTGCAAATAGTGAAAATTGTTTTGTTGAGTTAGCATAAGAGTAACAAAGTTTTGCAATTTTGTGAGGGGTGGCTGTGTTAGTCTGCACAAGAATCCCAAGCAAAAATCAAATCAAAACAAAACAAAAGACAAAAAATGTATGTCTGAAAAAGTGGATGTGTCCACAAAAGCTTACATTAAAATATAATAGTTAGTCTTTAAGGTGCCACAAGTTTTTGTCTTTCATTTCATTTTGTTTTTTATTTTTTCCTGAGAGTCTTGCAAGCCTGGAGAAACAAAAATTAAGTAAAGCTTCTCAAAGATCATAGAGAAAACATATCTATATGAATAAGGTTTTATCCCACCAAGGATGGATGGGTTCTGATGGCCCCAGAACAATGGATACCAGTCACATTATGTATGTACATTGAGGTTACATGTATGTTCTATTATTGGTACCTGCGATGTCAGGATACTGCCCTTGGGATGGTCCTGGGTAATTTTAATTTTTAGAAATGACACAGGACTGTTGCATAAAGTAGCTTGTTTTGGATTTTTATCTTAAAGAAGTTGTTATTTCCTCTAAAGGCCCCAAGTCTTGGGTTTGACAAGGTCTTACATGATATTCTTCTCAACAAGGTGGTAAAACATGGGCTGAATTATACTACTGTCAGGTGGATTCAAGCAGCCATTGTCAATAAATACAAATAAATACAATGTAATGGTTCAGCATTCATGTGGAGGGAGTTCTCAAGCAGTGCCACAGAACATAGATGGGCTACAGAGCAACTGCTTATGAAATCTGGAGATGGTACAAAAGGAGAACCAGGGAAGACAAGGTGATTATTCAAAAAGGCTGCAATGAGCAGGAATATTGGACTAAATCCAACAGAAAACTCAACAGGGATATGTCTTTTAGGTAACCCACCCACACAAGGACTAATATGGGATTGTCACATCTTATCTTGGCAAAAGGAAAAGTGAAAAGGATGTATCTGTTTTAGTAGGATGAAGTCAGTGATTTGATGGGGCTGCTATGAAAGTAAAGGTAGTCTTGTGCCGTGTAGTAACAGAAAATGTAATTTCCTTGTTGGGGGTTGTAATTAAATGTTCTCTGCTACTAATTGACACACAATTATATTTGGATGGCAGTGGCAGTTGGCCACTCCAGTTTCAAGGATGCTGTGAATTCAGTTCAGGTTTTACTCTGCTCTGCAGTTTTACAGGAGCTCTCCTGGGTGCTGGTTTCTAATCCCAAATAGGAAATAGTATAGTAATTATAGAGCAATCGCGATCTGATCTATATGTGTGATATATATGCATTTTTTCTAATCTCAAGTCTATTAAGTATCTGTCAACTTTAAATCCTGCTTATGAAGTAGGATCAATAGATACCTTTCTTGATTTTGAAAAGTGCACTAACAGGCTGCAGAAAATAGCTAATACTACTACTAATGAATAGCAGATAAACGACTGACACAAACCAGCCCCATTAATAGTCAGCAGGTGGAAAGCAATTTGCAAGAGTTAAATAACTATGTTTTAAACAAATAAGCCTCTTATTCTAGAGAAGTGACTAATAGGATCAGAATACACTTTTCTGTGCCTGTTTCTGACTGAGTGATTATGATAGAAGCAGTGTGACAGATTGGATTTCTGACTGCATATTATTATCTTTATTGACTGAAAGGCAGAAGTGATGGGTGCTGAATCAGCTTTCTGAGAAGATCATGTACTCTTAATCTCTCTTGCTAGTTGCCACTCAGAAATATACAGTGAAGAAAATTATAATATAAGGAAAGCTATGCTGGAAGAGAACAAAAGCCTTTCTAACGCAGCATTTCATTCTCCCAGAGGCCAACTGCATATCCCAACAGGAATCTGGCAAGGGAGATAGGAGCACAACAGCATCTTCCCACTTGAGTTCCATATATAAGGAATGTTTGCTCCTTTCCTCAATCACACGGAAGACTTTTGAGGCAGATTGACAAGCTAGGTGACTCATTCATCCATGTATATCAGAGAAATACACCCAGCATTTAGTTCTTATGAGAAGTTCCTATAAGTTGTTTGACTCCAATTCCACAGTACAGGTAATGGTAAACGTTGCCAGGAGCAGTATTCCAAAAACTCCTGAAGGGCCCCAGATTACCCATAACATTCTCATAGTGAATTCATCCAGCATACACCTTATATAGTCAAAATGGCATCCACATGGCACAAGTCAATGCACACTTTGTGAACCTCAGTGTTTGAAATAATCCAAAATTGTGCTTAGACAGTGGAGTCCTCAGGTGCATGGTGAAAGAGAGTAAAGGAAAATGTCTTTTAGAGGGTCATGGTAGCTAGTCATCAGACAAAATACTTACTTGGTTCCAGCAAAATTGTAGAAGTAAGCCTTACATGTGGAAAAAGGGAGGCATTCATGCCATACAATAAGGAAGTATCTGGGCAAACTTCTAAGATTTACTGTATATACTCGAATATAAGTCTAGAGTTTGCTGCCATCAATATGCCAATGACTCGCAACTCTATCTCTTCTTTTCCACTTCTGCAGTAGAGGCAGTGCACTCCCTTGATCTGTGCCTGGAGGCGGTCATGGAATGGACCAGGACCAACAGGCTCAGACTTAACCCGGAGAAGACCGAGGTTCTGTTCTTCGGGGCACCCTCCTCTAGGTACAATGCCCCCCTCCCCAGTCTGGGGGGAGTCTCCCTCCAGCCTACAGACAGGGCCAGGAATCTGGGTGTAGTCTTTGATTCAGCCCTCTCCCTCAAAGCTCAGGTGATGGCTGTCTCCAAGACCGCTTTTCTCCATCTCCGCAGGATCACCCAGATCCTCCTGTACCTCGATGAGGCATCTCTGAGGACAGTCGTGCAGACTAGAGATGGGCACGACTCAGAAAAATTGTTCATTTTCATTTTTGTTTTCGTCTAGGGGTCCGTTTCGGCTCGTTTCCGTTTTCGTGAGCTAATTTTCAAAATTTTTCATTTACGTTTCGTTGCGTAACGAAAACGACAAACGAAAACGAAAATGATTTTTTTTTTCGTTTCTTCCCATTTAGCTCCATTAAGTGCTTTTCCAGTAACGAAAAACGAAAATTGGCTCGAAATTAGTCGTTTCGTTTCCGTTTCCGTTCCAGTTTTGAGCCGTTTTTTGTTTTTCGTTTCGTTACGTAACGGAAATGAAAAACGAAAACGGAAACAAAAATTCCGCTAAGTCGTGCCCATCTCTAGTGCAGACCCTCGTGATCTCTAGGATTAATTACTGCAATGCCCTCTACGTGGGGTTGCCCTTGACCCTTGTCTGGAGACTTCAACTGGTGCAGAATGCGGCAGCCAGACTGGTGGTGGGTGCTCGTAGATACGATCACATCACCTCAGTTCTGGCACACCTGCATTGGCTACCCATGGCTCTCCGGATAAGGTTCAAGGTTCTGGTTTTGGTTTACAAAACCCTCCACGGCTTGGGCCCTGAATACCTGTTGGAGCGTATCTCTCAAAGGTCAACTGAGGCCAGGCCCACTAGAATGTCGCAGGCGCACTCACTCTGAGTAGCCACACCCAGAGAGGCACGGAAGTCACTTACACACAACCACTTCTTCTCTGTGGTGGGCCCCTCACTGTGGAACCACCTTCCAAGTGAGCTGCACCTTGCACAGTCCCTGCCCGCCTTAAAAAAAGTGCTTAAAACCATGCTTCTTAGGGAGGCATTTGGCGACTTTTAATTTAATTTAATTTATTGGGTCCCCCTCCCTCATCTTCTTGCCGCCTCTTGCTGAGGGTTTTCCCTCCTATTGTTCTGACTTTATCTGATATTTTTTGTATCGTATTGTCGTTTTTAATTTTGTTGTAAACCGCCCAGAGTTCCGTTGGCGGATGGGCGGTATAGAAATTAATTAATTAAATAGATAGCTAGATAGATAATAGTTTTTCAGCCCTAATTTTGGGCTGAAAAAAGGGATCCTCGACTTATAGTCATATCAGTACTTTTAGCCACTGAGGCAAGTGCTTGGGTCGGTGGCTAAAAGTCATTTTAAACATTGTGCACCGCTTCCCCCTCTGCATCATGGAGGAGCAGTGCACAATGTTTAAAATGACTCTTAGCCACTGAGGTAAGCACTTGGTAGCTAAAAGTCATTTTAAACATCACACACCTCTTCCCCAGCTCACAAAGGAGGAGCTGCCAGGTCCTGCTGCATTTCCCACCCTAGATTTATACTTGAGTCAATAAGTTTCCCCAGTTTTGCGGGATTAAATTAGTGGCCTGGTCTTATACTCAGGTTGACTTATACTTGAGTATATACGGTATTTTCTTTTTCAGTGGAGAGCTCAGTGCTTGAACTTTCCAGATGTAAATAGATATATCTCACAATTTGTTATATTATCCTTAAACTGTTTCCCGTGGAAATTATTTTCTGCTGCTTTTCACATTGTTATGAAATTATCTATCTATCTATCTATCTATCTATCTATCTATCTATC
>JAHTLZ010000016.1:39578145-39589741 GCA_023846285.1 Phrynocephalus versicolor
TAATAATAATAATAATAATAATAATAATAATAATAATAATAATAATAATAATAATAATAATAATAATAAATACCACCACCACCACCACTGGGGGGACCCAGAAAGCAAAAATGGTAAGTAGACATGCAAGAAAATGTTGGAAATCACAAAATACACTGGACAAAATATGGTAATACCTCAGATAACGAATGCCCCTGATAACGAATTTTTCAGATAACAAATGAAACGTTCCTGGTATAGGGTTGTCTCTGATAACGAATGTTCCCTTTGGGCTGCCTCAGATGACACATGTTTCAAAATGCCTTGCAAAAAAGTGTACCCCAAGGATGCACTGCAGTCCCTGTAGTTTGTGGAGAGAAGGAAGGAATTAGAACATTTTTCTATGGTGTTTTGGAGGCATTCTGGACAATTTTTGCTGAGGATTTGGACTATCTTTTATTAATCTTTGCACTGCTTTTCTTTGTGTTTTGAGTGGGAAAAGGCTGGGCTAGGCTTGCTGATTTTATGCTTATGTTTGTCTGTTTGGATTTTTTTAAAACATCCATTGCTCCTGGGGTAGGAAATGGCTTGGGAAGGCTTGCAGCTTTCATTCTCTCCATGTTTGCAACCTTTCTCCATTGATATGGAGGCACAAATGGGCTGGATTTTACTTGCTGCTTCTGTGTGTCTGGATTTTTCCCCCTTCCATTGCTCTTTGGGCAGGAAATGGCTGGGGAAGGCTTGCAATGGTTTCATTTCTCCATGTTTGCATTGCACTGCAGAGGGGTCTTCCTGGAGGTGGGGAGGGTGTTCCAGCACTGCATGCCTTTAAAGTGCACTTTATAAAGCGGTCTGATAACCCACCCACCCCGTGTGCGCTTTTTTGCCTTGTTTCGGACCTCCAGAATGGATTAATCAGTTTCCCATTCATTTCAATGGGAAACTGCATTTCATATAACGATTTTTTTCCAGATAATGCATTGCCTCAGAGAATGAATTAAATTCGTTATCTGAGGTACCACTGTATTTATATTTATGCTTCTGGCAAAGAATGACAGGGAGCGTGAGTAGCTACTGTGAGAAAAATTGTTGTGTGGGAAATCTGTGCTCTTTCGCATCGGAACTGCTTTGACTTTTGTAAAAATGAGGTTTATAAAATGTTTATGGTTCTCCAACATAACTATTATGCACCTTTTTATTTTATTTGTCTTCTTTTTTTAAAGGAACAGCTATACAGAGAATTGAAAAGAACCAAAGCAAACTGTGTTAAGTTGTGCTGTATTTTGCCATTCCAAAATAGGTGACAAGGGTTTCTGATTGTCACTGTGAAATGTGTCATACAGTATGTTTCTGATGCTCTGAAGGATGAAGAAATCTCTTGCAAATTCTGTGGAGAAATTCAGGTATGTGAGAGTCAGGCCCATGTTAGGCTTGGCCTCTCACCAGTTGCTATGGCTTCTTTCTGAGACTGTTGTTTCTTTTTACCTCCAAAACTTCTTGATCATAATACAGTTGTTTGCCATTGAATCACTCTCCCACTGTGTACTTCATGAAAAGAAAGTAAGGGACAGAGATGCCGGGACTGTTACCAGAGCGAGATGGATGACAGGAAGAAATGCACTATGGGCAGCAGCTTTACCTAGCATAGGAGGTGGTCAGCACCACCTGACAATGTTCTGCTTGTACTTCAGCCGTGCGGGAGTCAATGCTTGGACTCCACCTATGGAGGTCTGTCCAGATGGAGCCCTTCTTCAGACCAACCTTGCACCACCTGGTGCCACCTTGGGAGAGATCTAAATGGGGATTCTGCCCATACTACCATACTTCAAGACACAGTACTAGCTGAATCAGGTTTCAAGGGCTTAAAGAAACATTTTTTTAAAAAATGTATTGTCTGCTGGATCCTTCCCCCACCCCTCTTTCTTTCCTATATTACCATTCTGAGTAGTTTTAGCTACAGAAATTACCACACAGAAGAGAGTGTTGATATCATCTTGGGGCAGAGTAAACAAAGGTGCTGCAAGAAATATTTGATATCAGGTTCTAATGACATGAGTCTAAGCATTATCAACGTTTAGACACAGTTTGGGACTATTCTGTGGTCTATTCTGTCTTTAACTATACAGACCTAAGCATCGTCACATCCAGCATGTGTCTTGCTTATTTCTTTATGTAATTACAGTACTTGTTGCTTTTTTAAGAGGAAGATTTTCTTTTTAAAAAAGTATTTCCCCTATACATCATTGCATTGGTTTGAAAGAGCCGTGAATTTAAGTTATCTTCATGAGATGCCTTCTCCGCTCCTTGATAGTGTTCATTGTCAGTGAGGCAACATGCTATCATGCAGAAGTTTGCAAATGCCAATTTCTCTAATTACCTTTAATTAACCCATACTCTTTCTAATGAATCAGTGGAAAAACAAACAAGCCACAAAATAATACCTATACTACCAGGGACACAAGCAAGAAATAACACGACTGATGTCATAATCATTGTAACCGACCAAAGTGTGTTTGTTTTGCAAAGGAAACTTGTAATCAACAAAAGCGTGTTTGTTTTGCAAAGGAAAGTTGACTCTTTTCAGAAAAAAATATGGAGGACCTTACCCCAGGGAACCTAAACTAATGATGAAGTGTTTAATAGTCTAATAGACCCAACATACTGAATTGAAATTTGAAATTTGAAAAATAAGGCATCCTATCATGTTCATTAGCATTGTCAGTACTGTGTAAAAGTCCATTCACACTGGAAAATCAGTTGTGTCCTATTTTGTTAGTGTATTTTTTGTTGTTCAGTAAAAAGCCTCAGTGCTGAGCTAGAAGCAGCTTTCACAGTAAATACTGCAGTACATACCAGACATTTTAAAGGATTTATCCTCAACTATCCAGGGAATTCTTAATTTATGTGCAGTTCTTTGCCATTTAGATTTGCCTTTTCTCTTCTTTGTCTGCAGTGCAGTGTGACCATCAAGGCTAGGCACTGTTATAATTTCGTATATTTTGTAAGAAGAACATTCTGAATTCCAGGATTTTGAAAGAAAAAAGAAAGCATTAAAATTGAGTATATACATATATCAACAGTCTTTTCTCTCCCTGCATACTGTTGGCAGTGAAGAAAACAGCTTTTGTGTGGGGTTTTGGCATCCATTGCTGGCTGACATCAAACACGGGACACATGAAATAAAAATAAACCTTGCTGGAAATCTGCTCCAGGTTCGGGTTCATGCTGGAGTCTGAGAAACCAGTCTTCTGTTTAGACCTTCTCTTCCATCTTTAAATGCATGCATGCACACAAACACCTCCCACCCACCCCCAAAATACCACAATTTATCGAATCAGCTGTCTCTGTCGGAGTAATCATTCCACCCAAGTTAGAGAGGCTTCAGGAAATACTGCCAGATTGTGATATCTCCACTAATTGCTTCAGTTGAAACGTAATTACTTCCTTGTGTTTGCAGCTGGCTGCATTGTGGCAAGCTACGCTTTCCCTGGGCTCTTCAAGGGTCCAGCACACCTGTATCCTGCTCTGTGTGCTGGGCCTGGATTGCTTAGCAACATCCTGTCGAAATTCATCCCTCAGAGTCATTCCCCATAATGTGTCCAACTCAAGTTTGATATCTTTCAGTGACTGCCCATTTTGTGGGACTGACATGCTCCTTCTACCCATATAATATATCTGGACGTCAGATTCCGTGGCCTTTAAGCAAGTCACAGATGACCTTCAATCGGATCATTATATTAACTAATCCTGCTGGTTTAGCCATGGGGAGGCAGCCTTTGGTCTCCCCAGTTGTGCCTGTACACCAGCCACACACTGGCTTGAAATATTGGATGCCCTATAATGTAGATACAATGCACAAGCATGAGTGTATATTCACACACAGGACTCTTTTTTGAAGTGTATTTTCTAACAGTCTATATTCAAGCCATTCTACTAATCAGCCATGTTTATTCCAGTGTACAGATAAGACACTCTGATCAGAAAGACTATGCAGTTCTATCTTTGATTTGTTGATGATTTGTTGATGTCTGGTGCACCAGCCTGCGTATGGGGCATTTTAAAATGGGACAGTTTTTCTCCCCGCCACCCAGATGACTGGCATGCTGGCTGTGCATGGGGAATTTTAAAATGGGAGGGCCTCCTCTGCTTCCCCCCGCCACCCAGATGACTGCCGTGCTGGCCATGTGTGGGGCATTTTAAAATGGGAGGGTTCCCCCCCATCGCCCAGATGACTGGTACATCAGCTGTGCACGGGGCAGTTTAAAATGAGAGGGTCTCCACCACTTCCCCTTGCCGCTGCCACAGCCACCACCACCGCTTGCCCCAACCCTCCCCGTGTGGTTCCCTCACTCCCACCTCCACCTCCGCCATCGCTTGCCCTCCCCCTCCCCCTCAATTCCCTCAGCCCCCCACTGCTTCTGCCGCCACATGGCCCCAACAGTTCTGAGGGACAGTGAACTGGGCCCCTGTTTAAAAAGTTTGAGAACCCCTGCTCTAAATGGTTGAAACAGTTCCAATTACCAGATCCTTCCTGGGTGTCCAGATGTCTTGAAGATGACCCTGCTGATGCTGACAGCTCCTGCTGGGCCAAGATCACTCCAGATCCATTTTGAATCCTCCTTGAAGGGGTCCCAGGCCAGGGGCCCTGCCTCCCATCCATCTCCTGAGCAGGGCCGGTGCGTCCATTAAGGCGAACTAGGCAGTTGCCTAGGGCGCCAAAATGGAGAGGGTGCTGGCCAGCCTGCTGCCCCCTTGCCACTGGCCACCGCTGTCCATCCCCTGCCACCCGTCACCCCCCACCCATCACCCCCTGTGCCCATCGCCGCCCCCCACACCCGTCACCGTCCGTCCCCCATGCCCGTTGCCGTCCCCCGCCATCCGCTGCCCCCATCACAGGATTGTGATTATTATTAAGAATACAGAATGGACTGGAGATTTCTGGTTATCTTGCCTTGTTATACGAGAGACAGAGATTAAAAATCAGCATTAAAAGTTATTGGCAAAAAATGAGACAAGTGGAAAGTCATAGAATCATAGAATCATAGAGTTGGAAGAGATCTCAAGGGCCATGTAGTCCAACCCCCTGCCATGCAGGAACCCTCATCACAGTACTCCTGAGTCCCGACAGATGGCCATCCAGCCGCTGCTTAAAAACCTCCCAAGAAGGAGACTCCACCACCCTCCATAGCAGCATATTCACATGTGAGTACTCTCCACCTGGAAAACCCTGAACATGGTCACCATAACTCAGAACAGACTTGATAGCACACAATTGTTATGATTATAGAATGCCATGCGTGTGTCTGAGTCCAGCAAGACCACCTGTTTCTAGCACTTAGACTCAAACAAACAAGCGGTGAACATTTTAAATCTAAACCACTTGTTTACTCTCTGGATACACAGGAGGAAAAGCTCTATTCACCTTAGATGGGTGAGCTTTTAAAGGAATTGGAAAGCATTATAACTTCGTCATCCTTTTCAGAATCTATTTAGAGACTCTCGGACACAAGGCTTTTACCTTCCTAAATTGATACTATTTTCAACAGCTTTTGACACCTTCCCCAAAGCGAAACAATTCTTTGTCAAACCAAACCCTGTTGGGAACTGGGAGAAGTGTAGAATTTTTGAAAATGCAATAGCCCTTGTATATAGCTCAGGAGGTAAAATATATGAATTTTAGATAATTCATTGCAAATGTCAAGAAGCAATTTATTGAATAGTGTTCATTTGACTCTTAATATCTCAGAAATTACATTCACACAATAACTCATCTCTGCATGCCTCCTGAAAATTTGCTGATTTTATAATCTCACTGACAGGCTGATGAAATTCCCCAGTTTTGGATTTTAAGAAGTAGAGATGGGCATGAAATGATTTTTGTTTCATTTATCATTTTTTTCCGTTCCCTAATGAAATGAAAAATGAACTTACTGTTAAAGAAAAAAACAAAATGAAAAAAACTGGAAATGTTTCAGTTTGTTCCATTTTGTTTTTGTTAGGTTTCCCATAGGAATGCATTGAAGGAATGTGTTCCTATGGGAAGCTGCTCGGGAGCATTGTGGGGGTGGGTGGGAATGGTGTGGGCCTTTAAAACTTATTTTTAGCCACTGAAGCAAGTGCCAATGTCCATGGCTGCCACTTGCTTCAGTGGCTAAAAATAAGTTTTAAAAGCCCATCCCATGCACCCGATTCACTGATTGCCTGCTTTGAATTGGGCGTGCTGGGGACAAGGGAGGGTTGATTGGAGGACTACCCACCCCAGCCATTGAGTGCAATTGGCTGGGAGTTCCTCCATTCCCTTTAATTATTTATTTATGGATTGCTCTGTTGAGGCTCCTTTACCCATTCGTTGCCACAGTATCCTATCCACTCTGGGCTCACAGTAATTGATTTTAAGGGCAATACATACATACATACATACATACATACATACATACACACACACACACACACACACACACACACACACACACACACACACACACACACACACACACACACACACACACACCTGGCCCTGCCGTGTGCTTCCTCTTTACCTAGCTTCCGATATCCAGTTTGTCTGACATAAATCGCTCCTGATACCTGCCTCATTTTATCTTTTGCCTGGATAGCTGGCTGGATAGGTTAGTAGTTTAGGTTTCCGACTGTGGAGCCAGAGTCTGTGAGTTTGATTCCTCACTGGGGCCTTTCTCTTCCCACCTTGCTTTTTAAATCTACTTATAACCTTGTGTGATTGCAATGACACTATGTTTTCAGTGTTAGTTTCCCTCCCTCATATTTTTACATGGAATTTTTTTCACTCTCTCTTTAACTGCTTGCATTCTCATATAACTTTAATGTAATGTAATAATTAATTCCCTGCTCTCTATTCTCTGCTCTCAATACACAGCCAGCCCACAAGCTCACAAAGAGAAGCCTCAAAAGTGCTGTGGTGGCTCAACAGACAAGCAAAGCTGCCCAAGGCTAAGTGCCAACCAGCTGGAAAGGCATAGATTGGGTCAATGATCTGATCTAGCCTCAGACTCTGGGCAAGATCAAAGTGCTCTATGTTCTTCAAAATGGTGCCTGGACTCTCCCACCATTGACAGGGAGGCAAGCACAAAAGTTGAAGGGGGAGATGGGGGAAAGAGGAGCCTGGTTTAAAGAGATGATTAGGCAGGAAGCCGGTGAGCTGCAAGATGGATTCTCCTGTGGTGGTGGTGGTGGTGGTGTGTTGGGGGGGGAATGGTGTGGGGTTTTAGAACTTATTTTTAGCCACTGAAGCAAGCGGCAGTGGCCTCGGCCACGACTTGCTTCGGTGGCTGAAACTAAGTTTTAAAACCCCACACTAGAGATGGGCACGAATCAAAAAAATGGCATTTTGTTTTTTTGTTTTTTGTTGAGTGGTCCATTTTGGTTCATTTCCATTTTTCGTGAATTTTTGGGGAAAAAATCATTTTTTGTTTTTTCGTTTTTCATTTCTACCTGCTTTTTGCATGATTTTTAAAGCATTTCCGTGCGTAGGCATCCCCCAACGCCCCAGACAAAAGGGAAAACACTAAAAAAAAATGATGCTGGCAGAGACATGGTATAGACTAGGTACGCAGGGAGGCTGCAAAGGCAGCGGCGGGCGTTGCCCAGGGTGCAAGGCAGCTGCAGAGTGACTGCACTGCGGGGCAGGGGAGGGTATTCACTGAGAGGTACGCACACACACACACACAGGGAGGCTGCAGGACTGAAGCTAGAGTTGCAGAGATAGCAATCCCACCCTAACTCTCACCGGAGACTTCAAGGAGGATGAGGGCTGCCAGAGCTTTATATACCTTCTGTGGCTGCCAGACCTGCCCAGTCTGCAACCTGGGCATGCTATTGGTTGAAGTTGTCCAAGAATTTACATGATCCCATCACATGGCTTGCCTCCATTTTGTGGCTGGAGTGGCGACATCCATGTTGTCATCCTTAAAGGGAAAAGGAAAATACATTGCCATGGGAGAAGACAAAAACAAACGTTTTAAGGACTCCAACCCCCAGTAGGTAATAATTTCAAATAATTATCGCATTGTCGCTGAGTTTTTATGGATGTCCAGGGCATTTTAATACCCAAGAAATCAATATTAGGCAGCTGGGAGCCATTTTGGGTCGATGTCCCCTAACTCCCCTTAAAGGAAAAAAATACAGCGATCTGAGAAAAGACATAAATGCACGTTTTAAGGACCCCAACCCCCCTGGTAGGTATTATCAGACAGTATAAATAATTATCGCTGTGTTTTTATGGATGTCCAGGGCGTTTTTTAACATTTCAAACAGCTCATTTCATTGTGACGCCATTAACGAAAACGAAACGTAATGAACCCAACTTTCGTGGTTCTGTTTGTTTTGTTTTATTTTCATCACAATTTTCGTTAGTCATTTCGTTACGTAACAGAACGAATAACAAATAACGGAAACGAAAAACTGTTCATTTCATGCCCATCTCTACCCCACACCTTTCCCCCAACTGGGCACATTGGGAGGAATGGTGTGGGGTTTTAAAACAACAACAACAACAAAAAAGAAATGAAATGAACAATTTCTTTTTGTTTTTTGTTTTCATTTCTTTTTAAAAAATTGTTCTAATGAAACAAAAACAAAAAACAAACAAACAAAATCTCTATTAAGAAGTATAATTACTGATCTCTCTCTCTCTCTCTCTCTGTATGTGTGTGTGTGTGTGTGTGTGTTTCTAGACCCAGCACTCCACTGTGCCAGTAGGTAATCCCTATTTAATGATTTCAAATCCCATCTCTGTAAGATCTTCCTTTGCTTTTTGGCTGCAAGGCTTCTTGTCTTCCTTTTTTTAAAAATCAGACTATAAAGCATTTAAGGATAACAACCTGCTTATAAAATAGGAACTGCATTTCTTGATAAGTAAGCTGCCAGACAGAACAAATTAGTAAAAGAAATCAGTACAGGAAGAACATACCAGGCCAGCCAATTTAACTTGCCTCTGAACATGTTCGTGTCATAGAATAATAGAACCATGAAGTTGGGATGGATATATAAAGCCAGTTGTCTAAATTTGCCTCACCACCCTTTGAGCTAATTGGTTCCATTGCCACACTGCTCTAACAGTTAGGAGTAGAGATGGGCACGAAACGAGCGATTTTTCGTTTTCGTTTTCATTTTTTCATTTCGTTACATAACGAAACAAAAAATGAATTTTGACTCCAAAATGAAACAAAACGACCCAAAACACGAAAAATTTTGTCAACCGCTTCGTTTTCGTTACGGCAAATACATTGAATTGTGCTAAATGGTAACGAAACAGCAAGTTTTCATTTTCGTTTTCGTTTTTTCATTTCATTACCTAACGAAACGAAAACATTTTTTTTTTGCAAAAAACCTCACGAAAACGAACCAAAACAGACCCCTAAACGACCAAACAACAAACGAAACACCATTTTTTTGAGTTGTGCCCATCTCTAGTTAGGAGGTTAGGGGCCATTGTATGAGACCATCAAGCGCTTTAAAAAGTTTGGCCATACTGGCTGGGAAATTCTGGGAAGTTCATTGTAAAAAGATATTAATTTTTGAATCTCTGAAAATAATCTGTATTAGCTGTTTATCTTTCCCTATTGTTCTTCTTTTACATTCCCTGTCTTTATATTCTCTGCCTGGATTTAACAATCTGCTGCAGTGTTGGGATCACTCTCATTTTTAGTATGACTCAAACCAACATATCAGGGATATGCAGGTAAGATGGCGTAGCTCAGTGTGTTGGAGTGCTTTGCTGAGTCAGGGCCCGAGAGTTTGAAATCTCTGAATGTTTCTCTGGTGTGGGTGTGACTGCTGGCGTTATGTGATCTGCAACCTGCACAGCCTTGGCTAAGCTGGACAAACCCAGAGTGCCACCAGAAGGAGGGACTGGTGGATCAATCTGAGTAATTTGGAGCTAAAAAAAAAAAACCCTGGGAGAGCTGCCATAAATTGGAATCAAATTGACAGCACATAATTAACATGCAGATGTGGAATCATGATCTTTAGCAAGGATATAAACAGTAAACACCACTGAAAACCTCTTCAGAAAAATAGTTGGCATGTCACGGGAATAGTTCTGCAGGATTATTTTTCTACCCAGTACACTGTATTTTTGGTCTCACTGTGCAGAGGATTGTAGAACATTTGATCTAAGCTACCTGAAATTATTTAGGATTGATCATCAACACCCGTCCGACTTTCCTTTGCTGTGAGCTTTACAAGTTTTCACACATCCCTCCATGGATAGGAATACTTGTTAGGCAGTTCCTATAATTTAGAGAGAACAACAAAAAAGAGCTTTTCTCTAAATCCCTTTTCGGCAGAAATAATCCATGTGATGTTTGAAGTGCAAAGATCCATGCAAATCCTAATATTAAAGGTCTGTTGCCAACTGAGCGAAGCAAAGTGTTGCCTTTACGGAAGGATAGGATGGTTATCTATTCATTTAGAAAACGGCTTTTAGCTTCTGTAATTAAATTGCCAGATGGTCACACATGAAATTTAACATCCCCATGTTGCTGCAGTTTCACAGATATGTGACTCAGACCCAGTCCAGATGGGTCAGAGGGCACTGCTTTAGTCCACCCTGTGTTTCAGATGGTTTTCACTGGACAGTGGCAGTTTCAAATGTAGCGAGCTGAGTCTAGAGCCAAGGGCTGGCCTACTCTGAAGCACTGTGTTCGTGATTAGCTGTAAAAATACAAAAATAAGGATCAGAAGCAGCAACAACTAAATTGCGATGACACCTCCCTTTTACACACTGAATTCTGTGATGGAAATGGTATTGCTGCCACCTTTTATTCACTTAATAATGTTGCCACCTTTTAAAATTGCCGCCTCATGAATTGGGACCGACTCAGAGATATATAATATAAAATTAATGACGAAGTTTATTGAGAAAATAATAAATATAACAATATCTGAGGATGGTATGCGTTGCCTTTAACATATATTAGATTTAATCAGCTCTACAAGCCTCCCTGTCTTCATTAACTAGTAAACAGTATAGCCCTCACTGCCTGACAGAACTCCAACAGAGCAGTGCTCTCTCCCAGCACTCACTCTCAACTTAACTGAACTCCCTCAACTGACTAGGCTCCACCCTTTTTACATCCTACCATTCCCCGCCCTCCTGCTGGGATTGGCTGATGATTTGTATATTCATTACTCCTGTTTCCAGGGTTTTGTCACACACACGTATGAGGGCTCATCATAAGAGTCCAATTACTTGCTCATCTTCCAACTTGGTTCATGCAGAATTTGATAGCAATAATGCTCATCTGCTTTCTATATAGACCAGATTGTTGCTATGCTAGAGGAGAGAGAGAGACAGAGAGAGACAGAGAGAGAGCAGCCATCCTGAGGCCAGTAGGCATTTTGACACCCCCTCCTCAAAACCTGTCTAAAAGCTGTGCATACCTTATGAATGTATTTCAAAGGGTGCCTTTGGCATGAACGTGCAGAATTTGAATATAGGCTGCTTGTTTATTTTCACTGGGTCATAAAGGAATTCAGTTTTTTCCTGTCATGCTAGAGGTGTTGATTAACTGTGCAGTGGTACAATGGCTTGGTTCTTTCTTTCTTTCTTTCTTTCTTTCTTTCTTTCTTTCTTTCTTTC
>JAHTLZ010000016.1:39601784-39620542 GCA_023846285.1 Phrynocephalus versicolor
GGGGGGAGAGTTTAAAAGTTTTTTCCTGTGCCGTCCGTGCCGCTTGAGCCGGCGGCGAGACTCGTGCCGTGCGGCTTGTTGCTGCTGCGAGCCTGCGGAGAGTCCCACCAGAGCAGCCCAGGACGGAGGGGGGGAGGCCGGGACCCCCCCTCCAGACCAGAAACCCCCCCTCCGGTAGGTGCCCTGAGGCACGGTCGGCAGGCATTTTCCGTCTGCTTTTTGGCCCGGGAATGGGTGGGGGGAGAGTTTAAAAGTTTTTTCCTGTGCTGTCCGTGCCGCTTGAGCCGGCGGCGAGACTCGTGCCGTGCGACTTGTTGCTGCTGCGAGCCTGCAGCGAGTCCCACCAGAGCAGCCCAGGAGGGAGGAGGGGGGGAGGCCAGGGACCTCCAGAAACCACCTCTCTGGTAGGTGCCCTGAGGCACCAGGAGGGAGGAGGGGGGGAGGCCGGGGACCTCCAGAAACCACCCCTCTGGTAGGTGCCCTGAGGCACGGCAGGCATATTTCCGCCTGCTTTTTGGCCGGGAACCGGGTTTTTTAACTTTTAAAAACTTTTTTCTGTGCCGCGTGGTATCGCGCGATCGCGCGATGCAAGTAACGAGCACGACAAATCAGACCAAAATTGTTCATTCGTCGGTTCGAGCTCGAAGTCTGGGGCAGTAATTCCCGTTACCGTTTCCGTAGAGTAACGGAACCGAGTAACGGAAACGGAAACGGGAATACCTCTAAGTCGTGCCCATCTCTAGTAGCTATATTCACATAATGGTCTGAACATGAAAGAAAGAGAATACCATGACATCTAATTCCTACTCACCCCCACCAAAAGAGCAATATCATAGACAATACAGATATCCTGTCTGAAAAACATTCGAATGCTATCCATTGTGACTCAGTGACAACCATACAGCATTTCTATTTCCTCTGCCAACATCCCCCCGCGTCTCTTTTCTTTCCAGTTAGTAAGTAACCTTAAACTAAGGTAGATTTTTTACATCTCCAGCCCACAATCTTGCAGATATGTTGGATGCAATAAAAATCCCTCTTGTCATGGCCAAGGCATGGGCGGCAGTGAGCCATAATAGGCAAGATGCCTGAACCAGAGGATTGGAGATGGATCATAGCTCAAGGACTGGTCACATCAGAGGTAGCAACAGGAAGACCACAGTCCCAGAGTGGACCAGGGTGGCAGAAGGTTCATGAGGGAGGGAGTAGAGTTCAGAAGACCACCTTGCATACCAGCTCACATAAGTAAAGGAACCACATGGATGGATTAAAGCAGGCATGTCCAAAGTGAGGCCCGGGGGCCAAATGCAGCCCATTTTCGAATTCTGAGTGGCACGCGGCCTGTTCTCCCCACCGGCTCAGCCTGCCACGCATCCCCGCCAGCTGGCCCCTGCCCATACCGGATGGAGGAATCAGCTTGCAGTTTTATGGTTTGCCTGCCCTGCCTGCCTCTGTCCACCACCACCCCAGCCACCTGCCCAGCCTACCTGCCCCCCTGGCTTCATTGCTACAGCGTCCTCCCTGCCTCCTTACATGTTATAGAGACTTGTCTAAAGACCAGCCTGGGGGCCAAATGTGGCTGAACAGTCGGCCCACACACATTTTCACCTCACCAAATCTGGCCCTTCTTGCAAAAAGTTTGGACACCCCTGGATTAAAATATGTCATGAGGCAAGAACTAACCAGAGTGGGGCATGAGCAACTGGAACACATTGAGGCAGGACCAGAACAACTGGAGAAAGCAGGAACACAACATAGAAACAAGACAGGTATCAAGCACAAGAGTCACCAGAACAACCTGTGTCGCTGTGGCCAAAGAAAGCAGTGCAGAAAGCCAGGATATACCTATCCCCAAGGCTGGTATAGTTCAGTGGGTAGGAATGCCTGACTGTATTGTTGGGAGTCAGAATCTGAATACCCAATGTGCCTCTGAAGAGAAGGGCTAGCCAAGTGGATGAAAAGCTTACATGCCTTGTCACCTTAGAGGCCTTGGGCAAGTTACATAGTTCTAGAACAACGGAAGGCAGGAACAATAATCTATTTCTGAGCACTTGATACTAGAGATGGGCACGACTCAGAAAAAAAAATTTGTTTTCGTTTTCGTTTTCGGCTAGGGTCCGTTTCGTTTCGTTTCCGTTTTCGTGAGCTAATTTCAAAATTTTTCGTTTTCGTTTCATTACGTAACGAAAACGAAAAAACAAAAACGAAAACGAAAAATTGTTCGTTTCTCCCCATTTAGCTCCATTATGTGTTTTTCCAGTAACGAAAAACGAAAATTGGCTCAAAATTAGTCGTTTCGTTTCCATTTTCGGTCCATTTTGAACCGTTTTTCGTTTTCGTTTCGTTACGTAACGAAAACGAAAAAACAAAAATGAAAACGAAAATACCGCTAAGTCGTGCCCATCTCTACTTGATACTTATAAAGCCCAGGAAGGAGTGCCATGAATTAGTATTTATTTGACAGGTCATAATTATTGAACCCAACTAGCCATGTCCTTTCAGAAGAATTCCCATTCCCCAAGATTCCCAGGGGAAACCCCAATAGTATGCATGGGCCCCTCAGACATCACAGAGGTGGGCCCTTCTCACAATAGTAGAGGGTGGACAAAGGGTCATACAGGGGCTGGTTAGGGTTCAGTTGATGGTAGATCCCTGAGAGGCATGAAAGAGATTTTGGCCAATGGTCGCAGAGTCATCAGGGAACATGGCAACTCAGAGCCAAGAAAAGAGCCAGGGAGCCAGGTGGCAAAATGTGTCCAGCAGCTGTGGTGGCATCCTCCCACAAAGCACTGCTGCTGAGGCTTGTGGAAATCACATGGCTGACTCACAGAAAACTTTCTCCCAGAGCTTCTGCTGTTACTGACAGGGTTTATGTCCCCAGAATCTCCCTGCCTTGTTTTGAATGGCAAGTGCATGCACCCCCACATGCTCTTTCTCAAGACCACTCCCATCACTCCTGTCTATTTGTTCTGCCAGTTCTGCACAAGCCTGTCGTGCATGAAAACACCTTGGCACTTAGCTTGCAAGTGACAGATGGGAATGGGTGGAGATGGATGCTCAGGTTTTAAGGTCTCTTCACGGTGCGGGGGCACCATTTCCTGTTCTGGTGCCACTATGCTTATGATTTCTCTCCTTTCTAGAGAATCAAAGAAGCACATTAATTCCCCAAGATGCTAGCCAGCGCCAATCCTAAATACAAATCCTAAATACAAATCTGACAATCCTAAATACAAATCATTGGTATGGTGCAGGACTGGAAAATACTGAGGTATTCATAGCTTTTTAAAAGCCTCTTTCATTTTTAAACATGTAAGATGTTTTATAAAAATCATGTCCCAACAGGCACCCTATAAATAATTCTATAAATAAATGCATCACTGAGATGTTCAGCTCGCCACCATGTTCTGTATGTTTTTAAAATGTCTTTTAATTACGATATGCAAGCAGAGAAAGCAATTATTCTGAATTAATTAACAGAGAATAAAAGGGTTGTATATGTCGCGTTACTTTAGCAGAAATTCACCCTTTCATTTTTATGTGCAAGTACTGATTCTCTCACTTTAAGCAGAAGCACTGCTTTAAATTAAATATGTGTTTGAGATAACAAATAGCTCTGAAAGAGAAACATGCATAATTTAGTTTTAAAAAACCCACCAAAGATACAAATAACCCATGCAGGCAGTTCAATTTTTAGTCAGAAATCCTATATACATTTACCTCAGAGCAAGTGCTGTGGAAATTATTGGGGTTTAATTATAATATGTTTAGTATTGCACTGGTAATATTTCCTCTACAATAATATGTTGAGGAAAGTTTCATCTCTTGCCCTCTGAGGGAAAAGAGAAAAATAGGCTGCCACCCTCTCTAGTCATATACAGAAGAAAATAATCATAGTGGAGAATTTTGGAGAGCCACAGAATAATTTGCTTGGGTTCTTCGTTGTTTTTCCTGTTGATGTGATTGTTCATCCCAACACCTTTTAAATTGAGTACATATTCTGAGCACTGAAAGCTAAGAAGAACACTATCAGATGCATTGCGTTGTACACAATCTCTCTTATTCCCTGTGTCTGCAATTCTCAGGGCATTCAGGCTCTGCTCTTTCATGCTTTTATGTATTTGGTTCTTCTCTGTTCAATAGCATGTAGCTAGCTTAATATTAAATTCTTCTTTAGTCCCTCATGAGGTGAAACTTCCCTGCCTCTTCCAACGCCCTGAAAAAAAATGAGTTTCATATTCAGTGTTTAGAGAATCCAAATGCACAGAACCTGCTTCTTGCTTCATCCTGTAAGCAAGGCTAACAAACAACAAAAGCAACACAGCAACAAGCAGCGAAATCTCAGCTACCATTGCTGCTCAGCGGGCTAGCAGTTCACATTCAGTTGGTTTACCCTGTCACCGCTCTTCACTCCCTTTTGGTTTTCTCTTCCACCATTCTCCTGACTACAAACCGAAAGACTCGAATTCTTCATCACCCTTTGACCTCATCTACCACACTTCACTCAAAATTCACCAGTATTTACCATCTGACTTTTCTTTTTTCCTGTTTCCTTTTTATCATGTTGTTTGCTGTGTTGATTATTATGTACTTTGCTATTTGTATTAGCGTATTGTATGGAAGTGAGAGCTGGACTATAACGAAGGCTGATCGCCGCAGAATTGATACTTTTGAGCTGTGGTGCTGGAGGAGAGTCTTGAGAGTCCCCTGTACTGCAAAGAGATCAAACCTATCCATTCTGAAAGAAATCAACCCCGAATGTTCACTGGAAGGACAGATTTTGAAGCTGAAGCTCCAGTACTTTGGCCACCTCATGAGAAGACAGGACTCCTTGGAAAAGTCCCTGATGCTGGGAAAAATCGAAGGCAAAAGGAAAAGAGGATGACAGAGAATGAGATGGTTGGACGGTGTCATCGATGCAACCAAAACGAATTTGACAAATCTCTGGGAGGCAGTGGAGGATAGGAAGGCCTGGCGAGCTCTGGTCCATGGGGTCACGAAGAGTCAGACACAACTGAACAACTGAACAACAACAACAACAATTGTATTGCAGCAATTTTATTGCTGTTAGCTGTCCAGAGTGGCCTTTTGGGTCAGATGGGTGGGATATAAACAAACAAACAAATTTCAGTTCCCTCTTCTTTGTTTTGTTTGTGGATGATGCAAATATGTATTGGTAAGTTAGCTGGTTGCATGATGAATAAATGTGTTGCTTGACAGAGGCGTACTCAGGTAAGACGGTTATGAAAGCTGGGAAGAGAAAAGAATTTGCCTCGATATAACTTTGTTGGCATTGGCTTCTTTTCCCAGTCTAACGTGGGGAGGAGAAAACACTTATAGGAGTGAATGTGTGTTTAGAATGACAGAGAAGGAGGAGTTAAGAATATATATGTGAGTTAGAGAGGGTATGAGTTGTGTTAGAGGAGAGCTGTGATGAACCCAGTGTGGCAGCCCCGATTGGAATGCAATAGTTTGCAAAAAAAAAAAAAAAAAAAAAAAACATATAATTTATCTGTTGTGAGTTTTTCAGGCTGTTTGGCCATGTTCTGGAAGTTTTTCTTCCTGATGTTTCGCCAGACACTATGGCTGGCATCTTCAGAGGGCAAGGAGCTCAAGGAACTAAGAATTTCTCTTTGTGCTCTAGGGTATAGAATGAGTGAGATTGTGGGTTGAATGAATCTCATTCAACCCATTCAATAAATAAATGCCTGTGTGATACATAAGGGGAGAACAAAAGCAGTCAAGAACTGCTTTCATCTTCTGCAGAGCACTTCACTGTCCCCTGGGTCTGCCGAGATACAGCTACAGAATATGCCAGCTAAAAAGTTGGTGGATCCGATCCACTGAGGTGTTTGTTGCATTTCTTCTGGAGTGTTCATTGCCCAGCCACAAATTTGACTTAATGTTAAGTCTAGTATTCCCGGGGCTGCATTTATTATTAGGCTGTCTTCAGGACTCTCAAATCACTCATTTTCACATTGATCTCACAAAGGACAGTGACCAATTAAGGCATGACACAATAAAAAGATGATGGTAGTGGAATGAAAGTTATAATAAAAAGTGTCTTGGATTGACATAATAACACCAACTGACATGGCTCAAAATCTTTAGCTTTCTCTGATCCATCTATTCCATTATAGCTGTCATCGGATCCTGACCTTTTCATGGGCTATGCCTGAAACAGAATTCATTGGGAATTATAAGCATTTTGAGAGCATTAGCCAGAAGGTATTGGGGAAGTCTTACATGGGATAAAATATTCAGAACTGATGACACAGATTCCCCCTCCCCATAGATATGTAGAAGTGAAAGCTTTCTATTGCTTTCTGACCTAAATGGTAATATAATGGAAAGTAACAGACAAAATTGCATGCATGTGAAAACAAGGCCTGTATGATCTACTCTGTGGTGATCTAGATCTTGCTAGCTGTGAACTTTAAACTGTAAGTGTGAGCTATCAAATTAGCAATGTTAACATCAATAAGCAACAATAGCAAAATGCATTAGCTTCAACCTTTGGAATTCTTCAGACCTTCAGAGAAACTATGTATAAATGGATTTGCTTACTTCTTATCATTGCTATCAACCTTCAAAGTTTCCTGCTTTTCTACTGGTCCTGGTGCCTTCTTTTGCAGTTGCCAACCACAAGATGGTTCTTCCATCATCTAATAATATGAGGCCAAAATCTGTGAAGAAAATTCTTTACTGTTTTCAGGGTTTGGCACTACCCCAGGGAGCATAATCTCTGTGCAAGGAACATCCTAGGCACATGGGATGACACATTTCCAAGGACCAAAATATTATGTAATAGAAATAGGGATGAATTGCCAAAATTGTGGTTTCTCTAGATTTGTGGTTCATCAAAGCTGACAAACAATGAACCACAAATTTCCCCAGGGTGAACCGACAAACTAGCTAAGCTGCTGGAATGTCAATGGAGGGTGGTTCCATTTTACTTGGTTGCCCTGTGTGTCTAGGGCCCAACACATTCCCAAGGACATGGAAACATAGATCAAGTAAGCCTGTCTACTCAAAGCAAATCCCTCCTGCTGTCTTTGCAAACAGTGTGGAGGATTCCCTTCAGTCCTTTCCTCTCTGCATATGCCCTGGAAGAACGGCTGATCCATGGGGTGGGGTGGGGGCATAGGCAGAGAAGGAATCTTAGCTGTTGAATGGATGAATATTAAAAGGGTATATTTGTCCCTTCATATTTGTCAGGGCCCCTGGAACTCATGAAGCAACAAATATCCAACAAATCATTAATATTCAATGAATATTACAATTCTCTTTTGTATTCATCCCCATGTCTAATTATATAGTCTCCCTACTGGCCCATTGTTTCAATCCCAAAGAAGCTTCAAAAGGACTATGTAGTCTTCCCCAGTGCCCCCAAGCATTTTGAGTCTCCAGCCTTATATGGGAGCCAGCCCTGCATCTAGGCCATCTTCTTGCCCCTTCTTCTGTCCCTTTTGTTCCTCTGTTCCTGACATCTAGGTGTCTTCAGGATAGGACCTAAGTGGCACAGTTCAATTTAAACTTTGTTACTTAGGTTAGGTGACATTTTCCCCTCATGTTTTATGGGCATTTTGAGTAGCTGTGAAGCAAGTGCTGTTGGGAGCAGGAGCCCATTTGATTCCTCTAATGATGTCCCTGGTGTGAAGTGGTTCTTAAGTGCAGAAAAATCTTCTCATATATTGGCTTAGAAACCTTAAAAACAAGAAACGTATTCCATTGGTGAGAAGGGTATAAACAGGCCTACAGTGTCCTATTTTTGTTCCAGTAGTTCATAGAATGCTATTTCTCTTTTAACTTGCCCACTAGAGATGGGCACGAAATGAATTTTTTTATTTCGTTTTTCATTTCGTTCCCTAATGAAACAAAAAACGAAGCGACCCATCAAAGGAAAATGAAACAAAATGAAATCAAATGAAAATTTTCCTTTCATTCATTTCGGGCATGGGAAATGGCGGGCTTTTTACACTTTTTTTTCTCCCCCGAAGCCCCGCACGCCACCTGATCAGCGCTCGGGTGGGAAAAAAGTTTTAAAAGTCCACAGTTCCCTCCACCCAGCGTTTGAACCTTTGTTTTTCCTCCCCTAAGCCCTGCATGCCTGCTAATCCATACTGGGGGGGGGGACTTTTTCCTCAATCCAGCGCCGATCAGCTGGCATGTGGGACTTGGGGGGAGGGAGTTTTAAAAGCCCTGGGCTTTAAAAAAAAATTCCCCTCTCCCAAGCCCCTGCACACCCATTTTGGCATTTCCTGCTTTATTTTCATTTTGGACCCCAGCATATATATTTGCATGGGTTGTGATAAAACATTATCTACACAAATGGATGTTTTGAGAACCAATGTGTAGAAATGCAAATAGTAAAAACAAACAAACACATGTGTTGTTTCCCGGACCTCCAGAACAGGAATTATAGATAGATAGATAGATAGATAGATAGATAGATAGATAGATAGATAGATAGATAGATAGATAGATAGATAGATAGATTGATAGATAGATAGATAGATATAGATATAGATAGATAGATATATATTAATGCAGAAATCAGGCAAACTAGATACATATGTAACTGACATGAAGTGGATATCAATTGCTTTATTTAATCCTGTCAGTAGCTGAAAACATTTCAAAATTCTTGAGTTTCCACAATATTCTGTTTCTTTCAGGAACAAGCACTTCAGAAACAGTTAAACCCTGACAGGAGTGCTTGACCCAAGAAAGCAGAGTGCAACATTTGTCAATCACTGAAATGTAAACACACACATTAATTAAGAATGCTGGCTTATAGCATTTGAAAGCTTTGTGCATTAACAGCTGTGGAGACACAGTTAGTTTGACAGGCCTGTGCACTACTTTTATGGAAATAAAGAGACAAGTAGCATATACTTATTTTTATTGTCTGAGTTTGGCTGAGCCATCCTAGATCAGATCAAAGGTCTCTCTGGTTCAGAATTTTGTTAGCCACAATGGCTAACCAGACCCCAGTGGGAAGTTATAAGCAGGACCTAAGAACACCCTCCTGAGTATGCTCCTCAACTATTAACGCTGATGCAAATTCCCATTAATATTGGAGTCATTGTGATAGTATCCATTTATAGTTTCCTCTTTCACGAATTTGTTTAATTTCTTTTTAAACTTGTCCAGTTGGACATCCATAACTACATCCTGCGGTAGAAAATTCCATAGTCTGAGTCACTTCATAATTCAATGGGCTCAACTCACCTGGGATCCTCATTAGATGATCTTGGGCTGCCCATGACTTTCTAATCAGCCTCCATCACTGGCCTCTTATGAGGAGTAAAGGAGGACAGAACTGTGGACAGCAACTTTATTCCCAGAGTCTGGAGTGGGGCTGGGGGAATGAAAGAACACTTATGATAAAATAAATAGATTCATTAAAAGAAAATGAATTTATTTGGACAGGGTGCAGATGTTTTACTGCAAGTGATAAAGACCTCTTTACATGGCTTGTATGGCTAACTGCACATAAGGTTTTGCATTTTTGCAGGTTATAGCCTGACCCCTCATGGACTTTCTGCCCAGAAAATCTGCAGGCTTTCAGTTTTCCCAAATGGTAAACCATTCAGCAATTATTTGAAAAGAAAAGACGGACTCCAGTTTGTCTGTGAAGATTCTCAGTCATCCAAGTGAGTTTATCTGGAAGTTGAGTCATGGCAACTGGACTTCTTTTCTTGAGAGATTGAAATGTTTTGCTGCTCATCCAAACAGACTCATCAGTCTGAGGAAAGCTAGTTGTGATTCCTCCATTTTATAGTTAACGTTGACCTCATGTCACCCTGGTCTGAAATAAGCTCATAAGATGAACAATGGCTGAACAGGCTCGTTAGGTGAACAACAATCTCAATAGGTTCATTAGGTGGGCAATGGCTCACTTTTACAACCATTGAGGCCATTTCCCTCAAATGAGGCCATTGTTCATCTTATGAGCCTATTTCAAACCAGGGTGACATGAGGTCAAAGTGAACTATAAAATGGAGGACTCACAACTAGCTTTCCTCAGACTGATGAAGCTGTTTGGATGAGCAGCAAAATGTTTCAGTCTCTCAAGAAAAGAAGTCTAGTTGCCATGACTCAACTTCCAGATGGAAGGACTGCAGTTGAATATTAAGAAGACCAAGATTTACAGAACAATTACATAAATTTAATGTTGATGATGGAGAAATTGAAATGGCGAAATATTTTGTATAACTTGGTTTGTCCAGCCATCCAAATGGAGATTGTAGCCAAGAAATCAGAAGGAGAGAGAATGGCAGCAATTAATGATGAAGAAAAAATTACCAAGTGTAAAGGTGTGTTATTGGATACAAGATCATCTACATTCTTGAATTTCTGATCACCATGTATGGGTGTGAAGGCTGAACCACAAAGACAACTGAAAAAAAAATGATTCATTTGAAATGTGGTGCTGGAAGAGAGCTTTGCAGCTACGCAGGACTGCAAGAAAGATGAACAAGTGAGTCCCAAATTAAATCAACCCAGTATTATCATATCTCCAACAACTCATGGATCATTTTAGTAACACTTGCAAAGGTTTTGGGCTAGAAATCAGCCTGAAAAAAACACAAATAATGGGCCAGAACGTGGACTCTTCTCCTCACATTACAATTTCTGCAAAAGAACTGGAGGTTGTCCACAACTATGTGTATCTTGGCTCAACTATCTCAGATACACTCTTACTAGAGTCTGAGCTGAATAAACACATAGGTAAAGCAGCTACTATGTTTTCCAAACTAACAAAGAGAGTATGGCTCAATAAGCTGACAGAACATACAAACATACAGGTCTATAAAGCTTGTGTACTGAGCACATTTTTGTATTGCAGCGAGTCTTAGACCCTCCATGCCCGACAGGAAAGAAAGCTGAATACATTCCATATGCGCTATCTTAGGTGAATATTCAACATTACCTGGCATGACAAAGTTCCAGATAGCATAGTCCTGAAACGAGTTGGAATCTCTAGCATGTATACTTTATTGAAACAGCAGCGCCTACCCTGGCTTGGACACATTGTGAGAATGGACAATGGCCGGATCCCAAAAGATCTTCTATATGGAGAACTAGCTCAGGGAAACAGCCCCAGAGGGAGACCACAGCTGCGGTATAAGGATATCTGTAAGAAGGACCTGAAGGCCTTGGGAATGGACCTCAACTCTGACCTCCAATCACACTGTCTGGAGGCAAAAGATACAGCATGATCTGCATAAATTTGAAGAGGCATTTGTCCAACAGGCAGAGGAAAAGAGGCAGGCACAGAAACAACGAAACATGAAGACTGCGCAAGAAACAGAATACATCTGCCCGCAGTGCGGTAGAGACTGCCATTCCCGAATCAGCCTATTTAGTCATACTAGGTGTTGTTTTAGGATCTCTACTCCAGGCATGATACCATAGTCTTTCGAGACTGAAGGATGCCAATGAATGAAATGAGATTATCTTGCCAGGCAGTTGAAACTGAAGCTATTGTATTTTGGGCACATAATGAGAAGGCAAGATTATCTGAAAACAACAATAATATTGGGAAATGTGGTAGGCAGCAGGAAAAGAGGAAGACCATATAGGAAATGTATTGACTCTGTAAAAGAAGCCACAGACTTGATTTTGCAAGCACTGTGCAGACCTTTTTTGACATGGCATTTTGGAGATGACTCATTCGTAGGGCTGCCAGACTTTGGGAGCAACGTGGTGGCACATAACAGCAACAAACCTGGTCACTAGGTTAATATTCAATAACTCTATTTAATCTCTTAATACCTTTTCAATCATTTGGAATCCATTTTTTTTCATGCCACATTGTGATCTTTCAGCATTCTTATGTACACCTCCTACATTTTTTCAATCACTGACTTGGGTTCCTTTTTGTAATTCTTAGAACATCTCAGCTTCTTAGAATCTAAGGCTCAAATCAAGCCATTTCCTGAATATTTCTGCATACATAGCCATATACATACATATACATATAAGGTTCTCTTCATCACCTTCAAGCCTTTGTAAAGTACTATTTTCCAGCTGATTTTAGTAAGGCAATCCGCTCTTAGCCATCAATCATTATCAAGATTCCTTTGGTTATAACATGGAACAGTAATGTCAGGTTGGCACCTCCCCTCCTTCGAGTCTTCAGCATAAAATGCTCCACTGTCTAAATCTGAGGGCTGCTGTGCCCACACTTTGCCTAAAAATAAATGGTAGCTTACAGTTATGAAAGAAGGGGGAGAATCAGGACCAGTGTACCATGACAGCAGATACATATTTTCATATGGAAAGGACATTTCCATAAGCAGCAAGTGTAAAACCCATATGGTGAAGGTCATCTTTCATTATGCTACATGTTCCCCCCCCCCCCTTTATGTTATAGTAGGAGCTACTGCTAGCAAGATTTTGTGCCTGTGCTTCAGCTTGATTCTTTCAGGAGACCCATAAAAATATATGAATTCTCTTTACACAGATGGTATGTCAGAAACAAGACTACAAACAAACAGTTCTTCTGGTGCACAGCCAGGTTGTGTAAGGAAACATTGCATGCTGTGGAAGTATCTATTAATAATGTGGCTGCCAAAGAGCCAGATGCCAAGCCTACCCTATCCCCAAAGGTGCCAATATTTCACAGATGATGGATGGATTATGGGTGGTAAAGAAAGGACCATTCCACCTGAGACTAGTTCACCTGGCCTATGGATCTTTACTAAAAGATGGTGGAGCCAGGCCACCCAAGTCTGCTACAGTGGCTGGGCGAAGGTAATGCCTTTGTGCCCATTGGTAACATAAGTGCCATCCATTGCTAGAGGAGCTCCTTTCTTTTCCAGGTGTACATTTAAATCCCTACACATTGTAAAGTTGCAAGGCGTCCAGCTCTGTGGTGGTTGAGGCAAGAGTCAGGGTTGCATCTAGAAGCAAAGCAGTCTATCAGCCTAGGCTGCATTTGAGGGCAAAACCAGTTGGTATGTTAATAGGGATATTAAGCTGCCTTGGGTTCTTTTAAGGAGATAGATAGATAGATAGATAGATAGATAGATAGATAGATAGATAGATAGATAGATAGATAGATAGATAGATAGATAGATAGATAGATAGATAGATAGATAGATAGATAGATAGATAGATAGATAGAGCTGCTGGTGGAGAGGGAATGTTTTGGAAGAGGTCATGGCTGGCAGGATAGAATACTGAAGAGGAGAGCACCAGTGGTAAGATTCTGCTATGTGTCTTACCTATAAAATGCTAAGCGCAATGCTCTGCTTCAGAGAGAAGAAGATGTCATTGGCATGACTAGTCTATTGAATCTAGGAGGTCTCCCGAAACAGAAAGACTTCTATGAAAGTCTCCACTTTGCCACTCCAATGTTTTTGTTTAACCTTTTAAAAATGTATGACTGTGTTACCATCTTAACCATTTTCTCCATCCCCTGCCATTTCAGGCTTCAATACAAAGGGATCAGAGGTTCTTGCTGTTGATGATGATTATGTTGTTGAAGCACAGCAAAATATTTCTGCTTACACAACAAGCTCATCTGTTGTTCCTGCTTTCACTTCCGAAGATAGGGATGCTGAGGGTTCAGTCTGCTTTTCTACAGATATTCTTTGAAACTGGTGCTCTCTGTAATTTCCTTTGCTTTTAAGTAAAGAGCCAGGCCTATTTTCTGGGAAGAAAGACTCAGTTCAGATCCTAAAGGTTGTCCATCCATGGGTCCATAGTCCTCATATGTTTCCGTACCCATGTTCCTCAGACACAGCAATGGAAGATTTCCCTCTTAACTTTCTCCTTTTAAATTCTTATTTTAACTTTGCACCCAAAAATCAGGAGTGGAAAGACAGACTTGCATGCCATTATTCTGTAGAACATAACAAGAGGAATTGCTCATGTGATTTGGGAGGAATTGAGTCTCTTGCACATATGTGTTTGTATTGCCCTCGCTACTCTGTACCCCACATGCAATACCTGGGTCCAATATTGTCTAAGGTGAAAAGATGGCCAGATGTAGAAATAATGCAATTCATGTTAAATGACCTAGTGGAAGACAGGGTAAAGAAAGTAGCGAGTTTTATGGCATGCATAGCGAACTATGCTGAAACACCACCGTCTGTATCAATACTCCCACTCTGAGCTATGTTTGATTGTCAGTTGCAATTATTGCCTTAGTTATTGCTAGAAAACCTAAATTAGGTGCTGCTGATTGTATTTTGTATATGTGTTTTATTTATGCCATTAAAGGTTTTGATTTTTATGCATACCATTAGATTTATTCTGACTGGGTCATCTTTCATGAGTGGGGAAGAAGACGACAAGAGAAAAATCCCCAAACTGCTTTTTACAACACTGTTAAAAAGCCAGCTTTATTTAGCTGGCAATTGTGGTAGAGGCGAAGTCAAGAATAGGTGCAATTAGCATTATTGCTTGCTAAAAGATGCAAGTCCTTTCAAAGAAGCCATTTCAGAACAATAGGCAGTGGAGCAGAGCACTATCCAGAGCAATTCTGAGAGCGAAGAAAGGAGCCGAGAAAGGCCACATAAAAGGATCGCACCCCATTAAAATTCCATGCCAAGTGGCAGCCGTATGAAAAGGCTAAAAGTACACTGGAGTCCGGTTGCTATAGTGGTATAATCTGTCGAATTAGAATACAAGAAAACATCATCAGGTTTTCACCTTGTTACGATCTCAAGCACTTTGGGGGCAGTGTTCAGCCCTTTACATGACTGGTTAAACAAAATTTACATTTACACCAATAACAACTGCAGGACATTTTGAAAGCCGTAACATGATTTACAAATGAATCATAGCTTCATACCTGTGTTGCATTAATCTCAGGAGAAATAGAATGAGTCTTAGAACTACAGATCCGCAAGGGATGTGATGGATCACTGAGACAAACCTCTGTTAAGAAGGCGCAGTAAGGAACTGAACTTCCAACATTTGCCTCCAAGGCCAGATACCTAAATGCCGTGTTACTGGAAGATTTGTGCTTTAGAACTATAACAAGCAATTATGCAGGCAAGTCTTTATTTCATTTCTGTTCCCATTCATAGAGCTGCCACTGGAACATTGCTGTGTACTTCATCTTGCCAAGACTCCTTAGCTGGTATACATCATCTAGCCAAGAACTTTAAGAATATCCTGAACTTTTGGGACCTGCTTTGAAGAAGAGTGTTGTCACACTCAAAAGCTTGCAATGTTTTTTAATTTTTATTAGTGGCCTATAAGGGTATTGCCTGTAGCCTAGTTTTGCATTTGTGTTTTGTGATGGCCATGCGGCTCAAGCCCCCCTTCTTTGCTTCTAACAAGGAAGGTCATTGGATCCAGCCAGCTGACTCCATCACACTTTATGGGAGAAAGTGTAAACCATCCCAGAGTTTAATTACATTATGCAGGCTAAACATTGCCCCCTCCCCCCAGCAAGCTGGGTACTCATTTTACCGACCTTGGAAGGATGGGAGGCTGAGTCAACCATGAGCCTGCTAGCTGGGACTGAACCCTGGGTCGTGGGCACAGTTTTACCTGCACTGCAGGCATTTAACCACAGCGCTCTGGGGCTCCTTAAATTCTTTTACGGAAATGTATATGCCTGTTTGTGTTCCTGACCATCTCCACAGCTTGGAGCAGCTTTGCCCAAGGATTATAAATTCTTGTTTCAGTTTTGAATTTAACTCTGCGTCATTAGAGTATATGAGAGAAGATATTTCATGGTAGTTACCCTGAAGAGATAAATTTCATCCAGGGGAGGGGGCAGGCAGGGAGAGAGCTTAAAACTCTTATCAGATGGTGCCCTCCTCTTTTGCTCCATTTCCACTCTTTTGTGGTCTTTTTTTTTTTTTTTTAAAGAATAAGCAAAACCGCGAGCCAGCCTGTTAAATAAAAAGGCAGCACAAATGAGACCTTCCAGCCACCTTAGAAACTTTCCTGTGCCGGAAATGCATTGATTAAATCTCGGACTGCTCTGTGTGCAACCCTCAGTGCGGTTAGCTGGCTCAGCTGGTGCCCTTATCTCTGTGCATGACATTCAACTTTTACTAATCATGCGCGGCAAACGTGATATTGAAAGACGACAAACCTACACCGGTCCCTGGGGAAAATGCCTCTTTTAACAAAGTGACTCCTGGATGCTTCGGCTTGTGATTGGGGAAGAAAACGAACATCTCCTATCAGCCTGACATAAATCAGATTTCAAGTGGGGCTGCAAAACCCAGAGCCATGGGTCCTTTGGCTGGATTCATTCAGAAAGTGGAGAAAAGGCAGAAGCAGCGGCAAACAATTAGCAGACTAATGGATAGAAAAGGTACCCATTAATTAGCCTGATTCAATTCTGGATGGAAAGGTTACACTAGTGAATGTTGTCAATAGTAGAAGTACTTAGAAAAGACGCCCACCCACAAAGTTTTTCCCCGTCCAGACAACTGAAAGGATCATTAAGAAAGGTCTGTTTTTAACATATGGTGGGGGGATTAAAAGTTCTCTCGAGTGTTTTGAGAGCCTTTCTGGGGGAGAAAAATGAAACAGATTTCTCCAGAAATTAAGAGTTCAAGAGACCTTTGCATCCACCACTTGATAATACCAGAATACAAGATAGGCACTACGTGCATTCACGGGGTTGGGAGTCCACTCATATGAACTGTTCCAGCAACTGTTCAGGGTACCGTTTGTTTGAAGTGGAGAGCTGTGACTTCATAAACCCATTCAAAATATGCTGTTCTCATTAAAAATGTAAGCCTACAGAAAGAAATGGGAGAACCACTTACATCTCCCTGGATGTTGGATGCCTGAAAATAAGAGTTGCCATAATTTTTATAACTGATCACAGTCTGGGGAAAAAAGACGAATTGCAAATAACTAGTCAATCCATTGTATGCTTGTGTTGTGTCGTTACAGTCGTGACCGACTCTTCTTACCAAGTCAATTTTTACTTATGTTAACCCTTTCCAGGATTTTCTAGGTCTATAATGATCAGAAATCTCACACACACACACACACACACACACACACACACACACACACACACACACACACACCACCCCCTTAGTGCAAACTCATTACAGGCTGCCTAGTTTCCAGCAACTCATGAGTTATGTGAAATAGCTCTGACTGATAATTTTTTGATTTCTGGAATCTTGAAGTCACGTATGCCCTGCTTAGAGATTTTAACCTGTTGGCATACTTGGCGGAGCATGCTTTCACAACAGCTGATTTCCAGCCGAGGGAGCTCCCTTCCCCCTGCTCTCCAGCCATCTCCTTAGGCCTTTCAGATCCGAAACCCATTGTGAAACCAAGTTGAGGGTTGGGGTCACAGTCGTAGGGGGAGCTTGGGAGTGATCATGTCTATTGCCCTGATCGCTTCAAAGTACCACTTGTCGACCAGAGTAGAGGCAGGAGTGCCAGCCAGTTCATCCAGTAACCCTCCCAAGGCTGTCTAGAAACCAACTGGATCCATAAGCCTGTGAGGGTGGACCATCCTAATTGGTCCTGTCTCCCCAGAAGGAGGTGCAGCCAGAGTGACCTTGCATTACAGAAGAAAGTGATCTATCCAAGCCAGTGGGCTAAAGGATAGATTGTCCACTACCAAATCACTCCCTTGACTTGTTGTAAAAATGAGGTCAAGAACCTCTTCCAGTGTGTTAAGAGTCCCATGGGACTCTTAACACACTGGAACAGGTTCATGGACGTCATGGTGTCCATGAACTCTGCCACTGGCCCTGACAACTCTGGCTCAGCATAGATGCTGAAATCGCCAAGAAGCAACATTCTTGGTATTTTTAGCAGCACAGCCAAGACAAATTTCGACAGTTTTGGGAGGGCTAGTGCTGGGTCATGGGAAAACTGGTAAATCAGCATCAGCCCTACTTTGTCCCTAGTACCCAGACATACACGGAGACACTCTAGACCGCTCACTGACAATGCAGAGGGATTACACAGCAACTGGAAATGCTGCAATATATAAGTAGGAACTTTTAGAGTGACTAACAAAAATGCCTCTTTATGATGTCATCACACTTCTGCAGGCATAAGTTACACAAGAGGCTTCAGGCCATTTTGTGATACAATTGTAACCCTTTCTATTAACATTATTTTTCAGAGGATGTGGGGGATCATTCCTTCAGCCTGTTTTTATCACAGGCCAATAGTTGAAACATGAACATTACACTTAACATTGTAGCTATAGCAGTTACTCAAAGATTTTGGTGCACTGAACATTACCTCCCAAATTCACAACTGTACTCTACAATTGCTTAATGCACACACGTCTGTGTTTCAGTTCTCCCTACATTGTCTACAATCAGTTGTACAATACAGTACAAGGTTCTGTACTGGGGCCCCTGCTTTTCAACCTCTTCATAAATGATCTCGAATCAGGAGTAAATAGCAAATTTGCTGATAACATTAAATTATACAGGGTAGTAAAAACAGAGAGATGGTGAGGATCTCCAAAGGGCTCTCTTGACACTGGGGGTGTAGGCAAACCACTGGCAAATGAGTTTCAATATTAGTAAATGCAGAGTGAAGCAAATGGTGGGCCGCTGTGTGAGACAGAATGCTGGACTGGATAGGCTGTGGCCTGTTCCAGCAAGGCTGTTCTTATGTTCTTGGGAATATTAAGGAAAAGTATTTTTCAGTCACCTTCACACCACATAATGGTGGTAATGGTGATGATAATGATGATAATTGATAACAACGACTGTGATCATAGCCATGATTTAGCCCATGTATGTATGTATGTATGTATGTATGTATGTATGTATGTATGTATG
>JAHTLZ010000016.1:39621441-39646305 GCA_023846285.1 Phrynocephalus versicolor
GGCAAAGCACCCCCTCCTACAGGACTTCGCCCGGAGGAGGTAACCTTTTACAGAGATCTTAGCAAGCCACCTCTTAACAAAGTGCTCCATGTTGTCAGCACAGCTACCTATGGCATGAAGGTTTTTTAAAATTCTTTGACAACTCCTAGAATGTTCTATTAAGCAGGGAGTGGTCCAAACAAGGACAACCAAGCTCTGATTATTGAGTGATGGCTGTCCAGTAAAACAACATTCTGGGGATGCGCAAGTACCTACAAAACCAATTAGTATGCAAAGATAGTGATTGACCTGCTGACGGAGTACGATTCAGACAGCTGGGGTGAGGCCTAGAGTCTTCATTTCATGAGAGGGAACACCCTCCTGATGGGACTCTGCTGAATCCAGTTTGCAGACCTTGTAATCCCCCCAAACAAGCTTGAGTAAACTTCATTCACCTATTACTTACTATTTAGCTGAAGCATTAGTTACTTTTCATTTACTCAGCTTGTGTATTCACTCTGACTCTGCTCTGCTCATCTCTCTGTTATTTACTCTTGGTTACTGGGATAATTCCACTTCTAATTCTGTTTGCTTCCCATTTTCCTTTACCTATTCTTGTCTTCCCTTCATCTATTCTTGACTATTTCTCATTAACTCACCTCTCGTTTGTAAAGAGCAAGGACATGTGTTATTGTAATCAATAACTGTGCAAAAGCACACTCTGTTCATGAGTCGATTCTCTATAGAACAGCCAACCAGCATATGTAACCTTTCCCTTGTAACCAATCACTGATGCTGTGCATACTGTGAGATGTACATGATATGTAATAAAACGTGCCAATACCAAGGGGCTGGGGATCGCTCCGCTGGTCGGACAACAGCCTTTGTGGCACATTAGGAGGAAAGAAGGAGAGGGGAAAAAACGAAAATGGAGAGGGGGGAAAGATAATACTATTGTGCCCTGTCCCATCAAACCCGCAGAAGAAAGGATACTATCACCTCTCAGCATTTCCCCATAATCCCATTTAATACATAATCCATACTAAATATAATCCAGAGAAATATACAGTACAGTGGTACCTTGTATAAAGGAATTAATTCGTTCCAAATGAAATTATGTTAAGCAAATTTTCCTTTATACAAATTCCCATAGGAATGCATTGAAAATGGAGTAATCCCATTTTTATGTTGTATGGATTCTCCCCATAGGCAATTATGTTAAGCAAATTTCCCCTATCTCCGGAATTTTTATGTTGTACAAATTTTATGTTATACAAGCTGTTTGTTATACAAGGGTCCACTGTACGTATTTTACTGAAATTTGGAGAAACACAAACTGTAACTGTCTTTTAAATGAATGAATACACCCATTAAAAAGTATGACAAGATTTTTCCATTTATTTCTGGGGGAGTCTGCATGTTTGTTAATTCTATGCACACTTCCTATTTTTGATGCAGACTCACCATCTGCATTGGTTACATGGTGGATTAATTAGGAGCACTCCAATTTGCACCTGTAACCCTACTGCTGTGCCAGTAGAGAGGACAGCTCTAAAAAGGTGTGCGGTGGATGGCTGTAAATCAAAGCATATGCTAATGCCATCAACCAAACAGCACCAAAAGTGGTCCAAAAGTATCAAGTTACTCGGCCAATGCTGATGTGCCCAGACTCTCACTTAACAATACGGACATCCTTTTCTGCTAGCTTTCCCAGCGCTGGTCCTTGTACCTACAGTCAAGTATTGCCTTAGTAACCAGTTTCAAATTGCCTTGGAGCGTAAGACAGCTACATATCTGCTTGGCCTCAATAACATCGCCACCCACTTATGCTTGATCTCCGAAATCCAATCCTAGTAAGCCTGATGAGTTCAGTGAGCCTTCCTGCCAGGTGAGTGGGCCACAGTTTCAGCATTAAAAGTAAACAATAGCAATTATGTTTTAATTTCCTTCATATGGGTTACATAAGAAGCTTGACACTGCATATTTTAACCGCTCCACTCAGTGGGAGCATCATTATTTCAACTGTCAGTTTGGGTAATCAAAACATCTGAGATGAAAAGAGGAGCACACAGCATTCCACTCCTCCTCCAACCTCTTGAGAGTTTGTTGTGGTTGTTTGTTTGTTTGGTTTGCCAGAGAAAGGGGTAGCTGGCAGCTGTTTGTATGCCAGAACCTGGGGGGGCTGCAGGACCAGCCATGGAACTGAGTGACGCCCCTGCCACCCATAGTTTGATATTAAACTAGGTGCTCATCCAACTCCATATTGCAATAAGCAACTGAGCAAAATATTTTATTTATTATTTATTTATTATTTTATTTATTTATTCAATTTCTATACCGCCCATCTGGCTGCGAGTTCACTCTGGGCTGTTTACAACAATTAAGGACTACAGTACACTGCAAACAAACTGAATAATTCATACAATAAAATAAACATAAATAAAAATCAAAATAAAATTAACATAGCGTGATACAAAATAGTGGATAAATGTTGGTATTGGCAGGCAAATAAGTTAAAATCATGTTTTAATGGTTGGGCACTGACATTATATTAAATTTGAGAGAATGCCTGCTTAAATATCCAAGTTTTAAATAGTTTTTTAAAGGCAGTCAAAGAGGGGCCAGACAGATGTCTGGAGGAAGGTGGAAAAGGCCCTATTTCTAGTTTTTTTTTTCCTTTCAGGCCTCTTGTGGTGTTAATTGCCTCAAATGCCTAGCCTGGGAAGATCAGGTTTTATGGGCAGTTTTCAATGGGAGAAGGCACTCTGACAAGTAGTGAGGTCCTAAACCATTTAGGGCTTGGTATGTCCCAGATAAAACCTTGAAAACTGATGCAGAACTGAACTGGAAGCCAGTGCAGGGTGGCCAGGGCTGGGGATATATGATCATATTTCATAGTCCCTGTCATCAATCTGGCCACCGTGTTCTGGATCAGCTGGAGTCTCTGCATCAGCCTCAAGAGCAGCCCCACGCAGAGAGTGTTGCAGTAGTCCAGCCTCGAAGTCACCAATGCATGGACCACCGTGGTGAGAGTCCCTGTGTCCAGATAGGGGGGCAGCTGAGCAATCTGGTAATGGGCAGAATGGACCGCCAATGCTACCTGGGATTTCATAGATAGCACCGGATCCAAGAGAACACCCAAGCTGCACACCTCATACTAAGTGGGGAGAGTCAATCTCCCAAATGAGAGGGAGTTTCCCAACCCACTGACAGTAGGAACCCTCACCCACAAGACTTCCGTCTTGTCCAGGTTCAGCCTCAGTCTATTTGCCTTCATCTATCCCAGAACAGCATCCAGGCAGTGCTCAAGGGATGGAACAGCATCCACTGCAGAAGATGGAAAGGAGAGATAGAGCTGGGTTTTTCATCAGCATACTGATGAGATAAGCTCCAAAACTCCTGATGACCCTTCCAGCAGCCTCATATAGATGTTAAATAACATTAGTGAGATGATCAACCCCTGTGGATCCCCACACATGAGGGTCCACAGGGTGGACTGCATCTCACCCATCTCCACTCTCTGGGGATAGTCCTCCAAGAAGGAAGTGAACCACACCAAGGCGAGGTCCCCAACTTCCAACTCTCCTCCCCAGGAGGATAGTGTGGTTGACGGTATTGAAGACCACTGAGAGCTCAAGGAGGACCAACAACGATATCTTGCCCCCATCAGCTTCCCTCAGTAAGCCATCCTGCAGGGCAACCAATGTGGTTTCCGTGCCATGCCACGGCCTGAACCCAGACTGGAATGGATCAAGGACATCGGTTTTATCCAGGAGAGCCTGAAGCTGATCCACCACCACCCTCTCCAAGACCTTACTCATAAAGGGAATGTTGGTGACTAGTTGATAGTTGTTAATATCATCTCTGTGTTGCTAACTAGAATGGTAAAAATAATTTACTTGCTAATGTCCAGTTGCAGTCCATTAAAAATGGAACAAAGAGCGAAGAACAAAATTGAGCTGTTGCTGCCAGTCTGCCTGAACTGGTAGGTGAAACTTTGGGATAACAACAATATTTCTGCAGCAGAAACTCAGCTTCTGGCACCCATCCTGTTAAAGCTAAAAATATCCAAACCTGAAACAAAAACAAGCTATAAATACACATGCTTAAATATACACTTGTGACTAGTGATTTCAGATATTTATGACTTTCATTCATTTATTTATCTGTTTTGCTCTCAGAGAAAGCAAAAAATGATGAAACTGAAGCTGAGAAGGGGCGACAAGGTGAGAAAAGACAGTAACACAGAGAACAGTTGAAGGGTACAGGAAGAGAAAGCAGCAAAATATGAGATGGATTAACTCAATAAAGGAAGCCACAAACTCAGGTTTCAAGGGGCTGTTCAGGACATGACAATTTTGGAGGCCACTCTGAGAATGAGTCAATATAAGTCAGAAATGACTTAATGGAATGTAATTAAAACTATCTATTTCTAATTAGATAAATATTTTCATGGAAGAATAAGTTATGGCTGAGTATTATTAACAGTAACAACAGAACAGCACTTCCACATTTCCAGGTGTCAAGGGACATTCGAGGCCAATAGTGGCTTTTTCTTTTTATAAAAGGACAAATGGTCAAACTGAGCTGTTACCCTTGGCAACCTTATCCTTTACTTCAAGCAGCAACATGTTTTAGGAATGTCCTGGCGGTAAGGTTAAGATTTTGTATTTTACTAATCCTGTACTTAAGTGGCCTCTTGTTAGTTCTGGATAATTTTAAAAATATTTACCTCAATACAACCATACATAAGAACATAAGAAGAGCCATGCTGGATCAGGACAAAGGCCCATCTAGTCCAGCTTCTTGTATCTCACAGTAGCCCCACAAAATGTGTCTGGGAGCCCATCTGTCTCCTGATACCACTCCCCTGCATCTGGCCCTTGAAGTACCCTAGTTTTAAGCTTGGAGATTAGAGATGGGCATGAATCAAAAAACTGGTGTTTCGGTTTTTCGTTTTTCATTGAGGGGTCCGTTTTGGTTTGTTTTCATTTTGTTGTGAATTTTTGGAAAAATCGTTTTTGTTTATTCATTTTTCGTTTTTCATTTTTACCCGATTTTTGCGCGATTTTTAAAGCATTTCTGTGAGCGGGCGTCCCCCAATGCCCCAGACCAGAGGGAAAACACTAAAAAAATTGATGCTGGCAGAGACACAGTATAGACTAGGTACGCAGGGAGGCTGCAAAGGCAGCGGCGGGCATTGCCCAGGGTGCAAGGCAACCACAGAGTGACTGCACTGTGGGGCAGGGGAGGGTACTCACCGAGAGGTACGCACGCACGCACACAGGGAGGCTGCAGGATTGAAGCTAGAGAGAAATCCCTTCTTTCTCTCCCCTAAGAGCCAGGCTGCAGCCGGCAGGAACACAGAGACACACATCTGCCTGGCTGGCCTAAAGTGAAAATAACGAGTCGCAGAGACAGCAATCCCACCCTAACTCCCACCAGAGACTGCAAGGAGGACGGAGGCTGCCAGAGCTTTTTATGCCCTCTGTGGCTGCCAGACCTGCCCAGTCTGCAACCTGGGCATGCTATTGATTGAAGTTGTCCAAGAATTTACATGATCCCATCACATGGCTTGCCTCCATTTTGTGGCTGGCGACATCCATTTTGTCATCCTTAAAGGGAAAAGAAAAATACATCACGATGGGAGAAAACAAAAACAAATGTTTTAAGGACCCCCCCCCCCGGTAGGTATTATCAGACAGTATAAATAATTATTGCTGCGTTTTTATGGATGTCCAGGGCATTTTTAACATTTAAAACCGCTCATTTCATTGCACGTCGCCATTAACAAAAAACGAAATATAACAATACTCCAGGTGCGGCCTTACTATCGTCTTGGACAATGGCATTATAATATTGGCTGTTTTATTTTCAATCACCTTTTTGATAATTCCTAGCATGGAATTGGCCTTCTTCACTGCTGCCACACACTGGGTAGACACCTATGGGCTTATTAGTTGTTAGGTTGATAAGAAAGTCCATGGACATTTTATTTATTTATTTATTTATTTTTGTATTTGTTAACTGCCCGATTTTCCCGAAGGAACTCTGGGTGGTGTACAGCATATTGCAAAGACAACTTACTCAAACATGCAAACACCATACATAGCAGGACAAATACAATAATAAGAAAATAATAGTGATAATAATATAGTCAAGGATGAATAAAATAAAATAACAATATGCATACCACATCAACAGCCAAACTACACAAACAAACTCCGGCAAGGCAAGTCAGGAGCCAGCAGACAAACATACTAATAACAGGCCACTGGGTGCTCAATGACTACCCAAAACATTCCCTAAAGAGCAAGGTCTTCAATGCCCTTCTAAATGCCGGCAGCGAATCCAACAGCCTGATCTCCACCAGCAGTTTATTCCAGTGTGTCGGGGTGGCCACCGAGAATGCCCGATTCCGGGTAAAGACCCTTCGGGCCTCTCTAGGTGTGGCTACCCGAAGCAAGAGGGAAAGTAAAGCCCTGGTTGGTCTGGACAAAGTTGCCCTCTGGGAGATCCACTCCGCCAGATAGACAGGTTCCAGGCCACGAAGGGTTTTATAAACCAAAACCATTACATTGAACCTTATTCGGTATGCAACGGGCAGCTAATGCAGGCGAGACAGGATGGGGGTGATGCAGTCATACCTTCCCGCACCAACCACCAGCTTGGCCGCTGCATTCTGCACCTGCTGCAGACGCCAAACAATGGTCAAGGGAAGCCCCATGTAGAGGGTGTTGCAGTAATCTATCCTCAAGATCACCAATGCCTGTACAACCATCCTAAGGGAATCCACATCCAGGTATGGGCGAATCTGGGTGATAAGCCTAGGCTGGTAAAAGGCCACCCTGGACACAGCTGCCACCTGGGCCTCCAGGGACAAAGCTCGGTCCAAGATAATGCCCAGACTCCTCACTCGATCTGCAAGCTGAAGGGTCAATTCCTCCATACTCGGGAGAGGGCCACTGTACCTATCTGGAGATACCCCCAATGAACAGAACCTCGGTCTTCCCAGTGTTGATTTTGAGCCTGTTGGTCCTGGTCCAATGCACGACTGCATCCAGGCAGCAGTCAAGGGTCTGCACAGTCTCCGTTGCAGAGGTGGACAAGGAGAGATAGAGCTGCATGTCATCAGCATACTGTTGACAGAAGACTGTTAAATGTCCATGGACTTTGTTATACAGGTATATTCCATTAAGACTTGTGCTGTAAAGGATGTAAGAACCTCAGTCATGAATAACAAGGGTAGAATAACATGGATATTGATTATACTGAGGAGACTGACCTTTTAGATTTGCTAATGAAATGTTCTTTAAAGGAGGTTGTCTGGGGTGAATTACCTCAGGCAATAGGATGACCACAAGAGCAACATGGCAATGAGCCAACCTGCCTAAGCGGGGCTGAGAGTGTTCCTCCTGCAGTGAGCACATAAACAGATTCGCCCACACTCATACATATGCATCCATAATAAATATACACATCCCTTCTGTCATCCAAGAGAGAGGGATTTAAGTCACATATCTGCATTTCCAGGCTCTCATTCTCCCTGCCTCTTTTCTTCTCAGAACAAACCACCCACAGTAGCCCACAAAAGGCTCCCCACCCCTCTGCCTGGTATTTGAGCTTCAGTATCTGAGCTGGGGAAATTTAATATATGATGGCTATCTGCACTTTAATTTATCTCTCTCTCCCCCGCCCCCCCCCCCCGACCTTTCTGGCAGGTTTTGCCAGTCTTTTACACATTTGCAAATTTGCAAGCCTGTATATCAGAGGTGATATGATGCAGATTTAGGACACCAACACAAATACTCACACGCAGACCCACACACCACAATCCTCAGGCTCCTTTATAGAGCTCATAGGACCAGTTCATCACCAGTACATTTCCCCCGCCCCTCAGAATTTTACTCTAGTAATTGGTACAAGTCAGCCAGGACCTCAGATTTTTTTAAAAAGAAAATTGTTGTCCATGCAGGGGTGGGGTTTAGATCATGCTAAAATGGTACAGCAAGAGAGATCATGCTGCCAGAAAGAGATTATGTTTCCCAAGGGCTATGTGAAAAAAAAATCAGTCCGTCATCTTCATTCTAGGATCAATAACATGGAGACAGGAGTTCTGGCACCGTCCTGCTGGCTGATGCAAAACCCCCAATGATAATCCGGTTAGTCACAGAGAACTAACATAATTGATTCATCTCTTGGATTGTCCTGTTTATTTTCTCGAGCTTGTAAGAAAATTCATGGGAAGCTGGCAAGAGAGGGTTATTTTTATTTTATTTTATTTTTAGAAGGACATCCATTTGTAATTTGTCAGGCAGGATCCTTGCTCCCAGGGAATTAACATCTTATTTTTCCCCACTAGATCCATAGAGCTCTTCCTGTAGTCACCCCAGTGCTGAATGAAAGACAAATACCCTACAATTGATTCTCACAGATCATTTCTTTCATTTTCACCTACATTAGGCTTATAGCACAGTGGCCCTTGGTTTGCTGTCTATATAAGTAGATATGAAAACTTCATATTATCATAGCTACTTCTATTAGAATTTTGATTGCCTGCACAACCATTATCAATCAATCAATTATACATTTATATGCATTGTTAACTAGCAGTTTTAGTGTCTGGGGGTCCATTAACCTCTTGTTTAAGCTTATGGTTTGTGTAAGAATAATATGAAAGAAAAGAGGTTGGGGGAAACACAGCAAAACACCTGGTTCTAAGTATATAATAGTGGCCATATTGGTTTCCCACTGAGCTCTCTTGCTCTTTTGTATAGGGGCAGAGGGAGGGAAGAGGTTCTTCCTAAGGAAGAAATGAGTGGGTTCAGGGTTCTTAGTGACTGGGTTCAGGCTCTTCCAGCAACATATTTTTATATCCTTTAAATTTTAGCACCTTGGTCAATCCACTCAAGTTATCTTATAGCTCTAGGCCTCATTCTGCTATGAGGCAAAGGTAAAATGTTCAGGGAGGACAAGTGAAAGATTCAAACTACAGTGGACCCTCGTATAACAAACAGTTTGTATAACATAAAATTTGTACAACATAAAATATTCAGAGATAGGAGAAATTTGCTTAACAGAATCACCTATGGACCAAATCCATACAACATAAAAATGGGATTACTCCATTTTCAATGCATTCCTATGGGAAATTTGTATAAAGGAAAATTTGCTTAACATAATTTCATTTGGAACGAATTAATTCCTTTATACAAGGTACCACTGTACCTGTATTCCCACCCACCCCCTCCACGCACACACAGAGTGTTCTCATTTTTGCAGTTATTACAAAGGTCAGAAAGTGCCCTCCAAGAGCAGAGAAGAACAGAACGGTGAACTGTATCAGCCTTTGCAATGTGATGCATTGCCTTTGAATGGACACACTTAAGTTACATTCATTGGGCCCTTTCAATTTCTCATAATAAGTAGAATGAGATTTTGGGGGTTTTCCAGATTTCCAAGTTTTTTGAGCCCAAGAACATGTCTTTCTATCTCTTATCCTGACCTTGACCATCAGAGTCCTTCATACTACACACAAGAACAAAAATTCAATTTTAGTTCTTCTGTGTTTTTCAGACCTGGGGATTCAGGAGCAGTCCATTGGATCAAGCCACTGATTAGAAGATAATTATATTTTCTTTGTGACTAGCTGTGTAAAGAAATCACACCAAATTTTTCACAAAGCTTGGCAAAAGCTCATTAGCAATGTCCAGACTTTTTTTGCCTTCAGTGCAAGAATGAGACAATGAGTCTTTCCCCCCTCACCAAACTTTTTGAAACTTGTGCATAATGTATTAGGAAAGTTAGTTTGTTTTCACACCATGAAGCAAAGTACCCAAAGGCTAGATGACTGACTAAAAAGATGCAAATAAAATCATATCAAAACAAACAAACTTCATCCAATGATACTAACTTTTAAAAATCTATGCAAAAACTACCAGATGGAAGAGCATAGTTATAAGCTGTACAGTACTGAAAATGTAGGCACTTGGCAGAACAATTGGTCTTGCACTTGCAGACATACTCATCATAAGTGGAAACCGATATTTTGAGAGTCACCAGACAACAGCAGCAGCCCTGTGCCATCTGACGCTGGAGGCTTTTTCTGAAATCCTATTGAGTAGTTACACTTGCTTGACTTGGCGTTAAGCAAGCAGGAGTAGTAACAGCATCAAGTCAGAAGAAGCCCAAGACAAGTAGGAAGTGTCTGTTTAAGAAGTCCTGTCATGCCCTGCTGGACATCTTCTTCTCAAACAAGGAGGCAAAGGCTGGAATCCTGTACAGTAAAACCTTGGTTTAAGAGTAACTTGGTTTAAAAGCGTTTTGTAAGACAAGCAAACATTTCTTCTAATTTTGCCTTGATCAATGAGCAACGTCTTGCAATACAAGCACTGGAGCAAGTCACATGATCACCAACATCTGCTGGATTGTTGGTGATTGTCTGAAACATTCAATCTCAGGCAGCCTCCAAAGCAGGGGGAGGAGAGAAGAATGGAGGTCTCCCCTGCACCAGCAAGGACCATTTTCAACGGAGAGTGCAGGTTAGGGGTTTGTTTTATTTTTCTTTATATGTTTCTTTAATTTGTTTTCAATAACCTTTCTTATTTTTCAAATCATTCCAGCCATGGTCCATCTAGTCAAGTGTGTTTATGGCTACAAATTGCATTTTGTTATTGTTGCATTAAAAACACAGAGTAATATCTAGTTGTTAGTCCTAAACAGAGCAGATTCTGCAGCCAAAAATGCAAGCCATGGTGTGGACGTGGACTTCTAGCCAACTTCTTTTGTGAGTTTGGACATTTTGTGTACAGTATACAGTATGTAGTCTGTGGGACTCTATAATGAATCATTTGAGTTTCCATTATTTCTTATGGGGAAATTTGCTTTGATATAAGAGTGTTTTAGTTTACAAGCATGTTTCTGGAACAAATTATGCTCATAAACCATGGTATTACTGTATATTGCTGTGTAACACAGTTATGTAAGTGTAAATTTGCTGGGTGCTACATCTAGGTAACAAAGATTGCATGTGTCCATTGGTCAAACCAATCAAATAACAGACAGATCGCACAATTGTCAGGATGGGACCCATGAGACTGATCTGGCAAATAATACATAATATCCTTGTTGTCTTATGTAATGCAGTGACATGCAGGATTGCAGCATTTACCTCCTTGTTTGAGGAGAAGGAGTCTACCAGGACCCAGCAAGAACTCTCAAAGAGAGGCTTTCCAGATGCCTTAGGCTGCATTTTCCACAAACCACTTGGACAGAGGGTGATAGAATCTCATTGTGCTAGGATCTATCAACTCTGCTATCACCTCAATAAAGATTACTCCAATGTTCTCTCTTTTTCTCCTATACACAAACCTCTAACTTTATTGACATCTCCTTGTTTCCACCCAGTTTTGTCCTCCAGCCAGGAACTTTAAAACCAAAATACCACCCTCTCTCCTACCATTACTTTTGTGATCAAATCCCCTCCTCCTGTCTGTTACTCAGAGTCTTTCCTTGCCTTCCTTGCTTGTTAAACCCCTAGCTAACTGAAACAATTGTAGCTATTAAAGTTCTGCATAAACATTAAACCATTTAGGACAGGCATGTCCCAAGTCAGGCCTGGGGGCCAAATCCAGCCCATTTTGAAATTTCGAGCAGCCCGCAACCTCTTCTCCCCACAGGATCAGCCTGTCTCACATCCCCATCAGCTGGCCCCTTCCCATACTGGATGGAGACATCAGCTTGCAGTTTTATGGTTTGCCTGCCCTCCCTGCCTCTGTCCATGCCCCCAGCCATCTGCTCAGCCTACCCACCCCTGGCTCCATTGCTGCAGCGTCCTCCCCTCCTCCTTGCATGTTATAGAGCAGTGGTGGCAAACCTTTGGTACTCCAGATGTTTTGGACCACAACTCCCACAGTCCTTTGCCATTGGCAATCTAGGCTCAGAATTCTGGGAGTTGTGGTCCAAAAACATCTGTAGTGCCAAAGGTTTGCCACCACTGTTATAGAGACTTGTCTAAAGTCTGGCCTGGGGGTCAAATGTGGCTGAATGGTCAGCCCCCACGCATTTTCACCTCACCAAAGCTGGCCCTCTTTACAAAAAGTTTGGACACCCCTTATTTAGGAGGACTTAATTAACTGAGGTTACTAAGAGCTTCTCTTACAGGGACTCTTTGTCTACACAGTAAGTTTTAGATTCAGCTATAGGCAGCTGCTCTAATGTCTCCTCCAGCTTCTATGAGGAAGTTTTTAAATTTTGTTATAATTGAAGACATGGAGCAGAGGAAGTGCTTGATTTTCCAGCATCCTGAAGTGGCTCTCTTCTTAAGCCTCTTCACGATATTGGAAATTCATGGCAAAAGGAACCTTGATGGCCAAAGGTTCTCTTGGTTTGTTTCCAGCAATTGCATCCTCTGGAAGTGAACCAGAGTTTTCCTTCACACACCAGAAAAGTAGAAGCCCCTGACAGTGACCGAGAAAGGGCTGGTTTTCTCAAACAGTTACCTGGAAGAAGCAGTGAATCAAGTCATTCCCAAAGCAGATGCATCAATAGGCTAAAAACTCTTCAGGCAGCATCCTAGGTTAAGTTTTTTTATGTAATAATTAGATAAACGAGGCCCTAATTTCATTGCAGGACTTTCTGGGAACATACATAATTCTTTTATAGAATCATAGAGTTGGAAGAGACCTCAATGGCCATCCAGTCCAACCCCCTGCCATGCAGGAACCCCCATCACAGTATTTCCGACATACAGCCATCCAGCCTCTGCTTAAAAATCTCCAAAGAAGGAGACTTCACCACCCTCCATGGAAGCATATTCCACTGTCGAACAGCTACTTTCACTTCTGTTGAGCACTGCTGTACTGAATACTAAACCCACAAATTAGTTCTGACTCCTTGTATGTCTAAATCAGCTACAAAGAAAATCTGAAGGAACGGGATGATAAGTATCTCCATAATTGAGTTTCATATGTTGGAAAAGGATATCAAAATCACCAGAATATTCAAGATGGATCCAAAAGTTGCTCTTTCTTTTACTTTGTACAATGTGCTTCTCCCTTTTCACTAAAAGCTTCAAATGAAAGACCTATTTATCTTAATCATTACATTAACTCACACTATACAGCATCGAAGCAGAACAATTTGAGATGGAAGATTCTCTATTTCACTGTGTCCCAAATTGCCCAGCCAAGTTTCTCTGTACTGTATAGAGACTAGGGGTGGAAATTCTTGCTCCTCTTCTTCTCACATGTGAAGACTATAAACTTTAATACTGCTCCAAATGAGAGCAATAAAGATGGGCACGAAACGAACAATTTTTTGTTTCTGTTTTCATTTTTTCATTTCATTACGTAACGAAATGACAAACAAATTTTGTCTCTAAAAATGAAACAAAACGAACAGAAACACAGGAAATTTTGTCTTGCGTTTCATTTCCATTACTGCAATAAGAGTGAATTGCTTAAAATCCTAAAAAAATCACAAAAAATTGAAATAAATGGTAATGAAATGGTAATGAAATGAACGAAAACAAAAATGATTTTTTTGCAAAAATTCGCAAAAAATGGAAACGAACCAAAACGGACCCTCCAAACGACAAACAACAAACGAAATGCCATTTTTTTAAATTCGTGCCCATCTCTAGAGAGCAAGATGTTTTTTGGTGCTCTCTAGAAGAATAAGAAAAATAATTTAAAAAAATGTTTGCCCAAATTAAGCAAATTATACGTAGAAAATGCTTTGAGGCAAAAACAAAACAAAACAAACCCACCACAAACGCACACCACAGATACACAAAAATGATGCTGGCTGCTGCTTTGATGCTTGGCTTTTTCAAGGTGAGATTCATTGCACGGCATTGTCCTCTTCATCTTTAAAAAAATCTCCCACTTGTTCCATATTTGCTGTGTAAGATTTTGCTTCTCAGAGAACAGACACTAGATGTGCACAGAAGCAGTTTTACATGAATTATGGAGGCCTTGTCAAGAGGGGAAAACAACACTCCTTATCTTCTTCTCACCTGAAAATTAAAGAACCAAGGGTACCTTGAAAATTCTGTGTTGAAACATCTTGTCAGGTTGAGATAACCTTAGTAGATGAGCTTACCAAATAATGCATGCATTCCTTATACAGTGGTACCTTGTATAAAGGAATTAATTCGTTCCAAATGAAATTATGTTAAGCAAATTTTCCTTTATACAAATTCCCCATAGGAATGCATTGAAAATGGAGTAATCCCATTTTTATGTTGTATGGATTTGGCCCATAGGGAATTATGTTAAGCAAATTTCCCCTATCTCCGGAATATTTTATGTTGTACAGATTTTATGTTATACAAACTGTTTGTTATACAAGGGTCCACTGTATCTAGAACAAAGGGACCCTCTCCCCTAAGTGCACCAGCCCAGCCATTGGGTAGAGCAATATACTGTACTTCAGGGCACTGCATCCTCCTGTTTTTACTCTTTCTTCATGGGCAGACTGGTTTTGGTCAATGAACTGGCCCTGTGTTGCTAAGCTAGCCTGCTGCCCTCAGGATCAGTGTGTAATGCGGTGCCTTTGACAGCATTAAATGTCACATTTGTATCCTTGTCATGGCTGTCAGTCTGTGTTCCAGAGTCAGTGTGTGCCAGACATGGAACACTCTGAACTGGGCTAGGCAGTGGTCAGTCACCTTTGGCCAACTGGCTCGGGTCACTAAAGGGACATCTTTCACGGCCTGACAGAAAGAAGCCCCCAAGAACTTTGCCTTCAAACTGAATACCTATCCCATGCATACAAAGTGCTGCAAAGTTTCCTTCTCCAAGGTCACAGTCCTTTATTTCCCACATGGAGGGGGAACTTTTTCCTCTAGAAACACTCCAGTTCATACAGATATTCACAACAATTCAGCAAGGGGAAAAATCTGGGCACCTCCAAATCAATCCTTATTTTTATGACGGCTATTTGGAAGTAAACTGGATGAGACAGTACTTGCACACCCTGTTCACAGGTATGGGTTCCCAGTATGCTATAATGGATTAAGTAGTGGACTAGGACCCAGAAGACATGGGTTGTTTCCCCCTCAGCCATGTGTGTCTTCCCTCCACGCCCTCCCCCCTTTGGGATTCGACACTGTCTATCAGCCGGAGGAGTGCACTGTAAATTACAGATTGACATCAGAGAACCAAGGATTAAAACATATTTGGCAGAGAATTGTTTCCAGGAGCTTTGGAATAAATTATAACAAAGGTAATGGAACTGCCAGCATATTTGGAAGAACTGACACAAAATCTGACAAGGTTCAGTCTCCCTATAATATAATTTGCCGGCAGTCTGGTGTCTCCTTTTGTTTAACTGAAACCTTCATTTAACTCATACCCTTATGCCATGCAGACAGGCAGGGTGGCAGCGGCTGAAAACAAGATCATGTAGCTACAAAGGTTCCGCCTGGAGAGATGTTTGTTTCTTGTATCACTACTGTCGTTACTCCTACTCTTCAGAAATATTCTGCAGAAAAACAAAATGCACACTGGTACAAAAATAGTTCAGGCTTTCTTCCATGGCACTGGGACTCATTAAACGAAGCTCATCAGCTATCGACTGTTGCCCAAATTAATTTAGACTCATTTACAGCAACTGATTCATATCAGCTCAATAAAATCCAAGTACAGTCTATTCTGCACCAGTTTAGTATAGCCTTGTTAATATAATTCACAGAATAACTCTTTCATGCATTGGCCAAGCTGTTTTCAAACCTTATACTGGCCTCTCTGTGAGACAGCCAGTACTTACATCTCAGAGTCTTTATTCTAACAATCACAAAGGAAGTAACTAATGGGCCATCTTGCTCTGAGTACCTGAGCAAAAACAATTGCAGGGTGTGCTCTCTGAAGGTCTAAAATGGCCAGACTGGAAGAGAGTATTGTTTATTTCAGTTGTTTTAATTTGTTGTCTGTACATTTATTGTAAACCGCCCGGAGTTCCTTTCAGGAAGACGGGCGGTATATAAGCTGTATAAATAAATAAATAATAAATAGAGTTGGAAAATTTACTTTTTGCCTTATCAGAACCCTAGTCAGCATGACCCGGTCATCCTGGCTAGGCAGATCCTTAAACTATAGTCCAAATGTTAACTTTGCCAAGCTTGGAATGGGAATAGTAAAAATGGGGGGGGGGAGCAGTGTGGATACCTCCTGGATTCTTGGAACTCCACATGTCTATATCCTAAGTACAACCACTCCCATCGGAAGACACAAAACATGGTGAAATTACCTTAATACACATAGAGGACACAATCCCTTTTTCTTACAGAAAAGATAAATCTGTGGGGTTTTTTTCCCAATTCACTAAAATGTCTGTGAAGATTCTCATTCATCCAGGTGAGTTTATCTGGAAGTTGAGTCATGGCAACTGGACTTCCTTTTCTTGAGAGATTGAAATGTTTCACTGCTCATCCAAACAATGAAATCACCTTTTGCAGGATATAACCACTAGATTAGCTTCCGCCTCATCTGGAAGTATGGCTTTCAAGCTGTCAGCACATCTGAAAAAGGGAGTCCCAGCCCCACTGAAATTCCCCCACTTCTAATATAGAGGTTCTGCAATGAAATTCAGAATTGTCATGTGATGGAGTCTAGATCAGAAAGTGATTCAGACAGTTGGGAGGAGGACTAGATGACATTGCACGAGAGAGAAAACTCTCCTGATGAACTCCGGCCAAATCCATATGTAGCAGACCTGGTAATCCCGCTAAACCAGCTTGGGTAAATTTCGTTTACCTCTTATTTATTATTCAGCTCAAGCTTCATTTACCTTTCATTTACTCAGCTTGTTTATTCACTCTGACTCTGCTCTGTTCATCTTTCATTTATTTACTCTTGGTTACTGGGCTAATTCCATTTACTTTTCATTTACCTTTACCTATTCTTGTCTACTTCTCATTTACTCACCTTCTGTCTGTAAACAGCAAGGCCATGTGTTATTGCAATCAATAACTGTGCAAAACATGCTTTGTTCATGAGATGATTACCTATAGTTCACCCAAACAGCATGTGCCACCTTTACTTTTGTAACCAATCACTGATGTTATGCATACGCTTGGATGTAAACCATATGTAATAAAATGTGCCGATGGCAAGGGGCAGGGGCTCCACTGGTCGGACAACTGGACTTGAGTCTTTTTTCTTCAGGATCCTCCCACAGTCATGATCATGCCCAACCTCTAGAAAGATATTTTAATTAATCTGAAACCAGCTATATCGTGTCTGTAGAAACATGAAAGTTATCAAAGAAGGTGAAAATTTGAGTAGCCCTAATGATACTCCTGCCAAAGTTCACAATAATTATAGAATCATAGAGTTGGAGGAGACTTCAAGGGCCATCCAGTTCAACCCCCTGCCATGCAGGAATCCCCATCAAAGTACTCCCAACAGATGGCCTTCCAGCCTGTGCTTAAAAACCTCCAAGGAAGGAGATTCCACCACCTTCTGTGTCAGCATATTCCACTGCCAAACTTCTCTAATGTTCAAATGGAATCTCTTTTCCTGTAGTTTGAAACCATTGCCCCGAGTCCTAGTCTCTGAAGCCATGGAAAACAAACATGTTCCCTCTTCAATATGACATCCTTTCAAATATTTAAACGTAGCTATCATATCCCCCTCTCTGCCTTATTTTTGTAAGGCTAAACATTCCCAGCTCCCTAAGCCTCTCCTCATAAGACATTTCCTCCAGACCTTTAACCATTCTCTTCACATTCCTCTGGACCCATTTGAAGTTGTCAACATCCTTTTTAAATTGAAGTGCACAGAACTGAACACGGTACTCCAGGTGAGGTCTGACCAGAGCAGATGAATGAGAGAAAATACACATATGGCTCCATACATACCAAAGGGAGAAAATTGGGAGAATCAGCCAAACATTTACTTTGCTGTCCTGGTAGAACTGGATAGTTGACATATGGCACTAGCCAATTATGAACATCATGAATGGGTGATAGATTCTGACATTAAAAAAATCAGGAAACAATTGCTACATGTTAACCTTCATTGTTGGATGGAAACTTGAACCTTCCCCTTCCCTGAAAGGTATTTGTTTTCCTGCATCTATCACAGAAGCTTGCTTTTCAGCTCCTCCTGCTCATTTTTGCTAGGGATGGGCATGAAACGGAAAAACTGTTTTTTGTTTTGTTCTATTTTGTTCCTGCATGTTTCATTTTGTATAGTAAGTAACTATTTTTTTTTTCTAAAAAAAAATGTTACTTATGAAAAAAAATGAAATGTAATGAATCCCCTATGGCACCAGTGCTCTAGCTCATGTGATGAGGGATTCAAAAGACTCCTCAAAAACCGCAGAAAGGAGCGGTTCCCCTCCCACTGCTCCTGTGCTGGGAGTATGGAGGCAATTAGGGAGTTTATTTATTTATTTCTTTTATTTATTATTGAATTTATATCCCGCCCATCTTCCCAACGGGAACTCTGGGCGGCGAACAAAGGCAGAACAAATCAGGAAATACTATAGAGTAAACTCTCCGATTGCCTCCACTCTCCCAGCGCACTCTGCCAATTAACTACCCCCAGCCCCTTTAGTGCTTCATAATTAAGTCCCCTTACCCCCAAATCTTTCCAGATTTCAAAATTACTACCTTGGGGCACCAAATTAGCAGGGGTGCCTTCAGAAAGTGATTTTAGATAACCCTTTGAAATTTGGAAACATTTGGGAGTCAAGGGAATGAGTTATGAAGCTCCAAAGGGGGTGTCCCTAGGGAAGAAACCTACTAATTGGAATGATATGGGGAGCGGAGGCAGCACTATTGCTGGCCCGATCAGCTTCCAATTCCAATTAGGTTTTTTTTCCCCTAGGGACATTGTATTTGGAGCTTCATAACTCAGCTCCCTGACCCCCAAATCTTTCCAAAAATTTGGGGGGGGGGCTTTCAGAGAAGAGCTTGAGGAAACTCCCCTGCCATTTCCTCTAGAACAAATCATTCTAGAGGAAATGCTTCCCCATTTTGTTTCATTTCATTTTGTTTGCTAACAAAACGACTAAACAGGGTGTCTTTTTTTGTATGGTGCCCATTCCTAGTTTTTGCTTCTAGACGTGTATTCTGGGGAGACAAATTGCAGGAAGGAAACTGTGAAGTAGTGTCTGCTCAGGGTGTCCTCCTTGCTTGCCTTTACAACTTCTGCTTCTGCTTCCCAGTCATCATCAACAACAACCCATCCAAACCTTGTCAAGATGAGAGAATGACATGGCCGGAGAGTGGAAATGACTACTGTGGGATCTTCTGCCCTGCCCTCATTGATTGTTTACAAAAACAGCTGGAGAGAGCCCCTATTTGGACAGAGGAAATGGTGTAGGATGCTGTGGTGCAAATCCAAAGGACCAGATTTGGTGGTGGCGATGGCCATTGAGCCAGAAAACTGACAGCAGCTCTGAATACTCCAAGGAATCAAATGAAATTCCCCTACTTTCCCAATCCCTTTTGTGTAATAAAAGGACTCATTGTACCCCTCCGCTCTGTGTATGTTGCCCATGCAGCCCTCTGGATTGACCTTTTATTTATTCTACTGCTTTACATGAGTGCAACATGAAAGTGCAAGCATGGCCAGGCAATGTATCCTGCAGTTTTCCAGCCTCCCCCCAACCTCACCCCAGTTTCTCCAGATGTCCTCAAGTACCCAATTTTTCAAATCCTAAACACTGCACATTTCGCTCCACAGCGGCCTCTGAATGATAAGATCCTGCCCTACAGACAGAGTTCCCCTCACGGTTCTAGCCTTTTAGAGACATTTTAAGAAGCCAAAAATGTCAGGCTTTTTTTAAACCTGCAATTTACCAGCCTTTGGGGTGGGGTGAGGGGCTTGTCAGGCAAGGGGAGAGTACCAGAGGGACATGCAAAACTAGCACTAGAGGCTTAGAAGCTGCTCAGCCCTTTTCTAGCATGGGGATTCAGAACGGATAATCTGGCAACAGTTGGTTGTTCTGCTTGTTCTGTGCCTTGATGTCACCTTGATTATTTATGTACTACGGAGTTGGAGTCTCCAGCTGCACTACAATTGCACAAAACATGGTATCTTCAGAGGGGGCAGGGGATGAGGTTATCAGCATGCAGTCAGGGTGCCTTATATCATACCCATTTAGAGAGAAAGAAATCACCTTCCTAAATGACTCTCCCTCTCTGCATAAACAAACCAGTGTAGTGGAATTAAGCCTTCTTTGTGGGCATGAGCAGACATGAATGAACTCAAATACTTCACTGTCACATGTTTTTTGGGAGGCAGCAGTGATTTTCCCCAACCAACCCCTTAAACTAAAGCAAATCTGTTTCTGGTGAGTGTGAAACTCGGCCAACAAGCCCAGTAACATGAAAGGAAAATATTTAAAATGGCTGCTTCTGAAACACCATCCAGGAGGCTAAAAAGGCAGATCAAAATCACAGGGAGAAACTCATTATATTCCTCTGAATGGTAATAGCTTCAACCCTTATCCTAGTAGTAAAATTGAAGAAAGAACCACCACTTTGGTAATATTAAGCCAGAGTACCTGAGATTTCTTCCCATTAGATTTTGTGCACTGAAAGGTTTCAAATACCCATATTTATATTACACTGTCTTTGAACATCTTGCCTGAAATTTTTGCAGCAAATGTTTACACAACAGACAGCAAAGCAAAGCAAAGTGGTCTGCTTATATACCACCCCATACCACTTCAAGTAGTCTCTGGGCAGTTTACAATTTTTAACTACAGTATGCAGGCTACACACACACACCCAAGCAAGCTGGGTACTCATTTTACTGACCCCAGAAGGATGGAGGGCTGTCAACCATGAGCCTGCTACCAGGGATTGAACCCCAGGTCATGAGCATAGTTTTAGCTGCAGGACAGGCATTTAACCACTGTGCCGCGGGACTCCTAAGGTTTACAGTTCTCTCATTTAAAGGGGATGCCTGTTGTTGTTTTAAGGAGACTCCACCCTTCTGCCTGTCTTTTTCCTAGGAGGGAAAGCATGGGATGATCTACTTCTCTGAGGAACTTACCTCAAAAAGAAAAGACTGGAGGAAGTCTACCAACTAGAGATGGGCACGACTCAGAAAAAAAGTTTCGTTTTCGTTTTCGTTTTCGGCTAGGGTCTGAGTCGTTTCGTTTCCGTTTTGTGGGCTAATTTCAAAATTTTTCGTTTTCGTTTCGTTACGTAATGAAAACGAAAAAACGAAAACGAAAACGAAAAATTTTTCGTTTCTCCCCATTTAGCTCAATTGAGTGCTTTTCCAGTAACGAAAAACGAAAATTGGCTCGAAATTAGTCGTTTCGTTTCCGTTTTCGGTCCAGGTTGGTGCCGATTTTCGTTTTCGTTTCGTTTCCGTAACGAAAACGAAAAACAAAAACGAAAACGAAAATACCGCTAAGTCGTGCCCATCTCTACTACCAACAGCTTGTATGGGGCTGCCCGCTCAAATTATCCCTGGGGAAGTGAACAGGAAAAATCCTGATGATTCCCCAACCCCAACATAAACAAAGAATTACTTGCTGTCCAGCCTCAAGCTACTGCGAATTTTGTGGAGAAGATACAGTACCCTCTGGAATTTTTCTGAAGCATTGGTGTGGGAGACACACAGCTATATACTTGGCAGATTAGCATTAATTAGTGTGGACAGTACATGGCATCACAGCTCAATGTGTCTGTGTATATTAAAACAGCTAATGTAGGATTCAGGGAGGCAAATACCTCTTTTTGAACACTGTGGCTTGTTCTCTCCCTAGCTTCCTAGGTTTGGCACACTGTCAAGAGGAAAATATAAGGAAAGACATGAGACTGAACAATTTGTTCTGTTGTTTGCCCTAGGCAAGAGTGAGGAATTTTGCCCTGTGCACGGTCTGACCTGCAGATCTCATTTCTCGCACTCAACATGCCAAGTAGCAAAGGAGACTGGGGGTGGTATTCCAAACAACTGGAAGAATCCAGTTTTCTCAGCCCCTGGCTATCTTTGAGAATTTTCTATTAACTTACACTAACAAAGTTCATCTCTACATCTTATGCACAAAACTCGATGCCTACTGTTTCATTGGATAAGCAATTTACACACCGAAATTTGTCTTGACATGAATCCAAACAAGGGGCTCCATCTTCCCATAGAACACGCACGCACGCGCGCACGCACGCACACACACACACACACAGAGAGAGAGAGAGAGAGAGAGAGCAGAGGGATGAATAAAAAATACAAAGTACAATATTCAGCAGAAATTGATGATTCTTCTAATATTTGTCACTTGATATTTGTCAAGTCCAGAAATCCTGACAAATATGACAGGATGAAAATTGACCTTTATTATTAGTCTATCTGTATTAGTCCATCTGTTGGCTAGGCTTCTAACCAACACCTGTTTCAGCTTCTAGCTTGCATCCCTTAAAACAAAACAAAACAAAATTGAGCCCACACCCCACCCCACTCCCAGAGCCTGCCTCCTACCCCTTCCTGCTGCCCCATCAACTTGTTACCTTGTCTTCAGGTGCTGCTACCATGCCACTATTTTAATACCCACCCACCCCCGGTCTATGGGGAAGGGTATAGAAAAAGAAAGAAAAGAAAGAACTGACAAACTTTGTGTAAACCTTTAGCAGCAGTTTAAAGTGTACTTCAGTAAATGCAAATGCTACTTTTCCAAATTAATTAAAAGCCTGGCTCAAAAAGGAAGGCCTGTATCTTCAGGTACATAAGAACATAAGAACAGCCTTGCTGGAACAGGCCACAGTCCAACCAGTCCAGCATTCTGTCTCACACAGCGGCTCACCATTTGCTTCAGGGTATTCCCAAGCAGATGTCTTCATCTACTTAACGATTCCCTGCAAATGGCATTGAGAGATATCCTGCCTCTCTCTCCAACCCGGAGGTTGTCCTTAGGCATCCATAATGATAGCCATTGAAACCCTTGTTCTCCATGAACTTGTCCAATCCTTTCTTAGAGCAGTCAAGGCTGACAGCTGTCACCATTTTCTTGCAGGGAGTTCCACAGACCAGTGATCATGTGGGTGAAAAGGAACTTTTTCTTATTTGTTTGAGATCTAGCATCCAAAAGTTTCATGGAGTGCCCCCTAGTTCTTGTGTTGTGCGATAGGGAAAACAGTTTTTTCTTATCTACTTTGTCTACACCCTCTATGATTTTATAAACTTAAATCAGGTCACCTTTTAGGCATAATTACACAACCCTTAGGCACCATCGTTCAAGAGTGAAGAGGTCCAGCTGTTGCAGCCTCAGATGGTAAGGAAGGTGTTCCAATCCCTTAATTATTCTGGTTGCCCTCCTCTGCACTTGTTCCATTTCCATACTATCCTCCTGGAGGTATGGTAACCAGAAGTGCACACAATACTCCAGATGGGGCCTCACCATAGATTTATAAAGAGGCAAAATGTAGAGAAGGACAACAGTGAGGGGGGCATATTGGCTTCCCCAGTTATTTCATTTTACAACCTGGAAGGAACCCCGCAAAAGGCCCTCTCTTGCATCCTGAGTGACCAAATGAACCCGAGAAGGTGGTGAGAGAGACAGAAGGGCCTCCCAGGAAGATTGTAAAAGCTAAGAAGGCTCATTGGAGGTGATATGGTCCTTGAGATAGCCTGGAATCAAGACACTTGGAGCTTTATGGATCATAGCTAGCACTTTGAACTGTGCTTTCTGTAAGCTCAATGTTGAGGCAATTTTATTGGCTGATTGATTTTATAACTTTAGATGCTCCTCTTTCACCACATTGTCTTTAATACTGCTAGGCGTTCTTGCAGTAACATTCCACCATCTTCTCGCTTGCATTTCTTTTTCCTCTTTCTTGCCTCAGAATAATCGGCGCCAACAGCTTTTAAATGAAGGGTGCAAAATTAGAGCACTTGCTTGTCGTGGAAAGGGCATATGCAGAAAAGGCATTTGTTACTATTTTTTGGCGGTCTAAGCCATCTTTGGGATGTATACTTCCTCTTACCCCATGGGTTGTGTAATTATGCCTAAATATTACCTGTTCAGAAATAGCCATGAATGAATGTCCTGCTTCCACAAGAAAGCAGGTTTTCAATGTTCTGTATTGCTAATAGGCATGCACAATAGGATGTTTCTGCATGGAAAGATCATCCCCTGAACTGCAGAAGTTTGCTTCCTCTACAGCTGTTTATCAGCAGGAAACTGTTAATGAACCGGCATTTTTGTTTTTCAAGGACGGTAGTCAGTGAGTGTTCTTCAAGGATGGATCAACACAAACCCATTTAGCCTGCAGTTTCTAACACGTGAAAAAAAACTTCTGCATGGATGGTCACTGTTTGTCAGATCAGAACCCCTATCAAAACAGGAAATCTGCAGCTAAAGCATCCCCAACAGATGGCCATCCATCTTACCATCAGGATAGTCTTCTTAACGCTTAGTTGAAAACTCACTTCTTGCAATTTGAATCCCCTACTTTAGGTGCTACCTTCAATAGCAAGCTACATGAACATCCATGTAACAGTGTTTCAAGATGGCAACCATATCACCTTTCTGCTCCCCCCTCCAGCTAAATGGGACCACCATTTTCAACTTTTTCATCAAGTTTCATTACAACTTTATGTTTTGGTCCCTTTCCTCTTCAATGTTTTAGACAATGTTCTTCTTCTGATGTGATAGCCAGAACTGGACAGATTGTTCCAGGTAAGTTCTGACCAAGGCAGGATAAATTGGTGGTATTACTTCTTTTGTTCTGGAAATTGATATCTCTGTTGATGCAAGAAAGTATTGCATTTTGGGGGTGTTTTTTTTTTTGCCATTGAGTCATACTGTTGGCTCATATTCAACTTTCAAATTCAACTGAACTTTAATGTAGCATAAATAGACAAGTATACATTTATTATTATTATTATTATTATTATTATTATTATTATTATTATTATT
>JAHTLZ010000016.1:39646315-39695625 GCA_023846285.1 Phrynocephalus versicolor
ATTATTATTATTATTATTATTATTATTATTATTATTATTATTATTATGCTATTTCAGATGTAGATACAAATCAAAATGATAAATGAAGCCCTAAATCATGCACAACATGAGCACTGAAGGAAAATGTGCTTTTATATAAATCAACTAGGATACTGGTAAATCTTGGCAGGAGATATAGCTCTGGAGTGGAATGCCGAGCTAGCAGAGACATGTTCCCCTCAGTGGTGGCAGCACGTCTTTTTTTTAAACTTCTTCCCCACATCAATTCGTTTGGTTTGTTATTTGTTACATCTATGGCTTGGCTTTCCTCTGAGAAACTGATCAGTACTTTAAGAGCGAACACACTCATCTGCTGCTATACAATAATGGAATCTGTATTTTTAAGTAATCTACAATATATAGACTCCTTGGCAGATAAGCTAAGATGGACAGAGTTTCTAGAATGTAGAAAGCCTGAAAAAGTCTGACATTCTGGAGATGTTACTGTAAATGACAAGCATCATGTTATGGGGGATACAAATTATTTTATTTTATTTTATTTGAGAGGTCAAGACATGACGTACAAGACAAGGCTTGTCATCTTCTTGAAAAACAAAGAAGTCAAGCCACCTCAGTCTGCAACTGTCTTTTTAGATTATTTACTCTTCCCAAAAGTCCTGAAATATTAATTCGAGATAACATGCAGTTCCATTCCATGCTTCCCTCAAGGAACCCTTTTTAATGTTCTGCCAGTTTGTCTCCTTGACGACCTGGCTAACTATCCTTTCAGAGCCCTCGAGTAATGTGGTACCATTTTATGGCACTCTGGAAAAGAATTGATAACACACCTTAATATCACTTGACACACCATCTGTTCCTGAGCAGCTTTAAATTAATCCAGGGAGGACAATGTTGACTCACAAAGATCCCTGTAGAACCCACAGGAGGCCTTATCCTGGCTGACTGATGGTGCACTGAAGTCGCGAAATGTCATTATCTGCTGAAGGGGAAGAGGCCTTGCATGTGTTTTCCTTTGCAGAGTCTCCTGCAGCAAAGACCAACCAAAGATAGGCTCAAACTACACTTGTAAAGGGATTCAGCCCACAGTGATTCTCTATCGAGAGACTTAGGAAGGGGTCACACGGCAACTTGGCCTTGTACACAAGACTCCATCTAACTTAGAGGGTAGATTGATTTAGACTGAATTGCACTATCTTTTCAGAAGTGTCTGAACTAGACATGTTCATTGGTTTACAGTAAGTGGGGAAAACACTCTTCCTGTTTCTAGATTCACCTCCACCTTTTGTTCCCTCATGGCTTCAGTGGTGCATGATCTTGTCAGAGTTTGAAACAGTTGCCCTGAAGAAATAAAACAGGTCTCAGAATTCCACTGCTAACAGGACTGCAATCCACGGCAGCTGAAGGACTCGGAGAGCTGTAGATCCAAAAGCCCATTTGCCAGCCTCTGAATTTTGGTAGCCATGGAGCTCATCTTATTTGCACAAGATTTGCTTCCAATGACTGAGCCTTTGAAAGCTCAAACTTCCATTAAGAAAGGTAAAAAAATTTCAACTCAACACAGTATTGGTAATAATCTCTGACAGTGTCCCATCCATCTATGATTTAAGCAAGAATAATACATGTTCTTATGCATGAAGACAAGTTCATGCTCTTATGCACAAAAACTTCCTACCTAAAGGAAAACCAAAACAAGAGAATATAGATGCAGAGCTTGAATAGTTTTTTAAAACGAATTCTAGCTAGAAGGCCCCCAAATTCTTTCTTACTACTTCAGTTATTTTTTTTAAAAAAAATCTTTCCTTTTAAGTAGCTGAAATAATAACTCTTAATTATGCCACCCGAATGGCAACCTGCTGTACAAAGCACACTCTCCTCTCACTCTCTGTGTCACCACATTTATATCTGGAACACAGCATCAGCCATAGCTCTTGCCTCATATAATAGTCAGCATCATCATGTCTCATCCCTGCAGTTATATAACTAGTTAGAGTTGCACTAAAAAGATAGTACAGTTATCCATCTAATTGGGCCTTCATTATTGAAAAGGCACTTTCCGGACCTTCTGTAGAGATGGGGCATTGTTGGAATATGCCCATGGCCAGCACTGTTTCCTTAGATCCCTTTGCATATTCTCTTCTGAGCATTTGCACGTGTAAACTGTCTTATAATGAATTAGATATTCTGTCCATCTTGCCAGGTATTGTCCACTCTGCTCTTTAGCAGATGGGATTCTTTCCAAGCCCTGCCTAAGTATTTCTGATAACATCTGATGGTCTACCGTCCAGGTGTGAACCAGGCACAGTGCTGCTTAGCTTCTGAAATCAGAATGGAGGGGTTGTATTTAGAGTTATCACCTAAAGCAGTGTTACGTCAGAATGCAAAAATACTTAACATGCAAAGCCCCACAAAAACCCTACTAAAAATTTGTTCCAGACATGCATCCCTTAGAGAAGCAAATTGTTTGCTTGGTTGGTTTTTTAATATTTTATTTTTTAAACAAACAAAGTAAAAACAGATACATTGCTTTTCTTCTGCCATGTTACATATATCAGAAGTTTTTCCCAATAGATTGGCCTAGTTATTTCATGATTCTCTTCTCATCTTAAACAAGATTATTTTCATGTTTCCATATTTACTAAATATTTTTCCATTAATATTATTCTAATATTTTTCCATCAATATCATGTTCGTCTTTGTTTATCTCTGTCTTCATCTAGTACATAAAATACAGATAGTAGATTACAATACTGTATTAGCTAGCTTAGTTTTAGCAATATTCTCAATCCTAAAACTTAATTCTTCATTTAATTAAACAGCTTAGATTATATTTGACTAATTTGATATATAATAGGTATAGGCTTACAGCTATTTTTTTCTAATACAAGAAGTTAAGATAGTGAAGTAAAAAGTTAAGCTAATCTGTCTAATCTACAAATTTAGATATATAATAGACATCATCAACTCATTATATTTTCTCTGTTCTTATAAGTTTTACCAAGTTTTCAAAACCTTTTATGTCTAAGATGAATACTTAGTAGGTTATTAAAAGGAAAAAAGCATTACATCTTGATCCCTCTGTTTCTTGTTGTATTAAAAGGAAAAATCCCTCTCTTTCTTTGTCTGGCTAACATTTAAAGATCTAAAAATTGACATCTCAAGCAGGCTTCCATATTCCATTTTTCATTTTTCATGCCCAAATATTCAATTAATTAAATGTTCCATAAGCAAAGATGTTAAACTGGTCTGTCTAGTTAACAGTAGTTAACAGTGGTCTTCACAGTGAATTCACTGGCCTCTTAAAATAGTTTCTAGTTTATTTATTTATTTATTTACTTACTTACTTACTTACTGGATTTTTATACCGCTCATCTGGCAGCGAGGTCACTCTGGGTGGTTGATATTGAAGACTATTTTCACATTTAACAATTAATTTCGACATTGAACAACATTGAACAAGACCATCAAATCTTAACAGAGCATTCAATCCTAATAATAAATTTTCAAATAGCTAATCTACTTTATTTAATTAAACTACTATTAACTGGACATCTCAACCAGTTATATTTGCATTCTTCATAATGGGTCGATAATTTTAACAGCTTTCTATCACATGATTATGTCTAACTGGAACAAAGCTTTGTTTTGGGCTGGGTTGCAGATTTCTGTTATCCATTTTCCATATTGTTATAGTTCATTGTAATCCATTAATAGCTTTTTATGTGATTGATTCATTAAGCCAGGGATTCATAAATTGTTTCCCTGTCGGTCCATCCCATGATGCGGAAACTTCCAGCACAGAGCTCTCCAAGAATTCCCCCTGCATATTTAATGAGATTTGTAGATTGTGGGAAATGCTCTGTTCCAATCTCGTGCTCCTAACAAGGTTAGGATTGAGACTCTCTTCTGCTTCTGAAGAGGATTCTGTCTCCCAAGCAAATAGCTTATAAACTCCCAGATTAGAGTGAATGTTCTGTTCCAACTTGATGCTCAAATCAGGATTAAAGTTGAGACTTTCCTCCTCTTCTGGAGAAAGCTTAGTCTCCCATGCAGTGCTAGATTCCACATTCTCCAAGTATTCCTTCTGAATATTGCTTATAACTTGTATATTGGACTCGATGTTCTTATCTAGATTAAAGTCCGGACTCCTATCTGTTTCTGAATTGAGCTTGGGAAAATTTCAGACTGAAGAGAGTTGATAATATTCTGAAGTTTATCAAGCATATCCATAAATGGTTCATCTGAAATGGTTTCTGGCTCATTGTTCTGGTTTCACTCAATTTTAATCCACTTCAAAGGGTTAATCACTTCCAGAAGGGAGGGGGTGTAAAAAGGAGAGCAAGGATGGGAAGGAGTGAAGGAGAAAAAAAAATCCAAGTCTATTATCTAAAAAGTTTGTTTTGGAAGCATTGAGACTTCAAAGGTCAAAAAGTTTCCTTTTTCTTCTCTCATCCAGGCAAATGACTCCATAAAACAGTATATATGAATGTAAGAGCTTCAGAATAATACTGTCTTAAAGTTTAATCTCCCAACACACGCTTGTAGCTGACTTTTCAGGAAGGGAGGGAATGAGTACTTATTGAAGCAGGAAAGTATCCATGATGAAACTCACAAAAATAGGGGAAAACATACAGTCTTAGTTATGGCAGTAAAGTTCCAAAATATCTACAATTATTTTAATTGTCCGGTACACACAGTTTGAACCGGCACCATGACATATGGCAGACAGATTTCCCCCCAAACAGGAGATAAGGCAATTTCTGAAGCTATGAAGCTTGCCGCCGCAATTCTTTGCAACCCACAGATGCTGCTTCTCTTCACACATACCCCTCCAAGGGGGACTTACCCTATCAGGTCCTGTTTATCTGGAGGAATTCAGCCTGATAAGCCAGAGAACTTATCAAGGCATTTAACTGCAACAAAACTGGAACCAGAACCCTCTGTTTGTTTGTTTGTTTTGGCTTTTGTACTGGAATAGTCGGTATTTTAATTTATCCCTTCTGGATTGTTGTTGTTCTTGTGTGTTTTTTTTTGGTTTGCTTCATTTCTTTTGATGAAATATCTTTAGGGATTATTTTAATTCTTTTAAATGAACCAGATCAAATAAAACATCTCTGCCAGGGAGAAGAGAGCCTTTGTAAGTCATTAAAATGAAATTATTCTCATCACATATTTTGCCTTTTAAAAAAGGAAATGTTTTGTGGTGGCCTCTCAAAGGCCACCCTTCCTTTAAGTATCTATCCCCACAGAGGTTCTGCAGTTGCTCTTTGGTGCACTCTATTAAGACAGAGAGGCCTTCTGGAAGATCTCCGCGCTGCATATAAAATGCATTTCATTTAACAGAAAACAAGAAGAGGCCAGGTGCGGAAGGCCTTTTATTTATCTCAGTGGGAGAGAAAACAGGCGAAGCAGGCTTGGCAAAATCTTCACAAAGCTCAACCTGGTGAAACAGATGGGAACTGGAAAGGCCTTATATTTTTATCATTAATGATCATAAACATTCAAACAAAATGATTCATGATTCAGATAGAGATTGGGACTTTGTTTTGTTTTTTAAAAAGTATGCACACTGGTTTTGCACAGAAAGGTGAAATGGCTGCTGCTGTGACATTTCAGCATCACCAAGAGCCGTCCATAGGATGCCGACTCCACTTAAAGATGATGGATGATTGCACTGGCTACCAGCTACTGTATGATGACATGCTAAAAGGAGTGGCCACCAGAATGAGATGTGATAGGGTGAATAATGATGTTAACATTCCAAGCCAGCTGTTCAATTTTACTTCATTATTAGAAACAGAATAGCATTTTCTGTAACATTCCAAGGCTTCATACTAGTTCTAGGATAACTTCTGAAATTTGCTTCATTTCCTTGGGAATGTCTTTAGCTGACATCTGGATAAATCTCATCCTCATCTGGTTCCATTTATAGATATTCACTATGAGAATCCTGAGCACAAGCATCTAGATTCATACCTTAGACAGGTGGTAACCCATGGGCATATTGCTGCAGAGTGCTGAATTTCTGGTTAAATTCCTATACCTGTGCAGGAAAAGTGCAGAGATTCCTATTAATTTGTCAAGCTATATTCCATTAGCAGGAGATAATTTATGTCATTTAGTATGGAATCTCTGGCCTCCAGATATAATCCATCACTTTCGGGCATATCACAACTGAGTTCTGAGATTATGTGGAAGGCCACAGATTTCCTACTTTAAATATACTTTTGCACTCAGCAACTCTCTAGTCTGGCAACCTCATTTGCCAGATCAAACGTTTAACCCACTCCTCTGGAATCGCTGCTTCAGTATCAGACACAGGGAATAATGATATTTCTGACTGCAATTGTCAACATAATCCAGCCCAGTATTGTCATTGTGATGCTGGTTGGCAAATTGTGACAGAAACTTTTTTCAACACTGCTTAATATGATATAACCAGCCTCTTCAGAAATGTTGTCAGAAATGTTGTCAGAAATGTCTGCCTAGTAAATGAATTGTTGTGTAAAAGAAACCTGTTGAACTATAAAATGTGTTTCACAGAATTCTGCTTTACTCATTACAAGAGAACTATTTTGATGTTACATCAGAATAAGCATTAACTGGGGTGCTTCTTAATGCTGTAGTCTTTCAAAACAAAACAAAAGCAAACATTTTCTGACTCCAAGGGCTTATCTATATAATGAACATTTGTTCCTGCTAAGGTACTCAGTTCACTGCAAATGGCTTCAGTATTTTTTTCTACCAGTATTTTTCAAGCAACATTTTATCTGTGCTTTTTTGGGGGCATAATTTTTCCATAGGTAAAGGTAAAGGTTCCCGCTGCACATGTGTGCTAGTTGTGTCTGACTCTAGGGGCGGTGCTCATCTCCGTATTCAAGCCAAAAAGCCAATGTTGTGCAAGTCCATGGCCATGTGGCCGGCATGGCTACAAGGAAACACTGTTTCTACCTTCCCGCCTTTTACAGCGGTACCTATTTATCTACTTGCATTTTACATGCTTTCGAACTGCTAGTTTGGCTGGAGCTGGGGTGAACAGCGGGAGCTCGCTCCATTGCGTGGCACCCGGGATTCGAACCTCCGAGCTGCTGGCTTTGAAGTCAACAGTTTTCGGAGCTTTAGTCCACTGAGCCACCACGCTCATGAGGAATTATGAGGAATGATTTTTTTTCCCAAGGGGAGAGATTAATGCTGTGATAGTTTTCCATACTGTTTGCTCCCAAAGATCGTAAGCCCAAATGGCTTTTAAAGACATGACCAAAGGAATTCTGAAACAAATCCTGGTAAGCCCCTGTTCATGCCTTCTCTGGATCTTGTACCATCAGATCTTGTACCAAGCTAAATAATTTCATTTATCTTGATTTTTTTGTTTAATGGCTACATGCTTCCTGAACTTACAGAGATTTTTAGTTGCTGCCTTAATAAACCATGCCCTCAAAATAAAAAAGATTCTTTCCTTTAAAAAAAAATCAAAATATTCTTCACTACAATAATTTCATTTTATTTCTTAGCTGTATATATTTAGTCTACAGCTACTGTATTTTGAGCTGGCTACCAAGCTGCTGAAATTGTGGCTTGGTTTATTACAAGGCTGGAGTGGAAAGTTTAATTCTGCTCAGTCTCTCGGACCCCAGTGGTCAACAAGACAGTGAAATGAAGCAAGCCCAAATAAAGGTAAAGTGGAATATCTTTTCTCTTCACTACCTCGAGTCGGGATTTTTTCAGTGTGACTGATTTCTCACTGGGAATGCTGGCAGTATTCTGTGAGGAAATAATTCATTTTACCTAATCCCCTGGCCTACCCCTGTCATAACAAGTCTTCATCCATAAAGGATAGCAACCTTTGCAAATTAGGGGGAGAAGCCTATTTGTCTGATTATCAAGTGTGTATATGTGAAACAAAATAGCCCAATCCATAACAAGGACAATAATGATCTTAATTAATATGTGACCACATAATATCACATCCCAACTGAGCTTTTTGTGCTTATTATGTTGATGGCACTCATATTTTCAGAGGCACTTTTCAAGCGATGCAAAATGTGTTGACAGTGGGGTACAGGAGCACACAGCACTCCCATCTCTTGAAAATTACTTCATGCATATATCTGCAGTAAGGGGCAGAGGAAAGGGGAGAGAAAGAGAGAGTTGAGATCCCAAATTCATTACAGTGCCTGAATCTAACATCTGACAAAGACTTCCAGTGCCCCTAGACAGGAAGAAAAAGAACCACGTGAGAAGCAAACAGAAAATGAAAGATACGAATATGGCAAGAAGCAGACATTTGAATCTTGTTATCTAGCACCATCACATCTGACTTATGGTGACCCTATGAGAGTATTCCTTCAAACATATGTCAAAGATTGAAGGAGATTGAAGGAGATCAAAGACTTACCATGGCCATTTCTCAGTGATGTCCTGTGGCTGCATGAGGATTTGAATCCAGATCTCCTTAGTCCTAGTCCAGCCTTCTATCCACTATACCACACTGGCTTTTCAATCTTATGGGTGTACTGTTATTGTATTTGTAAAGGATGCAAGCCAAATGTGTACTCCAGCTCTGCTGCAAAGAACAATGTGACAAAGCAAGACTAAGCAAGGGTTAGTATTCCCTGCACTGTTAACAAGATGCCCCACCCTTAGCAAATACCAGCAATTTTCGTCTATGAAGTTTTGCCATTTATAATACATGCTTAGCTGATAACTAACATCTTGACATTTGGCAGAAAGAGTGTGATCTATAATACAGCAGGCTCTAGATGGACCATGGATGTTCTCAGCCTTTATTTATTTATTTACAAGATTTTTTTAGCTGCCCTACTACCATGCTTTCATATGTCTCACAAACCACTTTATAAAATAATCTGAGTCTGAGGTTCTTTGACAGAAGCAGTAAGCCCATACTTTTCAGGAAGGAGATTTATAGATACAGGCATTCTTTAATATATTTGTCTCACATGATAAATTGGGGGCAAAGGAACAAGGGGAATATAAAAAACAGAGTTTCTGAGCTATGATCATGTCAAAAAAAAGTAGTCGAATAAGCTATGAAATTATTCCTACCTTTTAAGAAAAGGTAGGAATACCTTTACCTTCCTAAATTTAAGTAAGACACAGCATGGTTCAGCTGTGTGAGGACATGTGGATTGGGGTGAGTGATTCTTAGTAACTGTAGTCAAAACCTGGCATCTCACCTAAATTCTTTCTGTTTTAGAATCATAGGGCTTTTATACACAACCCCTAAACTCCGCTGCAAATGGCTGCAAGCTCCGGAGCTTAAAAATGTTTCCCCACCAGCTCCAGAGTTTGCAGACAATTAAGTGCGACCCCGCCCACCTAAGCGCAACCCAGCGCACTTTTCTTGTACCTGCTCTTGGGAGGTGAAAAATATTTGATGCGGATGTGCTGGGCTCTCCTCGCTTCTTTTTGTTTTTGTTTTTTGCCTCCTGCCCCTTTAAGAGGAACCAGGAAGTGACCGGGGCTCCCCCGGCAGCTTCCACCGGCACCGGGGAGGTAAGGCTTTATTCTTTTGTCCCTTTTTTCCCTCCCTCCCCTCACGCAGCCAGCAGCCAGGAAGTACGGAGGGGTGGAGACGCACAAAGAGCGACAAACCCCTAAGATCTCTGGTCTGAATTTAAGGGGCCAGCGGATCTTAGGGGTCGTGTAAAAAGGCCCATAGACTTTAGAGCAGGGTATATGCAACTAAAATACCCCTGGCAGCCATGGCTGTGTTTTTGTTGTTGTTGCACTTTGATCTTTAAAAATACCATAATTAAACACAACATAAAATACTCCTGACAAGTAGCCATTTAATTCCTGACAAGTAGCCATTTAAACTCCAGTAAGGATGTGTCCATTCCACTGTCAAACAGCAATCAGTGTTTAAACATTTTTCCTAACGTTTATGCAAAATCCTCCTTTACAGAATCTGAATCCATTAGTTTGGGGCCCTACCCTCTGGAATCACAGAAAACAATTCCAGCTCCTTAAATATTTAAAGTTACTACCATATCGTTTCACAGTCTTCTTTTCTTTAAGTTAAACATAGCCATCTTCCTCAAATATTCTTTACAGGGGCTTGGCTTTCAGGCCTGTTCCCGTCCTGATTGTTTTCACCTCCTCATTGTCCAGTCTTCTCAAACTCTGGTGGCAGGATCTGAATGCTACATTTGAGATGAAGTCTGACCCAATCAGAACGTGGTACTCTTACTTCCCTTGATCTGGTCACTATTGTTTGTTTTGGGTGAGAGAAACCTCTGGCTCAAGGTGAAATATGAGTGGACCTCTGACGTGTTTCTGTGATATCTTTTTGCAATCCAGCCAGGGCAGCCAGGGCAAGGAACCAAAACAAGATGGTGAAGAAGGCATTTTTCTCTCCAGCAGCCTATAGGCATTTATACATGACCCCTAAGCTCCGCTGCAAATGGCTCCCAGCTCCGGAGCTTAAAAATGTTTCCCCACCAGCTCCGGAGCTAACAGAAAATTAAGTGCGACCCCGCCCACCTAAGTGCGACCCAGCGCAGCTTTCAAATACCTGCTCTGGGAGAGTGAAAAATTTTGTTGCGGAGAGTGACGGGCTCTCCTCGCTGCTTCTTCTTCTTCTTCTTCTTCTTCTTCTTTTTTTGCCTTCTGCCCCTTTAAGAGGGGAAGTGACGGGGGGTCGGAGCAACTTCCACCGGCACTCCGAGTGCATTCTTTTCTCCTTTTTTCTCTCCCTCCCCTCACGCAGACAGAACAAGGAAGTGCGGAGGGGGTGGGAACGCAGGGAGAGCGACAAACCCTCAAGATCTCTGGTCCGAATTTAAGGGACCAGCAGATCTTAAGGTTCGTGTAAAAAGGCCCTAAGTGCCAGGGAAGGACAAGGGTGGCACTAAAACTCAGACTGGCACTGTCCACTTGGACAGTAGCTGTGCAGCTGCTCTTGTGGTTGAGAAAGACACTGATGGAGAGCCCTGGACAATGCCTTGCATATCCATACTATGCAGTGCCACCATATTCAAGGAAGCCCCATTCCCTGCAAAGCAGCTTTGTGGTTGGTGGGTACTCCCCTTCCAGTACAGACACCTCTGATGTGATAGAGAAGGGGATTGGAGGGAATCAGGGGAGCACTATTTCAAAAGCATGCGAGGCTGAAGTCACCCCTGTCCCTCCAGCTGCACTTGGCCGACAAATTGCCAGGACTAATAGAGATTATTATTATTTTGCAGTCCTTAAACATGCCGTCAAAACCCAGAGCTCCCAAAAGGTCAACAACAATCTGGAAACATTTTCAACAGTGAGCCACAGGCGGTCCCATGCTGAGTGCATATATGTGTTCAGCTGTGAGCAGGACTTGGGCCACCTCTCCAACAGCAGCATGCTCAGTCCCCCCACCCCCACCCCGAAGACTTGACACAGGACATTGCTGCTGGCAAATGAATAGGGACTGTGGGGGCACATGGTTTCCTTAATTGTGAGAGTCATCAGAGGGCATAGATTGAGACACCAGTCTGGGGAAGCAGGGAAGCAGGTGGGCAAAAGAGGGGGGAAAAACGAGAGACAGCAAATGACAGGCTTACAACCCAAGAATACCTTGGAAGGGTGTGGTGAAAGACCTTCTGCAAATGTAAGAACACCAGAATTGTTTGTCACCTGTGGGAGATGATGGTTCTAGATGGCCAGCCATCTAGAGCACTGGTTTCTATAGTGTCGTGGAAGAACTGGCATCTCCTTAACCAACAGCCACCCTGAACAACCCTTACAGGATTTATATATCAGGCATTTAGTACAGCAGCAGTTGGCCAGGGCACAGTACAGTCTTAGCCCCCCAAATTAAACAACAGGCAATTGGATATTAAAAACAGCAACAAGAGGGAGCAATGCATTCCATCATATCCAGCAGCAACTAGCACTGAGGGATCACATAGAGCCAAAAGGAACTAGCCATGTTCACAGCAGCCCTCAAAGCAGAACCAGCCGTTGTAATTTGAAGTCCAGGTCTTTCACTTTTTCAGCAACAGTGCGAGCTTTCTGGGACACTGACTTGACACGGATCGGAGTACCCCCATGCTGTTGGCACCATTCCCACCCACCACTGGTATCTTCTGCTCCAATCTGCCTCCCAGTGCTGTCCAAGACATTTGCCCACTCTCCAGTCCAACCGGTCCTCTACTTCCCCAAAGCTGGTAGCATTTCCAGCTGGTGTTCCAACTCTTCAGGGTTCAATCACAATGCCCCAAACGGTTACTTCATAATACCTGGGCACTGCTGGCTGTTGGTGTGTTTTCATTTTCTTTGTCATAATCACTGAGAAGGCATCTGAGGACACAGGGAAATCCTTTTAGAATCCTTTGCCTGTTTGTGGTTTTTAAAGAGGTTAAAATAAGGACTATATGGTACTCATACTGATTATCATAGATGTCTGTGAAGATCCTCAGTCATCCAGGTAAGGTTATCTGGAAGTTGAGTCATGTCAACTGGACTTCTTTTCTTGAGATCAAAATGTTTCACTGCTCATCTAAGCAGACTGATGAACCTGCTTAGATGAGTAGTGAAACGTTTCAATCTCACAAGAAAAGAAGTCCAGTTGCAATGACACAACTTCCAGATGACTATGGTAGAGTTCCAGATATCCTAAAATTCTGAATTTTAAAAATTCTGCATCTGAAAGGTTGTAATTTCAAATTCTCAATTCAAATATGGAATCCAAATGTACAGTAGGGTCTCCGTATCCACTGATTCAGTTATTCACGGTTGGCAGAGGGGGGGAAATTAAATAATTCAGCAGCCACAAAGCAAGCTATTGTCACAAATAGCATCTGTAAAGCAAGCTACTGTCACAAACAGCAGTCATAAAGCAAGCTACTGTCAGGAAACAGCAGTTTGGAGGTGGGTGGACAGGTGTTCTCTCTTATCCATGTTTTTCATTATCCACAGGAAGGCCTGGAACCAATCCCCAGTGGATACTGGGGTCCTAATGTAGGTGCTAGTGCAGAGCACTGCTTGTAATTCTAGAACAATTGGTAGAAGTTGAAATTTTTCCATCCACCTGTAATGAGATGGGATCCCATCCTGAGGCAGAAAGCCAGTCACAGATAACAACTCTACAATGTCCTTGAAAATAATGAAGCTGGGCACTTCCTGGTTCCTGCTTATTTAGTATGCTGATACTGATAATAGTATTGTCTAGAGTGATTCATTGCAAAGTGATAGCAAAGTTTAGGACTGGCCATTAGATTAAAAAATTGATTTCTACTCTCCTAGCTTATTGCAATTTTAAAGTAAGGTCTTGACTATGCTAAGAAATAAATAAATGAACAGAGAGAACAAAGGCTTTATCATGTTCAGATTAGGCATGTAAATGATCCTTTTGTTGCGATGATATGGGATCTATTTTGCATAAGATAGGGAAGGTGGAATACTTTACTGGAAGACATTGTGTTCAAACTGCAAAGAAAACAATAAAACATTCTTGCATTCTTATTATCTATTAGCCATTCAACTCAGTGGAGTGTATTCATTTAATTATAATATAGACTCAGTTCATTTATATTAATATCTGTTTGATAACTGTATTGATTTTGATTCCCTGCTGTGCCTCCCAGGAAAACAGCTAGCCTGTGTAGTCTTGAGTAAGTTGTACAGTTTCAAAGTGGCTCCAGAAGAAGGAATGGCAAGCCACCTCTGAGTTTTCTATAACTAGAAAATCCTAGCCATACCAAACTCACTGAGCGATTCAGCCAGCTAGTCTTTGCTCAGCTTTTCAAAAAAAAAAAAAAAAAAAAAAAAGGAAGGTAGCTTCACACCACTTAGACTATTGGTTCTCTTCCAATATTGCCATGGATTAGAACAAGGATGGCCAACATGTAGCCCAGAGTCAAAAATGTTAACACCCCCCATGCCCTCAGCAACCCCCTGCCCCATATTAGATACTTTAAAAAATAAATTTGACTTATAAATTTCTGTTGTGAGGTGATGAGGGGTAAGGGACAAATTTATCAGGTTATGAGCCACATTCTCCACAATCCTGGCTCCTTCATACTCATCCCCCTCAATCTATGTACAGTATATATAACAGTGAAGGCGAACCTATGGCACTGATGCCAATGGTGGCACTCTGAGTCCTTTCTGTGGGCACCCGACATCACCCTTCATAGCCACCTGTATTCAGGTTAAATTGCTGTATTAGCAGTTTGCGAAAAATTAGAAAGTTCTGAATTGCAGTTTGGGCACTCGGTCTTTAAAAGGTTTGCCATCACTGATATATAATTATATCTCTCCACCAGAGGGCAAAAGGGACCTTTCCAAAAACAATTTTTAAAATGCTTTGAAGTTCAATTTTCAGGTGGAGATGGTGGGATTAGATGTAACACTCCAAGGACCAGAGTTGTGTATGTGTAGCATTCTGATCTCTGGAAGTCCTTTATTCTTCCTGAATGCTGGCCGGACCACCCCATGTCTTGGCAAAAATATGCAACTCTTTACCCATACCTGCCATTGTGGAAAATAGACAAAGTGACTCGCACGATGTAAGTACCAGCAAGCCAACAAATACACATGATTCCTGTAACAGCTGGGATTAACCTCGTGTTGAATTGCTTTGAGGCTTACCTGTGATTGTGACAAAAATACCGCAAAGCGCTCTTGCCACCCCATGCTGTGAGAGACTGACGCCTGAATGGGCATTGAAGAGCACCTTGCTGTGTTTCGGGGGGGGGGGGGATCACATCTCTGAAGCTGTCTTTCACATTGGGAAGTCCCTCAAAACATGGCAGTACTATGCCCTGTGGCCTGTTGAGGGCATTTTTGAAAACTAATTTTGGGAACGGGAGTAGGGGGCTTCAGGGGTATCAGAGATGACAACATAATCATCATCAGTAGCCCATACCCATCCATCACAGCAGAAAGGAAAGACACCCACTTTTCAGGAAGACACCCATAAATGGTGCACTGAATATAGAATTGCATGCCTGTGTGAGCTGCACAATGTGAGAGACAGGTAGTTTACTGAACCTAATGGACAGAGAGACTACCAGATTCTAATTCTTTGCAGCTCCCATGGAGCTAAGCCCCTCTCGCTCATTTCCTCTGTCTAATTCACAGGTACAAAATGACTGATGGAGCCTTCATTCCCCTCAGCCATACGAAACTGGACACTCCTGTGAGGATTTTGATTTCTTGGTCAAAGCTCCTAGACTTCTGGCTGGGGGAAATTCCTGTCTAATTCTGTGGAACCAAGTCCAAGAAATCCAAAAGTCCAATGTTTACCCAGCATTTACATGTCACCTTCAGTATATGGTGGGTAATATCCACTTCACTCGATATTTCCACATCCAGTGAGGTACTACTCAGTGCTGGTTAGGCCTCACCTTGAGTATTGTGTCCACTTCTGGATGCCACACTTCAAGAAAGATGCTGACAAACTGGAACAAGTTCAGAGGAAGGTGAAAAGGATTCTCAAGGGCCTGGAAACTAAGCCCTATGTAGAAAAACTGAAAGAATGGGGCATGTTTAGACTTGGGAAAAGAGGACTGAGGGGCAATATGCTATCACTTTTCAAATATATGAAGGGATATTATACAGAGGAAGGGCAAGATCTGTTCTCCATCATCTCAGAGTGCAGAGCACACATAGTGGGCTCAAGTTACTAGAACCCAGCTTTCAGCTATCATGAAAAACTTCCTAACTGTTTGAGCAGCATGAAAATGGAACTGATTACTGTACCCAAAAGGCGGTGAGCGCTTCAACACTGGAGGCATTCCAGAGAAATTTGGATAACCACCCTGCAGATATCATTGGATTTCTATTCCTGCATGGAGTAGGGTGAGAGGAGGTAGACTTGATGGCCTTGTGGGCCGCTTGCAACTTCACTATGATTCTATGATGTTATCGCCAAACAAATGCTCCCCCAACATAAAACAGATTCTTGCCCCTCCCATAGGCCAGATATACCATTTGTCACTTCCTATGACATATTATGAAGGAGCTAGATAATACTGTCTGTGTGCCATATAACGTAAGTATTAAAAGATCTATACAGAAGTATTTCAAATAGATTTGTGCAGCCAGGCATTTCTGGGCATGATAAACTATTTGCATGAAGGTGTTATTCACATATTAGCATTGGCAATTTGACATAAGCAGCTACAAAAAAGAAGCATTTGTAGACTGATCACAAGATGTGAATGAGTTCTTGAATCAAAAGAGTTACTGGTGAATAAGTTTCCAAAGAGTATGAATGAAGTCCAAGAAATCATGCCGTATATAAAATACAGGAAAGCTGTCAAGCAATAAAAAAAAAAAACCTACAGATTGGTAACTGTTGACCATTTATGCTAAAATCAATGAAAAAAAGGGAAGTGCAGGATGAAGACAAATATGTTGGCTAAGAACCTTAGAGACTTGTTGGGAGCCAACATAACATTCTTGTTTAAAACTGCTGCCTCCAATACCAAAACAGACATGATAACATAACAGCTGTGGGAGAACAAAGGGGAGCAGCAACATGCCTTGCCTTAAACTTCCAGGAATAAGTTCCCAAATAAATAGGTACAATTTTTTTTTGTTCCCAAATAAATAGGTAGGTACAATTATCTGGGCACTGAGTTTTAAATGAAATAGAGAGAAAACAATAACAACTAGAAATGGGACTGCAAAATTACATGAATAAGAGGGGGGAAATACAAAAGAGACGGTTATACACCTACTTGGTTTTATGGATTTCTAGAAGACAGCCTCTAAAACACAAATAATTCATGTTAACAAAAGGGAACTGTACTAAATTTTTGTGGTTTCCTTGTGTTATACTGTCATTGAATCTTTCTCTCACACACTGCCTATCAACTTGGCCAGGTTCAGCCAATAGTGCTATGAGGTCTGCTGTCAGTCTGGGCCAGCAGGAATGTTGTTGTAACTAGAGATGGGCACGACTTAGCGGTATTTTCGTTTTTGTTTTCGTTTTCGTTTTTCGTTTTCGTTACAGAAACGAAACAAAAACGAAAATCGGCACCAACCTGGACCGAAAACGGAAACGAAACGACTAATTTCGAGCCAATTTTCGTTTTTCGTTACTGGAAAAGCACTCAATTGAACTAAATGGGGAGAAACGAAAAAATTTTCGTTTTCATTTTCGTTTTTTCATTTTCGTTACATAACGAAACGAAAACGAAAAATTTTGAAATTAGCCCACGAAAACGGAAACGAAACGACTCAGACCCTAGCCGAAAACGAAAACGAAAACGAAACTTTTTTTTCTGAGTCGTGCCCATCTCTAGTTGTAACAGAATCTGAAATAGTTGGAATCCTGTGAGAGTGTTCTTCCTTTGTTTTGCTCATTCTTTTCAGGCATTCCGAGGTGCAGAGGTGGGTCTTTGCTTGTATTTTTGCTTTATTTTATTTTTTTCCTTGATTTTGGGGAGAGGACTTTCTGTGTGTGCATGCGCGTGTGTGCACGCATGCATGTGCATTCACATGTGTGCTTTCCCTGTTTGATTGATTTCTAAAAATTATTATTGGATGAATATACCCTTTGTATTTACTTATTCTGCTAAAAGTATGTATTTTAGGGAGAGGGTGTGCATTCAACGACTGTTTTGTTTGGTGCTTGGAAACGTGGGACAATATTTATGAGTTCATTACAGCTTTTAGATAAGTGCCATATAGAACACAAAGGGTTAAAAATGAAATAAGCTGAAATACGTTTTCCTTACATATTAAATGAAAGGACTGGAAGATAAAACAAAAGAGGCACCCCCAAAACAAAACAAAAATGAAGGGTTTTTCCCCCTGTGTACATTCCTAATAACAATATCACCAGTGTTAACAAAATTGCCTAGAACAAAACAATACCCACAAATTATCAAATCTACGTAGAGGTGGAAATCAGATTACAGAAGGCAGTGGCTGTGCCAGCTGTGGATTCGGGGGGGGGCAGTAATCAAAAAACATGTTTTTTTATAAAAATTTCTGGCAGCAATTACAAACTTCTTCTGTTAATTTGTGCCACTCAGGTTTCTGATACCCTTCAGCAGTTCATTGAGGACCCTAAAGACTAATTGTGAATTGTGATTCCTCAAACAATGCAAGATGGACATCTTAATACCATCTGTGCACACAGTTTGTATGCTCAATACACCCATTTTTGTATTCAGAATGCCAAAATAAAGTATGTACTATTTGCAGTAGAAACAGCATGCAGGAATCAATTTCTTGAAAAGTCATTTTTGACAGCATTGTTTACTTTATAGGTCAAATTGTTGAAATGCCATGGGCTTTCATTTTCAGACTTTCTTCTTTCCTGGAAAAGAGTTAGAAAACCTGTATGAAAAGGTGAAAGAGTACTTACAGGGAGGAAATATAGTTCTGCAGTCTAGTACATTGTCTGCACTAGAAACCTCCAGGTGCAATAGTTGGCATCTGCAGCACAAAAAATCAAGTGGTGGGCAATGGAAAAGATCTCTGACAAGTCCTCAGAGGCCCAGTTTGAGGAGGAGTAGACCATATGGTACTAGAAGGACAAACAGTGAAACCTGGTTTAAGGAAAAAGTTTCCCCTGCTTTCATTTATGTGTGGGGGCTTTTTGCCCCTTTGCTTTCATAACCCTTGGTGGAGGTCTGCACTCTTTGAGTGCTCTTATTATTGTATATGCCAGTATGTAATGGTTTCATTTAACGTGGGGACCCCTTTTTGTGGGTCCTGGTTCAGCTGCACCATTTGAGTGTTGCACCATATGGCCCATGGTAAATTCGGCTATGGAAAATTTCTGTGGTGCCCCCTCTTCGATTGATGCCCCAAAGCACATGCTTATTGTGCTACTAATCCACCCCTGCTTCTGTGACTGCTTCAACTCTGAAATTCTGGGATCTCATGCAGCATTTAATTTCAGCCAAAGTTCACTGCCAGGTCCACCTAAGCAATGGGCATGATGGCACCACCAGTAGCAAACTGCAACAGTGGAGATCCTTCACACTTCTTTATTCTCAGCCAGAAGACAGGCACTGTCTTCTGGTTGAACGGAGAGACGCACTTTCCCCTCTAGAACAGCAAAATGCCCTGGCCAGGTTTTTGCATTCTATTATAATATTCAGACTGCAAGGCTGATTTTTTTTTGGGGGGGGGCAGTAAGTCAGGATCTGTCTGTCACTTCTTATTACTGTATATGAATAAGGACTGGAGAAACAGGACATATGTGGGAAGAAGTTAAGTCAAACCTGAGGGATCACATTCTACATTTTAGATACCATGTCATTAGAAACTGAAATCGCATTTAGTCTTGCATAGATGCAATGAGCAACCTTCACACTTACAAATTAAGCCTATAATTACCTCCCAGAGACCAATGAGAAATGAAAGCAAATTGATGGCTGCACATTTCTTTATTTCAAGGATCCTCTGGGTTAAATATCTAGCCTTCCTGCTTCTGTGTTTGCCCTGAATCTGCTTTGACACCTCTCAGCTTTGCTATCCTCTTTTATGGCTCAAAGCTGGCAACCCTAACAAGTAGAGCTACTTAGGTGGGCAGAATTTCAGAAAGGAATCCGGGGTGAGACTGTCATTTCCTGGTTTAACTTAGCAAATAAATATTGCATTCAGAGTTTATTTGCTAAATCCACAGGCTCCAGCAATATGAATAGAGCTGTTCTTTGCAGAGGCTAGGAAAGCAAATATTGTCCCCTTGTGTAAGACTTTTGTCTTAAAGAGCCCTGCCATGCAAGAGGGTGAAGCAGCTGTTTTCTGCCATACAAAGCAGGGAGAAAGGAATGCCTTGGAGTTGGATCTGAATAGTGCTGTTGGACTGCCTTTAAAAGTCGACATAGCAAATAAGGGTTGGGCTCCCCCCCCCCATTCAGCAACTAATGTTTCTCACCAGCATTGCTGAAAAGTATATGATCTTCCCCACTTGAGCAGCAAAAGAAATCTAAATATTGGGTGACTGAGATAGTGCAGATGATAGAATACCTTACTCCCAAGTTGTAAGAGTGGTAGACATTTTATAGAGTGAAGCATAGAAGTGAAAGGGTGCCATAGAAAGAGCAATAGCTGCAGCAGGAAGTGTATGTATCTGAATGTAAACAGGATCTGCTGAAATTGGAGAACAGCCACAATGGAAATCTGTTTAAATGCAACACTCAGCTTCCTACTTGGGGTAGTACAGTATGGCTGAAAGTATTGCTGAACGATTTTATGGATTGCACCCTGTGGCCACAGATTAATTAAGGAGGCAAACAGCAGCCAACAACTTTTTAATATGGAGTTGTAAAAACCCCTGCCATCCAGCATCTTTCAGCAGCTCCTTTCCCCCCAGCTTGAGACTAGATGAAAAATGAATGAGATGAGAGCGAAGACCATCCACACTTCAGTATTTCTGGTCATCAGTATTTCTAGTCACCATGTATTGGGTGTGAAAGCTGCAGATAGTAGGTATTAGCAGTGGGAGAATAATGAGATGTGGTGGCTTGTCTACTGGAATTAAAAGCTGCGGGTGGAAAAGAAAAAAGAAACAGCCGTTCTTGGGGGACCCAATGTACAGGTGCTTCTACGCAAATGTTCGAAGCCTCCAAGCAAAGATAGGAGAACTTGAACATTTGGGATAACATTGATACAATAGCCATAACAGAAACCTGGTGGAATTTGGAGAACCAGTGGGATACAGCAATCCCAGGCTATAAACTCTATAGAAGGGATAGAGTGGGGTGGGTTGGAGGTGTAGTGGCAATCTATGGGCCTTTTCACATGACCCCTAAGATCCGCTGGCCACTTAAATTCGGACCAGAGATCTTGGGGGTTCATTGCTCTTCCTGTGTCCCCACCTCTCCGCACTTCCTTGCTCCTGTCTGCGTGAGGGGAGGGAGAAAAAAAAGGGACAAAAGAATGCAGGCTCACCTCCGTTTGCCGGTCCAAGCTGCCCCGAGCCCTGTCGTCGTCCTGATTCCTTCTCTTAACGGGGTGGGAGGCAAAAACAACAACAAACAGAAGCAAGGAGAACCTGGCACTCTAGGTTACATCCGGATCTGGGATTTTTCACCCTCCGAGAGCAGGTACCTGAAAAGTGTGCTGGGACGCGCTTAGGTGGGCGTGGTCGCACTTAATTTTCTGTAAACTCCGGAGCTGGTGGGGAAACAATTTTAAGCTCCGGAGCTGGGAGCCATTTGCGGCGGAGTTTAGGGGTTGTGTACAAATACCCTATGTCAAAGAAGGGGTAAAATCCAGCAGAATGGAGATTGACGGTGGGTCTGACTCCACCCATTGACGGTGGGTCTGACTCCACCATAGAATCACTGTGGGTTAAACTACCAGGTCCAAGGAGTGATGTGATAGTGCAGGGGCGTGCTATCGTCCACCAGATCGAAAACTTGAGGGGGACCTTGAAATGAGGAGACAAATCATGGAGGTGTCTAAGAGGGACAGAATAGTAATCATGGGGGATTTCAATTATCCCTACATTGACTGGGCCAGTGCGAGCTTGGGTTTCTCGACATGCTGAATGACTGTGCCTTAGAGCAACTTGTCATGGAGCTCACCCAACTCAGGACCTGGTCAGGGATGTGAATGTCACTGAGCCTCTGGGGAACAGTGACCATGCTGCAATCTCCTTTGCCATGCACATCGGGGGAAGAGTGTCAAGCAAATCTGACACAAAACCCCTTGATTTCCAAAGGGTGGATTTTCCTCAGATGAGGAAACTAGTTAGAAAGAAATTGAAAGGGAAGGTAAAAAGAATCCAAAGTCTCCAGAAAAATAGGTTACAGGTGATACAAGTATTGCCTGTAACCTATGTTTTGCAATAATGTAGCTTCTTTTGAAGGGTCTTTGCTGTGAATAAAGATGTAAAAATTATTTATTTATTTAAATTTTTGCCCTGCCCAGCTAGCGTATTCTGGGTAGCTTTCAAATGGCAAGGGATTACATTACAAATGACAATACAAAACATTCCAATACCCCCCTCAATTTTCTTGTATTTTTTCTAGTTCCCCCCCCCCCCCATTTTCTTCAACATTTCCAGAAAGTTTACATCTGTAATTGTGAACGTCCAATTAAGAATAATTTGTCTTACAAAACAAATGGTCTTAGCAGAGATGAAGATTGCTTGAACTGATTTGTTTGTTGACTGTATGAAAGACAGCTGCCTGCATTTTTGGGCTGGGGCTTCTGTCTATATCAGTGACGCTGAACCTTTGGCACTTCAGATGTTTTGGACCACGACTCCCAGATTTCTGAGCCTATATTGCCAATGACAAAGGACCACTGATCTATATGGACTGTTTTAACAAATGTCTGTGCTTTAAATTTCCCTCCTGCATTACTAAATATGTCAAGGAAGTGTGACGAGGTCTACCCTGGAAGTGAGTGCTCTGAAAGGGGATTACCATCAACTATGGTGATTGCGTGAAGACCACAGTTTGGAAAAGTAGAAGTAAAAAGCACTTAATATGCAAACATTCTAAAAGACATCCTGCTGTTATGTGACACTGACTGGCAGCAATGAAAGTAGCCCTTACCAAGGTATGGAAAGGAAAGGAGATGCTAGGTGAGGTACCTTCAATATACTGTCCCTGGCAGCAAGAGACATTGAGGTCTACACAATGTATCATTTTATCAATCTTACTCCTGAATCCCAATGTTTTCCTTCAAAACAATAAAGAAAAAAAAAGGTTCTCCTCCCTCAACCATTGTTTTTTTTACCTCTTTTATTTTGGTTGCCCCACCCTGGTGAATACTGCACTTTACTTACCCTTTCCAACTCTATAGAGATCCATCATCCAACATATAAAGATGATGGACCTGTTCTGAAAAAAATAATACTGTATAAGGAACCTTTGATTTTAAGCATATTTGTACGTCACCCAGAGTGGCCCCGGGCTAGATGGGCAGTAAACAAATTGAATAAATAAATAATAAAAATAAATAAAATACTTGTTTTGGAATAATAATATCACGAATATGTGGAGGGACAGATTATCCTGTAGATAATAACCAAGGTGCCTCAAAATCTCACTCTTTTTATTTTTCAGAACATGAAGCTCACAGCAGGAGATTGATACGTACCATCATACAGAACAGCCCTGAGGCTTTGGAAGAGAGAATGTTTTCAGTTAGCTGAGTGTATTTGCTTTGGCCAAAAGCCATAACAATCCTCAAAAGAATAAAATGTATTAAAAGCAACTGCGAGAGGAGCAGATGTATCAACGTACTGGGAACAACACACCAGCCTTAGATACTAAGAGCAAACTGTCTAGGTCCAAGGTGTGACTGACCAGACCACTGAACATAACATTCCATGCTTCCACGTGTTCTTGCAGGAAAGGGTGTACCCTGCAAATATATGTCTAAAAATATACACTGAAAGAGACACAGAGAGTGCTGTAGTGGAATGTCCTATACACACTAGCTACACTAATACTGTATAACTACTATGCAGCTTTGCCCCCTTCCCCAGAAAAAGTCCTACAGATAGTATAAGTTGCTGCTCTCATTAGTTTTCTTTCAATTTTCTCTGAACATCAAGCTTGACATCAGCTATCAAAATGTCCACTTTTTGTGGCTAGGTAGGAAATTTTGCTGCCATTTACAGCTATCAAAGCAAAATGCTTAATTTTAAGGTGACACTTTTGGCACAAGGCAGATGAGCTTCTGAAAATACAGGTAGGTGTCACCTTGGATTCTCTAAAATGCCATACTAAATATTCTCTAGATCATATGCAAAAATGCCACCAGCCGTAGATGGGGTATCAATAAAGTTATTCAAGTTACAGGAGAATCCTAACAAGAATATACCAACAATGGAAAGCCAAACAATAGCCCACACATTGAAATGAAAAATATACTGTACACTCCAGTCTCCAAGAGGTGACAAGGAGGACAGTAACTCTGGGACCATGGAACTCACAGGGAATGAAATACTATAAGCAAAAAAACAATATGTGGCTAGTAGAGATGGGCACGAAATAGTAAAATAGTGCTTTGTTTCATTTTGTTTCATTTCTGTAGTAATTTTGTTTCATTTGTAATGAATTTTCAAAGTAGTTTTGTTACAAAATGAAATAAAATGAAATGCCAAGCTCCCCTGGGTCCTAAGGGACCAAAATGTCAGGGGAGCTTCCTCAAGGGATTCTAGGTAACCCCTGAAATTTGGAAAGCTTTAGGATTATTAGGGTGGAGTCATGAAGCTCCAAAGTGGGTGCCCCTAGGAAAGAAATCTTTCTAATTGGAATAGGAAGCCAAGTCACGGTGGTGCTATTGCTCGCAAGCTATTGCTTGGCTTCTGAAGTTCAGAATCCAATTCGAACCATTTTTTCCCCCTAGGGGCTCCTCCTTTGGAGCTTCATTACTCATCCCCCTGAACCCTAAACCTTTCCAAATTTTGGGAGGTTACAGGAAAAGAGCTTGAGGAAGCTCCCTTGCCATTTCATCCAGAACAATAATTGTTTCATTCTAGAGGAAAAAATGGTGTTACATGATGAAACAAAAGAAAACGTGTAATTCATTACTTAACAATACAATAAGACAGTATTTCGTATTTCATTTTGTGCCCATCTCTAGTAATTAGCAATTGATTGGGCAATGCTCAGTTGCAGCTGTTTATCCCTGGAGAGTCTGCAATGTCTGACTAAAATTATGTTGCTTAGTGTAGTAAGTGACACTAGAGTAGGATCAGTGAATTAGTGGGGATTTGGTAAGTCAACTCCACTGTAGGCTCAATAGATTCAAATGGACCTACTCTGGCTGCAGCTTTCTTTAGAATAGGAGAGTAGTTGACCTATCAAATGCTGACATGCGCCATGGGCCTACATTAGTGTTGTTTACTAAGTACCAGGATATTGGCCTCTGCCTTGTGAGATATCACTAGTTTTGAGGGTTCTGTTTTTTATTGTTTTCAGTGTTTGTTTTCAGGGACAGTGTTTGTTTAAGAGGACAGACCAATTTAGGCAAACCTGTATCTCAGATTGGTGTGGACCCAGCAATGGTTTACAGAAAACTTCTTTTTCAAGGTAGGTGTGTAAGGTCAAAAACTCAAAAGCAATCCATCAAGATAGGTAAAGAGTCATTTACTCCTTTGCTAATCCAACAGCTCAAGCCAGAGAAGATGTAGGCTTTTCCAGGTAGCCTTGTGGCTGGCTACTAGAAGAGCAAGGCCCTGAGACCTGAACTCTTGCTTCTTTAGAGACACAACACAAGCATAACCCAACATTCAACAGCAGAAACCAAAGCAGAACGGTAGATTTAGTAGCAGGAATCACCCCACTAAGGTACACATGTACAGAAAAGATGATATATGCTTATAGATATAAAAGCTTAATCACAACAGATGGCTGTATCTAACTCAAATTATAGAATTCTCTGGAGAATACAGACAGGAGAAAATAATAAAAGGCAATTTCCTGAGCTAGATGTACTCACTACGCAGTCATTTGACATCGCAAAGCACAGAACACAAGTCACAAAACCATCCAACAAAATAATAAGATATGCTAATAACAGAGAGGACCTGAACCAACACCCTTCACTTGTCTTTCTATAATGGACCCATGGTAATGCAGATGTACTCCAACAGCCAGTCACAAACTGTACAGGCCAGAATTTTCTAGAATATAAACATACATGAAAGCTCTCACAGGAATGCCAGCTACAGTGATTTTCGCAATTAGTTGCCCTTAGTAGTTAATCTTGGCAAGCTAATAAGAGGTACACCCACTTTGAACCTTCCACTTAAGCCATAGTGCCAGAGATTCTGCTAAGATTTGTTTATTTAAACATTTATAGTCTGCCTTACTGTATATCACAGGATCACAGGGTGGGTTACAAAGCTGTATAAAACAATTTCCACAGCTGGTCTGTTACAGCTGAAAAAGTCCTCCCCGTGTCTCCACATAACAAACTGTTCTCAATGGTGAGACACCAAGGAGAGCCTCCCAAGCAGATCTTTAGTGATTGGGCAGGTTTATATGTGGGAGATGTTCCTTCAAAATCAAATATATTGACTAAGACCTTGAAAGTAACAGGTAGTTTCTTCAAAGCTTCATAGTGAGTTCTGTGATGTTGTTAGGCACCCTGAGTATGTTCTTATAGTGAAAAGATGGGATGGAAAGAGAAGAATAAATAAAATAGTCAGGTTAAATCTTAAATATTAATTAAATATTTAATAGAATGGTTAATAATGAAACAGAAAGCTGCCTCATACTGAGTCAGCTTTTACCTAGCCCAGCACTGACAATTCACACTAGCAATAATTGGGTACATGGGGTTTTCAGAGCATTCTGAATTGTTAAATCTCAATTAGATTTTCCCCTGAATTCTGTCTTTAGATTACTTTTCAAAAATGATTTCCTGCTGCTGAGGAGGAGGGAGGATGTTATTTTATTATATTTAAGGCTGCCACTGCTGATGTGATGTGATAATGCTCATTGTTACAATTGACGAGTGGGGCATATCCTATAATACCTCTTTGTGTATAGATCTTACGTTGCTTTTTATTTTATTCTGTTCCAAGTGGCTCATAGGGGGTTTTTATTGCCTCCTAGATCTAGATAAGCTTGAGTAACTAGGCTGAAGTCAACAGAATGAAAACCAGCAGAGATAAATGCAAAGTACTGCACTGTCCTGGGGGACAACCTCCAAACACAGAGAGATCCAAGATGAGGGATACATGGCTCCATAATAATATGAGTCAGAAGGAGCTTGTAATTCCCATCGATCATAAGCTGAATATTTATTTATTTATTTATTTATTTATTTGTTTGTTGGGCTTATATCCCGCCCATCTTCCCAGGAGGGAACTCTGGGCGGCTTACAATAAAAACAATAAAACAAACAAAACAATAGCAAAACACGAAAGGTGGCATAGTCCAAGCAGAGATGGCAACGGGCAAAAGGAAAAAAAAAACTAAATAGAAAGGTCGCCAAACGCCTCCCTGAACAGGTGGGTCTTCATGGCCTTTTTAAAGGCGGGCAGGGACTCTGCTAGGCGCAGCTCACTGGAGAGATGGTTCCAAACCATGGGGCCCACCACAGAGAAGGCGTGGTCATGCATACACGATTTCCGCACCTCTCTGTGTGTGGCCACCCTCAGTGAGCGCGCCTGCGCCAATCTCATGGGTCTGGCCCCAGTTGATCTCTGAGAGATACGCTCTGCCAGATACTCTGGTCCCAGGCCATGGAGGGCTTTGAAAGTCAAAACCAGGACCTTGAACCTAATCTGGAGGACAACGGGTAACCAGTGCAAGTGAGCTAGGACTGGGGTGATGTGCTCGAATCTACGAGCAATCACCACCAGCCTGGCCACCGCATTCTGCACCCGCTGTAGCCTCCGGACCAGGGTCAAGGGCAACCCCACGTAGAGGGCATTGCAATAGTCGATCCTCGATATCACCAGGGCCTGCACAACCGTCCTCAGGGAGGACTCATCAAGCGGCCCTGGAAGCAGCCATCACCTGGGCTTCTAGGGAGAGGGCTGAGTCCAGGACCATGCCCAGATTCCTGACCCTGTCTGTAGGCTGGAGGGAAACACCCCCCAGTTTAGGGAGGGGGCCATTATACCCAGATGAGGCCGCCCCGAAGAACAGAACCTCCGTCTTCTCCGGATTCAGTTTGAGCCGGTTATCTCTGGTCCATTCCAGGACCGCCTCCAGGCACAGACTGAGGGAGCGAATTGCCTCCTCTGCAGACGATGAAAAGGAGAAATAGAGCTGTGTGTCATCAGCGTACTGATGACAGCAAACTCCAAATCTCCTGATGACCTCCGCCAGCGGCCTCATGTAAACATTGAACAGCATGGGTGAGATTGCTGACCCCTGGGGCACCCCACATGGGAGGGTCCAAGGAGCCGACAAGTCCTCACCCAGCTGAAGCGACCAGGGCAGTCTCGGTCCTGCGAAGAGGTCTGAAACCAGACTGGAAGGGATCCAGGATATGATTTTCCTCCAGACACGACTGAAGCCTGACAGCGGCCACCCTTTCGACAACCTTGCCCAGGAAGGGAACAATGGTAATCAGACGATAGTTAGATAAATCGTCCGATGCCAAGCCAGTTTTTTTCAGAGTGGGTTTCACCACGGTCTCCTTCAATCGGGCAGGGAAACATCCCTCCCCAAAAGAGGCCGTGGCAATGGCCAAACCCCACTCAGGCATGTTCCCTTCGGCAGATTTAATTAGCCAACTCGGGCAAGGGTCAAAGGGAATGGCCGCTGGCCGGCAACAATCCATAACTCTGTAGGTATCCACTGGAGACACTCATCCAGGAAGGAAGAACGGAGGGGTGAGACCCCAGGGACATCAGGGGATGGACTAGGGCAACCTGGGGGTAAGTCGGAATGGATGCCCTCCATTTTGGATCTAAAATGGGCTGCAAATTGCTCACTAGTGAAATCACTAGGAGGAGGCCCTAGCTGACTGGGATTGGAGAGGTCTCAAACCACCCGGAACAACTCCGCCTGGCGGTTCGAGGCCTCGCCAATTCTCAGGGAGACAAAGGATGTTCTAGCGTTCCTGATCACAGGAAGATAGCGACCGCAGCTCCGCCGTATACCACGGAGAGGAGCGGTCTCCACAGCGCAGGAGGCACTTGGGGCCGATCCGGTCAACCGCCCCGGTGGTCCCCTCATACCACCTATCCACCAGGGCATCGACCGGATCGTCTGCCAGGCCGCCAGAAAGCTCCCCGAAGGCTTCCATGAACCTAGCAGGATCGAGGAACCTACGGGGGCGGGCCTGACGCTCCCCGCGGGGTGGGGGGGTCAATAGGGAAAAATTTAGCAAGTGGTGGTCCGACCATGACACGGGCAGAGGCAAGATACCCCTGACCCTCAGACAAGAATCTGACGACATGGAGGAAAACACCAGGTCCAGGGTATGGCCAGCTCTATGAGTGGGACACACAACATGCTAAGATAGATTCATGGAGGTCATGGATTCCATGAATTCCAGAGCCGCACCAGAGAGTTCCTCCTCGGCATGCACGCTGAAGTCCCCAACCACCAAAAGGCGGGGGGACCTCAACAGGGCAGCCGAGACGAACTCAGCGATCTCTGGAAAGGATTGAGCTGGGTTGCGGGGAGCATGGTACACCAGCACAATACCAAACTTAGCTCGCTGACCCACTGATAGATGGAGGCATTCTACACCAGAACACACCATAGTCACAGCACTGCTAACATAAATATGAATCAACAAATGATATTTTAGGTTGCCTTACCAGAAGTCGAATGTCCATCTCCCACAAGCCACTAGTTCTCCTCTATGCAGCACTGCTTAGCCTCCTCTTGAGTACTGTGTCCAGTTCTGGACACTGCACTTCAAGGAGATTGCTATCAAATTGGGACAGGTTCAGAAGAGGGCAAGAAGGATGATTAGCGGACTGGAAACCAAGCCCTATTTGGAAGACATGATAGGACTTTTCAAATACTGAAAAGGCTGTCATACAGGAGAGGGGCAGGATCTGTTCTCAGGCATCCTATAGTGCAGAACACACAGCAATGGGTTTTATATTATGGGAAGCCTGACTTTGGTTGAGTATCAGGAAGCATTTCCTAATTGTTAGAGCAGTATGGCAGTGGAACCAATTACTTCAAGAGGGAGTAACTGCTCCAACACTGGGCAATTTCAAGGGAAATTGGGACAGTAGCCTGACAGGTATCCTTTGATTTGTATTCCTTCAAAAACTAGGAGGGTTGGACTTGATGGCCTTATAGAGCCCTTTCAACTTCATTGTTCTATGATTCTGAATCAAGCCTGTACTATCACTGATGGCAAAAGCATTGAAATGGAGACTGCCAAGGTAGGATTTACTGGGAAAGACAATAATGCCAGAAAAAGTGGAAGGCAGAAGGAAAAGAGGAACACCAAAGATGAATCAGACAGACTTCCTAAAGCAGGCATGTCCAAACTTCAGCCCTCCAGATGTTTTGGACCAAAACTCCCACAGTCCTTTGCCATTGGAAATACAGGCTTGGGATTCTGGGAGTTGTGGTCCAAAACATCAGGAGGGCCAAAGTTAGGACATGCCTGCCCTAAAGGAAGCTACAGCATGGAGTTAACAAGAACTGAGCAGGGCTGTTGAGGGCAGGACATTTTGGAGATGACTTGTCCAAATGGCCACCATAAGGTGAAAGTGACTTGACGGCATATCATGTCAAGGGGAGAACAACACCCTCAAGGGAGCCTTCATATCCCATTTGGCATTTGTAGCATTTTAAAAAAGGTGTCCAGATTAGTGCGAGAATAGCTGGCTGAGCAGCTGGTTTGAAAGGGAAAGTTGAGCTAAACTTGACCCCTCCAGATCTCACCTGGTCATTCCAACTACTGATGAGGTCCCAAACAGAGGCCGTTGTGCATCTATCTCCTTTAGCATTTGCTGCAGTATTCATTTTGTGACACTGAAGGTGAAGAGAAAGACTTGCATTTCTTTTTAGAAGTTTCAGAGAGGGTAGTCGTTTTAGACTTTTCAAGAATTGCAGGCAAAAATCAAAGAAAAACAATCACAGGACCTAAAAATGTCACATACAATATCAAGGGCAACTTCACCTGCTCCTCAACGAATGTGATATATGCCATCTTTTGCCATCAATGGCCATCTGCACTCTACATTGGACAAACAGGACAATATCTAAGAAAACACATCAATGGTCATAAGTTTGACATAAGAAACCACAATACACAGAAACCTGTCTCAAACTAGTTTAGTCTACCAGGACACTCCTTGAAGGATTTGCAGGTCACCGTTTTGGAACAGAATCATTACAAATACAAAATACAAAGAAAAACAGCTGAGATGAAATTCATATGTATGGTGGACACACACAAGAATGGATTAAACATAAGTCTGGGTTTCTTGAGCCATTATCAAATTTAATATTACTATATTGCCACTTTTTCATGGAAGTTTATCTCCCACCTGGATCCAAAGGTAAAAACTCCCACTCTCTTGACCATCTTTTCTACCACCCCCTTCACCCCACTCTATCTGGTTCTGGTTTCTGACTCTTGAAGCATTTACCTTAAAACCACACTTAACATATCTACAGACCCTGCCCACAGAGCCATTAGCAATACTTAACATATCTATGACCCCTGGCCAAATCTTCCTTCCCACCATTTCTACAACTAATCATCTCGCTCTCCTCCACAGATTCATTAACAATGCTTAACTTATCAAGGACCCCTGGCCAAATTCTCCTTCCCACCATTTCTACAATGAATCATCTCTCCCTCTTCTTCCCCCTCCCCTATCTACCAATGGACATCTAGTATGAAATGTATATCTCTTCACATATTAAATTACACACTCATTCTGCTGCTATATGTCTGAAGAAGTAGGCATGTCCACAAAATGTTATATTAAAATATGAAAGTTTGTATTTAAGGTGCCACATGTTTTGTGTATTTTGTTTTATTTTGTTTTTATTTGATTTTTGCCTGCATTTCTTTTTAGGTGGCCTTTTAATGTTCTAGAAGAATCTTGTTTGCTCTTCTAGGTGTGTATACTAAACTTTACTGAAATATAATTACACTATTAGAACTGAGTTTGTATGTGATTGTGGAAAGATGATTGCTGCACAGACATTGAGTAGTGGGTTACACAGCTAGGGAGTGAGGTCATTTCCCTCCAGGTACCAGCTACTTGCATTTCCCTCCCTTCCTTCTGTATGTTATTTTTTCAAAGCCAAGACCCAAAACCATGCACACAGTGTCATGAGTGCATGGACAAAGTGGATCAAAACACCCCCCCCCCAATAATACCTATTGGATTATTCTGAGCTTTATTTGGGCACATAGTAGATCAAGGAGGGTCCACAAACCTCAAATGCATAGGCAGTCAGGGTGCCTGGCATATTTCAAATCACTCACAGCAGATCCCAATCTAGATGATCACATAGGAGCTGTGGGAGGTAAACAACATCTATAAACAGAGGCATCGTCACAGAAATTTTCTCCTAGATTTGACTGGGAATGAATTTTTCACAGGTTCTGTGAGTGCAGAATGTCACGAGCTGTCTAGAAGGGTGCACACGATGGAATGCTAACATATGCAAAGGATTACAGCAACAACTCTAAAAAACTTTGAAGCCACTTTTTTTTGCTTTCAGTAATTCTTTAGGTAGTGTTACATCCAAGTGATGCTCCTAATTTTCACCATGACAACTTCCCCCCTTCTGTCTATTCTTTATTTATACTCTGCATCCACTTCATATTCACAGTGAACCAAAATTCAAACACCTTTTCAAACATGAATTCAGCCTGAAGCCAAAAAAAAGTTCCCTATCATCTGTAGACTCTGTTCAGAACTGCCAGGATAACTAGAAGAAAACCCTCTCCCACAGCACTATGAACCATGGAATCCTTGACATCTGGAATGATTTCAGAAATATGGTGCAATAAATGTCTGCTGGAGGTATGCCAGGCCCTTTCCTTACAAATCTGTAGAAAATTACTGGACAAAGAGCTGTTCAGCCGCAGTGTTTAGAGATGGGCATAAACCAGTTGTTCTTGCCTGTTCATCTGTGAGTCGAACAAGTGTTCCATGGGTCCAAACCCACTCAGAGCCAGCACCCATTGATGAGAGGGCAGGGAAGCCGGGGCACCGGCTCTAAGTGGGCACCCACTAGAGGAGGCAGGGCTCAGAACTGCAGAACACTTGTTGAACTGACACGAATTGCCAAACCAGCAGTTTGTGCCCATCTCTAGCAGCATTCTTTATGCAAATAACTCATGGCCCTATGCCTAACAACAACATAGACCAGCTCTTTAAAAACTTTGGCTTCTGTTTTTTTCTTACATTATTTTCCCTTCTGTATATTTTATGTCACCATTGTTTGTTATTCTTATAATTGATATTTAAATTGTCCTATTTTTATTTGTAAACCACTCAGAGTAGTGATTCACTAATCAGTCAATCGGTCAGTCAGTCAATCAATGTTCTTTTAAATGATTGAAAGCTTAGGCAGAACAATCATCAGGATGTGTCAACTGGGGCTTTGGCTCAAGGTGCCAACATTTAGAGGGCTGATGGAAAGGTGAGAACCCAGCCATTAGTACTTGTAGCTGGAAGGGCATAACCCTTTAGTTATTCCTCTTTGGGCTGGAGGCATAAAGAAAGATAAAATAGGCAGAGTCAGCAGTGAACTATCCTGGTGTGCTCATGCTCAGGTGTCCATCCTCATCACAACTTTCTCACGTGACCCGGCTTTAATCAGCAAAGGTCTGGACACCAATCATTCATTCACGTTCTGATCATAGATTTGAATCCTGTTAAAGGCGGGTGAGAAATAGCACTCTGTCCATGTAGTTCTGCCCAATTTCCAGCTTGCCATAGTGCAAGTACAGATCTCTCCACTGGAAAAAACAGGGCTTCAAGTTATGCAAGGAGGTATTGGCCGATGCCTTGCGTGAGCTCAACAAATGTTAACCAAACAAACTAGAGGCTTTTCCTTTGAACAGATGAAGCATCCCTATTCCAGAAGTGCTCTCCAATTGAGAGGCAGTTACCAGGGTAAGTTCCAACTTCCCAGTATGTGCCTTCTGGCAAATACTAGAGAAGGAGTCAGCCATTTCCCCTGTAGAATTCCAGCTGCAGGACAGCTCTCAAATACATTGTTGTTGCTATCATTTTACTATTTGCGAAGTTAACACTCCCTGCTGCTGAGCACAGCGTCTGCCTTTAGGGTGTACACTTCTGAAAAATGTTTATTGTTGCTGCTATTGCATTTCCAATTTTACTAAAAAGTCAAGTGATGTGATTACTATTATAGTATTCATCTCGGCACTGCAAAATATGCTTGTGACATACACACCTCATGGGTGAATGAGATAAATAAAGCAAAGCTCAATTGTTGTAAGAGGTGCTGAATGACCATTATTTTCACAAAATCATGGAATGCCGGCTCTTTTGTCCCTACAGCTTTTAATATGTTCAGTGGAACTAAATTCAGCTAAATTGGAACTGCACTATGCCTTTATTCTGTCTCCTTTATTCTACTGGCACTCGGTTGACTACTTGGGGGGAAAGCAGTGACAAAACACCTGTTAAGCTATTCCACCCCCTCTCTGTGGTAGTTCTTTCACCCTTTCTACATAACAGACGAGTGGTTTCTTTGTTATTTCCATTTCTTAAATCATACCTGTAAAGTTCCTGTTATTTTTAACCTTTCTTGCAACTGTCAGCTCCTCCTGAACATAAGCTCTCTTGACCTCTCCACAAATCCTGGCTACCCATGTGTGGGTTTCCTTGGCGATTCACCCCTCCTTCCACTTCTTATACATGCCCCTCTTAAACCTTATCTCATTTGACAGCTTGTTATCCCACTGCTATGATAGCTCTCTTCTTTGAATGTTTGGTAATGGCTGAAACCCTGTTGCTTGCTACAGCAAATCAAACTAGAGTAGGCCCACTGAATCACAGGGGATGTAGTGAATCAACTTGTCCGTTGGCTAATGGGCTGCTGCAGTTGTGACTACAGTCATTGTGGCTACAGTGACTATAAGTACATTGAAACTGGAGTCGGTCTATTTCAGTCAGTGGAAGTGTTGACTCAACAGTCACGCATCAGTTGGTCTACTCAAGTGAGACTTAATATGCTTTCCTTGCCTTTTCTGAGGGGGGAGCAATAAACTTGCTCTTTTTCTTTGGGGGGAGGGATTACCACATTCTCCTCATTCTTCCTCCTGGGCAGCTGTTGCCTCAGGATCAAGAGGGTAAGAGCCAGAGGCACTTGCCCCAGCTGCCATTTTGATTATTTGAGGCTCTGTTGAGAGGGTGTCATTCAACTCTTCAGTCTGGATAAGAAGACTGTAGCAGGACTCTGCAGTGACAATACTCTATTTCTTCTCTGAATTTATTGAAATGCTCTCTACCAAGAGTCACTGCTTCTGGCATACAAATCTCCTTGTACTTGCAAACATTCTGTAATGCAATGCTACTCTTTCATGTTTCTTGAGTAGTCTATTCCTTTTGAGTAAGTTACGTGAGTAACTTCAGTCAATTTATCCCAGTAACGTCAATCAGCATATCCCAATCATGAATCTTATCCTACCTGTCCTACAATCAGTTTCAGCAGATCCTGGAAATGTTTAGTTCATTCTGGAAAATTAGTTTCCTTTTAATGTGTTTGACATCAGGGTGGGCGACTTTTGTTCTTCCAGATGTTCTCAGGGTGCTACTCCTATCATCTCTCATTAGTCCTTGATCGGTAGTGTATTATCGATCTTCCTGTGCTTATTCAGCAGTCTTCAGTGGTAGTTCATCCAGAGTGATCCACACCCATGCTAGCTAAATCTTCTTGACTGGCTCATTTGTGTGCCACATAAAAATTTGAAAAATCCACAGTGCCTCTTGCATTACTTAGCCTATCACACTCATTTTCTGTTCTCTTGATTCCTAGAATGGCACACATCTGTCAAAGCTCATAGTAGCTGGGCTCAGAAGAAATGTGTTCACCTTTAGAACGCTCAAAGGTTCTTTGTGGGTTTTGCTGTGTCTGTCTGACACAGGCTTACCTTCAGCAAATCTATTTGTATATTGTTGTCATCTAGGAATTTCAGTTCATCAGAACTCCTAGCATTTTTCACATCAGATGCTTTGGAAAAATACATGGAATGCATGTGCTTGGAGCACAATAAAAGCAACTGAAGAAAGAATAAAAGGTTTCCCATTCATATAGTGAGCTTGGGATGATTTAGATTCAATCCATTTAACAAGGCTGTATTGTCTGGAGAATTTAAAACCAGGCCAATGTTTCACATGCATCAAGAAATGCATTAATAATAAATAGATGCAGTATATATACCATATGTTTGAGAGAAACATCTACAAACAAACAAGAATTACAATGTCCTGAATCACATGCAACTTAAAGAATGATAAATGTGACTTTTTAACAGTAATGTGGGAAGATCAATCAAATCACCTTCAAAGGCAAAGCGCCTGCCAAAGCTGTTCCCCAGCACGGAGTACTTGAAGAATATCCCCAGCCCTCATGTTAGGTAGAATGATGGCCCTCTGCCTGTGTTTAGAGGTTGCACTTTTGAGACTTAATCTTGGCATTCAAAGCAGATCCCAGTGTAAAGCTATAATGAGTCCTAGGTCAGATCAAAACCTGTTGGGGTGTTACCTAAAACCCTGGATCAGAGTTGGAGCATTTGTCTTTTGTTGTGCAATGCCCACAAAATCCTACTGCAAGCATACTATCCGTGGCTATTTGGGAATTGTAATTTATATAGTGTTATTAATTACGCATACACAGATTTTGGGGTACAATCATCTCCTGGTCCCAGGCTGCATCTCTCTGTGCGTGGGTGTCTCTGTGTGTGCATGTGTGTGAGAGCGAGTGTGTGAGAGTGTCTCTGTGCCACGCCTGGGACCCAAGGCTCTTTCTTGGTAACAGTAAACAAGTATACAAGGGGTGGAGAGAAGCATTGACAATAGGACAGAGGAAGACAGAGGAAGGATGGTGTTTGGTCACGTATGAATTCCATTGGTGGGGGAGTGAGGGTCCTCTTGTGTGTACCTTTATCTAGGGGGAAATGCTGGCTAGTGAGGACTCAATGATAAGGGAGAGAGGAAGGCACTTCGGGCTGGTCACAGACCAGATGTGCCTGATAGCCTGATATCTGGGATTGCCATTGTTTTCCCGGGCCTCCTGAGCTCTGCCAGCTTGAGGTCAGCTTAACCACATTGGGTTCCCTGCTGCTCTCTGGACATGTTTGTCCAGGGCTTAGGCTGCCTCAGTGCTGCCAGGTTATTTTCGGGTTCAGAGCCTATCGGGGTATGGAATCCCCACAATTTTTTTAAAAATGCCCCTATCTCTGATCCAGAGGACAGCTAGAAAACAGGACAACTATGTATTTTAATATGTGCAAAGTGGGAATCTTAGGGAACAATTACCTGGGAGGCCCCAGGCAAGATGAGCTTTTGAATAGAAATAATTGGGTTCACAATTTGCTCTTTAAGCCAAGTAAATTTCAAGATAATAATAATCTGACTGCACTGTAATATCATTTAAAAATAACAACAATCATCATGTTTTTTTTAATTCTTGCCAAAAATCTATTTATGTTTATGTTATTTATCCATAGTTTGTGTACATAGTTTTGAAGTATTGTCCAGATAACGAGCTGCTCAGGAATGCCATTCAAAAGGCACAGTTCTTAATTTGTCTGTCTGGAAAAATGGTTTCTGCTTTCAGGTTAAGACTGAAACAGACTACAGATTAGGCTAAACGTTATGACATATCTGAGAAACATCTGTTTCTCTTAATTACATTCAGGCTGAGGAAAGAGTGCTGTATGACTCAAAGGTTCACACAAACATATTGCAAACGTCCATCTTGGTAGATCTTTGTTAACCAATTTTGTACTTTTTTGGCTCTTCTTCAAATGTCTCGTTTATAATACATGCTCCATTTTTAACTTCTTGTTACATGCTGTTTCATTGCTTCTGACCTATGGCAACCAAATGAATTAATAATGACCTCCCAAATGTCCCATCACTAAGATTCCTGTTCAGGACTTGCATACTAAAGGTGGTGGCTTCATTTTCTGAGTCAATCTCTCCCGAGTTATGTCTTTCTTTTTTACTACTGCCTTCTGCTTTTCCTCACATTATTCATATACTGTATGACCAAAGTATGATAGCCTCAGTTTTGTTGGTTTTGCTTCCAATGAATGTTCAGCCTTTGTCTTTCTGGCAATTGACAGTATCCATGCCTTCAACCTCACATTTGAACAAATCAGCTCTTTTCCTGTAAGCTTTCTTCACTGTTAAGCTTTCACATGTGTACGGGTATAACATACTATGGATGATCTTGGCTTTGGTCACCAGTTCCACATCCTTTAAACTTAAGGAACTTTCCTAGTTCCACCATCATTGCTCTTTCAAGTTGCAGTCTTCTAATTTTTTGTTGCAGTCTCCATTTTCATGGATAACTGTAGAATGATATTGATAGCAAGTTAACAATTTTGGTTTCATGGCAGTTATCCTATGTATACTCTTCCTAATAGCTGACGTCTGGCAAATTTATTCAACAATTTTATCTCTTGTTTCATTTTGCATTGTCTGATCATAGGTTTTCAAGGTATAAACTCGCCATTGCTTACACACACACAAACTACACACATAAACATATATATCTGGGTCTTCAGATACTGTATATAGTAGTTGAACTCAGTTTCCATCAGTTCCCAATGACACAGGCAGGAATCTAATAAAAGCAGGAATGGTACATAACTAGTGATTTGATACATGTGATCCCTGAAGTGGGATGGAGGTCAGATAAAAACCCTTTTCTATCTGAAATATCCTAGCCAAAGCTAATGGAGCTAACATTATTTAAGCTGTTGTTCCTGAAAGATGAAACAAATAAGTAGAACAATTAACTGAAGAATGATTAGGTGGGAAAGCTAGGATTTTTTCCCCCTGATACCCAACCAAAATTGGACTTCTTTTAACTTGGACCCATAATTACATATTCTGCATTCTGAAATTACTGAGAAGCAATTCTGCCACTCTTCTGTACTACAGACCTTCAAGTACTGGATGAGTGCTATCATAATTCCCCTTTGTTTTCTTTTCCCAAGGCTAAACATGGCCAGTTCTTTTATTATTTTCTCACAGGGCTTGTTTTCCAGTTTCCGGATTATCCTTGGAAATAAAGGGGAGCCATTTGGTGATCCAAAATAAAATACTAATGCAAGAATAACCAATACCTTTACAGACTACTAAAAAAAAATTCATAAAATATGCTGGCTTTCGTGGATCAAACACTATTTAATCAGCCTTGTACCACTGTCTGAAATCTAAAAGTCTGTGACAAGATGGATTTTGCCAGATACATCTTATTCTAATCTCACCCCCTTTGCTAAACCTAGTGAGTTTACTAAATTATTAGTGTTTCTTTGTTTGACGAACTACGGTGTGACATCTAATGCACAATTGCCTCATCTATAACCATAAAGCAGCAACCACTGCTTCCTGCGCCTCACCTGACATATTTCTATTCTGGTCAATAACTATTGGACTTTAATTTCTTCACACTGGTACAAGCCCGGTAAAGTGGTATTTGATCCATGAAAGCCCATATGTTGTATGATGATTTTTTAAAGTGCTCTGTAAAGTTATTGCCGATTCTCATACTTGATTATTCCTGTAGCCCTCCTTGGTCTAGTTTGTTAAAGTGTGTTGTCCAGAACTGGACACAGTACTCTATCTCAAGCCAAACTATTGCTGAATAGAGTAGGGACAAGTATTTCACAGGATTTGAGATGGAGCCTAAAATAGCATTTGCCTTTTTTGCAGCCACATTGCACTGCTGCCTCACATTCCGCTTTTGATCTACAAGAAATCCAAGATCCTTCTCAAATGTAGTATTACTGAACCAAATGTCCCCCATCTTGTGCCTGTCTGTTTGTTTTATTCTGCCCAAAGACTTGTGGCACCTTAAAGACTAACAAGTTTTATTTGACATAAGCTTTCATGGGGTCTATCCCACTTCTTCCGAGGGAACTGACCTATACCAACCTTTCCCAAGGGGAAAGATGCCTAACGAAACCACAATGGTTTACTAAAGAACTTTCAACTCAGCTAAGTATAAAGAAAAACCTGTACAGGAAATGGAAAAATAGGGAAAGCACCAAAGAGGAATATAAGCAAATAGCTAATATATGCAGAGGGATGGTAAAAAAAAACTAAAGCACAAAATGAACTTAGACTTGCCAGAGAGATTAAAGGTAGTAAAAGGGTTTCTTTAGATATGTCCACAGCAAAAAGAAAAATAAGGAAATGATAGGCTATTTGCATGGCGAAGATAACCAGTTAGTAACAGGAGACAGGGACATCGCAGAAATACTCACCTTCTTTGCCTCAGTTTTCTCCAAAAAGGAAATTAAAGAGTTCTGTTGGGATAAAGAGTAGATGAGATACTGTTAGGTGGGTTTGTAATTGGTTGACTGATTGCACCCAAAGGGTGATCATAAATGGCTTCTCTTCAGCTTGGAGATACGTGACCAGTGGGGTGCCCCAGGGTTCTGTTCTGCGTCCTGTGCTATTCAATATCTTTATGAATGACTGGGATTAAGGGATAGAGAGTAGGCTGATCAAATTAGCAGATGATACCAAATTGGGTGGGGTAGCTAATTCCTAGAGGATAGGATGAAAATCCAAATGACCGTGACAGATTAGAGTGCTGGGCCAAAGCTAATGGAATGTGTTTCAACAGAGGGAAATGTAGGATGCTGCATCTAGGTAAAAAGAGTCTTGGTGGACCACAAATTGAACATGAGTCAGCGGTGTGATGCGGTGGCCAAGAAAGGCAACCTGATTCTTGGTTGCATCAACAGAAGCATAGTGTCTAGATCAAGGGAAGTGATAGTACCACTCTATTCGGCTCTGGTCAGACCCCACCTGGAGTACTGTGTCTAGTTCTGCACACCTCAATTTAAAAAGGATGTTGATAACCTTGAATGGGTCCAGAGGAAGGCGACCAAGATGGTTGAAGGTCTGGAACATATATCTTACAAGGAGTGCCTTAGAGAGCTAGGAATGTTTAGTCTTACAAAAAGAAGGGAGAGAGGGGATATGACAGATATGTTTAAACATTTGAAAATACGTAATATTGAATAGGGGGCTGGTTTGTTTTCCATGGCTTCAGAGACTAGGACGTGGGACAATGGTTTCAAACTTCAGGAAAATAGATTCAATCTAAACATTAGGTAAAATTTCATGACAGTTAGAGCTGTTTGGCACTCTCCTTCTTTGTAGGTTTTTCAGCAGAGGCTGGATGGCCATATGCCGGGCGTACTGTGGTGGGGGTTCCTGCATGGAAGGAGGTTGGACTGGATGGCCCCTGAGGTCTCTTCCAACTCTATGATTCTATGAAATGGTTTGAGGTATGATGTTTGGAATCACCTCCTATGGTATGCTACATAGATTATGTTAGCTGGGGGCAGGGTATTCTTGGAGCTGCAGGTCTGGAATATGCAAAGTTGAGGGAGACGGGTCTGCATGATTCCTCTGCCCATATCACATGGCTACTTTTGACAAGACACATCTTCAGTCAGCTTGGCCTGAAATGAATTCCACTGGGATAACACTGTGGTTAATGGTTATGATCGTGTGCTTGTTTACCATATTAGCTTTAGCAAAGAATTTCAACAAAGGCTCTCTATCTATCTATCCCCAAATGCACGCTCTTGACTCTTTACTGAGTATGTAAGAGCTAGCAGAGTTCCCTGTGTAAACCCCAGAGAAACACAACTCAGCAGCCAAGTTATAAGTAAAACTTGAACTTAATGTATTAAAGAAAATAGGCACTCATTGGAAAACTATATAAACACACAGCATAGCATAACATACAGAGAAATACACAGAACTTACAACAGGTAAAGATGAGCAGGATGACCTGACAAAGAATCAGAGTTAACTGTCCTACATCAGGTAAAGTCTTGCTCTCAGTTCCTTCTTCATAGACTGAGTTACAACGAATCATGTTGCACCACATCATTAGCTAATTACTTATGTCACAGCCGAATTACATCTTGTACTTTACATTGCAACTCTTTACAGACATAGCCAGTCACAAAACTTACATACATTAGTAAATTGTAACTCTCAAATACAAATTTTATTAGAACTGTGTCTTGTATTAGAATAGATACGGTTCTAATACAATTTGTATTTGAGAGTTAAAATTTACTATTGTATGTAACTAGGGCTTTACATGCATTTCTTGCTTCCTGACTTGGTGATCTGGAATCATAAATAATCTATAATCACAGAGATGTCATAAAAATAATTTCCATGTTAATTAAAGGCTGAGGAGAAGGAACAATGGGTTGCATGCTTCTCTGGAGGCCGTATGAGTTCTGATGGGATTTCAAATGCAGTGCATTCATCCGAATTCCCCTCATTTCATGCCAGCTGACATCTGTCATGTTTAAGAATTCAGAGTGATGGCCAAATCTTATCCTTCCACAAGCATTCAACTATATTAAAAAATCAACCCATTCATGGGAGCAGCAACTGAACATATTTTTAAACGCTTAAGAGCAAGAGATGTATGCACAAATGCACACAGGGAGGCTGCAGGACTGAAGCTAGAGTCGCAGAGACAGCAATCCCACCCTAACTCCCACCGGGGACTGCAAGGAGGACGGGGGCTGCCAGAGCTTTTTATGCCCTCTGTGGCTGCCAGACCTGCCCAGTCTGCAACCTAGGCATGCTATTGGTTGAAGTTGTCCAAGAATTTACATGATCCCATCACATGGCTTGCCTCCATGTTGTGGCTGGAATGGCGACATCCATTTTGTCATCCTTAAAAGGAAAAGAAAAATACATCACAATGGGAGAAGACAAAAACAAACGTTTTAGGGATACCAATGCCCTGGTAGGTAATAATTTAAATAATTATCGCATTATCGCTGCATTTTTACGGATGTCCAGGGCGTTTTAATACCCAAGAAATCAATATTAGGCATCTGGGAGCCATTTTGGGTCGATGTCCCCTAACTCCCCTTAAAGGAAAAAAATACAGCGATCTGAGAAAAGACATAAATGCATGTTTTAAGGACCCCCCCCGTAGGTATTATCAGACAGTATAAATAATTATCACTCTGTTTTTATGGGTGTCCAGGGCATCTTTTAACATTTAAAACAGCTCATTTCATTGCGTGTCGCCATTAACGAAAACAAAATGTAATGAACACAATTTTCGTGGTTCTGTTTGTTTCGTTCCATTTTCATCACAATTTTCATTTGTTGTTTCGTTACATAACGGAATGAATAACGAATAACAGAAACGAAAAAACGTTCGTTTCGTGCCCATCTCTACTCAGAAGCCTTGATCACCAGCTGTGCTGGTCAGGGTTTCTGGGGATTGCAATACAAGAACACCTGGGTTACCTAAGGTTAGGGACTCTCAAGTCTGAATCAAACCACACTGGCAACTCAACTTGGACTCAACTCTGGGGTTTCTGGGGATTCAACTCATGACTTGGACCCTGCTGCTTCTGCCCATTCATGTGCCAGCCTGGGAATGGAAGTTGGCTGAGACCTTTGTGCATGCACTGGCCTATCAAATGGCTGGCACATGCACAGTCTGACTGTGAAGTTCCAAGCTTTCGGGGGCTCTGAAGACTCAAACTTCAGGCCTGGGACATAGGACTCAAGCCCCAAGACAAACACTCAGTGTTGGGACTCAGTTCCAAAGACTTACCAACATCTCTAAACTGAAAATGCAGGCTACCAGATGTTGCTGGACTTCAGGTCTATTCTTCACCATGGGCCATGTTGCCCAGGACTGATGCTAGTTCTAGTCCAGCAGCATCTCTAGAAGGTCAAATAATCACCATTTCTGTGGTAGAGGTCAATCAGGGAGGAGTGTAGTAGAGTCTGTTGGCTATACACTATACTATACCACTGATCTTCCACCCAGTCATGAATTTAAGTGGGTGGCCTTACCTCACAGGGTGGTTGTGAGGAGAAGGTATGGAGGAGGAGGTCTGTGAACTCCAGTCATGGGAAAGATGGATGATAAATGTAACTGATACATTTAAATAAATGAAAATAGGAGCTGGCTGCATCCTTTTTTTATCCAGAGCACTGGATAAACCAGCATTTTCTGTGAAGGAGGACGGGGCAGTTGTACATCTGTAGCTGAGCTATGAATAATAATTTTGGCCCTGCACATCTCAGTATTTCTTGCACATTTCTGGCCAGCTGGTTCTCTACCCCTTTTAAACCAAAGGCTCTTATGTCTGTGTGACAAGGCAGGGATTCAGCTGAGGGTGTTTTCCCAGGCTAACTAGTCAGCGCTTGGAAAAGCTACAAGCCTCAGCCAGCGTGGCCACTGGATTTTGTTACTCATCCCAGTTAGGGCGGCTGTTGAATGTTTACTTCGTGAACAGCTATGACGTGTAAACAACCACCCCAGCAAGCAAGATGCCCAGGACAGTGACCCGCGGGGAACGACAAGAGAACTCTTTCGCGCCCAGGAGTCCTTCATTTTTAAGCCTTTTAAGGTGAATAAGTTGTGGTAAGTTTCGGGGGGGTGGCGCGGAGGAGGGACTGTCATTTGGGTTTAACAGAGACAACTGCAAGGCAAGCCTATGCAAAATACGCCGGGTATATTTTGGGTGTTGGGTAGATGCCACGTCCCCATCTCGCCTTCAGCCATCAACCGGAGCAACTCGCCCCGTGAGAGTGAAGGGACAGGAGTCACCCGTGTCGAGGCAACCCCACGGCGGGGCGGAGGACCTGGTGGCCCGGCTGGGCTCCTGCAGCGCCTCTCGCTGCCGACAGGTGTCGCTCCTCCCGCTCATCGGTCCAGCGTGTGGGCGAGTGGCAAGCAAGCGGCGGCAGCGGCGGCCCGGAGAGAGATGGAGGGGGCGTGTTTGCAATGGCTCCCCCCCGCTCCCGTTTTATTTCATCCCGAGGAGTGCCTGCGTGAATATGATAATATGGGGGTGGAGCTCCCTTTCCTGATGGGCAACGCGCCCATTGCCCCGAGGCGCTGATCTCTGGGCTCGCCAATTTCTGGCGGCTGGCTCTCCCTCCCAGGGACCCACGCGATGTGACGGCGCCTGGCCGGCGGTGCGGACTCCGGACTCTTTTTGTTTGTTTGGATGCTACAGCTCGCGTCTGGACCGGGCGGGAACCCTCTCGTTGGCGGGCCATGTGTTAAGATCGTAAGTTTATTTTTGCGCATTTGCGTTTGGGAAGCGCATTTTTTTAAAGAGAAGAGAAAAAGAAATCTTGCCACTTTGGAAACCGGACTCCTACTCTATCTCCCCCCCCCCGTCCCTGTGGTCTCACCAGCTGATTGTTACAGAGCTTCTTTGTGCGAGTGTTGGTGGATGGAAGGAGGGGACCTGGGGTCATCGGGGGCCATCTGTGAACAGATCCGGAGTTTGGGGAGGACCGGTGTTTCGGAAACTTCCATTAACGAGAGGAAAACCCCGTTGAAATCATGGGGGTGGGAGGCTGATACATGACAGAACCAAGGCGCGGGTGGGTGTCTGTCCCGATTTCTCCGCTCAACCCCGCCCCTGCCCGCGTTGGCACTGGCTTTCGGAAGTTAGGGAGGCAATAATAATAATAATAGTCGGAGTGTTGTTTGGTAAAAGGAGAGGAAACCGCGTTTCCTGTTTACAGGTTTTAAAAAGAGCAAGGGGGAGAGAGACTCCGGGGGGGGGGGCAGGTGGGAACAGCAAATGCTCTTTGTTTCAAGATTTCTTCTAGGCTGGGTTAGGAGACGCTGCAGAAATTGCTCCGAAATGTGGCGTAACCCCCCACCCCACCCCCTTTATTCCAGAGTGAAGCTGAAGTGCAGATGTTATTTTAGCGTGAGGAAGAATGATAATGAGCTATTTGCAAGACTCCCCATAGAAAAGAGCCGACGAGGTGGCAGCGGAGCATCTCTATGAGATAGATGGCTAGGATCTCGGGATAGAGTGCTCAAATAAAGGAGGGAGGGGACCATCATGAAATCCCTGTGCCTCACCCCTGATTTTCTCTCCCTTTCGCCACGTTATGCCCTCCCTTCACTCCCGAGCGTTATAAAAGAGGCAATGATAAGGACAATAGCTCTTTACCAGTGCCTTTCTAAATTGGAAGGGGGTTTGCCTCTTTCCCGCCCCCTTTAATTTGAACACTGAATGCTTGGAAACGTGTCACCCACTCGACATGTCGCCTTCTATGTGTCTCTCCTCGTGGCTTTGTGTCAGATGCTTTATGCGGCACCTCAGGGGCAGCCCAGTTGTGCATGGAAGTGTATAAACAGCGTGGAGGGGTGGAGAAAGGGGTTCCTTTGTCTGTTTCCTCTTTGTTGGAACCTGAAGAAGGGCGGCAGCGGAGCTGCCAAGTGAAACCTGGGGCAGATCTTGACACTTTCTAAAAGGTCCCTCTCTAACACAGCCACAGCCACACCTGCTTTGAAGTCAGGTTTTTGCCTTTTTGTTAGTTGGGTTGTTTCTCAGTGGGATGCGTTTGAGACTCCAGATCTGCTGGCTTTAATTGCCTCTGCCTTGCCCAAGGATGCTTACAGAGTTCCTTTTCTATCTCAAGAGCAGCCTTTTGAGTTTCCAGGTGCAAAGGTCCTCTCAGAGTCAGGAGAGAGAGAGAGAGAGAGAGAGAGAGAGAGAGAGAGAGAGAGAGAGAGATTCCTTCTTCCCTGTTCAGTCTCAACAGCATCCCGCACCTAGGAGCTAGGCAGGTGTGGCCTTTGTTGGCAGGGTTTGGTGAGGGTGACAGTTCACACATTTCCTCTAGGAGCTGATCTCATCTTTGTGAGCTGCTTTCAGTGAATTTCCTGTAGCTCTACTTATCTCTCTTTGTCCCGAGATGAATGTATGCTCCTTAGGGAGTAATGGCATCCCTACACATGTAAAGAGATTCAGTGCCCTTAATAAACTACAGCAGTCATCAGGGAAGTGGGAGAAAACAGCATGAATTGCTGATGAAGAGAATGAACTGGGAGGCAAGTCAAATTTTTAGCCTTGTTACAATTTGGCTTAGGTTTTAATTATCTATAAGCAAAGCAAAGTGTTCTGCTTATATACCGCTCCATACCACTTCAAGTAGTCTCTGGGGGGGGGGGGGTTGCAGTTTTTAATTACAGTATTCAGGCTACACACAGAAGCCAATGTGATTGGTGGTAATATAGCCCTACCTTGTAGGAATGTTGTATGAGAAATTATAATGCAGGCTGAGATCCCCTCTCCCACATTGATAGATTGAGAGTAATCTGCTGGGGCTTGGATGTTAGTGTGGGCTTTAAAAAGTATATTGAACTACTGTAATTCTTCTTTCTCTCTTTCTCTGTTTTTCTGACAACCTCTTCTCATCCCCTCTTCGACCAATAGCCTGTTAGGAGATCAATTTCGTCAGGCAGCGGAAATGGTTACTTACAGTATATCTCTCTTTTCATTGCTCATTCAACCTTGCAACCCCCCTCCCCCTCCACTCTCTTTTCCCCTCTGCCCATTCTTCTTTTCCTCCTGGTAGGCTGACTGCCACATGTCAGTCCTTGTCTTGTCCACCCATATAGCAAGGAGTGCTGAAAACACTTGATGTGCTCAGAATGTTATTAATGCTTTGGGGCACTGTAGCTTGATATGATTAGAATGTCAGTTCATTAAAAAAAATAGAGGGAAATGTTACATGCAGCACTTAAAGGTCCTCTTTGTTTACAGTATTGCACTCTTCTGCCAGAATGCCCACTAGGTGGCTTACAAAAAAGTAATGATGTGATGATACAGGTACGGTACAGTTCACAAAGCTGCATAAAGTATAGCACTCATTTCAAAACCTGTAGCTGGACAAAATATCTTCCTTAGAGAAAAAGATATAGTCATTATACTTGTACCAACCAAATGGGCGGAGAATGTGTGGTCTTCCAGAGGTTGTTCAACGGTGACTCCTTTCAACTTAGTGGTGAAACAGAAGTTAGAGTTCAGCAACATGGTATGGTGTTCATGTTTCTTATCCCTGGAGTATATTGTAGAGAGACGACAGCTGGCCCTGTCATTAGGCAGAATGAACCAATGGCCTCGGGGAACTGAGGGAGCACAAACTACCAATGGCCATTCCTTCTGAAGTGGGGAGCTCAAAGCTCACTTGAATTCTTGTAAGAGATGGGTGAGAACCTCATACAGCACCAGAAAGTCAGACTATGTTTTACCAGTGCCAGGCACAGGATCCTAGATTCATGGGAAAAGCTTTGCTCCTTTATTACAGGAACCTCGTGGCGCAGTGGTTAAATGCCTGTCCTGCAGGTAAAACTGTGCTCACGACCTGGGGTTCGATCCCAGGTAGCAGGCTCATGGTTGACTCAGGCTTCCATCCTTCCGAGGTCGGTAAAATGAGTACCCAGCTTTCTGGGGGTAGGCAATGTGCACCCGGCATACTGTTATTAAAAAACTGTAAACCACCTAGAGATTACTTGAAGTGATATGGGGCGGTATATAAGCAGAACACTTTGCTTTATTAGCCTTACTCTACTTAGCACCTTATCTTGCAACAGGCATAGAATTTATATCTATTATTTTTAGGGGGGAAAGGAGAAAGATTACTTATATTGGACTGATTGGAGAATGTTAGAAGTAGTAAGGAGAAATAGTGTATGGTCCAAGAAGGTGTTAGAATTGGCATTGTATTAAGCAGTTACTGGGTGAGGAGTTGACAATTTATTTGGGGAGCAGATATGGGTTCAAGGCCTGCCAGCTTCCAAAATGGTTTCAGAAGGTCTGTTTCTGCCAGATTCTTGGTTCTGTAGATTTGCTGTGATGCCGGTGAACTTTCATTGGGTTAGGATGAAAACTGACAGCTCAAGTCAACACTTCTGATGTTAACCATGGCTCCAGCAATAGCACCAACTGCTGTGTTAAAGCCAAAGCAAGGCTTATTGGCTAGGGCATTTATTTATTCAGCAAACAAGCTGAATTCAAACCACATTAGTAATATTGCAAATTCAATTTTGATTAAATATCTCAAATGACATTTAATTTGATGTCGTGGCACACACAGCAGTCACGGAGTCTGTCTGTGCAACATAAAAGAGCACATCAAGTGACGAAGAGAGAGAGAGCAGTGGCTTTATTTTGCAGGAGCCTTTGCAGTTCTGCTAGGGCTTGATTGTTAGGTTGGCTCAAGAATTGCTGTCAACTCATGTCAAAGAACTGACAGGAGGAGACGACACAGAGCCGTCTCTTGGAAGAGTGGCAGTCTAAGTGAAAAGGCTGGGCTAAAACTTTTGAATGCCAAAGAAATGATCATGGTAGGGCAGAGGACCATAATGCAGTGTTGAAACAACGTAGGGCTGCTCCAGGAAATGTCAGGTTTCTCTTGCCCTTGGAACAAGTTGAATCTCATGTTATTGTCTCCTTGTATTATGGGTCGTAGTTGCCTATATAAGCAATAACTAGTGGTGCATCTGTGGCAGAGGGAAGCACCATGTGATAACTGAATGGCACCACTTCAGTGATCCTTTGTGACACGGCATTGTTCCACCCTCAGTTAGGTTAGATGGGGATAATATGGGTTTAGGACTAATTGATATGCAAACAAGGCAATGCAGTGCAAGATAATGAATAGTTTCATTTATTCTGTTTCATTTTTACCTGGTTTATCACAAGAAAAGCAACACTCAAAGTTGGCTTGAGGGAAATAAAATAGCAACCAAGCCAAGTGTGCTGCTTATATACCTACTGGCAGCACTTAAAGCACGGTCTGGGTGGAGTTAATTATGCAGGTTAATTATTCCCCCCCCCCCACCACCACCAAACAAGCAAGCTGGGTATTCCTTTTACCAACCCCTCTGCCATCTCCCAGCTCCAAAAATCCATTTAATGCATAGTCCTCA